>OX451737.1:700412209-701012209 GCA_948472305.1 Vicia faba
TCCCATGCTATGCGTTTGACTAGACTTTTTTGAGATCCCACGCTAGAGTATATAACACAGAAACACAGATTGTGGAAGAGTCTATCAATGTCAGATTTAATGATAAGCTTGGCTCCCAAAAGTCAAAGCAGGGTAAATTTTTTGCAGATATAGAAGTCCAATTTACAGGTACTGAAAACACTGCATCATAAGTTATTCACAAAGAGTCACAATCAAATCCAGAAGAGGATGTCACAAACATTAAAGCAACATATGAAGGGCCCATCCAGAAACGACAATCCATAAGCAGTTTAGATCATCCGAAAAACAAGATTCTAGGAAAGAAAGAAGACCCAATTAGAATAAGATCTACATTCAGAAATTCTGAAGAAAGGATTAGTGTCTCTGATTGAACCAACTTCCATTGACAAAGCCCTTATGGACAGTGAATGGATACTCGCAATGCAGGAAGAACTAAATCAGTTCACCAGAAACGATGTGTGGGATCTAGTTCCTAAACCAAAAGGCTTTAACATTATTGGAACCAAATGGGTATTCATAAACAAGGTAAATGAACAATGAGAAGTCATCCGAAACAAAGCACGACTGGTGGCACAAAGTTATAGTCAACAAGAAGGAATAGGCTATACAGAAACCTTTGCTCAAGTCTCCAGGTTAGAATCTATCAGACTTTTAATTTCTTTTGCAGTAAAAAATGACATCACTCTTTATCAGATGGATGTTAAGAGTGAGTTTTTAAATGGTTACATTGGTGAAGAAGTTTATATGCACCAACCCCCTAGTTTTGAAAATTCAAAACATCCAAAATATGTTTATAAACTTAAGAAATCATTATATAGTCTGAAACAAGCTCCCAGAGCTTGGTATGAAAGAATAAGTAATTTTCTGTTAGAAAATGATTTTACCAGAGGAAAGGTGGACACTACTTTATTCGGTAAACTATTTAAAAATGACATTCTGGTTTGTTAAATTTGTGCAAATGATATAATTTTTGGATCTACTAAAGCCTCTTTGGGAAGAGAATTTGCTAAGTCTATGCAGGAAAAGTTTGAAATGAGCTTGATGGGAGAAATCAAGTTCTTCCTGGGTATCCAAATCAATCAAACTCTAGAAGAAACCTACATTCATCAAAACAAGTATGTCAAAGAACTTCTGAAGAAATTTGACTTATCAGAATGTAAGCCAGCCAAAACTCATATGCATCCCACATGCATTCTGTAAAAGGAAAAGGTAAGTAAGAAGGTAGAATAGAAGCTCTATAGAGGTATGATTGGTTCCCTCTTATACTTAACAGCTTCAAGACTTGATATTCTGTATAGTGTCTGTCTATGTGCTAGATTCCAATCAGATCCTAGAGAATCTCACTTAACGATTGTTAAGCGAATTTATAAGTATCTGAAACGTACTACTAATCTTGGTCTTTGCTATAGAAAATTCAAAGAATACAAATTAGTAGGGTACTGTGATGCTGACTTTGATGGAGACGGAATAGAAATAAAAAGCACTTCTAGAAGCTGCCAATTTCTGGGAGACAATCTAATATTGTGGTCCAACAAAAGGCAATCCACCAGTGCATTGTCAACTCCTGAAGTTGAATATATAACAGTAGATGGATGCAACACACATATGCTCTGGATGAAAAGTAAACTTCAAGACTTCAACATATATGAGAGTAACATTCCTATTCTCTATGACAACACTTCCTCTATTTGCCTTTCAAAATGTCCCATTTTACATTCTAGGGCAAAGGATATAGAAAGTAAACATCATTTTATTAGGGACTATATTCATAAAGGAATTCTTTCATTAAAATTCATAGACACAGACCATCAATAGGCTGATGTTTTCACTAAATCCCTTTCTGAAGATAGATTTAACTTCATTCTGAAACATCTCAACATGAAATTATGCTCAAAATGATAACTTTGTTTCTATATACTTTAACCCTCAGATTTTTTTTCTTTATTTTTTTGTGAACATATGATCAATAGTTCTTCATAAGTAAGAACGAAAGTTGTATCAAGATCTATCTAAGAAGATCTGAACGTTCTATAAACGGTTCATTTCAAAGATATAAGCATGCAGTTCACAATATCAACATTTGTCAACTCTATACACAAGGTCTTCCTCTAAGGCTGAACACATGTTCAAATTCTGAAGAGATTGAAACGTTAAGTTGATGCATTGAGGCTCGTGTCATATCAATAACTGTTTCATATCTTTACGATATCCCTCTTTTCAAGAATCATTAATGCACGTAATCATTTTCTTTAAATCTTTTTCTTGTTAATTAATTTTTATATTTTCTTATATATATATATATATATAATATATATATATATATATATATATATATATATATATATATATATATATATATATATACTATATAGTTATATATATATATATTATATATATATATATATATTATATATATATATATATATATATATATATATATATATACTATATATATATATATATATATATATATATATATATATATATATATATATATATATATATATATATATATATATATATATATATATATATATATATATATATATATATATATATATATATATATATATATATATATATATATATATATATATACACGTCGTTCACCTTCACTATTACATTTCCACTCTCAGTTCCTTTTTCTCTCTTACATTTGTTTCATCTTTCAAAAACCCTAAAGAGTATGTGTGAACAAATAGCTTCCTCTCAACAACTTGCTCAAGGTTCTCAAAGCATTCCTGGCTCTTCTTTCTCAACAACAGAAAGGTACGAAGAACCCTCAAGAACTCTCCTCACACCCATTGATTCACTGGAAGTTCTGTGTGAGCTTATTGTAGATTTCGTCAGCACAAAGGAAAACATATATGATTTAACACCTGATGTTGAGTTCCAAGGATGGACTAAGTACTTTGATCGCCTCATATGTTCAGTTTTTCCAAGACTTGTTAAAGAATTCTTGATTCACGCTACAACTTCAAATCACCAGGTTACTTCTTTTGTCATGGGGAAGAAAATCATCATCTCTGAAGATCTCATTGGGCAACTAATAGGTCACGATAGCGGCGGTATTCATTGCAGTGATATGGCTGACAAAGGCTCTGACCTAACCAAGATCTCAAAGGAAATATTTACTTTTGGTCAACCGTCAAACAAAATCAAAGACCTAAAGGATTACCTCAGAATTTGGTCTAAAATTATTTTGGGCTGCATCAATCACAGGAAGCCTACAAGTTCTCCAGATTACATCAATATTGACCAGCAATACCTTCTGTACTTCATAGCCACCAAAGCAAAGGTTAATCTTCCACATCTTCTGTTCAATCATCTGAAGACCAGCGTCAAAGAAACAAGAGAAGAAGAAAGAACAAAGAGAGATTGGATCCCTATGGGAAGACTCATCTCAGATATTCTAACAAAAAACAAATTGATAGAACATCTGACTAAGGCTCAACAAGCTATCACTCTGGAAGCTTGTGTAGGTAAACCCCTCAATGCCAAAAATCTGAAGAAGTTGAATATTGTTGAAACTATTAAGAAGGATCCAACAATCACCACCAAGGAAGTCATTACCACTAGAAGAGTACCTCTGAAGGATTTTCCTCTCTTCACTCAAGCAGACTCTTCTCCAGATATTATTCTCATGTATCTGGATGCTTGCAAGAGGGACAAGACATATCCGGATGTGAACATCCGTGATCTGAGACAACAACTTCTAGAAGTTGCTCCCAGAAAATCAAGGAAAAGGAAAGAAGCTGCAGAAGGAACTTCTCAGAAGACTCCCAAAGCTTCCAAAAAGAAAGGTGGCCCTTCTTTTGTTTCTGTTATTGAATCAAAACTGCTATCAATATCTGAAAACCCTTCATCTCCAAAGCCTACAGAAGATCCTTCTCCTCAAACCTTTGATTACTTTGACATAGATTTTGAATCCTCATTTCCTCTAGATAACCTTCTGAACAAGCCACCTTCTACCCATCTTGACCAAAATTAGCCTGAACTTGCACAAGTTCTCTCTAATATTGATCAATTTGATCCGCTATTTGAAGCTCCCCAAACTAAAAATCCAAATATTGACTTATATACCACAACATCCATCCCTGGAATCTCCTGCCCTCTCATGGTCTCTCAACCACCTACAATTCCCTCAACACCTTCACAGAACCTCTCCATTCCAGATCTTCCATCTCCTTATCAGTCCACTCCACCCAACTCACCAAATACGCCCATTATCCTTTCTGACTCTCCCTTTCCAAATAACTACCCAGAAGATCCTCTTAGAATTATTATAAACTTAGAAGCTTTGGACAATCTCGTCACAAGCTCTCAAAAAATTGTCGTTCCAAAACCAAAACCAAAAATCTCCAACGCAGATGTTGGTAAATCTTTGCTGATTTTTGAAATAGAAATACAAGAATGGGTTAACTATCTGAAGCTAGCTTTCTTATAAAATCTCAACCCAACTGCTTCTGATTCTCATTGGCACCAGTTCAGAAAATGGTTCAACTCTGAATCTCTAAAATTAAAGGAGCCTAGTTATGAAATCGCTTAACAGAACTTCTGTGATCGCCTGAATATCTTCAAGGATCAAGTTATGTGACACTGGGAAAAGAAGCGACTCCTTTTGCTGGACAATACCCCTTGGGAAGATCATCAATCATCAGAATGTAATGAACCATCCTCTAATCCTCTTCCTTTGGTCATGTTTCAAGACAAAGGCAAGAAAGTTATAGAAGCTCCCGAGTCAGAATCGACTGCAGTTTGCTATGAAAAAGTGGTCCCTTCTACTGAAATATCCTCTTCTTCTATTAAGCTGCAAACTCTGGAGGAGCTAAAGAAAGAAAATGATGTGTTTAAGGAAAGGCTAAACAAGCAGTATGAAACTTGCAATGAAATTAAGGGGATTCTTGGAAAACAAGAGGAATCAAACAGTCAGATTAAGAGTTTATTGGAAGCCCTATTCAAACGACTTCCACCTCCTCAAAATTAGTTCAGAAATTTGTTTTCTTCATTGTGTTTTTTGTTTGTCTCCTTGAATCTTTTTGAATACAAAATGCCTTTTATTGTCTAAAGTGTTTTTATTGCTTTTTGATTCTTGACAAAAAAGGAGGAGAACGTAAGATATTTCGAATATAATAGTATCCAGACTAAGTCTCAAACATTTTGAAATCATATTTTCTATTGTTTTTCATCTGAAAGCTAAACAGGAACAACCTCTGTTGAGGACAGTTGTGGACGCTTAAAAAATCTTCTTCTCAAAGACTCTGATCAGAACAATCTTCAGGGAAGTATTTCTTCTCTATCTGATTATCCAACTCAGGCGGAGAATTTAATGCTTTATGTTCTTTACGTATTTGATCAAAATATCCTAGTTTTTGTCATCATAAAAAAGGGGGAGACTGTTCGAACATAGTTTTATTCTACAACCCTTGTAAGAATTTTGATGATAACAAACAGTCAAAGAACAATTATGCTCCCTAAATAAGTATTTTGTTTTGCAGGGAAGTTCTAATGTAAGAAGCGCAAAAAATGAGTTAAATTGTTGTTTAAACTCGGATTCAACACATCTTACATAGAAAGCAAAATCTGCGTAACACGCTTATATAAAGAAGTTCTAAATCTACAACTTCTTAGTGAACTAAACATTGCGAACAAGAAGTCCGTTATTTTGTTTCGTATAGTTCTAGAAATAAGTAAAGGAGTCCTAACAATAACATTTATCTTCTGGTGTAATCTTTAGCAAACATGTTCTGGAGTGTTACATTTCATTCATGGCTATTCAAAAGTAACGACTGAAAGAGGACAAGAATATCTATGTTTGGAAAGTTCATTAACTACTATTTATCAACATTCCAAAAGGACCTCTCATGCGTTGCCTATATAAACATAACTTGAAGGAGAAATCGTTTACGATTTTGGTGAGCACTACAAACGAGAAATATCACTACCTTCAATCCATTAATTTTCATTTGTGTAATACATCACTTTTGTGATACTATTTTTTGTTAGAAAACATATCTTGTACACGCTTTCAAATATAGTACTGTCGAATACCTTGAGAAAATCGGGTTGTAATTTATACTCAAGAAGACTTTGGCAGTTGTCATTGTACCTTTGTAATCAAGATTGATTAGTGGATTAAGATCTCATTGAGAGGCGAAATCACCTTGGCGGGTGGTCTGAAGTAGTTTGAGTTCAAACGAACCAGGATAACAAATGTGTCTTTTGTTTTTATGTTTTAAAAACCCCAATTCAAACCCCCCCTTCTTGTGTTTTTCCATTCTTCAGGGTATGCCTCAACAGCCTGGTAATCTCACACATGTACATCATCCACTTGGGTCAATGAGACATATCTGGAATGTATCTCCTAAAGTGAGACGCATGAAACATATCATGAAGATTAGCAAGTGACGGTGGCAAAGAAATTTGATAGGTCACTTCTCCTATCTTCTGCATAATTTGGTACAGACTGACAAAATGCATAGTAAGCTTTTGAGACTTCAAAGCACGACCAACACCAGTTACCGGGGTAACCCTCAGAAACACACGGCCTCCCTCTTGGAAATCAAGTGTTTTATACCTCTTATCATGATAACTCTTCTTGAGAGTCTGAGAAGCTCTCATCTTCTCCTGAATCATTTTTATCTTCTTTATGGTTTGTTGGAAAATATGAGGTCATATCACATCACCATGTCCCGACTCATACCAACATAAAGGTGTACTACACCTTCTACCATACAACGCCAAAAATGGTGCCTGTTGTACCCCAAAATTTTCCCTCCCATTTTTACTTAACACATAATCATTGAGATCCTCAACTAGCTCAAGGATGCCCAAGAGTTGACCAGACAAACTCTCTCCTAAAGCAATGAACCTCCAACTAGGGTTTCCATTTTCAATAAGATGGGTGATCCCCAAAGGCCTCATATGCTCTCCATAGTCCTAATATGTTCTCAAGATCATCCATGCAAAGTTGCATGCCTTGCACAAGAAGTTTGCTCAGTCAACTGCTCAAATGCTTGAAAATCAACTATACTAGGTCAAAAGTCAACTGTGGCCCACATACAGTCAAACTTCAAGATTTTTGGTCAACATAAATATTTTGAAATGATATCCATCATTTGATCAAGGGTTGATCATGATTCCCCAAGGAATGCTCCTAATTCATCAAAACTCAAAAGTTGCTAAATTAGGGTTTCTCAAGAAAAGTCAACCAAACTTTGACCAAGCATACCTTTCTCATACTTTATCAAAAAGTTTCCATACAAGGCTCATTTTGAAGAGAATTAATTTCCCTACAACTCATCTTCAGCCCTCAAACTCAAAAAATGCACTCATGAAAAGATATGATTTCAGACATTATAGGTCATTCGAAAAAGTCAACAAAAACACCTTTTGGGTCAAAGCTTCTTACAAGAACATGGAGGATCAAATTGAGATGAAACCGAAAGGGTTATTTAGGGGACACCCTACAATTTCTAAAAAGTCCAAGAACACCCTCTTAGGGTCAAAATTGAAGGAGATATGCATTGTCAAAGTTGGCCATTTTTGGAAAATTGTCAAAAGTCAACAATGCCAAAAATTGCATTTTTTTGTCAAATGGGCCTAACTTTTTATGCTTGCATCTTACTTCCAAAAATGTCCACGACCCAAACACTCTCTCATATATTATTGACTTTATTTATTTAATTTTATTTTGATTTTAATCATTTAAAAGTCAAATTAAATCAAATAAATGATATAAAATATGGAAGATTTGTTTTTGATCTTATTTTGAATGGAATTACAATGCAAATATGCTGTCAAAGAAATAATGCAATGATGGAATCAAATTAAATCTTGATAACTGGCAAAGATATGCATGTTTTTTGTTAACCTAATTCAGTCTAATACATATACACAACAATTGCAAGACACAAGGACAAGGGTTGATCATGTGAAACAGCAAGAACAAGTTGCATTTTTTTTCCAAAAATCTTAGATCGGATTCCATACGACAACCATACTCAAAGAGATTTAAGGGTTGCAACACGTTCATGGCAATCTCTTGAAGCTAATTGCACCTTTAGCACGCACCAAAACACTCAGAATCGTAAAATCTGCAACTCTGTTATCCAACTATTTTTGATTTTTGATTACGTGCATACATGATTTTTTAATGAAATTTGATCATATATTCTTTTTTATCACAAAGTTTTGATGCTTGCTGAATCGTTTAATTGAGTTTTAAGTGCAGGAATCATGGTTTTCCATTCTTAGGGTTTCTAAGCTCGTTTTAGGGCTTCCTTCTACAGGCAAAATTAGGGCTAGGCGTGGATACCATGATGTTCAGGGCTTCAAGCCCAGTTGATTCATGGTATTCATTGTAATTTATATTGCTTGTGCTAGATTTTTGAATAACACAGAGTTGTAGTTACAAGTATGGAACCGTAGGTAAAAGTCTAAACCTAAAATGACAGTGCTGAGGAAGAAAAAATCTAGGTGGCAAGATCCTGTTGAGCTATTTGAATATTGGCGTGTCTGGTGGACATCACGTGATTGTTTTTCTTATATTATTTTTATTTGATTATATTAACAATTGAACAGCCAGCGCAGATGGTTAAGGACGGAGGGTTTGAAGCAAACGTCCTGGATTCGATCCCAGGCGTGTTGCTTTTGCATTTTTCTTGAATTTACTTCCTAGATCCAGCGTGCCTCACTATCCAGTGTCCATCATACACCCCAGATGCAAAACCATCATATCCATCTCCAGCCAGATCCAACGCACAGCACACGTAGGCTCATGATAGACCATCAGAAGAAAGATACACTGGATCAGGTGCAGGGTCCTTGGGCCAATCACAAAATTAGCAGTACACCCCCCAAATTGCTCATCAACCAGGCCCAATTCCAATTCCTTTTTTTATTTCTTTTATTTCATTACTTGTCTTAATTATCTTTTTTTCCCAAAATCAAAATTTTTTTATTATTAAATCATAAAATCATAAAATCACAAAAATGTAGAATTAGGTTTTTTATTAGAATTAGTTTTTTTTGGGAAATTAATTAATTTTGATTTAATTGTTTTCATAATTAAAATTAATTAGACAAATTAGGTTTAGTTCACAAATATTTAATTTTCTCAATAAAATACCAAAAAATGGTTTTTTCTTTAATTAATTAGATTTAAGTTAAGATTTCAAATATTTTTCTCAATAATAAAATACAAAAAAATATTTTATCTTTAATCGATTAGATTTTTTAGGACTTAGACTTCATTCTCGTATTTAATTTGTCGCGCGCGCCTTTACTTTCTTTTAATTCAAATTATTGTATCTGTTTTGAGTTTGTAATAGATTAATTAGGAATTCGAATTTCCGTATCTTTATTTTTCAATCAAATATTTGTGTATCTGTCCAAAAGCCTTGTAATAGCATAGATTTTCTTTTCCGCTTTTAGTTTCCGTAACTATTAAACTGCTAGATGTATGGACATTAGGATTGTATGTGAAAGATAAATCAATTTTAAATAGTAGAAAACCCTAAATGCGCAAGATAAATGAAACTGAAATCAAACACATGCACATGCTCACTCCTAGGGTTTTGCCTCACATGGTTGCCTTATAAAATAATGGTCATGTCCCTCGAACGTAGGGATACCTTAGCAATGACCCATAATTCAACGTCGTCATAAAGATCATAGTCCCTACTTGTCCCTCAAGATGCCTATGAGAAATGATCTTATGACGATAATCCCTTCGAAATGCTAAGGTATCCTTACTTGTTGCCTTCAGTGACCATTCCGTCCCTTTCGAATGTCCCTTAAAGTTCCAACGATAGGGCTACTTACTCCTTAATAGTAGGATAACACTGTCTAAAGGAAACAAAAACGAACAGGCTTTTTTCGACTAGGTAGAAAACTCTTAAGTACTTGCTCAAAATAAAAAACTCGTTCACACAAACACTTTTCAAAATAGTTTTCAAAACAACTTCGTCACACTCTTGAGGATAGATACAAGAGTATTCACGAAGTAAACAAATTTTCAAAACAAGTGCACACAAGCAATTTTCAAAATGAGCAAGTACCTAAGAGCCCATGGAAAACCACAGATAGAAAGGGTGCTAACACCTTCCCTTTCTATAATCCACCCCCCGTACTCAGAAACATCTCGAAAAAAGGTTTTTTCTGTTCTTTTTCCTTTTCCTTTGTTGGATGAAATAAAAGTCGGTGGCGACTCTTGCTTACCGCGACATTTGCGAATACAAAACAGAAACCAGTATAACAGTCAGTTCTGCCACCGTATCACATAACTGGCGACTCTGCTGGGAAAATAATAAGTGGGGTATATCTTAGGAACTAGGTCATTTCTAAAATTTCTTTCTTGTTTTGCTTTGCCTGCTTTATATTCAAGGGTTTTGTTGGGGTTATGTAGATCCTACACCCGAATTTGGGGACACCTTTTAGGTAACTGGAAATAAACTATGAGGGAACTGTGCGGGGTATACCGACACGGTTGAAGCGGTAGCTACATTGATATGGCACTTTGGTTGGTATCGGTAACCCTTGAGTCAATAAGGGAGAGTACAGGGCCGCCACGTGGTGTCATAAAGCATCAACTGGCCTTAGAACCTTTAATTGCACAACTTGGCCAGTAGGACGTAGCAAGATGGCCGGCTTTGGTGTATTCCCAAGGTCAACAGATACTCGATGCTACACTCATTGAGGTTTGACTCTCGAGTTTTGTTTGATTGCGAGTCAATCGCCTATTGAACGAAGCTTAGGGGAAAGATCAGTGATATTGAGATCCCCTAGAACCCATTTACTATTTATAGGACATGTTAAACCAATCCAACTTCAAGAGGATATGACCTTAAAACTCATGCAGCCTTAAACCTAAGGACTTGGTGTGACTTGTTTGTTGCTTGCTATACATGTGTTTTTTAGCATAATCATGACATCATAAGCACGACATATCGTACTGACCATTTCAAGGACTTTCTAGGGCTCATCTTTTCTTTGTTTTGTAGGACATGGCATTCACCCATAGGAATACTATCCAGATTAACCTTGTGAAAGTGCCTCTCCAACTAAAGGACTTGGAATTAAGGATTCCTGAAAGCCCCCCCCCCTTCAGTGAAAAGCATGTTCGGTTGCTTAACTTGGTCACTTCAAAACTTGATGAAGAACTGTTAAAAGTGTTATTTAAGTTCTTTGATCCTTTGCACCACTGCTCCGCCTTCCCGGATTACCAACTAGTGCTTACTATGGAGGAATTTTCTCAGTTGTTAGGGGTACCTGTTCTTGATCAGTTACCTTTCAACAGTACGGAAGAACATCCAAATCCAGAAGAGATCGCTCGAGCTCTGTCCTTACAACGGTCCGACGTAGTGATAAATTGGGAAACTAGAGGAAATGTCCAAGGAATGCCGATCAGATTTTTATTTGAGAAGGCTTATTATTTTTGGGATACCCTAGATTTACAAGCTTTCGAAGAGGTATTGGCACTCCTCATCTATGGGATGTTTGTTTTCCCTAATGCGGACTAACTCGTAGATGTGAATACTATTAAGGTGTTTGTCTCATAATCCAGTTCCTACATTACTTGGGGACATTCTACACTCTTTTTATACTCGCACTCTAAAGAGAAGGGGGACCCTTTAGTGTTGCACTCCTCTATTAGCTAGGTGGTTTATTTCACACCTACCCATGTCTATTTTGAAGAATGAGCAGGGTATGAAATGGTCTCATAGGTTGATGTCCCTTACACATTTAGACATTCATTGGTGTTCACGGTCCTCAGAAGATGTTATCATCATCGATCGTTGTTGTGAATTCCCTAATGTCCCTCTCTTAGGAATTATGGGAGGAATCACTTATAACCCTTGTTTGGCATTGCGGCAGTTTGGTTATGCGAGAAGGGATGGTCCTCATGATACACTTATCCAAGGAATCGCCTTCAACTATGAGAATGATGCTCAGGGTTACCGCAAAAGGTTCATAAAAGCTTGGGGCATGGTACATAAAATTGATAACAAGACACAGGGGCACAAGAGTTCCATCCCTCTTGAGCCATATCTCCGATGGGTGCGAGCTCGCGCCCAAAGTCTTATGATGCCTTACCCTATTGTCCTACCAATAATTATGGAACCAATTGCTAAAGGAGACTCTGCTTCTCTTGTTCATTATCCTGACATGCCAACTGATCATGAGGAGTTACAGAAATCCTGGGTTCAACTTAAAGAGGAGTGGGATACATTTGAAGCTTAATTCTATGCCAGTGAGAAGAAAGTCCTAGAGCTAACTAGGCTACTTCATGAACTAAGGAACATAAACGCATACATCGCACCAAAGAGGATGCGCTCATGGAAGACCTAGTATTATTTTTGCTTTAAGTTTTGTTTGTTTGATTTTAAGCCTAAAGGGCATTCCTTGTAACAGTCTGAACTTATTAATACAATTAACGTGTGTTTCTTTTTTGTTTAAACAAATTTGAGCCTTTATAAGTCCTTGAAATAATTGCATACGCATACCATCCATGACATTGCATAAACAGGTACCATTACAGGTTTCTCATCTTCTTCGCTGTTTATTTCAGCAAAAATGTCTTCTGAACAAAGCATCAAAGATCTTCAGGCACAAAATGCCCAATTTCAACAGATGTTCATAACTCTGGAAAAAGCGCAGGAGGATCTGAAGGCCCTCATCCTGAAGGAAAATAAGAAAAAGAAG
This sequence comes from Vicia faba, assembly GCA_948472305.1. Lineage (NCBI taxonomy): Eukaryota > Viridiplantae > Streptophyta > Magnoliopsida > Fabales > Fabaceae > Vicia > Vicia faba. Next base: position 700,424,936 of record OX451737.1, read on the forward strand.
AAGGTCTCTGGTGTTCTAAATCTGGGTAGAAGGTTCAGGGGGCCGTTAAAGCAACCAGTCAATCTGACCTCCTCGTCCAAGGAAGGGGAGAATCAAGAGAGAGAGAGAGATGGGAGAAGGACCCTAGCCCTAGAGTTTCTGACAATGACACATACTACAATGATGAGCAGTATCCTCCCACGGAGGATAGATATAAGCAGTTAGAGGATCGGTTGAGCGCTATGGAAATCCAGAGAATACTTGGGTTGGACTTTGAAGAATTTGGATTGGTGTCGGGGGTGGTCATTTATTTAATCATTTGATTGGTAGCTCATCAGCTGGTTTCACCGAGCTGATATTAACAGGAGAAAGGGTAGAAGCCGGGATCCAGAGTGGCAAAATACAGAAAGACACCTCTTCGAGCTCAGCAAAGAAGCCTTTCGCAGGAAACAAGGAAGCCAATAATATCTATAGCCCAAGAGGTCAGAGCAGAGCTGAACACCGTCCAACGGTAAGTGCTTAGATGATACCTAGGCCTGCGACTACCCCACAATGCAACAATCAACAAAGGGTAGAAATACCGGAAAGGAAGTTTACCCAGATCAACATGACATTGACTGAGGTTCTACCCCATCTGCTAAGATCCAACTTGGCAACCTTGAAAGAGGCTCCCAAGAATCCTAATACCACATCTCCTTGGTACAATCCAAACGCTCGGTGTGCCTACCATTCTGAGAGTCCTGGCCACGATACAAATGACTGTTGGGATCTGATAAATAATGTATAAGATCTGATTGAAGCCAAGTAAATTAAGTTTGATGCTCCGGAGAAGCCCAATGTCATAACATCTCCCATGCCTAAGCACAATCGTGGAGTTAATGCCATTGATACTGATTTGTTTGTTACCTCAGTCAATGAAGTTTCTACTCCTCTTATGATTGTTAAGAAGAATTTTTTGTTGGCCGGTTTATTTCCGGGTTGTGTGAAGGTTGCCACATGTGTTCATCTCTACCCACTGGTTGCTATTTGCTGAAAGCAGATGTTCAACGCATGATGGACAGTAGAAAAATTTTGTTCGAAAAGACTTTGATTCCAAATGTTCCGCTTGAAGATGTTGCCATTATAACCATTTCCGCCAATCCTTCCAAGGTCTCCTCTAAAATACCTGTTAGGATTACACCCGCTCCGAGAATCGCCCCGCTGATAATCACTTTTGCTTGTCCCGTACCGTACTCATCGGAAAAAGCTGTCCCGTGGAATTATGGCGTCGATATTTACTATCATGGCGTTAAACAAGATTTGAAGAATGAAGAGGTTGATCCCGATGTCAGTAACATTGTCGGGGCCAGCAAGAGTACCAGAAGTGGAAGGGTTTTCTCTCCCGAGATCTCCCCGAAGATTGTCGCTAAGCCTGTTGTTATTTCACCTGTTATTCCTACCGGTACTTCCGCGACTACTCCCGTTCTTACTCCAATCGTTACTCATGCCGTTGAGTCATCTGGAACTCGAGGCAAATAAGCTATAGGTGAGCCTGCCTGGACGGAGGAACCTAAAAACATTGTTGTAGAATCCTCTAAGCAAGAGATAGAGGAAATCTTGAAAATCATCAAGAAGAGCGACTACAATGTGGTCGAGCAGCTGGGGAAGACCCCATCGAAGATATCGATGTTGTCATTGTTGTTGTGTTCCGAGGCCCATGCGAAGGCTTTAATTGCATTCCTCAAGACTGCGCATGTGCCGCAAGAAACCTCAGCCGATCAATTCAAAGACTGTGTGGCCAGCTTGACTGCTGACAATGGGTTGGGTTTTTCAGATGTCCAATTGACACCGAAAGGGAGGAAGCATAATGATGCTCTGCATGTATCGATCGAATGCAGGGGCACCACCATGGCTCATGTGCTGGTGGATACTGGGTCTTCACTGAATGTTCTGCCTAAGAAGGCTCTTGATCGTCTGGATTATGAAGGCTTGACCTTAAAGCCTAGTAATATTGTGGTAAGGGCTTTTGACGGGTTGAAGAGAATGGTGCATGGGAAGGTGGACATCCCTGTCAAAGTAGGCTCTCAGACCTTTGGGTCCATCTTCTACGTGATGGACATCAGGCCATCGTACTCTTGTTTGTTGGGTCGTCCTTGGATCCATGAAGCTGGGGCCATTACTTCTACACTGCACCAAATGCTTAAATATCCGGTGAAGGGGAAAATCATCATTGTGCACAGTGAAGAGGAGTGTATGGTGAGCCACCTGAACTCCTTCAGGTATGTGGAGATGGATGGGGAATTCATAGAGACTCCTTGTCAAAACTTTGAAGAGGTTCCCCAGATTTTCGCGTCAATCGAGACTACTACCAACACCAAACCTCCTCTGAAGATGGCTTCTCTCAAGGACGCCAGAGCAATGGTCGAAGAAGGTGGGTGTACCAACTAGGGACAACTCCCTGATTTTACTCACAAAAATAACAAATTTGGTTTGGGCTTTACTTCAGGAGCTCAAAAGGGTGTTTGACGCGCTTGAGATAGAGGACCTCTCATATGCATCAGCAATCGTGGGGTCAATGCTATTGAAGACAATGAGGAAAGCTCTGATATTGACAGTTGGATCTACCCGACTACCAACGGTAGACCGAGTAATTGGACGGTCAGAGATTTTATACCAGTTTCTTTTATTCCACGGTAATTGTCTTACTTATTTTCGAAGTTTGTAATAAACAATTTAAACTTTATGGCCTTGTGTCTTACCCGAGGCACAATGGTCCTATCTGTGAGGGTTATTATATGTCATTTCATATATCATCAATAAAACATTGGACGTTCCTTGCATGCAAATTTTGCGCTCTCTGTTTTTCTTTTCTATTTTTACTTTATCAAAACAGCTATGCTTTTAGACACACTCACGTATCAAACTGCAGATCAATATCCACTCTGGATCCCATTGACAACAGTTCTGCTATTGCCAATTATGACTTCAAAAATCCGATCAACCAAGTCGAGGACGAAGGTGAGGACGATTGTGAGGTGATTGGAGAACTTGCTAGACTGTTACAATAGAAAGAGGAGGCTATATAGCCTCTTGAAAATCCAGTTGATACGATAAACTTGGGCGCAGAGTTGGACAGAAAAGAAGTCAAGATCGGCATAAATTTGGAAACTAATATCAAACAGCGATTGGTATAGATGTTACACGTCTACGTTGAGATCTTCTCCTGGTCATATGAAGACATGCCTGGTTTAGACACTGATATTGTGGTACACCGTTTGCCGACTAAAAAAGATTGTCCTCCGGTTAAACAGAAGGTCCGCCGTGTGCGCCCTGAAATGTCAAAGAAGATCAAGGTAGAGGTCATGAAGCAGTTCGACATAGGGTTCTTAGCTGTCACCTCCTATCCGCAGTGGGTTGTTAACGTCGTTCCGGTACCTAAGAAGGACGACAAGGTACAGATGTGTATGGATTACAAAGGTATGAATAGGGCAATTCCCAAGGATGACTTCCCGCTGCCCCACATTGACGTTTGGGTTGATAACACCGCGCAACATAAAATCTTCCCCTTCATGGATGGTTTCTCTGGCTACAACCAGATCAAGATGGCTCCTGAAGAGATGGAGAAGACAACCTTTGTCACACAGTGGGGAACCTTCTGTTAAAAGGTGATGCCTTTTGGGTTGAAAAATGCTGGGGCAACTTATCAGCGAGCCATGGTCGCTTTGTTCCATGATATGATTCACCATGAGATCGAGGTTTATGTTGATGACATGATAGCCAGGTCTTAAACCAAAGAGGAACACCTTGATCATCTACAAAAGTTATTCGACAGGTTGAAGACATACAAGCTGAGGTTGAATCCAAACAAGTGCACCTTCGGGGTAAGGTCTGGTAAGCTTTTGGGTTTTGTTGCCAGTGACAAAGGTATTCAGGTAGACCCCACAAAGGTAAAGGCCATACAAGATATGCCGGCACCCCGTATCCAGAAGGAAGTTATAGGTTTCTTGGGACACTTGAATTATATCGCCAGGTTCATTTCACATCTAACTGCTACTTGTGAGCCCATCTTCAAGCTTCTGAAGAAAGATCAAGAGGTAAAGTGGAATGACGAATGCCACACTGCTTTCAAAAGGATCAAAGAATATCTTCAAGAACCGCCAATTCTGATGCCTCCGGTTGAAGGAAGACCTTTGATATTGTACTTAACAGTGCTAGACAATTCAATAGGGTGTGTGCTGGGGCAGCATGACGAGTCTGGTCGAAAAGAGCACACAATATATTACCTTAGCAAAAAGTTTACCGACTGTGAGACAAGATATTCATTGCTTGAGAAAACTTGCTGCGCTTTGGCATGGGCTACTCGCCGACTGAGACAGTATATGTTGACCCACACTACTCAGTTGATATCTAAGATGGATCCAATCAAATACATCTTTGAGAAGCCCGCACTCTCTGGAAGAATAGAGAGATGGCAGATGATCTTAACTAAATACGATATATAATATACAACCCATAAAGCAATCAAGGGGAGTGTATTGGCTGATCATCTGGCTCATCAGACCGTGGATGACTACCAGTCCATGAATTTTGAGTTCCCGGATGAATATTATGCTAGTGACTTACTACGAAGAACCTGTACCGGATGAAGGACCTGAGGAAGGATCCCGATGGACTATGGTTTTTGGTGGAGCTTCAAACACACTCGGTAAAGGCATTGGTGCCGTAACCAAATCTCTTGAGGGTTGTCATACTCCTTTCACTTACCGACTATGTTTCAACTGCACTAACAACATGGAGGAGTATGAAGCATGCATCATGGATCTCAAAGCCGCTATCGACCTCAGGATCAAGTTCTTAAATGTCTTCGGGGATTCAGCCTTGGTGATAAGTCAGATCAAAGGCGAATGGGATACGAAGCATCCGAATCTCATCCCATACAAAGAGAGCGTGCTAACATTGCTCCCGCACTTTGAGGAGGTAAGCTTTGAACATTTAACACGAGAGGATAATCAATTAGCGGACGCGCTAGCCAGCATGTCTTCTATGTTCAAGGTCAGGCGGGACAACGAAGCTCCCCGAATCACCATTGAAAGGTTGGATGAACCATCACACTGCTGCGAGATTAATACTGAAGAGCTAGCAGATAAACCTTGGTTTCATGAAGTGAAGAAGTACCTCGAGACTCAAGAGTATCCCGAAGGGGCATCTGTCAATGATAAGAAGTTTCTGAGAAGGTTCGCTGCGAAATTCTTCCTCAGTAATGGAATCCTCTAGAAGCGCAATCATGACTCTACCTTACTGCGGTGTGTAGACAAGAGCGAAGCAAAGAGGATTATGACAGATCTACATGAAGGTACCTTCGGAACCCATTCAAGTGGACATTTTATGGATAGGAAAATCCTACGGGAAGGATATTACTGGTCCACTTTGGAAGCAGGTTGTTATCAGCACTCCCGAACTTGTCATAAGTGCCAAATCTATGCTGATAAGGTGCATGTGCCTCAGGTTCCTTTGAATGTCTTGACAGCTCCGTGGCCCTTTGAAATGTGGGGCATTGACATGATCAGAGAAATCAAGTCTACCGCTTCCAATGGGCATCGCTTCATACTGGTAGCCATCGATTACTTCATAAAATGGGTTGAGGCAGCCTCTTTTGCTACTATGACCAAGAACGTTGTGGCGCGATTCATCAGGCATAACTTAATTTGTCGGTATGGTTTTCCAGAGAGAATTATAATTGACAATGGTACGAATCTCAATAACACGATGATCACCGAGCTCTGTAAGCAATTCAAGATACAACATCATAACTCTTCTCCCTACCGGTCAAAGATGAATGGCGTTGTTGAAGCAGATAACAAGAACATCAAGAAGATTATACAGAAGATGACGGTGACATACAAAGACTGGCATGAGATGTTACCATTTGATCTTCATGGATACCGTACCTCAGCATGGACGTCGACAAGGGCAACACCCTACTCTATGGTATATGGCATGGAGGCAGTCCTACCCATTGAGGTCCAGATTCCTTGTCTAAGGATTATGAAAGATGCGGGTTTGAACGAAGACGAATGGATCCAAACTTGACTTGATCAACTAAATTTGATCGATGAGAAGAGACTTACTGCTGTTTGTCATGGTCAAACGTATCAAAAACGAATGATCAAGGCGTTCAACAAAAAAGTCAGACGTCAAGAGTATCAAGTGGGGGACCTAGTGATCAAGCACATCATACTACCGCAAGGTGACCCCAGGGGAAAATGGACTCCCACCTATGAAGGGTCATTTGTGATTAAAAACATTTTCTCGGGTGGAGCCATGATTCTAACCACCATGGACGGTGACGACCTTCCTCACCCTGTCAATGCTGACATAGTGAAAAGATACTACGCATGATAAAAGACCCGCTATGTTGACTGGCCTATGCAAAAAATAAGGGCTTCCCGGCGAACAAAAAGGATTCGGGCAAAAATAAGGGATGAAAATGAAAAAATATGTACACCCGCAAGTCGAAAACCTGAAAAGGCGGCTTGGGCAACAAAGGGTGTCTCGGTGGACTGAAAACCCGAAAGGAAAGTCCAGGAAAAAGTTAGGGATGTAAAGCGTATCACTATGTCCCATTGGATCACCTTGCGATCAGACCTCAGTATCAACCATCAAGCTCGAACACACCAATCAATCTTCTAAGCTTCGGACAAGCAGCAAAGTGATGAGACACTCGAAGACAGAGCGACAATAGCAGAATTGGAACTTAATGGGATTGTTGTACATAACTGTTTTCTTTTTTACACAATATTGTATAATTTCCATTTTTCAGCAGCGTTCTCTTACTAGAGCGTCATCTCCCTTGTACAAAAACGCATGTTATAGGCAAACTTCGAAAATCAATACAAATCATTTCACAAACTATGTGTTTCTTTTTCTTTTTCTATTTTGTTTTGAAAGAACGTCCAATGATTTATTCTTGACATATGCATTTGAATATGATTAATGTTCATAAAATTTTACATAAGAAACGGAAAGACAATTGCTCGTAACTTACGAAACAGGGGAAAAGACAAGAAATGTCAAACCCGACAGTTACTCTGTCCAGCAGGTACCAGGGCAGAGACAACTTTGAAGTACAATCATCAATACATACAACCTCGCAACATCTATACTCCCCACAGAGTAAAAACAATCAAAGTATCGATATCAGCTTTCCCAAAACAGGAAGTAATCTCCCTAACCATGGTCTTTCAGAAATTTGACATCTATAACCCCCAGCCGAATCTCATAATTGCAAACAAGTAATTAATTTTGTCTTCCAAGCAGAGTTGATTTCTCTGAATACAGAAACTCAACCTCCAACAGAGCTTATTCCTTCAGCTATGGAAGTTCATCCTCCAACAAAATTATTCCCCCGCAGAGCTATTCTCAAACAAGATTATCTCCCTGGAAGAATATTCACAAACAACAAGGAGTAAATCTCCAGCATAGTCATTACCGTTCATCATCCCCAACAGAAGTAGAAAAACCATAGTTCACTACAACAGTTAGGAAAGCTATACTCTCCAGCAGCAGTCGTGGATTTATTTTCCCAGACTTTGACATGTCATAATAGCATTTCATGTTCATGCGCATACATATCATATACAGTATAGTCTCATTTATTCTAAGAACATCGTCTCACAATGCATTTCATGCATCGCATATAATTAACCCTGTTATCTTTTCAGGAAAGACAATTATCACCAACAATTCTAGCAGTTATACATGTCATATATGCAGACATCTAATGAAAAATCAGTTCCCAAAATCAAACGGGTCAACTAAGATACGTGACCAAACGAAGTAACCCTAGTATCTAGGTTCCTTCTCATAGCCCTACTATCCAAGCTCTCATCCCGAAGTAACCCTACTATCCTGGTTCCTTCTCATAGCCCTACTATCCAGGCTTTCATTTCGAAGTAACCCTACTATCCAGGTTCCTTCTTATAGCCCTACTATCCAGGCTCTCATCCCGAAGTAACCCTACTACCCAGGTTCCTTCCCATAACCCTACTATCCAGGCTCTCATCCCTAAGTAACCCTACTATCCAGGTTCCTTCTCGTAGCCCTACTATCCAGGCTCTCATCCCGAAGTAACTCTACTATCCAGGTTCCTTCTCATAGCCCTATTATCCAGGCTCTCATCCCAAAGTAACCCTACTATCCAGGTTCCTTCATATAGCCCTACTATCCAGGCTCTCATCCCGAAGTAACCCTACTATCCAGGTTCCTTCTCATAACTCTACTATCTAGGCTCTCATCCTGAAGTAACCCTACTATCGAGGTTCCTTCTCATAGCTCTACTATCCAGGCTATCATCCCGAAGTAACCCTATTATCCAGATTCCTTCTCATAGCCCTACTATCCAGGCTTCTATTTCAAAGCAACCCAACTATCCAGGTTCCTTCTCTCTTACCTCCAGACAACAGTTTACAACACTGTAAGACCCGGACCTGACCAGATACGACAATCTCACATTTCCCCAGTAAGTCATTGTGTAGCCTGGACCCTGACCAGATATGCAGTTCACTTCCACCTCCTCAATCAGAAGTTAACTCCCCAGTAGAGTAATGGACAACCGAAGCTCCTATACTCTATTTTCCAAGACGTAAATCAACATTCCCCGGCGAAGTACTCCTCAACGGCAGGTACAAGAATTCTCGCAAAGGAATCTCTTATGCAACCGATATCTTTTATGGATGGCATATTTAAGCCCATCTCCGACGATTCTTTATCGACTTCCAAATGGCATCTTTAAGCCCATTCCCAATATCACCAATCAGTGTTACTTCATACGAGTTCAAATTTATGGGCACTTTAGTGTTCAATCCTCTTCTACCTTCAGATCACGAAAGACAGACCGGCCAATCTACAATCCTCAGGTTTAAGAAGATTGAACAGGGGCAGCTGTTGTACCCCAAAATTATCCCTCCCATTTTTACTCAACACATAATCATTGAGATCCTCAACTAGCTCAAGGACGCCCAAGAGTTGACCAGACAAACTCTCTCCTAAAGGAATGAACCTCCAACTAGGGTTTCCATTTTCATCAAGATGGGTAAGCTCCAAAGGCCTCATATGCTCTCCATAGTAGTAATATGTTCTTAAGATCATCCATTCCAAGTTTCATGCCTTGCACAAGAAGTTTCCTCAGTCAATTGCTCAAATGCCTGAAAATCAACTATATTAGGTCAAAAATCAACTGTGGCCCACATACAGTCAAACTTCAAGATTTTTGGTCAACATCAATATTTTGAAGTGATATCCATCATTTTATCAAGGTTCGATCATTATTCCTAAAGGAATTCTCCTAATTCATCAAAACTCAGAAGTTGCTAAATTAGGGTTTCTCAAGAAAAGTCAACGAAACTTTGACCAAGCATAACTTTCTCATACTTTATCATAAATTTTCCATCCAAAGTTAATTTTGAAGATAATCCAATTCCCTACAACTCATCTTCATCCCTCAAATTCAAAAAATGCACTCATGAAAAGATATGAATTCAGACATTATAGGTCATTCCAAAAAGTCAACAAAAACACCTTTTGGGTCAAAGCTTCTTACATGAACATGGAGGATCCTATTAAGATGAAACCATTATTTATGGGACATCCTAAGCTTTATAAAACGTCCAAGAACACCCTCTTAGGGTCAAAATTGAAGGAGATATGCATTGTCAAAGTTGGCCATTTTTGGAAAATTGTCAAAAGTCAACAATGCCCAAAATTGCATTTTTTGTCAAATGGGCCTAACTTTTTATGCTTGCATCTTACTTCTAGCAATGTCCACGACCCAAAAACTCTCTCATATATTATTGAATTTATTTATTTAATTTTATTTTGATTTTAATCATTTAAAAGTCAAATTAAATCAAATAAATGATATAAAGTATGGAAGATTTGTTTTTGATCTGATTTTGAATGGAATTACAATGCAAATATGCTGTCAAACCAAATCAAATCGTGCCAAGGGTGATTGGGATGAAAATGGTATGATTTAGCTTGATATAGAAAGAAATAATGCAAGGATGGAATCAAATCAAATCTTGATAATTGGTAAAGATATGCATGGTTTTTGTTAACCTAATTCAGTCTAATACATATACACAACAAATCCAAGACACAAGGACAAGGGTTTATCGTGTGAAACAGCAAGAACAAGTTGCATTTTTTGCTAAAAATCTCAGATCGGATTCCATACTACAACCATCCTCAAAGAGATTTAAAGGTTGCAACACGTTCCTAGCAATCTCCTGAAGCTAACTGCACCTTTGGCACACATCAAAACACTCAAAATTGTAAAATCCGCAACTATGTTATCCAACTATTTTTGATTTTTGATTACATGCATACATGCTTTTTTAATGAAATTTGATCATATATTCTTGTTTATCACAAAGTTTTGATGCTTGCTGTATCGTTTAATTGAGTTTTAAGTGCAGGAATCATGGTTTTCCATTCTTAGGGTTTCTAAGCTCGTTTTAGGGCTTCCTTCTACAGGAAAAATTAGGGCTAGGCGTGGATACCATGATGTTCAGGGCTTCAAGCCCAGTTGATTCATGGTCTTCATTGTAATTTATATTGCTTGTGCTAGATTTCTGAATAACGCAGGGTTGTAGTTACAGGTATGAAACCGTAGGTAAAAGTCTAAACCTAAAACGACAGTGTTGTACCCCAAAATTTGTCCTCCCTTTTCATCAACATTTTCTCATCACAAGACTCTTGGAACTCAAGATCAAGTTAAGGTTTGCTCTGCTCAAGGCCCCTCCTTGCACTGTTGACCCAAATTAGGGTTTAAGTTTGCACAGGGATGTTTTGACCTAAAATGCCCAAAGTGACTTTCATGCTTCATGTTGGACTTACAAGTTTATCCATACCAAGTTTCAAGCCTTGATTCCAATCTTTGCCCAGTCAATTGGACAAGACACCTAGAAATCAGCTGTATTGGGGAAAAAAGTCAACTGTAGCCAATTGACAGTCAAACCTCATGATTTTTGACCCACATCAACATTATGAACTCATATGAATCATTTGATCAAGTTTGGATCACAACTCCACATAAAATTTGATCAGATCACCAAAAGGGCAAAATGGTCATTTTTAGGGTTTTTACTGCACAAAGGCAATTTTTGACTGTTTGACCTAACCAATGGCAAACCAAGCTCATATATGGACTCAAGGACTCAATGGCATTGTCTTGACCCATTCAACAAGTTCAAAAGATCTCAAATGCATAGGATTGACAGATGAATTTTTCAGTCAACTGATCAAAATTTGACTGTATACTGAAAAGTCAAACTTTGACTTTTTGGTCAAAATCAAGGGCCAAGATTCATTTTTCATCAAGAAATGTCAAATTATGAAACTTGTTCATCAAGAAACAAAAAATTACAAATTAGGGTTTAAAATGAAAATTTTCATAACTTAGAAAATTTTCTAAGTTATGAAATTTTCTTATTTTTTTCCTAACTTTGTCCCATTTTTTCACCAAGATGCAAATGGATTCAAACAAAACTTGAAACATGAAAGTTGTAGTTCATTGCAAAATCTACAACTTTGATTCACAAAGTTTTCTCAAAGGAAGCTTGTATCTCAAGTTATGATTTTTGGGACAAGGGTACAAAACATTTTTAACTTAGAAGAAATTTGACCTATTCTAGGAAGGATTTTTGTCCAACTTCTTGGCCATTTTTCACATGGTTCTAATTGTAGTTTCAATTTTCATTACAAAGATGTATTGTAGTACACATTCCAAGCTTTCCAAATTGTCCAAGAACTCATCAAACACCCTTGTGGTTAGAGAGAATCGAATTCACAAAGTTGGCCAAAACTCACTTTTGTTCATGACCAATACATGTTCATAGCAAATGGCATTTTCAAATCAGATTGGTTTGTGGTAGCTTGCAGGCCTCTAAACCCTTTTACACTCCTTAATTGAATGCAAATCCACTGAGCTAATGCATTATTTTGTTCATTTGGACATTGCACACAAAATTAACCCTTAAATGGAAAAAGGTAGAATGCCATTTTGATAAAGTTATGCTTTATGTCAAATACCAAATCCTTGAGGCATGGGGCCAGATCTTAGAGCCAAATCAAATCCACAAATCCCAGTTATCAAGAGCCTAACTTGCATCATACATTAGGGCATTGTAGTGGCTGGTATCACAACTTACATTTCTTTGCTTACACTTGAAGAAACTTTGCAAACTAGAGCTTAAACAAACTTTGTAAACATCTTCCACACATCAAAACAAGCCCAAAGCACGACTCATTCATCCCTAAGACCTGTTCATATTCAGAATCCCTGTTTTGCTGCAAAACAGGGCAAGTTCTGCAACTTGACCTCTATAACAATATCCACTCGTGCGTTTTTGCCCAAACTTGTCCAAACACATTCCATACCATCCACTGAAACTATTCCAAGCCTTAAACACAAGCTGTAACTCCCCTAACCTCAGTTGCCATTTTCATTTTTCAGTTTTGCAGGTGAACTTCCGTAGCACGATACAAAGTGATTCAAAGCAAGCTAGGTGTTGGAGAAGCTTCCTTGGACTTCAGGCAAGCTATACAGAAGCTCAAACTCCATTGAAGTTGGCCACATTGCTGTATACGATTCAAGCTGAAACAGGTAAAACCATGAACTTCTATCTCTCAATCTAGGAATAGTTAAGCTTAGGTTTGTGAATGAAACATGTCCTACTCATAGCCCTGAAGCCATACATATGATCACTTTTCATTTATGTTAAGCATGCTGTGAGAATTTTAGCCATGAACATGAGGGAAAAATTAGGTTAAAATTTAGGGCCATAGAAATTCTCTCTGGCCTTTGAGAGTTAATCCAAGTTTTTTACATATTTGAATTCTTCTTTTGATGCTCTACAATATTTGTGTTATGAGTTTTGGCTAAAAATCAAGGAATCAGGAGATGGTAGTTGTACAAGGAAACGCGCGTTTTTTGATTCAAAAGGTTGCTGGAGGTTGAAGACAGAGTTGGCTTGGGCTGGGCCTGAGTCAGCTTGCTTTTTGCACCCCTTTTTTCCATTTGCACACCCTGGCCCATTATGTGAAATACTTGTCATTTTTGCATTTTTCTTTTTGATTCTGATTTTATATTTTTTTCTCAAGCATAAAAAACTCCAAAAATAATTTTCCACATTTTTTTACATTTATTTGGCATTTATTTGTTTTATTAAGCAAATGTATATAAATAATGTAATTCCTTTTTATTTTAAACCCTAAAAATAATACAAAAAATATTTATTTTTTAGTTATTATTTTTTATTTACATTTTGAAAACATTTTCTTAAATATACATTTTTGTAAATAATTAATATTTTATTTTTTTGTACATATTTAGCATATTTAATATATAATATATAAATACTTGTATATTTTATTTTATTGAATAATTAGGACAAAAATATAGAAATAATACATTTTTATTTTTATTTAATATTTGACACTAAAATACTTTTTTTTACAATATACTTTTTATTTTTTAATTTTTTAATATATATTGTACATAATTAATAAATATTACTATTTATTTAAAAAAAACTAGGGTTTTGCCCTAAACAACAAAAATAATCAAAAACATGACTTTTTTATTTTGTTTATACTTCAAACATGAAAACCTTTTTACATGCATAAAAAATACTTTTTTGCATAATACATTGCATTTTGATATTTATTTACATTGTATTTATTTAAATGTTAAATATTTGTATATTCGATATGGTTGTAATAGCTTAGAATTTAATTTCTTGTCAAATATCCCCAAATTCAAACTTGTACCCCCATCCCCATAATCATTATTGTAATAGCTTAGCATTTAAATTTACGCATTTAAAAGCTTTCAATTATGCCATGTTTAGACTTAGGGTTTGTATGCAAATCAAATCAACAAATAGCTTGACTTAATCCAAGATAAATATGCATGAAAAAACAAACACAATGCACACTTGCACCCCTAGGATTACTCCACTTGTTGCCTTCAAAAATGGGCCATGTTTGCATGTCAAATACTTTGGCCAAACAAAACAAAAAAACAAACAAAATGATCATAGTCCCTCGATGACGCTATCTTGTTGCCTAAACAAAATGATCATAGTCCCTCAAGAAAATTGCCAAAATACTTGACACTATTGCATTCATGGTCTATACGATGACCCGCGCCCGTCCCGTTAACATCCTAACACAAGGTTGTTCACCAAATACAATGGTGAAACAACACTGTTAAAAGGGTTAAAACATAAGAAAGATCTTTGAGAAATTTAGGGTAGATAGCTCTTGGTTACTTGATCAATCTTGCAAAACAATCCTTGCCATTTTTCAAAACACACATCACAACACAACTTCAAAACAAACTTTCAAAAAACATTGAAACATCTTTTCAAAAAGACAAACACCTTTGTAAAACATTCGAGTAAAGAATTGTTACAATGGTTGCCTAGATAATGCATCTTTTTCAAAACATTTTCAAAACCACACACACAAAGCACCATTTCAAACAATTGAAAATGCAAAGCAAGTGATCTAAGTAAGTAACTAAGAGCCCATGGATAACCATGGATAGAAAGGGTGCTAATACCTTCCCTTTCTATAATCTACTCCCCGAACCCAAGAAAACATCTCAAAGGTTTTTCCTGTGCTTTTTAACCTTTCCTTAGGATAAAATAAAAAGTCGGTGGCGACTCTTGCTAAACCGAAACATTTGCGAAAACAAACGCAAAACCTCAAGTCAGTTCTCCCACCGTATCACAGACAGTGCTGAGGAAAAAGAAGGCTAGGTGGCAAGCTCCCGTTGGGCTATTTGAATAATTTGCGCGTTTGCTGAATATCACGTGATTGTTTTTCTTATATTCTTTTTATTTGATTATATTAACAATTGCAGCCGGTGCAGATGGTTAAGGACGGAGGGTTTGAAGTAAAAGTCCTGGGTTCGATTCCAGGCATGTTGCTTTTGCATTTTCCTTGAATTTACTTTCCAGATCCAGCGTGCCTCACTATCCAGTGTCCATCATACGCCCCAGATGCAAAACCATCAGATCCATCTCCAGCCAGATCTAACGCCCATCACACACAGGCTCATGATAGACAATCAGAAGAAAGATGCACTAGATCAGGCACATGGTCCTTGGGCCATCATCCTGGGCCTATCACAAAATTGGTAGTACACCCTCCAAATTGCTCATCAACCAGGCATAATTCCAATTCCTTTTTTTATTTCTTTTATTTTATTACTTGTCTTAATTATCTTTTTTTTCACAAAATATTTTTTTATTATTATTAAATCATAAAATCAGAAAATCACAAAATGTAGAATTAGGTTTTTTTATTAAAATTAGTTTTTTTTTGGGAAATTAATTAATTTTGATTTGATTGTTTTCATAATTAAAATTAATTAGACAAATTAGGTTTAATTCACAAATATTTAATTTTCTCAATAAAATACCAAAAAATGTTTTTTTCTTTAATTAATTAGATTTAGGTTAAGATTTCAAATATTTTTCTCAATAATAAAATACAAAAAAATATTTTCTCTTTAATTGATTAGATTTTTTAGGACTTAGTCTTCATTATCGTATTTAATTCGTCGCGCGCGCCTTTACTTTCTTTTAATTCAAATTATAGTATCTGTTTTGAGTTTGTAATAGATTAATTAGGATTTCAAATTTTTGCATCTTTATTTTTTAGTCAAATATTTGTGTATCTGTCCAAAAGCCTTGTAATAGCGTAGATTTTCTTTTCCGCTTTTAATTTCCACAACTATTAAACTGATAGATGTATGGACATTAGGATTGTATATGAAAGATAAGTTGATTTAAAACAGTAGAAAACCCTAAATGCGCAAGATAAATGAAACTGAAATCAAACACTTGCACAAGCTCACTCCTAGGGTTTTGCCTCACTTGGTTTGCTTAGAAAATAATGGTCGTGTCCCTCGAACGTAGGGATACCTTAGCAATGACTCGTAATTCAAAGTCGTCATAAAGATCATAGTCCTTACTTATCCCTCGAGATGCCTATGAGAAATGATCTTATGATGATAATCCCTTCGAAATGCTAAGGTATCCTTACTTGTTGCCTTCAGTGACCATTTCGTCCCTTTCGAATGTCCCTTAAAATTCCAACAATAGGGCTACTTACTCTTTAATAGTAGGATAACACTGTCTAAAGGAAACTAAAACGAACAGACTTTTTTCGAGTAGGTAGAAAACTCTTAAGTACTTGCTCAAAACAAAAACTCTTTCACACAAACACTTTTCAAAACAGTTTTCAAAACAACTACGTCACACTTTTGAGGACATATACAAGAGTTATCACGAAGTAAACACATTTTCAAAACAAGCACACACAAGAAATTTTCAAAATGAGCAAGTACCTAAGAGCCCGTGGAAAACCACGGATAGAAAGGGTGCTAACACCTTCCCTTTCTATCATCTACCCCCCGTACTCAGAAACATCTCAAAAAAAGGTTTTTTCTTTTCTTTTTCCTTTTCCTTTTGGATGAAATAAAAGGCGGTGGCGACTCTTGCTTACCGCGACATTTGCGAATACAAAATGCAAACCAGTATAACAGTCAGTTCTTCCACCGTATCACAGTGCCATTCCAATACTCGAATGGAAACTGTTGTTGTAGGTAAATCCAATCAACAGTAAAAAGCTATCACAAGCACCTCCTTATTCTATCACATAAGCTCTCAACAAGTCTTCTAAGGATTGGATAATCCTCTCTTTCTGACTATTTGTCTACGGATGATAAGCAAAACTTAAACATAACTTCGTACCTAAAGCTTTCTATTAACTCTCCCAAAATCTCAACGTAAAACTCAGATCTCTGTCAGATATAATACTGGATGAAGTTCCTTGTAAGCCAACAATCCTCTCAATATACAAGTCTACTAACTTCTCCAATAGATGGTTAAATCGAATCAAAATGAAATGAGACGACTTAGTCAACTTATCCATAATAACACAAATAATATTACAACCCTTCTCTATCCTTGGAAAACTAGACACAAGGTCCATCAAAATGTTGTCCCATTTCCACTCATGAGAAGACAACGAATAAATTAAACCTGAATACTTCTAATGCTCAACTTTTGACTTCTGGAAAGTTAAACAGACATACACAAATTCAACAACCTCTTTTTTCATTACAGGCCACCAAAAGATCTTCCTCAAGTCTTGATACATTTTAGTAGCACTGGGATGAATACTCAGACCACTTCAGTGTACTTCTTCAAGAATACTCTTCTTAATTCTAGGCACATAAGGAAAATAGATCTAGTCATGGAATTTTACAACATCATTCTCATCAATCTTGAATTCACCACCTTGTCCTTGGTTGATTAATGATAAACGATCAACCAATCTCAAATCAATCCTCTAACCTTCTCTGATATCCTTTAGAACACCACTTGTAAGCTTCAACATACTCAATTTTATACTTTATGGTGTCTTCACAAACTAAACTCTTTAATACTCTATCCAACAATGTTGACATATGCAACGTCTTTCTGCTCAATGCATAAACTACGACATTGGCTTTACTTGGATGTAAATTTAATCCAAAATTATAGTCCTTCAACAACTCAAGCTATCTTATTTGTTTCATATTCAATTTGTGATACGGTGGGAGAACTGACGTGAGGTTTTGCGTTTGTGTTCGCAAAATGTTTCGGTTTGGCAAGAGTCGCCATCGACTTTTTATTTTATCCTAAGGAAAGTTCAAAAAGCACAGGAAAGACCTTTGAGATGTTTTCTTGGGTTTGGGGAGTAGATTACGAAAAGGGAAGGTGCAAGCACCCTTTTCATTCATGGTTATCCGTGGGCTCTTAGTTACTTGTTTAGATCACTTGCTTTACTTTTCCAATTGTTTGAAATGGTGCTTTGTGTGTGGTTTTGAAAGATGTTTTGAAAATAGGCCATCGTTGTGGCAACCTTTGTAATGATTCTTGTTTGAATGTATATAAAGGTGTTTTATCTTTTTGAAAAGATTTCAATGTTTGAAAGTTTGTTTTTAGGAAATGCTTTGGAATTGTGTTGTGAAGTGTGTTTTGAAAATAGCAAGGATGTTTTGCAAGCTTTGATCAAGTAACTAAGAGCTATCTACCCTATTTTACTCAAAGATCTTTCCTATGTTTTTAACCCTTTTGATAGTGTTATTTCACCATTTCATTTGGTGAACAACCTTGTGTTAGGATGTTAAACGGGACAGGCGTGGGTCATCGTATAGACCATGATAGCAATTGTGTTAAGTATCTTTGGCAAATTTTTGAGGGACTTGATCATTTTGTTTAGGCAACCAAGATATCGTCATCGAGGGACTATGATCTTTTGTTTTGTTTTTGTTTTTCCAAAGTACCCAACATGCGTAACATGGCCCATTTTTTAGGCAACAAGTGGATTGTAACCCTAGGGGTGCAAGTGTGCATTGTGTTTGATTTTCATGCATTTTTGTCTTTGTATTAAGTCAAGCTACTTGTTGATTTTGGATTTTTACATACAAACCCTAATCTCTAATCATGGCATAATTGAAAGCATAAAGTGCGAGAATTAAAGACCTAAGCTATTACAACATGATTATGGGGATGGGGGTACAATCTTTGAATGGGGGTGTATTTGACAAGAAATAAAAAAAACCTAGTTTACTATTACATCCAAATTGAATCAAATGAATAAATAATAAATGGACAATATTTAATATAAACAAATTAAATAAATATATGAAATGATATGAATATGCAAAAAGTTTATTTATTTTTATGTATGTAAAAATATTTAATATAAAAAGGAAGAAATAAAATAAAAGAAATTATTATTTTTTTTATTAAGGGTAAATCCTAATTTTTTCTTTAAGAAAATAAATATGTTAATTATATTATTTATGTACAATAAAAATAAAATGATGTAAAATTAAATCTGTTTAGAAAAATGTATTATTTTAAGTATAAATAATTAATAAAAAAGAAGTATATATTTTTTCATGTTTTTATTCTCAAGTATTTATTAAATAAAATAAAGTATATATGTATTATTAATTATATTAAACATGTATAAAAAATGAAATAAAATATATACAAAAATAAAAATATTTAGTATAATACATTATTTAAATATAAAGAAAAATATAAAAGTATGATTTTTAATATTTTATTTCTAAGTTTTTTTTTTGATAAAATAAGATAAAGATATATGTTCATTAAATTATTTTTATGTTTAGAAAAAAAAAAATATGAAAACTTATAAAAAAATATTTTTTAAGTATTTTTATATTTGGGAATAATAAAATATAATCAGAAATGAAAATAAAAATGCAAAAATATAAAATATCAAGAAATTGGGCCAGGGGGTGCAAAAAATAAAACCGGGGTGTCAATAGTGAGCCAGGACCAAGCTCGGCCCACCACTTCATCTTCAACCTCTGCCCTTCATAAAACGCACGCGCCTGTTACCAAACCTGGACATCCTGTATACGAGATCTATTGCAAAAACACATAACATCAAAGTTGTAGAGCTTTTCAAGACAAATCTAACCATATAAAAAACTAATCCTAACTCTCAAAGACCAGAAAGAATTTCTCTGGCCCTAAAATCGAAACTAATTTTTTCAGTATGTTCATGGATGAAATTCTCTTAGCATGCTTAATATAAATGAGAACTGAGCATATGTACAGCTTCATGGCAATGAATACTACATTTCTTATTCACAAACCTAAGGCTAAATGTTCCTAAATAGAGAGATATGAGGTTGATATAAACCAGTTTCAGCTAACTTCGTGTAGGGCAATGTGGAGCTTTTCAACAAGGCTTGAGATGTCTGGGAGCTTGCTTGAACTTCACTTGACCTTCTCCAATGTCTAGCTTGCCTTGAATGTACTTGAATCAGCCTACAGAACTCAACCTGCACAACCTCAAAATGAAAATGGCAAACCCTGTAAATGGAGTTACAGTTGGTGTTTGAGGTTTGTGATAGCTTGGATGGATTGAATGGAAGGTGTTTGAACCAGTTTGGGACAAAACGCACGAGCCAATTGAACTATGGAAGTCAAGTTGCAGATGCTGCCCTGTTTTGCCAATGGAAGGTGATTTCTTGCTATGGGATGTTTGAAGGCTCAAGAAATCTTGTTTCTGGCTCAGAGAGTTGTGTGAAAGATGGTTCAAATGTTTTCACAAGTTTCTTTTGGCTGATGTTCAAGTTCTCATGTATTTTGCATATTTCTTGTATATGAAGCAAAAGTGGGAAGTCATGTCCAACAGGCCTGTACATGCTATCCTTATGCCTTCACACTTTGCCCTTGGCCCCTCCAACTTGTAGATTTGATTTGCTGTATGAGATATGGACCAATGCTCAAGGGATTCAGTTTTGACATAAAGCACATTTAAGCAAAAATGGAAATATTGCTTTTTCTACTTAGGGATTAATCTTGTGTGCAATGTCCTAACAACAAAAACAATACCTTAGACTGATGGATTTGCACTTAATTATTGAGTGTGAAGTGGTTTAGAGGTATGTAATCTAGTGCAAAGCATGCTGACTTGAAATTGCAACTTGTATGAACATGAATATGCCATGGATGAAAAATGAGTTTTTGCCAACTTCAAGCCTTCGATTCTCCCTAACCACAAATGTGTTTGGAGATTTCTTTGACATTTTGGAAAGCTTGCAACATTATCTACAATCCATATTTGAAATGCAACTTGAGATTCCAAATGGAACTATGTGGAAAATGGCCAAGAAGATAGGTCAAAATCCTGCCTAAACTAGGGCAAAATTTCACTAAGTTAAAAGTTTTAGGGACCCTTGTTCCAAAAATTATAACTTGAGATCCAAGCTTCTTTTTGGAAAACTTTGTGAATAAAAGTTGTAGACTTTGTGGAGGACTACAACTTTCATGTTGGAAGTTTTGTTTGAATCAAAATGCATCATGGTGAAAATGTTGGGCAAAGTTAGGAAAAATTAAGAAAATTTTATAACTTAGAAAAATTCTAAGTTATGAAAATTTTCAACTTTAAACCCTAATTTGAAAAAATGGGTTTCTTGATGAACAAGTTTCATGTTTTGACATATCTTGGTGAAAAATGACCCTTGGCACTTGATTTTGACCTAAAAGTCAAAGTTTGACTTTTCAGTGTACAGTCAAATTTTGATCAGTTGACTGAAAAATTCATCTGTCAATCCAATGCACTTGAGATCTTTTGAACCTTGTGAATAGGTCAAGATGATTCCATTGAGTCCTTGAGTCCATGCTTGAACCCCATTTGCCATTGGCTTAGGTCAAAAGTAAGAAATTGCCTTTGTACAGTCAAAACCCTAAAAATGACAATTTTGCCCTTTTGGTGATCTGATCAAATTTCTTGTGGAATTGTGGTCCAAACATGATCAAATGGTTCATACGAGTTTATAATGTTGATGTGGGTCAAAAATCATGAGGTTTGGCTGTAAATTGGCCATAGTTGACTTTTTCCCCAATATAGTTGATTTACAGGTCAATTGTCCAATTGACTAGGCAAAAATTTGATTCAAGGCTTTAAACTTGGTATGGACAAACTTATGAGTCCAACATGAAGCATGAAAGTCATTTTGAGCATTAGAAGTCCAAAAATCCCTGTGCAAACTCAAACCCTAATTTCAGGTCAATAGTGCAAGAAGATGTCTTGAGCTGAGCAAACCCTAATCCTGTCTGGAGTCCAAAGAGTCTTGTGAGGGGAAATATTGATAAAATGAGAGGGAAAATTTTGGGGCACAACAGCTTCCCCTGTTTAATCTTCTTGAACCTGAAGAGTTAGTTTGGCGAGTTTGCCTTTCGTGACTCGAAGGTAAAAGAGGATTGGACACTATAGTACCCGTAAATTTGCACTCGTTAAAATATTGGTTGAGGAATGGGCTTAAAGATGCCATTTGGAGATGGTAGAATCTTGCTGGAGATAGGCTTAGAGATGCCATCTAAAGTGTTTGTTGAATATCAGTAGAATGAACATCAGAATGGTATCCGTATTTGGAACGTATTTGAGTTGTATCTGGAGATTGGATTCGTATGAGTAAAGGAATGGCATCCGTTTCTGGAGCGTATCCAAGCTGTTACTGTATTTGATTCTTGAATGAATATCAGAATGATTGTCGTGTATGGAGTGTATCTGTATTGTATCCGAAATCTGAATGGGTGACAGAGAAACATCTATGTATGGAGCATCTCCGGGCTGGGGATAAATTCTGAATGAGTGACAAAATGGAAACCGTCTCTGGAGCGTATCTGGACTATATCTGAAGTTGAGATCTGTATGAGTAGCAGAATGACTTCCGTGTCTGGAGTGTATCTGTACTGTAACGGGGATCTAGATAAGTGACAGAATGAATTTCGTGTCTGGAGTGTATCTGAACTTGAAGTTGATAGTTGAATCTGAATGAGAGATAGAATGGCTTCCGTGTCTGGAGCGTATCTAGTCTGTATCTAATTGCTGAAGTCTAAATGAGTAATAGAATGACCGCTGTGTATGGGGTGTATCCATACTGTATCTGAGGTCTTTGAATATTTGTTAAAGATAACTTTTAATCTTATCCTGAAAAGGGTAAAATGCTAGCTAAAACACAAAGTTATGTTTCATGATATGTATGATGCAATAAAATGGACTCTAATCAATGGTTATGATATATGAATGTAAAGTATGCGCATGTAAGCGAATTAGCTGTCTTGCTGAGGAAAATAAATCCTTGATAACCGGAGATAATGAACTCTTTGACTGCTGCTGGGGAAATTAAACCCTTGACTGCTGTTAGAGATTCAAAACCTTTGATTATTGAGACTGAGAATGTCCTTTGGACTACTGTCGAGGATTGAAAATCCTTGGTAAATTGTGGGGAATTGAGAATCCTTTATGACTTTCTTGGGGAAATAAGGACAACTTCGACGATCTCTACTGGGGAATTAAAACCTAGGAGGCTTCAACTGGAGAAATGAGAACAAGAATCTTCGTTCTGATGCGAAGTAACTCTGTGGGGAGAATGTTTATCCTGTTGGAGAATTCTTCAAAAGCTTGGGTTGTATGCCAATCTACTGGGGAATCAGAGGAAGTTGGATAGTATTCCACCAGGGTTTAAGATTTGGAGTTTTGGACTTTGTTGGGGAAGAAAGTTTCATCTTCACTAGGGATCGGGAGTTTAGAAACTTAACTCTGATGGGAATTTGGAAACTTAACGCCGCCGAGGATATATACTCCAAGGTTTTAGATCTGTTGAGGATCTGAATGACATACTGTAGGGGATTCCTTCTAGAATAGCCTAAAGACATTTTACTATACTTTCGACCTATCAGTAATTATCCTTTCTCATTTTGTTTTATTTGTAAGCAGTGGTTATATTCAAATGCATATGCTCATTTAACAAATAATTGGACGTTTTCAAATAAAACATAAGTGTAAAAAGAAAGAAAAAGGCAAGCAAATTTCTGCACTTTGAATTATCTTTGTATTAACTTTGTAAGTATTTTGTATAAAGGAGACAATCATCCTAGTAAGAGAATGTTGTCGTAAAATTGAGAAAAATTTTATACAAAGAAAGATGGTTATGTGTAACAATTCTACGGGGTTCCCATTCTGCTATAGCCTTCACAACTCTGAGTATCTTGTCCATTTGTTGCTTCGTCCGCAGATGATTGGATAGATCAGAAGCTTGGAGCTTGTTCGTGAAGAGATTGCCCTTAAAGTGATCCGACGAGACATAGTCATGCGCTTTAATTCCCTAACTTTTGCCTGGACCGCCCTTTCGGGTTTTTGATCCACCGGGAAACCCTTTTTTGCCCAAGTCGCCCTTTCGGGTTTTCAACTTGCCGGGTGTACAATTTTTTTTTATTTATCCCTAATTTTTGCCTGAATCGCCCTTTCGGGTTTTTGATTCACCGGGATGCCCATTTTTGCCCAAGTCTCCCTTTCGAGTTTTCAACTTGTTGGGTCATTTTATGCGTAATATCTTTTGAATATGTCTGCGTTCGCAGGGTGAAGCAGGTCATCACCGTCCATGGTGGTCAGAATCATTGCCCCACCAGAAAAGATGCTCTTGATCACAAACGGTCCTTCATAAGTAGGAGTCCATTTGCCCCTGGGATCACTTTGCGGAAAGATGATTCGCTTGATTACAAGGTCCCCGACTTGATATACTTGTCTCTTGACTTTCTTGTTGAAGGCCTTGATCATACCTTTTTGATACGCCTGACCATGGAAAACAGTAGTAAGTCGCTTTTCGTCAATCAAATTAAGCTGATCAAGCCGGGTCTGAATCCAATCGTCTTCACTAAAACCGGCATCTTTCATAATTCTCAAGGAGGGAATCTGAACCTCGATAGGTAAAACAGCCTCCATGCCATATACTAAATAAAAGGGTGTTGCCCCAGTTGAAGTGCGTGCAGTGGTACGGTACCCGTGCAGAGCAAACGGTAACATCTCATGCCAGTCCTTATAAGTGACTGCCATCTTTTGAATGATCTTCTTGATATTTTTGTTCGCAGCTTCAACAACACCGTTCATCTTTGGCCGATAGGGATATGAATTGTGATGTTGAATCTTGAACTGCTCGCACAGAGCGGTGATCATGGTATTGTTCAAATTTGTACCGTTGTCCGTAATGATCCTGTCGGGTATACCATACCGGCATATGAGGTTCTGCTTGATGAAGCGGGCAACCACATTCTTTGTAACAGAAGCGAAGGAAGCTGCTTCGACCCACTTGGTAAAGTAATCAATGGCCACCAAGATGAAACAGTGTCCATTGTATGCTATAGTCTTGATCTCTCTAATCATGTCGATTCCCCACATTGCGAATGGCCAAGGAGCTGTTAAGACATTGAGAGGAACTGGAGGAATATATACCTTGTCAGCATAGATTTGGCATTTGTGACAAGTACGAGAATGTTGATGACAATCAGCTTCCATGGTAGACCAGTAGTAGCCTGCCCTTAGAATCTTCTTAGCCATCATATGACCGCTCGAGTGGGTGCCAAAGGTGCCATTATGTAGTTCAGCCATGATCTTCTCAGCTTCAACCTTGTCCACACAACGGAGTAGGACACAATCAAGATTGCGCTTGTATAGGATACCATTTCTCATAAAGAACTTTGCTGCGAATCTTCTTAAGAAATTTTTGTCGTTGGCTGAAGCTCCTTCAGGGTACTCTTGTGCTTTGAGATACCTTTTGACGTCATGAAACCAAGGTCGGTCCATCACTTCTTCGGTATTAATCTCGTGACATTGAGCTGGTTCGTCCATTCGTTCAATTGTGATTTGAGGTGCCTCATTATCCCAGTTGAGTTTAAACATGGAAGACATTGTAGCCAGAGCATCCACTAGCTGATTTTCTTCTCGCGGGAAGTGCTCAAAGGTAATCTGCTCGAAATGAGGCAACAATGTCAGGACATGTTCTTTGTATGGGATAAGATTAGGATGTTTAGTGTCCCACTCTCCTTTGATTTGACTGATAACCAAAGCTGAGTCCCCAAATACAATCAGAGATTTGATTCCCAAGTCAATAGAAGCCTTGAGACCAAAGATACAAGCTTCATACTCGGCCATGTTGTTGGTGCAACTAAAGCAGAGTCTAGCAGTGAAAGGTGTATGGCAACCTTCTGGAGAGATAAGTACCGCGCCGATACCGTTTCCAAGTGCATTTGAAGCACCATCAAAGTACAGGGTCCATTGGGATCCTTGTTCAGGTCCGTCATACGGTCCGTTACCTTTAATGTTGTCCAATGTCATAATATCCTCGTCAGGGAAGTCGAACCTCATAGATTGGTAATCTTCGACGGCTTGATGAGCTAGATGGTCAACTAGTACACTCCCCTTTATAGCTTTTTGGGTTGTGTACTAGATATCATACTCAGTCAAGATCATATGCCATCAAGCGATTCTTCCGGATAAATCAGGCTTCTCGAAGATGTATTTGATCAGATCCATTTTGGAAATCAGCAAAGTGGTATGTGTCAACATATACTGCCTTAGCCGGCGAGCAGCCCATACCAAAGTGCAACAAGTTTTCTCGAGCAGTGAGTAGCGAGTCTCACAGTCGGTAAACTTTTTGCTAAGGTAATAAATGGCATGCTCTTTTCGGCCAGACTCGTCATGTTGGCCCAGTACGCACCCCATTGAGTTATCCAAAACAATCAGATACATGATTAAAGGCCTTCCTTCGACGGGTGGCATCAAGATAGGAGGCTCCAGCAAATACTCCTTGATCTTATCAAAAGCAACTTGACAATCATTGTTCCATTCAACCACCTAATCTTTCTTCAACAGCTTGAAGATTGGCTCACAAGTAGATGTTAGGTGAGAGATGAACCTTGCAATGTAGTTTAAGCGTCCCAAGAAACCTCTGACCTCCTTTTCAGTGCGGGGGCAAGCATTTCTTGTATAGCTTTGACTTTGGCAGGATCAACTTCGATGCCTTTGTTATTGATGATAAATCCCAAAAGTTTACCGGACCTGACTCCGAAAGTGAACTTGCAAGGGTTCAGTCTGAGCTTATATTCCTTTAAACTGACAAACAACTTTTGCAGATGGTCGAGGTGTTCTTCTTCTGTCTGTGAACGGGCTATCATGTTATCTACGTAGACTTCGATTTCATGATGTATCATGTCATGAAACAAAGCTACCATGGCTCGCTGATAGGTTGTCCCGACATTCTTCAGTCCGAATGGCATCACTTTATAGTAGAAGGTACCCCACTGCATAACAAAACTAGTCTTCTCCATGTCTTCGGGGGCCATTTTGATCTGGTTGTATCCCTAGAATCCATCCATGAAGGAAAATACCTTGTGCTGAGCTGTGTTGTCAACCAAGATGTCAATGTATGGTAGTGGAAAATCATCTTTAGGGCTAGCCCTATTTAAATCTCTGTAGTCCACACACATTCTGACTTTTCCGTCCTTCTTAGGTACAGGCACAATGTTAGCAACCCATTGTGGATAGGAAGTAACAACCAGAAAGCCAACATTGAACTGCTTCATCACCTCAGCTTTGATCTTTTCGGACATGTCGGGCCTCATTCGGCGGACTTTCTGTTTGATTGGTGGACAATCTTCTCTTGTAGGGAGACGGTGAACCACAATATTTGCATCCAGTCCCGACATATCTTTATAGGATCAGGCGAAGATCTCAACAAACTCATTCAACAGTTGAACTAAGCGCTCTTTGACACTTGGCTCCAGGTTGGCACCCACTTTAACCTCTTTTCTGTCTTCCTTTGTACCCAAATTGATAGTTTCTAACAACTCTTCATGGGGTAGAATAGCTAACTCTCCAGGCACTTCACAGTCTTAATCACCTTCGTATTCGGCATGATTGACCAAATCTTCAGAGTCACCAAAGGCCAAAGCAGAATAGTCACCCATGGAATCCGGAGTGGATGGGTACCTGCATTTTATGAGTGTGGGTGTGCGTAAGGGATAGCCATCCTTAAACAAAATAAAATGTAAAAGGAAAGAAAATGAACACAAAAGTTTATAGATGAAAACGTCCATGATTCATTAAAAATGGCATATGAAAATGAAAAATCAAAACCCTTACAAATGGACCTATGTGCCCCGGGAAAGGCACAAGGCAAAAGAGTGTACGAATTGTTTAAAAGTTATTACAGACCAACATAAATGTTTCAAAAGATAAATTACTGATTGATGAAAGTAATGGGAACAAAGTCTTTTGCCTCCCAGTTGTTTAGTCCTCCTTCAATGGTTGGAAAGATCCAATCTTCAAAATTTCCTTCTTCATCATCATCTTCTAAAGCATGAACCCTGTGATGAGTGGTCTTTAAAGGTGGTCCTCCAGCCCGGGAGCGACGCACAACTTTCTGGCTAGCAGCAGTGAAACCCAATCCGAACTTGTCTGTCTTGTGAGGAAAATCTAGCAGTTGACCCCACATTGTACTTCCTCCTTCCTTGATTACAGCCTCTGCATCTTTAAGGGATGACATCCGAGACACAGGCTTGGTAATGATAGGCACATCAGTCATTGTCTTTGCTACTGCGACCTCAGGAGAAACCTCTTCAAAGTGTTGGAAAGGTGTTTCTATGAATTCGCCGTCTAACTCCACATAGCAGAAAGAGTTAAGGTGACTTATCATATACTCCTCCTCACCATGACCCGTTATGACTTTACCCTGGACTGGGTATTTTAGAATTTGGTGTAGAGAAGAAGTGACTGCCCCAACATTGTGGATCCATGGCCTTCCCAACAAGCATGAATATGAAGGACAGATGTCCATCACATAAAATGTAGATTTGAAAATTTCCGTTCCCACCTTGATTGGGATGTCCACTTCTCCGTGAACCATCCGCTTAGAACCGTCGAAGGCTCTAACAATGATATTACTGGGCTTTAGGGTCAAACCTTCATAGTCCAATCTGTCCAATGCTTTCTTTGGTAGAACATTTAAAGATGAGCCGGTATCAACCAGAACATGAGCAAGTGTGGTCCCTCTGCACTCTACCGAGACATGCAGCGCATCATTATGCTTTCTTCCCTTGGGCGTTAGATCAGCGTCAGAGAAACCAAGACCATTGTCGGCTGTAAGGCTAGCCACGCACTCTTGAAACTGATTTGCAGAAGTTTCTTGAGGTACGTGTGCCGTCTTTAAAAATTTGATCAAGGCTTTGGCATGAGCCTCGGAGTAGAGTAATAGAGCCAGCATAGATATTTTTGAAGGGGTTTGCCCCAGCTGCTCTACGACATCATAGTCGCTCTTCTTAATTATATTTAAAATTTCCTCCATCTCCTTTTGGGTGGTTTCGGGGATAACCAAAGTCTGAGCCCTCGTCCTGACGGGCACTTCTTGGATCCCCTTACCTTTATCGGCAGTAACAACAGAGGGTACAACTTCGGGAGCATCAATTTCTTCAATAACTGGACTTCGTACAGATATCTTGACAGGAACAGGAGCACTTGTAGGTCCAAAGACTGCCCGTGGAGGAGCAATCTCCAGAGAGAAGATTCTTCTGCTACGAGTTATCTTACTCGTCCCCGCAATATTCCCTATGTCAGGAGTTTCTTCATCGGAATTCTCTTGGACTGATTTGATCTTCTTGACGACATGGTAGAAGATCTCTCCTCCATAATTCCATGGTATCGTCTTGTTGGACTTATATGGGATAGGCCCCAGAATGGTAATCTTCCGCGGTACAAGCTTTGGATCAGGCGTAATCTTAACAGGCCTTTTGCAAGTCTTGGAAAGATTGTCGTAAATGGTGATTATAACAATGTCATTGATTGGAGTAACAAAGGTAACAGGAGTAACATGAGTGATAGTAGCAACAAGAGTTTTCTGAAAGAGGATCTCTTGAGTATCCATCAGGCGTTGGATGCCTGATTTCAACAGCGGGCAGTCAGATTGCAAGGTTGAACAGAAGTAACAATCTTTTTCACATCCCGAGAAAATCCCGGCTTTCAACAGATTCATTTTAATCATTGGCAACAGAGTCATTAATTCATCAACAGCGGTAACATGAAGATCTTCCACAATTGCATGGACATTATGACCATGTTTTGGCATAGGAGCGGATATCACATTAGGTTTTTCAGGGGCATCAAACTCTACCTCCTTGGC
Organism: Vicia faba; assembly: GCA_948472305.1. Classification (NCBI taxonomy): domain Eukaryota; kingdom Viridiplantae; phylum Streptophyta; class Magnoliopsida; order Fabales; family Fabaceae; genus Vicia; species Vicia faba. Next base: position 700,454,517 of record OX451737.1, read on the forward strand.
ATCTATCAAATCTTGGATCTTGTTTTTAAGGGCCCAACAGTTGTTGGTGTCATGCCCTACACTGTCCGAATGGTATGCACATTTTGCATTTGAATGATAATAGGGAGAAGAGGTATTTTGGTATTTCGGCGCTTCTTTCAAGTTGGTAAGGTTTAACTTTAACAGATGAGGGAGGACCTGAGCCGATGTCATATTGATCCGGGTGAATTGCTGTTGTGGCCTTTCTACCCTTTGTTGGTTAGACCTTGGTTGATTGCTGCGAGGTTGATCGGCTGAGGAGTTCTGGATCATTACAGCCTCCACTGCGGGCCGGCGCTCCATTCTCCCTTGATTTCTCTGGGTATGAATAGCAGAAACTTCCTTCTTGGCTGGGAAGGTTTTCTTGATAGTAGTGGAAGCGGAGGCATCCTTCTGAATTTTACCACTCTTAATGCCAGCTTCGACCCTTTCACCGGTCAGAATTAACTCGGTGAACCCTGCAGATGAGCTCCCGATCAAGTGATTGAAGAATGGACCAGACAGGGTCCCCAAAAACATGTCAACCATCTCTTTATCCGACAATGGTGGCTGCACCCTTCCAGCCAGATCCCGCCACTTCTGGGCATACTCCTTAAATCCCTCATTAGAGGCCATACCCATACTTTGCAGTTGAGTACGAGTAGGCGCTAAATATGAGTTATATTGGTATTGTCGATAGAAAGCAGCAGCCAAATCTTCCCAGTTATGAACATTAGATCTCTCAAGTTGATAGAACCATTCCAATTGCGTACCCGACAAACTATCTTGAAAAAAGTGGACCCACAGATCCTTATCAGAAGAGTGATGTTGGATCTTTCTGTCGTAGGATCTCAGATGTATCTTCGGACAGGATAAACCGTCGTATTTAGAAAATGTAGGTACTTTGAACTTGGGAGGAATGACGATCCCAGCAACCAACCCTAGTTCTTTGAAATCTAGCCCAGGTACCCTTTGCACTTCCATGGCTGCCAATCGGTCCTCAAGATTCTTATACTTATCGTCCGCCTGAGGGTACTGCTGTTCGGAGTAATCTTTATCCTCTTCCTCTTCTTCTTCTTCAGCTTCAAATTCGGAGGGCATTGCAACTCCCTTTCCTTTACCAACCCCTTCGTCAGGCGTCGAGGGGAATTCCAGAACTCTCCTAGCCTGATGCTCAAATCTTCTTCCCATAGTGGCCACACCAATTATTTTCTTTTTCTTCTTTTCTGGTTCCTTCTCGTTCTCTAACAGTGCTTTAAGATCCTCTTGACCCTTTGCCAAGGTTATGAGAAGTTGTTGGAATTGTGAATTCTGTGCTTGCAGATCTTTAATCGTCTGTTCTATATCCATCTTGCTGAAATAAACAGCAAAAAGATAAGGAAACCTGGTGTGAAGAACTGTTTATGCATATGATGAATGATATGTTATTCATGTAATGCTTTCAAGGATTCAGAAATTCAAAGTTGTTGCAAACAAAAAGAACACACGTCATATTAATAAGAAGGATTTGTTAGTACATAAATTCCCCCTGGGCAAAATATTACAAAATTCTTAATGTAAAAAGACGTTACGCATCCTCTTTTTGCGTGATGTAAGTGTTAAGAGTCTCCTCTTCGTGAAGTCGGCGGGTAAGTTCCAAAACCTTCTTCTCACTGGCATAGAAGTTGGCTTTAAAAGTGTTTCGTTCTTCCTTGAGATGTATCCAACTCTTTTGCAATTCTTCCAATGATGTTGGCATGTCAGGATGTAGGAGGGTGTATGGAACCTCTCCTTCTATAATAAGCTCTTTGATCACGGGGAGAATATGAGGGTAAGGCATCATAAGACTCTGGGCGCGGTTTCGTACCCAATTGAGATAAGGCTCAAGGGGGATGGAATTCTTGTGCCCCAGTGTCTTACTATCCACTTTGTTGGGCATCCTCCAAGCTCGGATAAACCTTTATCGAAGTCCTTGAGCGTCGTTGTCAAAGTAAAAAACTAAGTCAGGAATTAGCATATCATGAGGGCCATCCCTTCGGGAATACCCAAATTTCCTCAGAGCTAAATAGGGGTTGTAGGTAATGCCTCCCCTAATGCCAAGTAGTGGGACATTAGGGAATTCCCCACAACAATCAATGATGATGACATTTTCTCTGGACCGAGAACACCAATGAACATCAGAATGTGTGAGGGTCATCAACCGTAGTGACCACCTTAAACCCTGCTCATTCTTCAAAACTGATTGGGGAAGGTGAGTAATAAACCACCTTGCTAGAAGAGGAGTACAACACATAAGAACACCTCTTTTCCTCATTGTTCGTGTGTGAAATGAGTGTAGGATGTCCCCAAGCAATGTAGGTACAGGATTCCGAGACATGAAAATCTTGACAGCATTCACATCTACAAGCTGATCAGGGTTTGGGAACAAAACTAACCCATAGATGAGAAGTGCTAAAATCTACTCAAAAGCTTGTAGATCTAGAGAATTCCAACAGTCTTGTGCTTTCTCAAACAGAAACTTTGCCAAGAAACCCTTGACACCACTTCTGGTTTCCCAATGACCTTTGATATCAGATGATTGCAAGTGTAAGGCTTGAGCAACATCTTCAGGCTTTGGTTCTCTTTCCGTACCGTTGTAGGGTAGTTGATGGAGAATAGGAATCCTCAGGAGTTGAGAAAATTCCTCCAAACTAGGTACTAGTTGGTAATCAGGGAATGTGAAATAGTGGTGTAGGGGGTCATAGAACTGGAAGAGGACTTTCACCATGTCTTCTTCAATGTTGGAATTGACCAAGTTGAGAAGTCTACCATGTCTTTCACTGAAGAGAGAATTCTCTGGAATCTTGGAGGTAAGCTCCTTGAGTTGAGGAGGGATTCTCACAAGGTTGACTTGAATTGTTTTCCTGCAAAGAGATTCCATGACCTACAAAACAAGAACAAAGATGAAGATCCAAACCCTAGAAATGGTTAGTGGATGCATATGATGATTTATGATGTTCATGATGTATGCACAAGCATATGTACAAACAAGTCACACAAGATCCTAGTTTCAGGCTTGCATGGGGTTTCATAGGTAGGTACCCTCTTGAAGTTAGTTGACTCAACATGTCCTATAAGTAGTAACCGAGTTCTAAGGAGCTCAATATCACTGGATTATTTTCTGTATTCATTGTTTCAGTTTAGCCACTTAACTGGCGACCAAAATATTCCAAGAAAACAACCCTCAATGAGTGTAATATCGAGTATCTACCAACTTCGGACTGCACCAAAGCCGGTCATCTCACTACCCCTAATAAGGCCAAGATGGTCAAGTAAGGTTCTAAGAGTTCATTAGTGCTTCATGACGTCACTCAGCGGCCCCGTATTCTCTTTGATTGACTCAAAGGCTACCGGTACCCACAAATATGTCGCACTAATATAGCTATTGCTTCAACCATGTCGGTATACCCCGCACAATTTCCAAAACGTATTGCTATTTACCTATGAATGTTTCCCAATAATCCGGGTTGAGGATTCAAACTCAAACAAGAGAACCAAATATAAAGCAATCAAGGCAAACAAGATAAGCATGCAAAGGTGATCTAAACCCTAAGGTTACTCCACTTTTAGAGTTTTCAAATAATCCCCAGTAGAGTCGCCAGTTCTGTGATACGGTGGGAGAACTGACTTGAGGTTTTGCGTTTGTGTTCGTAAAATGTTTCGGTTTAGCAAGAGTCGCCACCGACTTTTTATTTTATCCTAAGGAAAGGTCAAAAACCACAGGAAAGACCTTTGAGATGTTTTCTTGGGTTCGGGGAGTAGATTATGAAAAGGGAAGGTGCAAGCACCCTTTTCATCCATGGTTATCCATGGGCTCTTAGTTACTTATTTAGATCACTTGCTTTGCTTTTACAATTGTTTGAAATGGTGCTTTGTGTGTGGTTTTGAAAGATGTTTTGAAAATAGGCCATCGTTGTGGCAACCTTTGTAATGATTCTTGTTTGAATGTATACAAAGGTGTTTTGTCTTTTTGAAAAGATTTCAATGTTTGAAAGTTTGTTTTTAGGAAATGCTTTGGGATTGTGTTGTGAAGTGTGTTTTGAAAATAGCAAGGATGTTTTGCAAGCTTTGATCAAGTAACTAAGAGCTATCTACCCTATTTTAATCAAAGATCTTTCCTATGTTTTTAACCCTTTTGACAGTGTTATTTCACCATTGTATTTGGTGAACAACCTTGTGTTAGGATGTTAAACGGGACAGGTGTGGGTCATCGTATAGACCATGATAGCAATTGTGTTAAGTATATTTGGCAAATTTTTGAGGGACTTGATCATTTTGTTTAGGCAACCAAGATAGCGTCATCGAGGGATTATGATCTTTTGTTTTGTTTTTGTTTTGCCAAAGTACCCAACATGCGTAACATGGCCCATTTTTCAGGCAACAAGTGGATTGTAACCCTAGGGGTGCAAGTGTGCATTGTGTTTTATTTTCATGCATTTTTGTCTTTGTATTAAGTCAAGCTACTTGTTGATTTTGGATTTTTGCATACAAACCCTAATCTCTAATCATGGCATAATTGAAAGCATAAAGTGCAAGAATTAAAGACCTAAGCTATTACAACATGATTATGGGGATGTGGGTGCAATCTTTGAATGGGGGTATATTTGACAAGAAATAAAAAAAACCTAGTTTACTATTACATCCAAATTGAATCAAATGCAAAAATAATAAATGGACAATATTTAATATAAACAAATTAAATAAATATATGAAATGATATGAATATGCAAAAAGTTTATTTATTTTTATGTATGTAAAAATATTTAAAATAAAAAGGAAGAAATAAAATAAAAGAAATTATTATTATTTTTTATTAAGGGTAAACCCTAATTTTTCTTTAAGAAAATAAATATGTTAATTATATTATTTATGTACAATAAAAATAAAATGATGTAAAATTAAATCTATTTAGAAAAATGTATTATTTTAAGTATAAATAATTAATAAAAAAAGAAGTATATATTTTTTCATGTTTTTATTCTCAAGTATTTATTAAATAAAATAAAAGTATATATGTATTATTAATTATATTAAACATGTATAAAAAATGAAATAAAATATATACAAAAATAAAAATATTTAGTATAATACATTATTTAAATATAAATAAAAATATAAAAGTATGATTTTTAATATTTTATTTCTAAGTATTTTTTTGATAAGATAAGATAAAGATATATGTTCATTAAATTATTTTTATGTTTAGAAAAATAAAAATAAAATAAAAAATAAAAATGAAAATTTATAAAAAAATATTTTTTAAGTATTTTTATATTTGGGAATAATAAAATATAATCAGAAATGAAAATAAAAATAAAAAAATATAAAATATCAAGAAATTGGGCCAGGGGGTGCAAAAAGTAAAAGGGGGGGTGTCAATAGTTAGCCAGGACCAAGCCCAGCCCACCACTTCATCTTCAACCTCTGTCCTACACAAAACGCGCGCGCCTGTTACCAAACCTGGACATCCTGTATACGAGCTCTATTGCAAAAACATATAACATCAAAGTTGTAGAGCTTTTCAAGACGAATCTAACCATATAAAAAACTAATCCTAACTCTCAAAGACCAGAGAGAATTTCTCTGGCCCTAAAATCTAACCTAATTTTTTCAAAATGTTCATGGATGAAATTCTCTTAGGATGCTTAATATTAATGAAAACTGAGCATATGTACAGCTTCATGGCAATGAATACTACATTTCTTATTCACAAACCTAAGGCTAAATGTTCCTAAATAGAGAGATAGGAAGTTGATAAAAACCTGTTTCAGCTGACTTCGTGTAGGGCAATATGGAGCTTTTCAACAAGGCTTGAGATGTCTGGGAGCTTGCTTGAACTTCACTTGACCTTCTCCAATGTCTAGCTTGCCTTGAATGTACTTGAATCAACCTACAGAACTCAACCTGCACAAGCTCAAAATGAAAATGGCAAACCCTGTAAATGGAGTTACAGTTGGTGTTTGAGGTTTGAGCTATGGAAGTCAAGTTGCAGATGCTGCCCTGTTTTGTCAATGGAAGGTGATTTCTTGCTATGAGATGTTTGAAGGCTCAAGAAATCGTGTTTCTGGATCAGAGAGGCGTGTGAAATATGGTTCAAATGTTTGCACAAGTTTCTTTTGGCGGATGTTCATGTTCTCATGTATTTTGCATATTTCTTGTATATGAAGCAAAAGTGGGAAGTCATGTCCAACAGGCCTGTACAGGCTATCCTTATGCCTGCACACTTTTCCCTTGGCCCCTCCAACTTGTAGATTTGATTTTCTGTATGAGATATGGACCAATGCTCAAGGGATTCAGTTTTGACATAAAGCATATTTAAGCAAAAATGGAAATATTGCTTTTTCTACTTAGAGATTAATCTTGTGTGCAATGTCCTAACAACCAAAACAATGCCTTAGACTGATGGATTTGCACTTAATTATTTAGTGTGAAGTGGTTTATAGGCCTGTAATCTAGTGCAAAGCATGCTGACTTGAAATTGCAACTTGTATGAACATGAATATGCCATGGATGAAAAATGAGTTTTTGCCAACTTCAAGCCTTCGATTCTCCCTAGCCACAAATGTGTTTTGAGAGTTCTTTGACATTTTGGAAAGCTTGCAACATGCTCTACAATCCATATTTGAAATGAAACTTGATATTCCAATTGTAACTATGTGGAAAATGGCCAAGAAGATAGGTCAAAATCCTGCTTAAACTAGGGCAAAATTTCACTAAGTTAAAAGTTTTAGGGACCCTTGTTCCAAAAATCATAACTTGAGATCCAAGCTTCTTTTGGGAAAAATTTGTGAATCAAAGTTGTATACTTTGTGGAGGACTACAACTTTCATGTTGGAAGATTTGTTTGAATCCAAATGCATCATGGTGAAAATGTTGGGCAAAGTTAGGAAAAATTAAGAAAATTTTATAACTTAAAAAAATTCTAAGTTATGAAAATTTTCAACTTTAAACCCTAATTTGCAAAAATGGGTTTCTTGATGAAACATTTTCATGTTTTGATATATCTTGGTGAAAAATTACCCTTGACACTTGATTTTGACCTAAAAGTCAAAGTTTGACTTTTTAGTGTACAGTCAAATTTTGATCAGTTGATTAAAAAATTCATCTGTCAATCCAATGCACTTTAGATCTTTTGAACCTTGTGAGTAGGTGAAGATGATGCCATTGAGTCCTTGAGTCCATGCTTGAACCCCATTTGCCATTGGCTTAGGTCAAAAGTTAGAAATTGCCTTTGTACAGTCAAAACCCTAAAAATGACCATTTTGCCCTTTTGGTGATCTGATCAAATTTCTTGTGGAGTTGTGGTACAAACTTGATCAAATGGTTCATATGAGTTTATAATGTTGATGTGGGTCAAAAATCATGAGGTTTGGTTGTAAATTGGCCATAGTTGACTTTTTCCCCAATACAACCGATTTCTAGGTCAACTGTCCAATTGACTAGGCAAAAATTTGATTCAAGGCTTGAAACTTGGTATGGACAAACTTATGAGTCCAACATGAAGAATGAAAGTCATTTTTAGCATTAGAAGTCCAAAAATCCCTGTGCAAACTCAAACCCTAATTTCAGGTCAACAATGCAATGAGATGTCTTGAGCTGAGCAAACCTTAATCCTGTATGGAGTCCAAAGAGTCTTGTGAGGGGAAATATTGATAAAATGAGAGGGAAAATTTTGGGGTACAACACAATTCATTTTGATCGGACATGTACTTCAAACTCTTATGATAACTAAACACTTAAAATTTAGAGTGAAACAAATAATGTCTCTAAATCTTAAGTGTGAACACTATGAAATCCAACTCTAAGTCATGCGTAGGATAATTATTTTCATAAACTCTAAGTTTTCTTGACGAATATGCCACAACCTGTCCATTATGTATCAACACACCACCCAGAACAATCTTAGAAGCATCACAATACACAATAAAAGATTCAGTTAGACTCACCGGAATCAACACTAGAGTTGGCGTCAACCTCTTCTTAAGCTCTTGGAAAATCTCTTCATACTTCACATCCCATACATAAGCTTGTCCCTTTCTAGTTAGATGAGTTAATGTAAAGGAAAAATTAGAAAATCCTTTGATAAAATTTCGATAATAACCAGCTAATCCAAGAAAACTTTGGATTTCAGTGACAAACTTCGGAGTCTCCCACTACAACATAACCTCGACTTTCTAAGTATCAACAATAATACCTCTACTAGAAATCACATGAGTGACGAAACTCACTTCTCTGACCAAAACTCGCACTTGGGAAACTTAGCATACAATTGCTTCTCCTTCAACAATTCTAATACAACCCTCAGATGTTCGGCATGCTCTTCACCAATATTTGCATAAATCACAATATCATCAACAAACACTACCACTAACTTATCCAAATACGAATGAAATACTATATTCATATACTCCATGAACACAACAGAAGTATTAGACACACAAAACGGCATCACCAAATACTCATAATGACCGTACCTCTTTCTAAATATAATCTTTGGAATATCTCTATTCTTCTCATGAATATGATGATATTCCGATCTCAAATTCATCTTGTTGATGACATAAACACCTACCAATTAATCCATTAAATCATAAATCTTAGAAAGAGGATACTTGTTATGGATGGTGACTTTATTCAGTTGTCGGTAGTGAACATACAGACGCGTGCTAGCCTTCCTCTTCTTCACCAACAACAATGTTGCACCCTACAATAAGACACTAGGTCGGATAAACTTCTTCTCCAGTAAATCTTCTAGTTGACTCTTTAGCTCATTCATCTTTGTAGTGTTCATCTGATATGAAGCCATTGACACCAGACTCGTACCTAATACTAAGTCGATCGTAAATTCCACCTCATGCTCTGGCGGTAAATCATTGACGCATTTAGGAAACACTTATTGGAACTCACAAACAACATAAAACTCACTAACTACTCCTTTACTCTTAGTAATCAACAAAGCGAACACCATAAACACCATTGCCTCATCCTTCACAAATTCATCTACTTGCTTAGTAGACATAAACATGTCTTTATCTCCCATGAACTCTGGAAATGACACTATCTTTTCGAAACAGTTAATATGGACATGGTTGAACTCCAACCAGTTCATACCAAGGTTAACATTAAGTTTTTCTTAATTTGTCCTCACTGGTGGTCTTTGAACCAGACAAAGCAAAAACTTTACCTCCCGAATGAACCTTCTTTGGCTTCTAACAATTAGTATAGGTAAGTCCCTGACCTCCACATAAATATTGTTAGATTTCCAATGCTTCAAACTAAATTTCATTTGGACTTACAAATTAAAAGTTATGGAAAAAATGCTCGACAAACCAAAAGATTGTCGCCACAGACCAATTGATTGACGTTAGACAATTTACAAATAATGCACGTGAAATAATTGATTGCTTAAGGGAGCCAATCGATTATTTTTGCTCTGTGTTACATATATTTTCACAAAACATGGAAGGACCAATTGATTATTCCCCAGCCCCAATCGATTGTTCCGGCCTTCTGTTTCTAAATTTTCAAGTTTTTGAAGAAAAACCAACTGATTGCTCCTCTAGGCCAATCGATTGGTGTCAGCTAATTTTCCAAAAATTCCAATTTTAAGTACGTGCATCATAATCATTTAATTCCTAATCTCCTCCCAAGCACACCATAAGAACCAAAACAACTTATTTTGAGTTTCTAACTCAGTAACCAGGATTGCTACCATAATTTCATCACATCCTCATCAATTAACACCAAATTTAACCATTTAACAAATATAATCATGAATTTCAATACTTTCACAATCCCCTAAATCCTGCAAACATCATCAATGGTGGAGAATACATGAACACATCGAGACATAATTTTATTCGCACATTAACACATGAAATTCAACACTCATAACAACACAAAACCACATAGAATCATCAAATTCAAGATCATCTAAAAAATCCATTAATCCTATTGTAGGTTAAGGAATCCTCTACCCTATCCCTCATGCATAAGCCTTTATTGAAGGTTATTCTCCCCCTTACCTTAAATTTCTCTTGCAAAATTCTTCCAAACTTCTCTAATGAGTGTTGTTCATATGCCTTAACCTTCACTCTCTTCCTCTTACATCTTTTCACCTTTTTATATGTACTATTAAACTCCCTCTTTTAATTCTCTTTTTACACTAAAAACACCAGTACCCTCTTTGGCTATTCCTACTACACCCTTGCTCTTCTCTCTAATCCCAACCTTGCCCTCAATATCTCTACATTTCTATTTTCTCACCATTTATTTATTTTATTTAAACAATATAATCAAATCATTAATTTAAATAAAAATAATAATTCTAATTATTCTCTTTTTCTCGAATTACTCTTCACACCCTACCATAAGGTCACACACCCTCACTCTCACAGACATTTATTTTATCTGCCACACATAATAATCAAATAAATATTCAAAAATTATAATTAAATTAAAATAAGATAATTTACTAAAATTGGGGTGTTACACCTGCAACCTAGCAGCGTCAGTCCTAACAGGGTCTCACACCTCACATGATTTGGTAAAACAACCTAAAAAACCATTGTACAGAGCCATTCGCCACCGTGAGATAGCCCTCACCCCCAAATGTGTAATATACCTAATTGGGCCTTTGATTCTCCTTTCCCTTTGTAGGGGGAACACACACATATGTGTTTTTTGGACAGTATAATGGAACCCACTATGGGCCCTTGGTAAAACTAAAATGGGATAAACCTCTTTCTAACAACTATCTCATTCCCTACCGTGCCCTTAACTTCATCACCTAACCATTATCAGACATGGTAAATAAAAGAGGTCCCTCCCATACTCCTAAGGGTACCAGCGGTATATATATATATATATATATATATATATATATATATATATATATATATATATATATATATATATATATATATGTGTGTGTGTGTGTGTGTGTGTGTGTGTGTGTGTGTGTGTGTGTGTGTGTGTGTGTGTGTGTGTGTGTGTGTGTGTGTGTGTGTGTGTGTGTGTGTGTGTGTGTGTGTGTGTGTGTGTGTGTGTGTGTGTGTGTGTGTGTGTGTGTGTGTGTGTGTGTGTGTGTGTGTGTGTGTGTGTGTGTGTGTGTGTGTGTGTGTGTGTGTGTGTGTGTGTGTGTGTGTGTGTGTGTGTGTGTGTGTGTGTGTGTGTGTGTGTGTGTGTGTGTGTGTGTGTGTGTGTGTGTGTGTGTGTGTGTGTGTGTGTGTGTGCGTGTGTGTGTGTGTGTGTAGGACTTATCACCACGACTGTTAAAATAAACTGTGATAATATGTAAGTACTATTCACAACAGTTCACGGTATTAACCATGGTGATAACTATTTTTATTTTAAAATATTTATAAGAGTATAATGTTAACCTCGTTTTGTAGCGAAAAGAAGAAAAATGTTTAGTATTGAGAATCGAAGCAAGTAATCTTAAATATATCTCGACAACTGTTTGGTACACTTGCCTTCCCCGTGCCTCTATCAAGAACTATCAAAATTTGGTAAGGAAGTTGGTACACCAGTTTGCTACCAGTTGCCACAAGAAGGTGTATACCACAAATCTGTTCAACATCTGTCAAAGTTCGTTAGATTCGTTGAAGGGCTACCTCACTCGCTTCAATGAAGCCACCATCAAGGTCGTCCCTCCAAACTAAGAAATGTTCATGGGGAATTCCATAAAGGACTTAAAGAGGGACACTTTGATAAATTCCTCTCCCAAAAGCCAGAGCTCACACTCACTGAAGTAGTCAACAAAGAGGAATTTTATATCAAAGGTGAGGAAAGGAACACTGAAAAGAAGGCTCACGATGTAACACCCTAAATTTCTCTGCATATTTATAATTAAAAATTATAGTAAATTAAAAACTTCATACACTTATGATGCTACATTTATCAACACAAAAACCTGCTCATATCATATGACATGTAACACATATAGCTTTTCAAAATTATTATTAATAATAATAAATATCAACATGTTTAACTTCACTTTTATTGCAGCGGAAAACATCAACCAATTATTCATTTACTTATTCAAAAGATAACCATGCTATAAAGTAAACATAATGATTATAAATCTAGGAGATATCATTAAGTCTCCAGCAAACATAGCAAAATCAACTAAGAGTTTGACCTCCAATGTTACATATCAGAGCAGACGTTTGTAATGCCCCGATTTTATGTAAATTGTTTTTCATAACTTAATTATGTGGTGTTGTTCATTTATATATGTTGATGGGTGTTTTGATGTGTTGTGATACTCTTGGTGTGAGGTAGTTACCTTAAAAATATAGAGATTAAGGTGTTGGGGGTGTGTGAATAATTGTGTAGAACTTGGGGGTGGTAGAAGTAAGTAGTTACTCATATTATTTAATTAAAATTAGAGGAATTAAATAATATTAGTAATGGTTAAATAATTATTTAGTTATTTAATTATTTACTGAGATTATTATATTATTAGGGAATAATAATAATAATTGAAATAGAAATAATATTAGTGTAGAGATATGAAGGGTTTGTTGTTAATGTTAGTGATTAAGTGAGGGCATAAGTGGAATGTCATAGAAAGGGTGCAAGGGGTAATAGTGATAAAAAGAGAATTAGAGAATTTGTGTCCAGTTGTTACAATCGTGGAATTGGAGAAAAGAGAACGAAAGAGAGGAGAGGAAGCTAGGACTTGAAGAAGATTCTATTGTAGAAGGGAAGAGAAATCAAGCTAGGAAATCCAAGGTAAGAGTGGGGTTCTAATTATCTAATGGGCTGTATAATGATCAGTGGGTAAGGGTAATTACTCGTCCGAACCTAATTCAAATTCATGTGTTAAACCCTTATTCTTAAAATTCTATTTAGTGATTATGTTGTTTGAATTTGTGAATTATGGGTTTATGCCAGTGTATGTGATTAGGAATTGAACTTGGATTCTGTTGTTGTGTAATGTGTGGAGATTGGGGTTTTGGAAATGTGTTGAAATGGGTTTTCGTACACAAAAAATGCATAAAAATTACATTTTTCGCAGGTGTAACCGGTTACCAGAATATGGGTAACCGATTACCGCATAAAAAATTGTTTTTTAGCTACTGTTATCTGGTGGTAACCGGTTACAAGTTTTTGGGTAACCTGTTACCACAAATTTGGACAAAAACTTCTTAAAACTTTGAAAATTCATAACTTTCGCTTCGCATGTCCACTTGATGCGCCGTTCGAATCGTTGGAAAGATAACTTAACTTACTTTCTATTAAAAATGTTTTTGGTATAAGAATTCTAACTATTCTATACATTGATACATATTTGGTGTGCGTCGAGTTATATTGTTTTGCGAAACGTTAGTAAATGCATTGTAATTGCTTACTATATCATTGGTTTGTTGTTGATGCATGCTTTGGCAGATATTTGGTGTGTGATGGCCAATGGTGGCAAGATAGATACTATGGTGTATGTAGTTGTGCATATTATGGTGTTGTATGTATAATATGCATGTATTTGGTGTGTAATGAGTTATGTTGTTTTGTGAAAATTGTGTAAAGGAATTATACTTGTTTGATATATCGTTGTGTGGTTGTTGTTGCATGTTTGACATGTGGATATTGTGTGTTGGCCCGTAGTGGCTAAGTTCACCGACCATGGTGAAGGTCGATGTGCATATTGTTGTTGTTGTATGAGTTGTACATGATACATTTATATACAAGTGTAGGGGTTATTGTGTGTCCATGTGGGGTGTGAGCGATATACCCAGATTATATTTGAGAATTGTATCATTGTGTTTCTGGTGGAGTGTGAGCGATGAGAATTAGTTGTGTACCCATGTGGGGTGTGAGTGACAAAGAGTGGATTGGTCGTGTGCCCATGTATAGAGTGTGAGCGATGTACTTGAATTCCAATGGGAACTAATTGATGGATTCTTATGAGTCGTTGGTACCCCATGCATTTAGTCTCATATTTAATCTCATTGAATTGCATAATTTGGTTTATGAAGTAGTGATGTGATGATAATCGTGAATCATGTGATTACCTGTGTATGCTATATGTGTTAGGATGTGACTATCTATGTATGTTATATATGTTAGCATGTGATTATCTGTGTATGCTATATGTGTTAGCATGTGATTATATGTGTATACTATATGTGTTAGCATGTGATTATCTGTATATGCTATATGTATTAGTATGTGATCATTTATTGATGTAGTATTGTGGCATTGCATGGGTGTGATATGTATTTGGAATATATGTTGTGCTTGTAATAATCAGTTGTTCACTTATTATTATATATTCCATTATATAATTATGATATCTCACCCTTACTGTTTGAATGTTGCCTCTACCTGGATAACACGCAGGTGATCCATAATGAAGGTGTTGATGAGTTAGAAGAAGATGCTCTTCTTTATTTTCCTTCATTAGTGTCGGTGTCTGCTCTTATATGTAACTCTAGGGGGGTTGAATTCTTGATTGTTGTGCTATGTTATTTAGAGATTTTGTGATACCTTTTTGTTGCAACTTTCTTATAATTATGTTATAACACGAGCTGTTTTGGAAAACAGGTTTTATGTTGAATAAATACATAAATACCTTGTTGATGTTTCTTTGCTGCAATAAAATATGTTAAACTTGAATATGATTGTTATTCATCATCATGATAAGTAATAATTTCAAAAGTTGTATGTGTTAAATATTATAAAATATGAGAAGGATTTGTATTATTGTTGAATGTGACATCCTAATTGGGCAAAGTTGTTAATTTACTCTGATTTTTATTTAATAATTATTTATGCGGGAAAAAATTAGGGTGTTACATAGTGGTATTAGAGCAGGCCAGTCTGTCCGACCAAGTTATTGAGACGGTGTGGTGTGTAACACCCCAATTCTACCCGACAATTAATATATAATCAGAGTTACAAAATTTCTACAACCAAATCAGGATGCTACAAATTCAACTTAAAACAACGACATTCATTACTTATATATAACACATTAAACTTGGGTGAACCAACATGAACATAAATTAATCTTCTAAACCAACAACTTTCATAACTACGTAGAAAAATCATAATATTCAACTTGTAATAATATAACATCTTTATCCAACTAAAATAACTTCAGATAACAATTATTTAATGAACAACAACTTAAAGTTCAATCAACTGAAATAATAACAACAATAAAACAACAAGCATTCATCCTCCCAAGTTTTACGTATCAGAGCAATGACACTGACTCGAACTACTGAAGGTAAACCACCTTCACTCTGGATTACCTTCACGTTACCAACATAGGGGTAACATTCAAATAGAAGGGGTAAGATATCAAACCATTTAATAGAACATATGATAAATAAAACATTAGATTCAGTTCATACATGTTCACCACTTCTCAGATTTTTTACAACATAAGCATAATCAGATCAACCACACAACGACTCAGAATGCAACACATAATGCAACTTCTATTTATGCAAATGTATGTGGTACCAATAGAGAAGAACTTAATATTTTTCCAATCCAGGCCAACTTAACGAGCATCAGCTCCAACTTGATATGTGATGTATGCGACACAATATGAATGTAGCAATAACAACAACAAACAACAACTTAACTTAAATCAACATTGGCCATAAGCCTAAAACATCAATAACAATTCAACATCAACTTAACATAAATTACCTTTGGCCGTAAGCCTACAACATAATATTTGCTCATAATTAGAGGCATCTCAACATAAATCATCAACCTGCAATTTCCCAACTCAAAACAACTTACACAGCACAGGTATCGACCAAAATAGCATGCACGAGCAATAGGGATAGGGAAACCACGCGCCCCTCCACATGCACAACAACCAAGACAGAAATAAAAATAATTTTCACTCCTCGACACAACTTGCAACTTCGTGCATCTCGACAACAATAATGAGCTCCTCGACACGCCTTGCAGCCTAATGTTGCTCGACATCCAACACGTATATTCCTGACACACTTCGCAGCCTAAATTCCGCTCGGAACCTAGCACTATAATATCCTCCTCGAACACTAATTCGTCCAACACCACAGAAGAACATGATGTCATAACGACCACATGAATTCAATTCATAACTTCTGACCAACTACTCGGAATACCATAATAACGGGAAACTATATTTCCTATCAACGGATTTATTAATTATACAAAAAATTCACGCAGAAACCCTCCTAATACGACCACAACATCAATTCCTATCTTCCTAGAAACTGCTCGGAACACCACATCATCACAACAACCACAACACCTTGTGATAAACTACACTAATCTAATCATCGACTCTATCGGGCAATCATACAAACAACTCAAAAAGTCCACAACACATCTAGCGGCCAACTTCAATAACTAGTTCTCTAATCATGCGATACAGTCCTACAATGACTCCCTAACGACTACAACATAAAGAAACAGGCAACTTCGATTAAAAAATTCAGAAACATCAACGTACACAGTCATACAAACAACCAATTCCCACATAATACACATCATAAATCCCATTATAAGGTAAGAACCCCACCCATACCTGGATTGAAGGTCTCTCTACCAAAATTCCAACCGACAACCTTATTTTTTCTCCGCTCGACACCAGGCAACTTGCTCCTCTCTCCGTGCAGCTCTTTCGGTCAACATACAAACCCTTAATTACCAACTAAATCAAATCCTTGTGTCAGCTTAACCTTATATCAATAATCCTATTGGGCTTAACCTACACACCCCCACTTTACTACTCCCTACCAATAACATAAGCCCAACACAATTATTCCATTAATTCCAATATTATTATCATTATTATTATTAATCAAATAATTAATTAATTAATAATAATCTAACAACTTATACCAACAATTATTAACATCTCACAACTTTTAAACAAATAATCGAAAAATAATTTAATTAAATAATTAATTAAATTAACGGGCGTTACAACTCTCCCCCACTTAGAATATTTTCTTCCTTGAAAATTTACCTTATTCGAACAAATCAGGATAGGCGTCCCGTATCTTGCTTTCCAAATCCCAAGTCATGCTTTCTCCGACAGCTCCTAGCCAAACTACTTTCACCAAAGCAATCTCCTTGCTTCTTAACGTCTTTATCTCACGATCAGCGATTCGTAGAGGCATCTTCTCCACAATAAGATTATCTCGTACTTACATATCATCTATATGAATCACATGAGATGGATCTGAAATATACTTCTGAAGTTGAGACACGTGAAACACATCATGCAAGTTCGAAATATTAGGCGGTAAAGCCACTCTATAAGCAACATTTCCAACTCTTTCTGAAATCTGATATGGACCAATAAAATGAGAAGTGAGCTTCTTAGACTTCAATGCTCGTCCCACACCAGTCATCGGTGTAACTCTCAAAAACACATGGTCACCTGCTTAAAATTCCAAATATTTCCTTCATCTGTCATGATAACTCTTCTGTCTACTTTGAGAAGCTTTCATATTTTCTCGAATCAACTTCACCTTTTCAGTAGTCTCACAAACAAGTTCAAATCCTAGCACTACACTTTCTCCAGACTCATGCCAACATAAAGGAGTTCTACATCTCCGACCATACAACGCTTCAAAAGGTGCCATTCTAATACTAGAATGGTAACTAGTATTATAAGTGAACTCTATTAATGGAAGATAAGTATCTCACGAACCTCCCTGTTCAAGAACACATGCTCTCAATAAGTCTTCTAATGACTAAATAGTTCTTTCCGTCTGACCATCAGTCTGAGGATGATATGTCGAACTCAACCTCAACTTAGAACCCAACGCCTCTTGAAAACTCTTCCAAAAATCAGAAGTAAACCTCAGATTTCTATCTGACACAATACACAAAGGAACACCATGCAGCTTTACAATTACACTGGTATAAATCTCCGCCTACTTTGATACTGGAAAACTGATGTTAATAGGAATAAAATAAGCCGACTTTGTAAGCCTATCAACAATCACCCAAATTGAATCATGTCCTCTTGAAGTATTAGGTAATCCTATCACAAAGTCCATCGAAATGCTATCTCATTTCCATTATGGAACTTCTAACGGTTGCATCAACCCTGCAGGCTTCTGATGTTCAAATTTCGACTTATGACAAGTCAAACATGCATACACAAAATGAGGCACATCACTATTCATTCTAGGCCACCAAAACAAATTCTTCAAATCTTGATAAGTTTTTGTAGCTCCCGGATGAATGCTCAACTTGCTTCTATGACTTTTCTCAAGAATCACTTTCTTCATCTTTGCATCATTAGGAATACAAATCCGATTACAAAATCTCAACACACCTTGCACGTCTAACTTAAAATCACTATTCTCAGACTGATCGATCCCAACCAACGAATCTACCAGTCTCATGCCTAACTTCTGAGCTTCTCTGATACTATCTAGAAAATCATTATTAATCTTCAACATTCCCAACATAACACTCTG
The DNA here is from genome assembly GCA_948472305.1 of Vicia faba. Classification (NCBI taxonomy): domain Eukaryota; kingdom Viridiplantae; phylum Streptophyta; class Magnoliopsida; order Fabales; family Fabaceae; genus Vicia; species Vicia faba. Next base: position 700,472,990 of record OX451737.1, read on the forward strand.
CGGTGTCACCTCATAAACTAAGCTCATATATCATAAATGCTCAATTAATTCCAACTCTTTAACCATCATTGCCGACATATGTAAAGTCTTTCGACTTAACACAACAGCCACCACATTCGCTTTTTCTGGATGATAATTCAAACCAAAATCATAATATTTTAATAACTCCAACCATCTTCATTGTCTCATGTTCAATTCTTTCTGATCAAATAAATACTTTAAACTTTTATGGTCGCTAAATACTTCAAATCTAGATCCATAAAGATAATGCCTCCAAATCTTCAACACAAACACAACTGCAGCAAGCTCTAAATCATGCGTATGATAGTTCTTTTCACGAGTCCTCAACTGCCTTGACGCATAAGAAACTACCTTATCATTTCTCATACGCAAACCTGCTAAACCCATCTTAGAAGCATCACAATATACTACAAAATGTTCGCCTGGATTAGGTAATGTCAAAATCAGAGCCGACATCAATCTCTTCTTCAATTCCGGAAAAGATTCTTCACATTAAACATCCCACACAAAAGCTCTACTGTTACAAGTCAATTTAGTCAATGGAAGTGCCAACTTAGAGAAACCTTAGACAGACCTTCTATAATAACCAGCTAATCCCAAAAAGCTTCTAATCTCGGTAGTCTACTTTGGAGTTTCCCATTGCAACATAACATCTACTTTAGATGGATCTACAAAAATGCCACTACCTGAGATAACATGACCAAGAAAACTAATCTTATTTAACCAAAATTCACACTTAGACAACTTTGCATACAACTTTTTCTCTTTCAAAACTTACAATACTATTCTTAAGTGTTCGGCATGCTCTTCTTCCAATTTAGAGTAAATCAAAATGTCATCAATGAACACCACAATAAACCGATCCAAATCAGTATGAAAGATATGGTTCATGTACTCCATCAATACTCCTGGCATATTAGTAAAAACGAAAGGCATCACCAAATACTCATAATGTCCATAACGCGTCCTGAAAGTCGTCTTCTGAATATATTCACCCTTAACTTTAATCTGATGATAACCTGGCCTTAAATCAATCTTACTAAACACACGAGCACCCACCAATTAATCCATCAAGTCATCTATTCATGGAAGTGGATAATTGTTCTTAATCATCACTTTATTCAATTGTCTATAATCAACACAAAGTCTCATACTTCCATCTTTCTTCTTTAATAGCAACACTGGAGCTCCCCACAATGATACATTTGGTCTCACAAACTTCTTTTCAAGTAACTCTTCCAACTGCTTCTTTAATTCTGACAATTCAGATGCAGACATCCCGTTGGCCATAGAAATAGGTCTGGTACCAGGTAAAAGATCAATAGCAAATTCAACTTCTCACTCTGGCGGTACATCAGTAATTTCATTAGGGAAAACATCAGGAAATTCACGCACCACCTATAATTCCTCTATTATAGCTTGATTCTCGACAGATAGCGGCGCCATAAACGAGAACATCTGAGCCTCCTCTTGCATCAATTACCGCAACTGTCTAGCAGACAACAGACCAACTTCCTCTTCTTCAGGAGCAGAAAACATCACAGACTTGTCATAACAGTTAATATGAACATAATTATGCTCTAACCAATTCATACATAAGATCACATTCAACCCTATTAAAGGAAAATAAACCAAATCAACAACAAAGTCTCTATCGAAAATCGAAAAAGAACACTTTAAACACACAAGATAAGTACTCACCGATACCTTAGCTGGAGTATCGATGACCATATCTCCATTCATAGAAGACAACATAAGACTCAATCTTTCAACATAATTAGCAGCAATAAAGAAATGGGTAGCACTGGTATCAATAATAGTAATTAAATGAGTATTATTAATGAAACATGTACCTCTGATGAGTCTGTCCTCATTAGCTGTATGATTCTCAGCCAAAGCGAACACCTTTCCACTGGTTTGCGCCTTCTTTGGTTTCTGACACTGACTACCAATGTGTCCTTCTTCACCATAGTTGAAGAAAATCATCTCTTTATGCTTACACTCAGATACAACATGTCCGGTGTTACCACAATGAAAACACCTCTTCACCTCAGCAGTACACACATTGCTCTTATGCCCAGGTTTTCCATATTTGAAACAAACCACACCAGCAGGAGCATCTCCCCAACTAGTTCTCTGACCCTGAATAACTTTTTGTTTACCTTTACCAGCTTGGGCATCGTAAGGCTTACCACGGTTCTGTTCGTGCTTACCCCTCTTCTCACTTATAATCTTATAGTGAGAATTATTATTCTGTTCATAAATCCTACAACTATCAATCAAATCAGCAAAGACACGAACCTTCTGGTATCCAACTGCCTTTTTGATCTCTGGGCATAACCTGTTCTCAAACTTGATGCACTTCAAAAACTTAGCATTTGCCTCACTATAGTGCAGATAAAACTTAACCAACTCTGAAAACTTTGCAGCATACTCAACAACCGACATACTCCCTTGCTTCAGCTCAAGAAACTCAATTTCCTTCTTGCCACTAAAATCTTCAGGGAAATACTTCCTCATAAATTCCCTATGAAACACAGCCCAAGTGACATTTTCACCTGCAGCTTCCAACCTCTGACACATCTTTAGCCACCAGTCATCAGCTTCGCCTGCTAGCATATGAGTACCATAATGAGCCTTCTACGCTGGAGTGAAGTCCATCACGCGAAAGATTCTCTTAATCTCTTTCAACCAATCCAACGCTTCGTCAGGATCATACTTACCCTTGATGGTAGGCGGATTCTCCCTCTGAAAGTTCACCAAACTACGAGATCCAACATTCCCGTTAGTGTTCGTCTGATTCTCCATAGCATATGCCATTGCTTATAAAGAAGCAGCGAGTGCAACATTATTCCTTCCAACCATCTCAACTTATCACTATAACATAAACAACAGTTATAACTCAAATTAACAATACTCGATTGTTAGACACAACTACGACTCGACAACTTGGTCAGATGGACCGGCTTGCTCTGATACCAACTTTGTAACACCCCAAATCTACCCTATAATTATTATAAAATCATATTTATAAAATTTCCATAATCGAATCAGGATGCTACGAATTCAAATTAAAACAATGACATCCATTACATATACATAACACATTAAACTTGGGTGAACCAACAACAACATAAATTAATCTTCTAAACCAACAACTTCCATAACTACGCAGTGGAATCATAATATTAAACTTGTAATAATGTAACATCTTTATCTAACTAAAACAACTTCAGATGAGAAGTATTTAAGAAACATTAACTTAAAGTTCAGTCAACTGATATAATAACGATAAAACAACAAGCATTCATCCCCCTGAGTGTTACGTATCGGAGCAATGACACTGACTCGTACTACAGAAGGTAAACCGCCTTCACTCTGGATTACCTGCACATTACTAACATAAGGGTAACATTCAAACATAAGGGGTGAGATATTGAACCATATAATAGAACGTATGATAAATAAAACATTAGAATCAGCTCATACATGTTCACCATTTCTCAGATTTTTAACAACATAAGCATAATCAGATCAACCACACAACGACTCAGAATGCAACACATAATGCAAATTCTATTTATGCAAATGCATGTGGCACCAATGGAGAAGAACTCCTAACTTAAAAATCTGCCAATAAATAGAGGCATCAACAACCCATAAGCCTTCAACTTAATATTTTGCCAATCCAGGCTAACTTAACGAGCATCAGCTGCAACTTGATATGCGATGTATGCGACACAACATGAATGTAGCAACAACAACAACAAACAACAAGTTAACATAAATCAACATTGTCCATAAGCCTAAAACATCAACAACAATTCAACATCAACTAAACATAAATCAACTTTAGCCATAAGCCTACAACATAATATTTTCCCATAATTAGAGGCATCTCAACATAAATAATCAACCTGCAATTTCCCAACTCATAACAACTTACACAACACGGGTATCAACCAAAGCAGCATGCACGAGCAATAGGGATAGGGAATCTATGTGCCCCTTGACATGCACAACAACCAAGACAGAAATACAACTAATTTGCACTCCTCGACACAACCTACAATTTCGTGCAGCTCGACAACAGTAATGTGCTCCTCGACACGCCTTGCAGCCTAATTCCGCTCGATATCCAACACGTATATTCCCGACACACTTTATAGCCTAAATGCCGCTCGTCACCTAGCCCTTCAGTATCCTCCTCGACCACTAATTCGGCCAACAGCACAGAACGACACGACGTCATAACGACCATATCAATACAATTCATAACTTCAGACCAACTTCTCGAAATACCACATTAACGTGCAACTATATTTCCTATCAACAAATTCGTTAATTATACAAAATAGTCATGCATAAACCCTCTTAATACGACCACAACATCAATTCCTAATTTCCTGCCAACTGCTCGGAACACCACAGCATCATAACAACCACAACACCCAGTGATAAACTACACTAATCTAATCACTGATTCTACTGGGAAATCATACAGACATCTAAAAACATCCACAACACAGCTAGCAGACAACTTCAATAACAGGTTCAATAATCATGCAATATAGTCCTACGATGACTCCCTAACGACCCCAATATAGAGAAACGGGAAACTTCGATAACAAATCCAGAAACATCAACACACACAATCATACAAAGGACCAATTCCCATATAATACACATCATAAATCCAATTATAAGGCCAGAACCCCACCCTTACCTGGATTGAAGGTCTCTCTACCAAAATTCTAGCCGACAACCTTGTTTTTGCTCTGCTTGACACCGGGTAACTTACTCCTCTCTCCGTGCAGCTCTTCCGATCAACGCACAAACCCTTAATCACCAACTAAATCAAATCCTTGTGGCAGCTTAACCTTATATCGATAATCCTATTAGGATTAACCTACACACCCCCACTTTACTACTCCCAACCAATAACATAAGCCCAACACAATTATTCCATTAATTCCAACATTATTATTATTAATAATCAACTAATTAATTAATTAATAATAATCTAACAACTTATACCAACAATTCTTAACATCTCACAAATTTTCAATAAATAATTCAAAAATATTTTAATTAAATAATTAATTAAATTAACGGGCGTTACATGGTGTGACAATTGAATACTTTCGATGTGTTGTTCCTTAGGACGTGACATGTGTGTTAAACACTGTTGGTGCTTTCTTCTTTTTTTCTAATCACTTGTTTGTAGGAGGGAGATTGAAACAAGTGGGGGAGAACCTGTTTCTTCTCAGAGACGTTTTGATTACAAGGTGTGAACCGTTGGTTCAGTGTGTTATGGATTGTATGAGTGCAAATGTTGGTGAGACTATGTTGTTTTCTGATTTTGAAGGAAGTACAGATTCAAGATTTATGTCTAGCGGCCAAATCGAAGTTCCCTTGAGAGGTAATGATCAGGTACTTGTGTTGTTTGCATATCTAGGAGTGAAGGGTGATGTTATGGCTAATGATGTGCCAGTTGTGTAAGACTCGTGATGTTTTCCCAGGGATAATTACGACTTGTCGTTAGAGAAAGATATTGGATTAACTTGATGTTATCCTTGGGGTGAACTGTTGGGAGTTAAACAAAGTGCTTGAAAATTGTTTTAATGGGTCGATGCAGATTCTTATGCCTGAAGATAATATATATTCAAGGTTCATGTTTGTCAGTCATGTATGGGATGTCTTTGAGGAAGAATAATTAGGTATTGTTGATGTTTGCTTCTTGGAGAATAGAGAGTGATGTGATGGCTAGCGATATGCAAGTAATGTGTAGTTCTTGATGTTTTTCCTAAAGATATCAATGACTTGCCTCCAGAGTGGGGAAATTGATGTTGTTATATGTGGCATAATTGATGAATAATGTGTGATGTTGATGTTTTGAGTGATGATAGAGTGATGAATTATTGTGAGTTTTGCTGTTGGGACCATGTAGGTGATTGTTGAATGTTGTTAGGCATTTGTGAATCGCGAGTCAGAGTCAGAACTTGAAGATATGAGTAGTTTTGGGAAAAGAATTGGAATTTTAGTTTTTGAAAACTAAAGTTTTGGAAAATTTGTGTCTTTCAAGTTATAAGAAGAATGAGGTTTTGGGATGATAAGAAAAGTGATTATCGTGTTGAAAATCAGCAGAAAAGTGCTTCTACACTGCCTATAGCCAATTACCGGTATTTCGGTACCCGAGTACACTATAAACCAATAGCGTGGATTGGCTGTTTTGAGGGGTGTAATCGGTTACCATTATTAAGGTAACTTGTAACCACTGAATTGATATCATTTTTGTAATTCTTTGAAATACTCATCACTTGAGTTTCAGACATCCGATTTGAGTTATGTTCAAAGCGTTAGAAAGCTAACATAATGAACTTTGTTTTAAAAATGGTTCCAGCACCTGGAATTGATTTATTTATCACGTGTTGGTGTTGGATGATAGGTAGAGTTTTCTATTGATCTTTTCCTTGGTACCAGACCTGTTCCTATGGCACCATACATGATGTAAGCTTCTGAGTTGAGTGAATTAAAGAAGAAATTAGATGGCAACTTTTAGAACTTAGTGTAGGCATTACAAATATTTGGATCAGTCTGTTGCGGTGTTTATTGAGGATATTCTAATTTAATCTAAGTCAAAATAAGGGAATGTTGAACATTGTGATTTAAATTGCAGTGTCGAAAGTGAGTAAACTTTATGCTAAGTTGTCAAGGTGTAGATTATGGTTTGAGGAGGTGGGTTTCTTGATACTAATTCTGGTGATGGTAGTTGTGGATCCGTCCAAATTAGATTCAGTTCTACATTAAGAGGTTTCAAAGTCGGCTACAAAGACTAGAAGCTTTTTGGGCTTAACTGGTTATTATCACAGTTTGTTTGAGGCAATGTCAAGTATGATATGTTGTTAATGAATTAATTAAGGGAATGAGATGTTTGGCATTTGGAAAGATATGAAGGTATTGGAGAAGCACATGGAGATGAATCTTATGCCGATTAAGAATGATTAGAGGGACAATAGATGATGAGGAAAAGAGAGGTAATGTAAAAGGAAAAATAAATTCAAGAGAGATTGGAATCATGTTTGTGATGGAAAAGTACCGACATGTGTCGGGGATAATTGTGGAGTTCCTATCACCAACCGAATGTGGGGATGGTATTATTTAGACTGTGATTGGAGTGATATTCAAATGTGAAAATATATGGATCCTCGATGTTGTGAGATTTAAGTGAAAACTAAGGATTTGTGAATGTTGTTAAAGTCCTCTACATGATAAAGACTTCAATTGGAACATAATGATTTGTAATGTATTTGGTTATTAGCATTTCTTGAGTTTTGTAAACCTCAAATAAGATTATCGGACCATAGTGTTTTAGGTGACTTTAAGCACAATTTCTAATGAAACGCTAATATAGTTTAATAACGATGGTTTATGACCCATCATAGTTGTTGGCTACCTATTAACAAATATAGGAACTGATCACCCTTAATCTCTTATTGATAGTGGCTAGGATCGTGTTGATGGAATATACTTGTCTTGCCATCTTGATGGTGTGTAAAGTGATTGACATTCTATCGAGAGGATATTTGTTCATATTTTCATGTGAACTTAATGGAAATGTGGCTAGGAAAGAGTTGGGACTTATTGAATAGTTAAGAGACTTGAGATTATATGCAATGTTACACCGTATAGTTGAAGTTTGAAGATATAAAAAATGAACAATGATTTTATGGTGGATATTAAAAGAGTCAGAGGCTATATTTGGGACTTGTAGATCTGATTGTTTATGGAAATAAAAATGAGGACAATGACTTTAAAGTAAATGATCAGAGTGGCGTAATTGAAGCGTGATGTGGAATAGTTTTTTATGCGTGTGTGACTTGTTAGGAGTCAAGGGTTAAACATCAGAATCCTGCGGGAATGATGCAAACCATTGGATATTCCAGAATGGAAGTGATAGGTGAAAGGTTGATATATTGTTCATGTTACTTCCATATCAATATATGCATTGATTTACATGTTCGATTGATGAATCATAGCATTGTGGCACTAAGGTTTTGTGTCAATGTTTCCGGTATTATGGTTATGTTGATGTTCTTATGACGATGTTGTTGTGTGATGAAATGATGGAGACGATATTCATGTCGTGGAACTCTACGTTCTTAAACTATGTTTTTTCCTCGTTTCTTGTGGCAAGGATTCGAGGGTGAGTAGAAAATTCTTATGAGGGGAAATTAGAGGAGCGTTACCTATGGTGACAATGATGATCTAGTTGTGCTCCAGTCTAAGAGTGAAAGATCATATGGTGATAGATCATGTATCCTAGAGTGATACGACAAGGAATGAAATGAACTTGTGCATTCATAACTCGGTAGCATTTCATTTTGTTGGATTGTCGTAGTTAACAATATAAAGTGTTAATTAGTGGTTTTCGAAATATTGCCAACCATGATGTGGGAGTTAGGGAGTAGGATGTAAAAGTCGTATCCAGAGTTTTTTACATCAGGTAAATTTTCAAGGACAAAAATGTCCTAAGTAGGGGAGATGATCAGAAAATAGCAAGTGTACTATTTTTACCTATGTAATAATAAGGGTTAAATTCCCCTAATGTCGATCTCAAGGACTGCGTATAGATATCGAGTTCAATGTGTGGTTCAATCCAACAAAAACTATAGCGGGTTTTGTTTTGAGATTATAATTAACAATGGGTAAAGATAAGCAGAGTATACAATTTGCTTTATCCCATATTTGAGGAACATGCTAGGGTAAAGTGTATGATTTATCCTGTAACAACCTTGAATCCTGATTTCTTCAACAAGTTCAAAATATTCAATTACCAGATCTTTAGTTTATTCTCCCCTAACACCTTAGTGGGAAAACCTTTGATTATTCATCCTAAATTCTAAGTCCTTAGAGAATTATAATGAAATCAAGCATTTGTTTTATCAATAATTAAACGATAACTATAAGGTATCTCTAGTCCTAAGTGATATCTACTATAGTTTAATCGTACAAAAACCTTAAAAATCCGGCCCACCAATTGTTAACCATAATTCAATCTTTATTGGTCCGATAAAGAAAGCAATAAAAACCTTGTACAATCAAATTGAATATGAAAAACACATCTATTAAAGAAATTTGAAATCAAAGTCGTTAGAATCAAATCAGGGACACCCCTAGAATTGGGGGGGGGGTTAACTACACATATTGTTCAAAGTAATTTCGAGATAAAAATTAGATATTACAAATTAATGATGAACTTCGATCTTCAATTGCTTCTGTTCATGAAAAGTCTTTGTTCTTCAATAATCTCATATGCTTCAATCTTCAATAGTAAAGTTCTTTGTTTGCCCAAAAAGGCCCCCTTTCTTTTGTGAAAACTCTTCTTGAAATTCTGGTAATACAGAACTCAGATGTCCTATGACATGTTGGAACATTTGATCCGACATAAACAACATGGCAAGGCATAAACAATATAAAACAATACTAAAAAGCATAAACAACACAAGAATTGTTAATCCAGTTCAGAGCAAATCTCCTACTCTAGGGGCATACCAAGCCAGGAACAAATCCACAATGATAGTATCAATTAGAAGCTAAATTCCCCCTTTTATAACTTTTCACTTAATCATTACCCTTGCTAGATTTCTATCTAAGACTCACCTAGATATGAGGCCCTCCTCAATCCCTCTTCAATAATAGACATCGATTGGATCAACATAATTTTGAACAAACCAAACAGGAAGACACACTTCCATGACAATCATTAGCCAAGACTCTTGACTAAGACCACAAATTGGAGTTGCTTCAAAGCTTTCTCCAAGAACAATACTCAACTCATTACTTCATAGCTTCTGAGTGAGAACAATAATGACCATCTCACAACTCGAGTGGTTCACTTACACCAACTCTCCTAGATAGCGGCAAAAATACAAAGCCCTAGACTTCTACATATTGAACCCGTGCCTTTCCTAGGTTACAAACACTTCTATTTATAACCTATACCCAACTGGATTTGGGCCTTCAAAGCATCGCATATCAGCTATAACAAACAACGGTAACTTCTGCTACAAATAAGGTATTCAATGAAATCTTCTTAAATCATCTCCAAACTTAGAAACCATATATTCTTCAATATTATTATTGATTCTTATTGCCCTTTAAATTAGCGCCCTATAATGTTGCATAATATTTCTCAAAATATTCTACATCAGTTAAATCATAATAGAATCTAATTGTCCACTTCAGCTCAAGCGCGATGTTGTATGCTTCTTCATAGGACATCTTATCTGACATGTTGTTCCAGATGTTGAAACTCTTCAACTCAACATGTCTTAACATAAGATAAGACTTCTTGCTTCAACTTGTTTGATAACGTGAAATTTCATTGTATTTTCGACTCGACTCGCATGAATTATTTAACGATTTTTAGTTATTTATGTCATTTTATGCTGGTAGTGTTATTGCATTTCAAGTATTTTTCCTCCACAAAGCTTGCATGAGAAAAGGAGAGAAATTGGCAAAGAAAACGCAAGGAAACAGGAAGTAGCAGAAAATTGAAGAAAATATGCACACAGAAGGTTGTGGCCCTCGCCACGCATCCTGTGGCCACCGCTACAGGCTTCATAAGGAAATCCCATGTTTCTCTCCCACGTCAGAGCCACGAGATCATTTATGGAGTTTTCTCTTTGCAAGACTAGGCCTGGAGAAAATCTCTCCATGAACGAAGTTACTCCAGATTTTTCTCGAGGGAGTAACTTGAATCAAGCGAGAGATCTATAAAAAGGGCGAGGATTGACAAGTACAAGAAGTCAAATTTTCCATTGTTCAGAGCATTTTTTATCCTAGATTCTAAGCAGAAAAATCACCATTAAAGTGATAGCTTTCCGCATCAGGGAACTATTTCAACTTAGTTTTAGATTTATATTGTGGCATTCCATTCTGTACTTTTCGTAGAAGTAAATCTAACCGACACCTGTGGAGGATTACAAACTTGAAGCTTTCAGTTTAAATTCCAATTTTTTATTTTAATTCCAGGTTTCAAGTTTTTTTTATTTTATTGTCTCTAATTTTTAGTAATCATGCTTAGATTTATAATGTGGCACTGATATTGTATGTTTACGTTTAAAATCATGTTCGACTAATTTCTTTAGATACTGGTATGTAAAATAATATAACCGATGGGATTCAAAAATCTATTGTCATAAATATTTACAAACTACTTTTCTGGTTTTGGTTTCTAATTAAAGTATTAAAAGCGTTTTATTACGAGAGTAAAATACGAACAAAGGTTAAAATCAACACAATGGGAGTTTGAGATTTTTAATCGGATAGTAGTAACTGAACATTGATTTTAAATACAGCGAGAGTGCTTTAGGATTAATTAGATTTTATTGGTTTCCAAAAAGTGTTTTTAAATTCGAATGAGACAGCGAGAGCAAGCATTTAGATTTAAGAATATAGTCTATGTCAAAAAACACGAGAGTGTGAGATAAGGATTTTAAAATTAATATTTTCTAAAGCCAAAGGTTAGTGGAATTCCTGAAGTATGACGAATTACATACTGGTATCCTTTATTTTAAATATTTTATTAAACTTGAATTTATTCCCCATTTCTCTCAAGAACCTAAGATTAATCATCAGCCTTAGATTACATAGTAACATTAGATAACATTAGTTTGATTATTAGTGCGTGTTGGTTTGATATCTTTTAAAACTATGTGATTAGATTGTGCACTTGTAGTTAGAAATTTAGACAGACTCTTAAAGTCGTGATCAAGTTTTTGGCGCCATTGCCAAGGACTTCTTTAGTCAATATTGTTATTCCTCTGTTATGCATTATAGACTAAGGCAACAAATTTTATTCCCTTTAATCCTCTAATTGTATGCCACACTCGCTCTCAAGGTGAAGAATTAGAGCAACCAATCGATGAGGTCGAGTGTTTTGTTAGTATAAGACACTGAATTAGAGAATACCAAATTAAGTACAATCTTCCTGAATTCAATCTTCCCAATGTATCTCTTCTTGAACTTGGACCAAGAATGGCTAAAGGACCCCAAAATCATCCTTTGAAGGATTATGCTGCCCCATCACAGGACGGACATCATAATAACATTGCTTCCCCCGCTATCGCTCAGAAATATTTTCGAGTTGAAACCTTCGTTGTTACAAGTTGTCCAACAAATTCAGTTTTCAGGATGTCCTACGGACGACCCGAACTTTCATTTGTCCATGTTTGTGCAGTATATAGACACAGTAAAAGCAAATGGTTTCAGCCCCAAAGCAATAAGACTACGTCTTTTCCCTTTATCATTATGAGATAGAGCTAGAGCTTGGATCTAGTCTCTACCATCCAACTTTGTTACCACATGGAACGAGTATAAGAAAGTTTTCCTAGCACGATATTTTCTACCGAGTAAGATAGTTATACTAAGAGCCAATATCAATGGTTTTAAACAAAAAGAAAGAGAATATCTTTTTGAAGCACGGTAAAGATACAAAGACATGTTGCAATTTTATCCACATCACGGTCTAGAAGAATGGACGATCATCCACACCTTTTATAATGGTATCTTGTATAACACAAGACTAATGATAGATGCTACAGCTGGCAGTGCACTGATGGATAATCCTTATCATGATGCTTATCAACTTATCGAAAGTATGGCTAAAAATAATTACCAATGGGGAAGCAACATAACCATTATGGAGAAACATCAAACAAAAGGCAGTATGTACGAAGTTATTAGTTTATACCAAGTTAACGCTAAGGTAGAAGCCCTTACTATAGCGATAGAAATGTTTAAGACTAAGCCATTGGATTGACTAGACTTATACGGATCAAAATAAAAATCGCCACCGTGTTTTATTGTTTCCAAAGGAATGGGAAAAGAGAGAATAACCCAAAAGAGGGGGAATGATTCTAGGTAAGGGGGTTGGTTATGCAAAGGGAAGGTATTAGCACCCTAAACATCTATGGTACTCTGTAGGAACCTTTTTGAAAAAATCTGTATATTTTTCCTATAAAATGTTGTATGTAAAATAGATCGTGGGGATGAGAAAAAAAAGTATATTTTTTTTAATGATTTTTTCATCCGCCACGGTTGTGAACCTTTAGTTCCTACGTACCACCTTCCGTGCAATAGGGGATCAAGGTACACGTAGTTCCTCTTTAAAAGTTTTGAAACAAAAACAAAAGTGTGTTGGTTAATTTTATGAAATAAGACGTCATCGTCATTGTCCGTGTGGAAAACATGCTTACTACCCACAATCATGAGAAAGGAGAATTTGCTTCATCTCAAAGTGGAGGATATGGCTTGGATTTTAAAATCAAAAAAACCTCACTCAACACCCAAGTGAAAAATATATCTCTTCACTACATATTATAGAAGTATAGTTGTTTGCATCACTACAAGGATTGACAAGAGTCCAATCTTTTTTAGAAGAGTTTTTAAGTAAAAAAAAAAGTGGCAAAAATGGTTTGAATGAGATTGATTGACTTTTAGTCTTCTCCAAAAATGTCAAGATATTGTTAAATTGATTAAAGTTTGATTAAGAAAATATTTTGAAAATGCATGAACCTAAGTCCAACTTTATTATGAAAGTGGTTCAAGTTTAGAAGCAAGAAGATTTTTCAAAGGGAGGGAGAAGATTTTTTAAATTAAAGAAGATGGGAGGAGATGAAGAGACTATCCTAAAACATAAGGTAAAAGTTAAGGAGAAGAACCATCTAACCAAACAAGAAGCCAACATTTGACATAATGAGTCAATGTAGAATCCCATCCTTTGGATTTGAAACCAAGCAAACAATTAATAAACCTCTTGAGAATACAAAACTTCAATTGCATTAAGTCTTCACAAAAATTGGGCAGAGTAACAGTTGTATACAGATGAATTCCAGATCACTGACAAAACATGTAATCACAATATCCTACACACAAAAGAAACAAACAACCCAATATCTTGGGGTAAATCCCAAGAACTTCGGACAAAATAACAATCAAGGTCACCAGGTCTTCAACATGGGTCAAGGTTTCTACTCCTAAGTCCAAGAAATCCATAACTCCACAATGCCAAGGATAGTAACCAAGTAGTCCAAGTACCATTAAAGTTTTTTATGGTTCAAGTTGATTATTAAGTTTCTTCAAAAAGAAATGAAAAGCTCAAGTGAGAAAAATAAAAATGAAAAAAAAGATAAAGGCTCAAGTGAGAAAAGATGAAAATAGAATGAAATGTAAATGCTAAAGTAAATGGTATATAAAGTAAAAGCATAAAATAAAAGCATAAAATAAAGTCAATTGTTAGAAGTTAATGGTTAGTTGGATGACCATATTGAAACTTGCATTTGGAACTCATTAGAGAATTGGTAGAACCAAAGTCTCCCAATAATAAGTTCCTTTTTATTTTTGTCAAGTATATCATCCATTTAAGAATCTTAAAGTAACACTTAATGATCAATGATGTTTAAGTGATCCACTTTGACCAAAATTGGTGTAGTTCCATTAGAGGATTGGTAGAACCAAATCCTCCTAACAATGGATCTCGAAGTTATTAGATCAAAGGGATCAAATTAACATACTTGGGCTTACAAACATAGGTTTGTACCACGAATGATCATTTTCTCAAATCGGGACAAAATTTAGCGCAATGTTAAGCACTCGTAAGTGGACTTATATAGAAGTCCCACCTATTTTGAGGTTGGTCAATAGCAATCTATGTACTTCATGTTTGGATAAATGACATAGAGACCATCATCCCATAACATGTAATACAATAACAAGGGGGGGTAAGATGAAGAGGGATCGGGAAAATGAACAAACAACATTTAGACCAAAATTTTAATTAAACTATTATTAAAATCATTCATCCATTTTTATAGAGTTAGACTCAACACCATGGATCCAATAATGTTAACAAAGTTCATGATCAAAATTCCAACCCAAGATCAGCCAGAAAATATGCAAAAATAGAATTGTATTAAAAATAAAAGAATAAGGATTTTAAAATGATTATAATATGAAAATATTAGAGGAAAATAGAAACCATATTCAAATTAATCAAGAAAAATTAAGTAAGGCCATATAAAAATAAAAAATGAACTCAAATATTTTTATAAATTTTTTTGTAATTTTTTAAAGTCACAAATTATTTTTAAAATTTAAAGAAATAGGTAAAATAAATAAAAAATGATAAAATATCATAAAGTCAGAAATAAAAAATTAATGAGGTCACTAATATTTGTCAAAATGTCATTGGATCCTTCCTTATTTTTTTTCTGAATTTAAAAATGACTAAAAGTATTTTTAAACATTTAAAACAAATCAAATAAAGTGAAAAATTATAAAAAATATCAAAGCGAAAAATAAAGTGAAAAATTATAAAAAATATCAAAACACAAAATAAAATTGTGAAAAAATAAAAACCAGCAAGAGAAAAATCAAAAGTATTTTCCATAATTTTTTCAGATTTTTTGGAGTTAAAATGAATTTTCTATGAACTTTTGAAATTTAAAACAATTAAATATAAAAATCAAAAATCAAAAATAAAGTCAAAAATATGTGGACCATTGGATGAGAGTCAAAACGCGTTAGTAATCAAATCCAAGGGATCTGACACGCTGTGCATATCATGGTCATTAATGAATAAAGCACATGATTCAATATAAAATCAGAAATTCAAAAATTCCAAATGGCGTTGTTTCATTGGTTGAAGGATGACACGTTGGTCATCTTCAACCTCTAACCAGTCTCAAAACCATGTGGCTCAAACTGTAAAATTAGAGCACGAGACCGGTACCATTCGATTCGCCTCATCAAGACGAAGACAACCACACCTTCGCGAAAAAATTATGTAAATTATAGCTCCAACAATTTGGAAGAGAATTTTTGAAAAGGGATTTGAAATTTCATGATCAAAAAGTGTTTCCAGTTAAAAGCAAGTGTTGCGACTAGAACCAGGATGACAAGAGCTTCACAATAGTATCAAAGTTTGAGAGAATTAATAGAGGAATCTACCTATTGAAGTTAAGTTGCAGAGCTCTGAAACTGGACATGGCTAGCACGATTCAGGGAGTTTTAGAATTTGATTCTTCTTCTGTTAGCTTTAGTTAGGTTCAGGGAAGGTGAATTGATAAAGAAAATGGATTAAAGAAAGCTAGAACACTAATTTCGAAGTTGTAGAAAAGTGAGCTATGAAGAGAGTTTGACAGAGTGATTTTGGTTATTCGAGCTTGAGAAAAATGAGTGGAATAGAGCTTGTATTTATAGGATAAGTGAATGGGATCAAGAGGAGGGGTGGATGATGAAATTTGGAGGGAATTCGTGCACACTTGTGATCATGAAGAAAGTCTGATCACATGTGCATCAAAACTCATCCAAATGATGTGTTTTGTGGTGCTAAACACTTCTGGCAAGTTTGTTAATCAAGTTTAAATAAAAAATGCACACAAATCTTATGATTAGAGGCCACGTTATGGATTTCAAAATTCGGACTTGATGAGAAATTCAGTTTCAAGTTACCAATTTCAAAATAATGGCATTTTGAACTCAAGGGGTCTTAGGGCATGATTCTCGAAGCTTTAGAAAGATGAGGTTACAAGTTTTAAAATGTGCAAAGAATGGGATCAAATGGATATTTGAGCTGAAAGTTGCAATGAGTCAAAGTTGAGAAAAAGAGGTTGACTTTCTATACTTAGAAAATTTCTATGTTTTTCTACAAAAATGACTTATAATATCTTGCATCCAAACACGGCCTTCCACTTGGAATTTTATCTTGACCAAAAAATAAGGCATGAATTAGTTCCCTTGAAAGACATTTTGAAACTTGAGCCATTCAAAATATCCAAAAATTGAGAAAGTTATGACTTGTTGAAGTTGGAAATAATTCATGAAATGACCTATAATCTTTTGCCTCCTTATGGAATCTTCATTCCATTTTCACACTTTGAACTTTAAAGATGGGTTGAAGTTCATACATTTAAGATCATTATGGAAAAATAATGGGTTCAAGGTCATAAAAATTGATCAAGTTATGATCATTTGAAGTCACATGAAGGGATTTGAGGATTCATCTGGAGGACTTGTAATCTTTCTTCATCATCAAGTTTCTTACACACAAAATTTCATTGAGACCTTTGAAGTGATTTATTAATAAACCTTTAAAGAGAATGATGTCTTTGGAACACTCAAAAATTACAAAAGATGAGCAAGATATACCCCTTTGAAGTTCAAAACCCTAGCTTCTAGAGCAAGAAAATACCTTGGGGAGAACTTTGCAATTTTAATCAACCTTCTTGCACCAATACTTTTATCTTGAAAATATAGGTTGTTGAGGATGATAATGAGAAGTCATAGCAACCAACATCACTTACATATCTTGAGAATTGAAGGAGATATTCACTTGTGATCAATGGAGACAAAGACTTGTCAATTTGAGTCAAAACTTCTTTGGTCAACCCTTTTGTTTTGAGCTAACTTTGACAACTTGAGGCATAATGAATCATGAAAGACTTTGTCATGATGTTACTTTAAAACATCCTTCATAGAGGCTTGAATATCAATGAATCTTTATTGAGGAAGGTACAAAGAAGGAACTTATGAACCCAAAAGCTAACTTTGATGGAACACATTGTGCTTTCACCTACATCATCAACAATTAGGATACATATACATTGTATTTGTTACTTAAAGAGTAATAAAACATATATGATCATAAAATACAAGTCGATGTTCTTGGTAATTCCCCATAGAGCAAGACTAAAGATAGGGAGAAGAAACAAACTCTAGTGTGTGACTTTGATGTGATTGAATTGATATGATATGATGAAGGGATCGTAGGGGCAAAAATTGGGGTACAACACTTACCCAAAAGATAGAAAACTTGACCATAACTCCCGCAACCACCATGGCTGCAGTAGCTCTAACCTGTTTTATGCGGACTTCACGCATATGTTGCGCCCAAAGGTCCACTTCTGACAGGAGTACAAGTTGATCAAGTGAATTATGCTCAAGGGAACCCATATGATAATACCTATAACCATGTCTGGAAGAACCATCCAAATTTTTCATAGAAGAACAATAATGCATTATATGCACCTGCCCAAGCTCCTAC
Organism: Vicia faba; assembly: GCA_948472305.1. Lineage (NCBI taxonomy): Eukaryota > Viridiplantae > Streptophyta > Magnoliopsida > Fabales > Fabaceae > Vicia > Vicia faba. The sequence goes on from OX451737.1 coordinate 700,491,120, forward strand.
TATACCACCAGGATACCAGAAAGCCGCCCCAATTTCTCCAAATGTTCCTAGGAAATCCAATATAGATATCATGATAGAAAATTTTGTAGCCACTCAATCTCAACAAAAAAAAAGATTTTCTAAATCAGAACATACACACTAGTGAACAATGAAAGCAACTATCAAACAAGGTTGACACCCTAGCTACTCATAGCAAAATGATTGAAACGCAAATATCTCAAGTGGATCAATAGCAAACAGCTACAGCTGCTCCAACTGGAACTTTTCCTGGACAACCAAAACCAAATCCGAAAGGTCATGCTAATGCTATAATACTTCAGAGTGGAACAGGAGTAGATGGAATAACTAACCCAAGAACCAAAAATATAGCCATGTACCAGAGTACTGGTAAACTAATTGAGAAAGAAGACGAACTAAAAGAAGATGAGAAAGAAGATGAAAGCACAGAGGAAGAAGAGAAACAAAAACTCTATGTGCGTCACCAATACCGTACCCTTAATGGTTAGCTAATTCAAAAAATATAGGACACTTTAAGAAATACGTTGAACTTATGAAACAATTGAATATTAATATACCTTTTACAAAACCCATCATGCAAATTCGCTCTTATGCTAAGTACCTTAAATAAATCTTATCCAATAAGAAAAATTCTCAAGGACAATGAAACCGTTATGCTTACTATAAAGTGTAGCGCTATAATCCAAAACAACATGCCCCCTAATCTAAAAGACCCTGGTACTTTTTCTATACCATGTGTAATCAGGAATATTTGTCATAGAAAAATCTCTATGCGACTTGTGAGCCAGTATTAGTTTAATGCCCTTATCAATCTGCAAAAGGAAAAACATGGGAGAATTGTGACCAAAAAGAATGTCTGTGCAACTTGCTGATTATTCAGTGAAATTTCCATTAGGAATGCTAGAAAATGTTCCAGTATCGAACAATTCTATATTCCCACCAATTTCATTATTATGGACATCAAGGAGGACTACAACATCCATATTATATTAGGAAGAACATTCCTTGCCACCGCTGGAGCCATCATTGATGTAAAAAGGGGTAAACCCATATTTGAGGTTGGCGAAGAAAAGGTCGAATTTGTTCATTCACAATTCTTCAAGGCACCAGCTATATATGATCCATGTTGTTTATTAGATGTCATTGATGATTGCGTTAAAGAAATGGAGAACAACAGATTACATATTCCCAAGCTTTAAAAATTCCAATACTCATATCCTTGAAGATGATAAATGGTGTGACGAATACAAAGATGAACATATAAGTGAATGTATCGTGCTAACTTCTAAACCTATGCCTTACCTAAAGAAACCAGTTGTCGAACTTAAAACACTACCTAAAGATCTAAGGTATGAATTCCTAGATATATAACTAGAACAACCCGTTATAGTCAACACAAATTTAGGACAGATAGAAACAGAAAAATTATTACATGTCCTAAGAAAATACCTAATTGCTTTAGGCTATAACATCTTTGATCTAAAAAGAATAAGTCCTTCAATTTGTATGGATCACATTATGCTTGAGCAAGACTGCAAAACCTTTAGAGAACATCAGAGAAGAATAAATCTCCTTCTGAGTGATGTAGTCAAGAAAGAAGTACAAAAGTTATTAGAAGCAGGAATCATATACCCGATATCCGACAATAAATGGGTTAGCCCAATACATGTTGTACCAAAGAAGAGAGGTGTTACACTCGTCAGAAATGCAAAAGGAGAATCTGTGGCATAATGTACTCAAACCGGATGGAGAATATGCATTGACTATAAGAAATTAAACAAATTTACTCAAAAAGATCATTTTCCTTTACCTTTCATTGATCAAATGCTCGAACGATTGGCTAAGAACTCACACTTCTTCTATTTAGATGGTTATTAAGGATTTTTCCAAATTCTTATACATCCTAAAGACCAAGAAAAGACTAGTTTCACTTGTCCTTATGGTACATTTTCCTATCGAAGAATATTGTTTGGACTATGTAACGCTCCCGCAACATTCCAAAGATGCGTGATATCATTTTATGTTGACTTTATAGACGACAACATGGAAGTATTTATGGACGATTTCTCTATTTGTGGGTAATGTTTTGAAGAATGCTTATTGAACTTAGAAATGGTACTTGAATGATGCGTAAAATTTAGCCTCGTATTAAATTAGGAGAAATTCCATTTCATGGTCTGACAAGGAATTGTGCTTGGACACATAGTGTTTGATAAAGGGATTGAAGTTGACAAAGCTAAAATAGAATTTATAGAAAACCATTAACCTCCGAAAATCGTACGAGAAATACGAAGTTTCTTAGGACACACCGGTTTCTACCGATGATTCATTAAAGATTTCTCTAACATCACCAAACCGCTAACTGGCTTGTTAATGAAAGATCCTGAGTTCAATTTTGATGAAAAATGCTTAAAAGCATTCGAACAATTAAAAATAGCTCTTGTTACCGCACCTATTATGCAACCACCTAATTGGAGATTACCGTTTGAAATCATGTGTGATGCTAGTTACTATGTCGTAGGTGCAGTTTTAGGAAAAAGAAAGGATAAGAAGCTTCGTGTAATTTATTATGCTAGTAGAACCTTAGATTCTGCGCAGATGAACTACGCTACCACAAAAATGGAACTTTTAGCTGTTGTGTTCGCTCTGGATATATTTCGTTCTTACTTAGTAGGAGCAAAGATAATCATATACACAGATCATGCTGCAATTAGGTACCTATTAAGCAAAAAGGACGCCAAACCAAGATTACTCAGGTGGATCTTACTCCTACAAGAGTTTGATTTAGAAATAAAAGACAAAAAAGGCACTAAAAATGTAGTCGATGATCACTTATCTAGAATGGAAGGCATTAAGCCTGAACAAGTGCCTATCAATGATGATTTCCCTTACGAACAACTCATAGCCCAGTTGGAAAATAATACCACTAAATACCCTGTAGCTTATAAAGATATCAAAACAAATGAAGTTGTGGAGGAAATCTACACTAAAACCACACTGCCATTGTATGCTTACTTGGTTAACTACCTAGAAGTTGGAGTGCTTCCACCAGATCTAACTTACCAACAAAAGAATAAATTCTTCCATGATCTTAAACATTACTATTGGGATGAACCTCTGCTTTTCAAGAGAGGCGTCAGTGGTATTTCCCATTTTCATTCTGCCCCATATGGCTGACACACCAGCACCTCAAAGACTTGCACTAAGATCTTACAAGCTAGACTTTTTTGGCCTAATATATGGAAGGATGTCCATTTTGTGGTCACAAATTGTGACCGGTTCCAACGCACTAGAAACATATATAGATGCGACGAGATGCCACACAAAGGCATTATAGAAGTAGAAGTCTTTGACGTGTGGGGAATAGATTTCATTGGACCATTCCCATCTTCTTTTGGTAACCAGTACATACTCGTTGATGTTGATTATGTATCAAAATGGATTGAAGCCATTGCTTCTTTAACAAATGACACACGAGTAGTAATCAATCTCTTCAAGAATATAATTTTTTCTAGATTCAGTGTGCCAAGAATTGTCATCAGTGATGGTGGATCCAATTTCATTTAAAAGATCCTTGAAAAACTATTACTGAAATACAAGGTCTGACACCGTGTAGAAACACCCTATCACCCACAGACAAGTGGGCAAGTAGAGATCTCAAATAGAGAAATTAAGCAAATTCTAGAAAAAAACTATTTCAACCTCTAGGAAAGTTTGGTCTTCAAAGTTTCACGAAGCTCCGTGGGCATATAGGACAACCTATAAGACCCCAATAGGAACCACACCATTTAAGCTAGTTTATGGTAAATCATGTCATTTGTCAGTAGAATTAGAGCATAAAGATTATTAGGCTATTAAGACCCTTAATTTAAATTATACTGTCGCAGGCGAGAAGAGAATTTTAGACACTCATGAACTAGAAGAACTTAGATTAGAAGCATACGGGAATTCCAATATCTATAAAGAAAGAACTAAGAAATGTCACAACAAGCATATATCGAGGAAAAAGTTTAATGAGGGTGACATAGTACTTATTTTTTAGTTCTCGACTTAAACTTTTCCATGGTAAACTTCATTCTAGGTGGTTTGGTCCTTTTGAAATTACCAAAGTTTTTCCAAACGACGCAATAGAAATAAAGTGTAAATCTAGTGAACCATTTATCGTAAACGAGAAACGCTTGAAACATTATCATTGCATTAACAACAGAGACTACTTATGTAGTCTAAACTTACAGAGCTGTCTAGTAGCTCCCACAATTAATCTCTTAATTTAGTCGAGCTTACGACATTAAAAAAAGCACTTGGTGGGAGACAACCCATATTTTAGCTTTAATTTGAATTTTCTTTCTTACTGTTTTCATTTTCCTTTTTATTTTATCAATTGTATTATTCTTCATAATCCATCGTCTACTTAATTTCAGGCTAACTTAACTTTCTCTAACTACTAACTCCCACGATGCAACAAGTAGACTATATGGATATCATTTTCAAAGGCAGAGCTCAGAGGTGGAGATTTGAAGTTTTAGCTGAAAGAGAAATTGAACAAACCATCTACCCCGATAGTCGCACCATGACCTCACTAGGCATTAGAGATAGTGTCGTGTTTTTACTTGACCAAATAGGGTGGAGAAATTTTAATGGTAGGGGGAAGATTCAGTTCTTACCGTAGGCTAACCCTTGAATTCCTATGTTCACTTACTTTTATGCCTGACCATGAATTAGGATTTAACCGAGGCCAGATTATTTTTAGAATGTTTAGTATTAATTTCTGATATAATAGCAGAGAGTTTGCTAGCCTTTTAGGAGTTCCTGGTGGCCTCATGTCTTTGCTAGTACCCAAGAAGTCCGTCTTTTGGACCTTGAACTTGGATATTTTTGGGATAGCATAACTGGAGATAATAACCCTGAGCCTAATAAAATGATTTTTGATAATATCCATAACTCTGCTATCTGTTATTTCCATAAGATCCTTGCTCACACCCTATTCAGAAAATTAAAAAAAATAACCTTTGTGTCCAAAGATGAACTCTTCAACATGTACTGTGCTTCCCAAAACCGCCCCGCTAATACTGCTACTTTTATGTTAGCCAATTTTACTCATCTTGCACAAGCTGGCCATGAACCAAACTTAATAGGAAGCTTAATGACCATGATTGCAAATGCTATTGGGTTGAGACAACCACTTTTCAGCCTTGACCCTCTAGGAGGAATATGTCCCATGAACATCCAGTTCTATTTCAATACTTGTTTCATTAGAAATATAGGCCCAAATGAGTTTAAACTTCTTATCAATAATCAAGTTATGCACCTTTTTACATTGCCAAATCCTAGGACTAGCATACATGATAGAAATAACTGGCTGTTTAAATTAGATGAACCCCGAAATGACACACCAACTCCTCCTGACACGCCTCAAGTCTATGAACACTTGATAACTATATCTCTGAATTTGAAACCGATCATGTGACCCCTCCATTCGACCATAATCTTCCATCCCCGCATCACATTGACCTTGCGGGTATCCCTATAATTATTGCACCACTTCCACATGAGGACCATCTGCCTGACACAACCTTTTGTACCTCTGATGCTCCTTTTGCTCCACCTCCTGATAACTCTGCTGCCATCAACACTCTTCGGACTGACATTACTAATATTAAAGATGACCGCACATCTTTGCGCATCGATTTTTATGGATTTATGGATGTAGTGACTGAGCAATTTGATAATATCTATGAACATATTTATTCTCTTGCTCCTCATCTTAGACGTGGTGGATAATTTTTCGGGATAATATTGCTTTCTTAAATTAGGATTTACTTGTTTTCTAGATTTGATTTGATGTTTTTAGGCTATTTTTTAATTTTCCTACATTCTTATGTTACAGTAGAAATTTTCAATTTTCAGTATTTAATTTTACTTATGGCATTTTAATATTATATTTTATGTTTTTCCATTTTTTTGTGATTTATCTACTATTGTGTGCTTGAAGTATGATTTAAAGTAGAAGTATGTTTAAAATTTCAGACTATTCAAGTTTTAAACCTGTGGCGCTCGCCACAAGTCCGTGGCCCTCGCCACTATAACTAAACAACGTGGCCTCTACCACGGTTTGTGTAGCCCTCGCCACACTCTTCACGAACAAAAACAAGAGTGTTTTTATAAAACACTCCCCGTTTCCCTCTTCTTTTTCCATTCGACTCACTCTCTTCCTTTTTCAACCCTTTTCAAACTTCCACTTAATGCCCATTAACACTCACTCATGTTTCACATTCCAATTTCCTTTCACCCTTTAAATTTCGTGAATTTCTCTGTGTAACACACCTCTATACTCACAGTGACCTAATAGAACTAAACCCTTTTCCTTCTCAACATAATGTCTTCATCATATCTCGTCGCACTCAACAACCAAATAGAAGGGCAAGACCATCACCAGATTTATCAACAATCATTTTTCGCACTAAGGATTCCGGCTTACAGAGAGATAAGTACCTTAGCTTTAACCAACATTTTTTCATCCACATAAGGTACATTGATGAGTCCTATTTTCTTGAATTGGGGCTCTTAGGTAGTGTCCAATGGGTATTGGATAATTTAAGTCTAACTCACATCTGCTCGTCGAACCACCCAACCTACGAACCTTTAACTCTAGAGTTCTTGAGTTTGTTTATTTATGACACCCCTATGGCATAACCATATCTCACTGGAATCGCCAGGTTTAGGATTTTCAACAAAGAATATTCATTAAGCCAAGATACCCTGGGTGAAATGTTACATTTTATGCATGTAAAAGATGTCGCCTGTAGAGTTCCTTTTGAAGCTGAATTGCAGACCGTGGCGTTTGGTCTTTGGGAAAAGTTAACAGGTGAAATGACTCTAAACTAGGAAGGACTTAATGCCTCCCTAATCCATAATCCATCCATACTCTACTTTCACCGCATTCTGGAAAGCACCATTTTTGGTAGAATTAACAAACCATAAGGTTAATTCTAAAGAGTTGTTCTTTCTGCATTGTATCTTTGCACCGACCAGAATCAACGCCACTCCATTTTTGTTGGAACACATTCATTCTATTTATGCAAGAGGAACAAATCCTTTCTATATAGGGGGGATAGTCACATCCATCGTTCTTGCCTTGGGCCTAAACGACAAACTCATTAATTTGTCATCAATACGATCCTTGTACCTAGACATTGACAATTGTCGATCAACACACTTGATTAAATATATAGAAGATTGCAAGTACTATCTGAGGTTCAAAATAAAGCAGTCAAGAGTGTCATTTTGCCTTGTCGCAATCACACTAATGCACAAAATATGGCTAATTGGCTTTATGATCAATCTTCCCCTAAGCCCAATGTGCCTACACACAATGCTAGGTGGCCAAACTGATGATGAGTTCGATGAGATGGATAAGGGTTCCCCTAACGTTGATCCGTGAACCACACAGGTTCCTTCTGAAAGTGTTGCTGGTACATCATCAAGACGCCAAAGAAGACGTGAAGACACTTCTGCAATATATGATGACATTCTTGCTGAAATGAGGCGGTGTAATGAATTTGATTCTCAGTGCGACCAAATATTTCAAGATATACAAACTCATAAAACTAAGATGATGCCCCTCATTCAGCAAATTCATCAAGATCAACGTGACTATAGTGACAGGAGTGACCAAAGAATGTCGAGCATGATCGAACATATGACAACTTTGACAATGCATGAGGATGGATTACAGGAGTACATCCATCATGTGGGTAAGCCACCTCACCATCCTTATCATGGTGGCCGTGGACGAGCACGTGGCATAGGCCACCCGTAGCAGATATCCCAGGTTTTACCTTTATTTTTCACTTTATTTTGAAACATTTGGGACAATGTTTGATTCAAGCTTGGGGGAGAAAGCTTTACTACTTTTATTATCATTTTCTAGATAGTTTTATTTATTTCCCCTTGCTTATTTATTGTTAGTGTTAGTCGAGTCAAATTCTTGGGTTGTCGAGTCTCTATGCGTTGTCTTTTGTGGTTTACTGATTCCCCAATTTTCTTGAGCCATAAATTTTTTTTATTTGACCCATAACACGACACCTTATGAGTATATAGGTTTCTTTGCACTTAGGATATGTTGGATTGATTTGAGAAATATTCACCAAAAAAGATACCGTTTTGACACCCTAAACTCAGTTATGTATGATCAATTTGAGTACCTATTATGCCAAGATCTTAAGTTTGAGTTTTAAGTAGCCCCGTGTAGTTTATATTAGCAGTCAATACCATTTTAAGCACAAACTACATAGGGAGTTGATGAATATAAGTGGATGATCCCAAAAATTCTAAAAATACATGCCGTAACTTAATAAAAAATAGGGAATGCAATTATTAAGTTAGGTGACCCTCACCCGGCCACTTAACCCAATGGTTGTGGAACCTACAAAAAAAAATTTATAAAAAAATCTGTTGCTAATTGGTTCAGAGGTGTCTGGTGCTGAACTTGGTAGGACGAACTATGTTTCGATCCCCTTCAACTTGCAATTGGGTAAATAAAAGGGGTTACCAAACTCATGTACTAGAACCTCGTGTTAAAGGATCATAATCACTAACCAACTACTCTACTATGTGCGTGCACGGATAAAAAGCTTAATGTGATTGCACTCGAATGAAAGTGGATAAAAAATAAAATGGAAGAAATAGGTTGAGCTATAATAGAATGATTCAAACTGGTTTTGATTAAGGAGGGAGTTTTAGACCGTGTTTTGCAGTTTCGTGTCATTACGGTATCCTTAGTGTTGAATTTGAGTATATATCACTCTAACAAAATGCCTTGAGACCACGTGCGATTCAAGTTATGTGGTGTATTTGTGTCGAACCCGCATTTAAATTGATTTTCATGCTGATTATTTGCTTGAGGACAAGCAAAGGTTCAAGTGTATGAGAGTTTGATAACGCGAAATTTCGTTGTATTCTCGACTCGACTCGCATGAATTATTTTATTGTTTTTAGTCTATTATGTCATTTTACGCTGGTAGTGATTTTGTGTTGGTTTTTTTTCTCCACAAAGCTTGCATGAGAAAAGAAGAGAAATTGACAAAGAAAACGCAAGGAAATAGGAAGTAGCAGAAAAGTTGAAGAAAATTTGCACACAGAAGGATGTGGCCCTCGCCACACCTTCTGTGGCCCTCGCCACACAACCTAAACCTGTGGCCCTCGCCAAGCTACCTATGGCCACCGCCACAGGCTTCATAAGAAAATCCAATGTTTCTCTCACACGTCAGAGCCACGAGATCGTTTATGTTGTTGTCTCTCCGCAAGACAAGGCTTGGAGAAAATATCTACACGAACGAAGTTACTCCATATTCTTCTCAAGGGAGTTACGGGAATCAAGCGAGCGATGTATAAAAATGGCAAGGATTGATAGTTACAAGACGTCAAATTTTCCATTGCTCAGAGCACTTTTTATCCTAGATTCTAAGTAGAAAAATCACCATTTAAAGTGATAGCTTTCCTCATCGGGGAGCCATTACAAATTAGTTTTAGATTTATATTGTAGCATTCAATTTTGTACTTTTTGAAGAAGCAAATCCTGCCGACATCTATGGAGGATTGTAGACTTGAAGCTTTCAGTTTAGATTCCAGTTTTTGATTTTAATTCCAGGTTTCAAGTTTTGTTTACTTTATTGTCTTTAATTTTTAGTAATCATGCTTAGATTTATAATGTGCCAGTGGTATTGTATGTTTACGTTTAAAATCATGTTCGACTAATTTCCTTGTAAATTGGTATGTAAAATAATCTAACTGAAGGGATTCAAAAATCTATTGGCATAAATATTTACAAACTGCTTTTCTAGTTTTGGTTTCTAATTAAAGTGTTAAAAGTGTTTTGTTATGAGAGTAAAAGACGAACAAAGGTTAAAATCAACACAACAAGAGTTTGATAATTTTAGTTGGATAGTAGTAACTGAACATTGATTTTAAATACAACGAGAGCGCTTTAGGATTAATTACATTTTATTGGTTTCCAAAAAGTGTTTTTAAATTCGAATGAGACAGCGAGAGCAAATTCAGATTTAAGAATATAGACTAAGTCAATAAAAACGAGTGTTTGAGATAAGGATTTTTAAATTAATATTTTCTACTGAAAGGTATTTTTAAAATAAAGCTAAAGGTTAGTAGAATCCCTGAAGCCTGATGAATTACATACTGGTATCCTTTATTTCAAATATTTTATTGAACTTAAATGTATTCCCCATTTCTCTCAAGAACCTAAGATTAATCATCAGCCTTAGATTACATAGTAACATTAGATAGCATTAGTTTGATTATCAGTCCCTATGGGTTCGATATTTTTTAAAACTACCCAATTAGACTGTGCACTTGTAGTCAGTAATTCCGACAGACTCTTAAATCCGCGAACATTGTTCCTGTTAGGAAGTTAATACATCATATCTAATATATTGATGTCTTATTTATTTTACAAATATTAATGCCAATCCTAAAAAAAGAGAACTTACAGTCTCCCCCTTTGACAAATTTTGCCTAAAACAAATAAATAAAAAATTACAACTTAAAATTACAGCAATATCAAAATACCCATCAACAGTATTCTTCAGAAACTGTTAAACACTTATCAAAACACCCATCAACAATAATCTTCAGTAACTATTGAACACTGCAGCATAGCACCATGTAGTCAATCTTCAGTAAAGATGTTGGAACATCTTTGTTTGACATCTTCTTTCCAGAAATTTGAATGAACTCCATTGCAATACCAAACCCATCACCAAAATGAAGAACCTTCAATAAAAGGAGTAGAAAGTCCCGAAGCCATTTGGTTTGGTGCACACAAGTCACAACTGTGTTCATAACTCAGATAACGGGTCACAAAACCATAATAGGCCATGACCACAAGATGGAACATCTTGTCCAACATTTGAAAGCATCATTTGGAGCTGCATATTCTAGAATCACCATTTGAGTACTCTCTTTCCTTTCTCCCCGTTTTTCGCCAAAAATTGACAAAGGAGGCCTTCAGAGAACCAGGCCCAGGCACAACTTACCTAGACCCGAACAAAAACCATAGTGATGTTGAACATAATCGAACACTCACATGGAGATAGAGGACATGAGATACATCTATAAATAGTTGAGAAATTGTCTTAGGAATTAACGAGCTTTGAATATAAACACAGTTTCTTGGTCAAAGATCCCATTAAAGAAGGTGAAAATTACTGCTAAAATCAATGTTCCCTGTTTAAAACAACTTTGCATGCCTTCATTATCTTTGGACTGTTTCTTTTGAGTAAAACAAGTCCCAATACACGCACAAGCTCAGTCAAACACGCTTAATGACCTTAGTTTTAACAAACTAACCACCAAAACACTTTTTTTGATCATACAGGAACATGTCCAGAATAATGTCCTGACATCTAGTCAAACATTGTCTTCTTTTGCTTAACTTTTGATCAACACATCTTCGTCCATACTGTCTTCCACTGGATTCTAATTGTTCTCCTTTCACTTAGACTTAGTGATACTCACAAAGTTATCAGAACATAACATTTGTGACATCTCTCAATAATAAAGACCTAAAGAGTCTTTTTAACATCTATAGAGAAAAATAAATTCTCCCACACTTAACTGTTAACCATTTTAGAGAAATGTGAACATCAGATTTATCACCCAGCTTCACATGGCTAATACCAACCATTCCTTGTCAAGATCACCAAAATCTTCATAATGTAAAAAACATGTTGTTCGACATCACATCCTCATAAGAGGCACAAGATCTCTACAAGCTTTAACAATAATCTAACAAAATCGGTACCATTGCAACAACAATCCACAGACAAATACATGATTCCCATGTCATTGATAAAAAATTCTCCATTTGAAGATGAAAATTTGAGCACCTGGTGAAAACACACGAAAGACTTCAAGCTTTCATGATGGAGCCCTACTCTTCTACACATATGCTGAATACCAACTCCTTTAGTAGAGTTGATCTTGAGTCAGATACTCTCACTCCTTGAGAATATTTCCAAGCTTTATGACTCCTTTCATATTTACAAATTGTATCATGACCTTTTGAATATGCAAGATATCATGCATACTAGGTGTGAAGCACTCAGAAAATCCAAAAAAAAAACATAGTTTGCTTAAAAGATTTACTGAGATCCAAATCACCGAACCTTTTCTGGAGTGACTTGCAGCAGAAGAAAACCACCTTATCAAAACACTCTGCTCATACCTTAGTATTTGTCAATACTCTTCCGCCCTTTACATCCATTAGAAGTTTATGAGACTAGTGAAGTCTTTAACAAAGTAGTCATGCATTCATCAAGCATACTATTGTAGACAGGATTAGATTCTCCACAATCTAATCCACATAACCCGAAATTCCACTTCTGACAAAAATGCTTGAGCGTCCAACTCCACCATGCACAATCCCAAGCATTTAAACAAAACAACCATCAACAATCATGATATTAAGACATCATGAGGGACATCAACTCCATAATATAGAACCTCATTAAACTGGTTCTTGATCTATTACTTAAAGGACTCATTATGCAGAGAAATCCTTTAAGAAGCTTCGAGTATAACACAACCAATGCAACTCATCCAAGTTCTTCCAGACACTTAAATGCTATAAAGAGAAATAAACTCTCACATACTATTTGAAACACACTATTCAGACAAATACTTTGTCTCCCGTGAAAGTAATCACCACTAGTCTTCATGCACAACCTCCTTAGAGGATAAATAAATACTCAGCTCCTGTCAAAGTATTTTTCATAGGTCAGATAAGATTACCTTCTCACACAAAGTAGGACATATGATCTGAGAATCTTCTTCTGCATATCTCTGGCACCTGCTGGTACATAAGAGATTCTAAAATAGGTTAGTGGCTTAACCTTATACTCATCTATGGAAAATACAAACTTTCGTGACTGAAGAAGTTACACCTTTTGAGATGATGTTCCAACATTGGATCCGACATCAGTCTCAAATACCTGGATTTCACCATTAACTACAGTCTAGAGACATCATAATAATCCATAACTCTTGAAAGGGATACAAGAGCATCAACCATCAGTAGCTGATCAACCTTCAAACTTAGACCAATACACACCTCAAGAATATTTATTCTGATAAGCACCATGCTTAGACCTCATGCCTGATTATGAGGTGTTGGATGCCATCCTTCTAAACCTAAATAGGATATTCCCTCTAACAGGTATCAGGAGAAGAATATAGAAATTATAGAATTTACTGGTCATAACACACAGACTGTTTCAGAATAAGCTTGCTTCTCCATCACAAAAGGATTCCCTTCAGGCCTTGCAAAACTTTTGTTACATTATGTGAGTGCACCACCTAACTGAACCCTAGAAGAGAGAGGAACTTCCCATAACTCCTCCTTGCTTCAAACAACCAAGTTGCTCATCCTAGTTTATTTCGATGACTCTCCATAGTGTAGACACCAATCAACCATAGAATTTAGGTTGACATTTCTCCAATGGTCACCATCCTTGAAAGACCTTTCCACAATAACAGAACAAGAGTTCCATGTTCTCATATACTTGATAATAATACCAATTTAGAGAAGACAACCTCCATCCTATTTATGATACGAACCACCAATCAAATTGAGAAAAATAAATCCTCAATACAAAGATGTTAAGACATTATGTCTGACACTTCTTCAAGTTCTTCTAGCTTCATATTAAGGACTCGCCCTTATTAACTGCTAAGAATTCCTTGAGAACCATACAGTAGTTTCACATCATGTGATTAGTGCATTACTTCCCTTAATTAGAATTTGTTTCATGTCCATAAATAAGAATCCATAAGCCTATCTCATTTGATCAGAAGGATCTTCCAGACATTAGAGAGGAAGTTCTTGACACTATAGCTTGTCCTCCATATGTAAAGGATTCAGATAAGATACCTTTATCAAACCTCCATAACACAACCACTGCTCACCAACTCACTTAGATCAGAAATAAACTAATCTAAAGAGTTTCAAATATGTTGACCGTGTCCTGAACAACATACTTATCTAAGATATGTTTCTATCATAGAAACTTCTTAGATAGATATGCCTCCTCTTCCAGATTAGGAGTAGGTTCCAAACATATGTGATTTGAGACACATCTGTTTAGCCCCCAAGCATCTTCTATATCCTACCTTTGTCCAACCAGATTCTGCATAATCTATTGACTTGATGTTCCAACGTCTGGTAGGAAATCAGTTCCCTTCACACGGAAAACATCAAGTGATCTTTTACCAAATCCTGGAGACTGGCTTTTGGGGATGAAAGTAAGAACAATCCTGCTTCTAGCTTTCTTCAGATCTCTTTTCAACAAACCCATATATGAGTGACTTTATCAATGGACTCGAGTAGAATCTCAAGTATCATTGGTAACTCTTATGATCTAGTTGAACCTTTCCTCAAGTATCACCTTGCCATGGGATACACCCTTAGAGGAAAACACAGCATTGTAGACTCATCACACAAACCACCAGGAGTCTTCTATCATATATACATGCAGGGAAATACAAACCAAAAAACTCCTAAACAACCTTCAGGAACAATAAAAACCCTTGCACAAACACAATAAACTCCATGTGAAACTAGTTAACCTAAGTTTGAAAATAAATGAAACCTTCACTCCAATAGCTTGCCTTCAAAGCTACACGTCTGAAAACACCACAGACAGGTCCAATACATGCCATCTGATGAATAATCCATCCTCCACTTCTAGGGACCGTTCAAATAACAATATGAACTCTCCAAGTTCATACAGTTTTTAAGTAGAACCAATCTACCTTGCACATGACCAGAAAGTATCCCCCATGGATCTCATCCAAAAACAGACAAGATGTTTGCTCTAATACCAATTAAAATTCGGGTATGATAGAACTCAAATATCCTATGACATGTTGGGACATCTCATCCGACATAAACAACATGGAAAGGAATAAACAATATAAAACACTACTGAAAAGCATAAACAACACAGCGTAAAAATCACGAGAAACAAAAATCATACCTTGTTAAATGAGAGCATCGAAATCAATTTTATTTTTACATGTAACAGGGGTCTCTTCAAGAAAAACCCCACCATAACCAAAATGTTCAACAATTTGGGTAATCATACCCCCAACCGAAATAGCACTAGAGTATGCTCGGCCAACTCTCCCCAAATAATCAGTTGCAAATGCATCGACATTAATTGGCTCATTTTGGGCCATACAGTACAAGAAGAATAACTCTCTATGAGTGGCTACCCCTGTACTGACACCTCGTCCAAACAAAGTATATGCGAAGCCTTTTTAGGCGTATTGAAAATAAGGGTTTTGAATCCATGAGGCCTTTGCACCTTTCACGATGTAATTCGTCTTACCTGTAATAGTTGCCCTGAAATGTTTTGGAATAAATGCATCTGACACGGTTTTGGGGCTAACAAGTGGAGGTTGGAGGATGCCTGCCAAATCCTCAACAGATAACTCATGATCATTCTTGAAAAGGCGTAATGTGAAATTACCATAGTATTCTCTCGTAGAGCCCGTCCACCTTTTCTCTAATTGGAACTTAATAGTACTTAAAAACTCAAGCAAAAAGCGCTCGTATGTCGGCGCCTCAAGATGCATAAATTGAAGCACCTCCAACACATGAAACATCCGATCAAACTCAAATTTTAATCCTTAATCAGTAAGAGTTTGGTCACAGATGCACCTAAGAGGAGTAAGCTTACGCTTTACATGAACGAAGTACCTTCACTCGTGCTTTGGGGTATCAAAAACAATGTTATGTGGGTTTTGTGTACGGCTGCTCATCTTCTATGGCCGTGAAGTCTCATCCACTTGTTGCTTACCCTTGACAAGCCTCTTTGGGGGCATTTTTGTACCTATAAAAATAGAGAAAAAATTGAATCGTGAAATTAGAGAAAACGGACCCCAGACTATGGTAGAGGATAGGAAATGGTGAAGCTTTTGTGAAGGTGGTTTTTTATTTGGTTTGGTATAGAGGTGAAAGATGGGAGCTTTTTATTTTGGTTTAATGGAGGGTTAGTTTTTTTAAGGGATAAAGGTGTTGAAGAAGATGATAGTGGTCAGAGAAAGAGTGAAAAATCTGAGTTATGAAAGTTAATGGGTGAAAATTGTGTTTAAAAGAGACGTGGGGTCCATGCGATATGAAACAAAAAAATCACAATTTTCACTTCGCAAGCCTGACATGGGCCATGTCAGCCAACACAATTGGCAGTGTCAGGCATCTGTTTCTTTAATTTTCAAACGCTCCCATCAGGTTTCTTGACACGGGTCGTGTTACAAAACATGGGCGGCTGTGTTAAGCATCTGTTTTTTCAATTTTCTTGCGCTGGATTCAATCCACCTGACATGGGCCGTGTCATCTGACACGGGTGGCTGTGTCACGTGACTTATTCTTCTTTAATTTTTTTCTTTTTTCAAACTTTTGTAGTTTCTCCTAGCACAACTTCCTTCACTGATGCTCGCTCAAATTTCTCATCCACTTGAGTTCCTCATCTTTCTTTGGCAGGGTATTGTGCATAGCTAAAAAAAACCTAAAACATGCAACAAAAACAAAGAAAAATAATTAGAAATAAAACACGTGGGTTTCCTCCCACGGAGCACTTTATTTAACATTGCATTGCTCGACGGTCATCAATCTTATCTTCTAAGACGAACATCATCTATCATACCACTTTCTTGTCCTTGATAGTATGGTTTTAATCGATGTCCATTAACCTTAAAGGTGTCCTTGTTCGTTTGATTTTTAAGCTCGATCGCTCTATACTTAAACACTTTGTGAACTACAAATGGTCCGGATAATTTTGACTTTAGCTTTCCATGGAAAAGCTTCAACCTGAAATTAATCAACAAAACCAACTATCCTTCCAAAAATTCCTTCTTCTGGATCTTCTGATCATGCCATTTTTTTGTTTACTCTTTATAGATTTTAGCATTCTCATAAGCCTGATTCCTAAATTCTTCCAACTTCTGGAGTTGAAGAATTCGACATTCACCATATTTCAAAAGATCATAGTTTAGGAATTTGGGAGTCCAAAATGCCTTGTGCTCAAGCTAGAGTAGCAAATGAAACGCTTTACCATATACCAACTGATAAGGGGACATACCTATTGGGGTTTTAAACTCTATTATGTATGCCCACAATGCATCTTCCAACTTCACTGAACAGTCTTTTCGAGACACACTAACAATCTTTTCAAGAATACGCTTTATCTGCATGTTAGGCACTTCAACATGCCCACTCGTCTGAGGATGATACGAAGTGGCAATATTGTGTTTCACATTGTATTTATTTAACATATTCTCTATCAACTTGTTCAAAAAATGGCTGCCTTTATCATTGATTAGTTCTCTTGGCACCCAAACCTCGAGAAAATATTATTCTGCAGAAAGTTCACTACAACCCTGGCATCATTAAAGGGTAGTTCTACCGCTTCCACCCACTTTGACACATAATCAACTACTACCAAAATGTAATTATTTCCAAATTAGGGTGGAAATGTTCCCATGAAGTCTATTCCATACACATCAAACAATTATACCTCCAACATAGAATTTTGATGCATCTGATTTCTCTTTGAAATATTACCTGTCCTCTGACATTTGTAACATTCCTTCACGATGCCTTGAGCATCCTTGAAAAGTTTCGTCCATTATAACCCAGACCGAAGGACTTTTTATGCTATTTTATATCCACTAAAGTGTCCTCCATATTTTGAGACATGGCAAGCTCTAAGGACGTCCCTCTGTTCTCCCTCTCGAACACATCTTCGAACTAACCCATCTATTAATTTTTTGTACAGAAATGGTTCGTCCCACAAATAAATCCAGGAATCATGCAAAAACTTTTTATCTTTGTTAGAATCAAAATCGTCAGGTATTATTCCACCTACCAAATCATTTGCATAGTTTGTGAACCACAGAACACCAGTAACAACTAGGATTCGTTCATCGACAAAATCATCCTTGATTGGGTGTTTCTCCTTTCTTTCTTCTATGGAGGACATCTGGGATAAGTGATCAACAACAATATTTATACATCCCTTTTTGTCTCGGATCTCCAGATCAAACTCTTAAAGAAGTAGAATCCATCTCAACAACCTTGGTTTTGATTCTTTTTTAGAAAAAAGATACTTTAAAGTAGCATGGTCAGTATAAATAATCAGCTTTAATCTTAACAGGTAGAACCTGAATTTTTCTAAAGCATACACCACAACTAGCAACTCTTTTTCAGTGGTTGCATAATTCATTTGAGCAGCATTCAAAACATGGCTTGAAGCAGATCACATGCAAGAGCTTTTCCCTTCTTTGTCCTAGAACTGCCCCTACTAGTATAACACTTGCATCGCACATGATCTTAAAAGGAAGAGACTAATCAAGGGAAATTACTATAGGAGTAGACACCAACTTACTTTTCAAACTGTCAAAAACCTCACCGCACTTTTTGTCAAAAATAAAGGGTGTATCCTTCACAAGCAACCTAGTCAACAACTTAGCAATTTTGGAAAAGTCTCTTATGAACCTGCGGTTAAAACCAACATGTCCCACGAAACTTTTTATATGTTTCTCATTCACCGTTGGTGGTAAAATCACTATTACCTCCACTTTTGCTTTGTAAACTTCAGTTCCCTTATGGGAAATTTTGTGCCCCAATATTATACCTTCACGCACCATGAAATGGAACTTCTCCCAATTGAAAATAAAATTGGTTGGCTGACATCTTTCTAACATAAGAGACAAGTTAGTCAAACAATTATCAAATGAAGAACCAAAAACCGAAAACCAAAAAATTATCCATAAACACTTCCATATGCTTTTCAAGCATGTCAACAAATATGGATGTCATACATCTCTGAAAAGTGACAGGTGAGTTGCATAACCCAAATGGCATTCTCCTGTAGAAAAAATACCATAAGGGCATGTGAAAGCGGTCTTTTCTTGATCTTCAGGGGCCACTTCAATTTGATTGTACCCCGAGTATCCATCAAGGAAATAATAGTAGTCATGACCATCCAACCTTTCCAACTTTTGGCCAATGAATGGTGAAGGGAAATGGTCTTTTCTTGTTGCAACATTCAACTTTCTGTAGTAAATGAACACTCTCCAACATGTAATAGTTCTTATATGATCAAATCATTTTCCCCATTCATGATGACAGTTGTTCCTTTCGTCTTTGGGACCATATGAACAGGACCCACCCATGAGCTATCAGATATACGGTAAATAAGACCTGCATCTAACAAATTTACAAATTCTTTGCAAACTACTTCCTTCATGGTTGGGTTAAGTCTTATTTGCGGTTGGATAACCAATTTCTGATCATCTTCAATTAATATCTTATGCATGCAAACTGCAGGACTAACACCTTTTAAGTCTTCAATGGACCATCCAATAACACTCTTGTATTTATTGAGTACTATGATGAGATTTTCTTCTTTGACCTCTTTTAGGCTAGAGTGAATGATAGTTGGACATTTTTCTTCAGAATCAAGAAAAATAAATTTGATATTTTCAGGCAACTATTTCAACTCTATCCATTTTTGGGCTTCTTGCTTCTCTTCGAGAGACTGTTATGGTCATAAATCTTCCCACCGGTGTGGTTTCGATCTATTCCTTTGAGGTTGTGCTTCCATCAAGGCTAACACTTCTGAATCTTTCTCATATGTCTCTTCATCATTTTTAAAAATTGATAAGCTAAGAACTCTTTTAAGAGGCAATTTGGGAATCTCGCTCTGAACTTACTAAATGAACAATGTGTCCAATACTACAATGCTCTTACTTGTACCTTCCTCATCATTGAATTATATGGTGTTCCTCACATTAATTTTCAGCTCTTCATCATAGACTTTGAGGGTCATAGTGCCTTCCTAAATATATATCATGCATCTTCCTGTCTCTAGAAAAGGTCTTCCCAAAATTAGTGGGATTTCCTCATCTTCTGGCATTTCCAGAACCACAAAGTCAACAGGGAACAAAAACTTGTCAATCTCACAAGAACATCAATTGCAATACCATAAGGTATTTTCATCAAATGATCTGCAACTTGAAGTGTCATACGAGTGTCTAACACCTCACCGAGTTCAAGCTTTTTATAAATCGATAGAGGCATAAGGCTTACACTGGCCCCTAAGTCAATGAATGCCTTTTTAAATGATATATCCTTGATGGTGCAAGGAATAGTGACCGTACCTCTATCTTTCTTCTTCATTGGAATTTTTAGACCCTGCAAAATAACACTACATGTTTTTTATAGCATTACCGACTCAAGGTCGATGGAACGCTTCTTAGATATGATGTCTTTCATGAATTTGGCATAAATCAGCATGTATTCCAAAGCTTCAGCAAAAGGAATGCTAATCTTAAGCTTCTTTATCAATTCAAAGAATTTATCAATTTTTTTCTCATTAATATTTTTATTTCTTGTTCTTGTAGGGTAAAGAAGTATGATTTTAGGCTTTGGATCTTTCTGTTTTTTCTTCTCAACCACCGATGGTATAACAACTTCCTTAGATTTTTTCTGATCATCCATGATCTCTAAATCCACCTCTAGCAAACCTTCCACTTCAACTTCTTCTTCTTCTGCATTTCCAATTGTCTTACCACTTCTGGTCACAATTGCATTCATAGTGTGATTGTCTCTTGGATTCATAACTATCACACTAGGCAGAGAGCTTGGTGTCTGAGCGTTTGCAAGTTGTTGTGCTATTTGCCCCATTTAAACCTATAGATTTTTAATAAAAGAGGTGGTAATTTTCTAATTATTTGTGGTCTCCTATTGGAACTTAATGTTGGGAGTTGCCATCTTCTTAATTGCTAACTCCCAATCTTCTTTCTTAGGAGCTTGTTGTTATTGCTGCTATTGGTATTGGTTCTGATATTTACCTTGACCCTATTGTTGAGCATTACCCTTTTGATCCCTCCAAGCGAAGGTCAGATGATTCTTCCACCCAGGATTATAAGTATTTAAATAGGTTTTATTTTGCTTCAAAAACTTTATGTCTTCAATTTGTTGTGGAATTGCAAGACAATGCACAGTAAGGTGTGGTCCACTACAAATTTTACAAACAACTTTTGTGCCTATTGAACCCGAGCTACCTGTTGAGTACCTAGATTCATTCCCTTAAGGTTTTGACCCACTTCTACAACAATTGTTTCTTCAATTCTGAGTTGTTTATTGGTTTCCAGCTTCAAATCAATCACTTCCTTTGGTTTTCTTACAACCATGTCATACAGCTCCAAATGCTCGTTTGTAGAAATTACTTCAATTATCTTTTTAACACCGACGGCTGTTGAAAAATTAGATGAGCCACCAATTTTTGTGTCAATTAGTTGCTTTGTCTTAATTCTAATACCATTAAAAAACATCTGTAATTGCTCTGTTTGATCCAGTTTGTGAGTATGACAAGCCACTGGGAGACTTTTGAATCTTTTATACGCATCCCCTAATGACTGACCCTCATTTTGCTGGAAGTTAAGGATTTCATATATTTTTCTCATAAACCCTGGTGTTGGAAAGTACTCTTTCAAGAAATACTTTTCCATCTCTTCCCAAGAAGTAATACTACCAGTCGGAAGGGAATAAAACCACTATTCAACTTCATCAGCTAAAGAGAACAGAAACATTCTCAACTTTTTTGCTTCATTATTATGCCCATCAATTTTCAAGGAGATGCTCATGATCCAGAACCTTTGCAGATGCTTATTAGCATCTTCATTGACCTTTCCAGATGACGACCTCCTTTCAAGTTGAGTGATTATGCTTGGTTGCAGTTGAAAATTTGGCATAGCCACCAGTTAGTTTATAATTGTTAATCTACCAGCCGGTGCATTTGTCCCACCATAGTTACCAAGGAGTCTCTCAGGTGCTGGTGGATTTTCACCCATCAGTATTTCCTCTTATGACTTTGTATGAACTGAAAGATGTTCTGACTTTGAAAGATGTTCTTCATTGGAGGCCAGTCTGGCTAATCAAGCTTGTAAGCGCCTCCCGTGAAAAGTTCTTTCGATTTCTGCATCAAAAGGAAATTCAACTGAGGGATCCCATCGCATAAAATATTAGAGATATATTAGTTTCTAAATAATAATAAAAATAAATCAAAAATAAAGGAAATTAAATTTTAGTTGTAGAGCAACAAAATTTCAATTGTACTAAACTTAGAACTCTATATTTTGGCGGTCCCCAACAATGGCCCCAAAAACTTGATCAAAAAAATAACAAGTGTACTATTTTTGCTTTTGTAGTAATAAGGGGTAAATTCCCCGAATGTCGATCCAACAACGGCTTATAGATATTGAGTTCAATGCATGGTTCAATCAAACAAAAACCATAATGGGTTTTGTTTGAGATTTTAATTAACAATGAGTAAAAATAAGCAGAATATAAAATTGGCTTTATCACATATATGAGGAACATGCTAGGGTAAAGTGTATGATTTACCCTATAACAACCTTGAATCTTGATTTCTTAACAAGTTTAAAATATTCAATTACCAGATCTTTAGTTTTTATTTTCCCCTAAAACCTTAGTGGGAAACCCTTTGATTATTCACCCTAAATTCCAAGTCCTTAGAGAATTATGATGAAATCAAGCATTTGTTTTCATCAAGATATAATCGGTAACTACAGGGTATCCCTAGTCTTGGTTGGTATCTACTATAATTTAATCATACAAAAACCTTAACAACGGCGGTCCAGCCTAATTATTATCGTAATTCAATCTTTATTGATCCGATAAAGAAAGCATTAAAAACCTTGTACAATCCAATTGAATATGAAAAACACGTATATTAATGAAATTCAAAATCAAAGTCATTTATAGAATAATATCAGGGACACCCCCTATCATTAGGGGGTTTAGCTACTCATATTTTTCAAAGTAATTTCAAGATAAAAGTAGACATTACAAATTAATGATGAACTTGAATCTTGAATTGCTTCAGCTCATGAAAACTCCTTGTTCTTCAATAATCTCATATGCTTCAATCTTCAATCGTAAAATTCTTTTCTCACCCAAAACTTCCCCCTTTCTTTCGTTACAAATCTTCTCTATAGTTAAAATACATTGGTCTCGATCAGAAATACCCAAAATGCCCCTCTACGTCAACACATATTGAAAAATCAGAGACCAAGCAAAATCAGCACTTGAGCCAACACGACTCGTGTCATTTAACACGGGTGGTCGTGTTGGCACCATAAACTTCCCAATTTCTTCTTAAGTCCCAGACTTGCTGACACGGCCCGTGTCTGGTGACAGGGGTGGTCGTGTCAGCCCCCTGACTTTCCACTTTTTTGAACTCTTAGGTGAGGCTTTCATCCTGACACGGCCCGTGTTAAGTGACACGGGTGACTATGTCAAGCCTCCTGTAACAAGGATTTTTCTTCCTTGAAACTTTCTATTTCTTCATTTTCTCGTAGCAATTCTATTGGATCATTCACCTGAACCTAGAGACAATCACAAACAACCAACCAAAGCATAAAATGCGGAAATAACTTAACATAAAAATTAAAACAATAAAATGAAGAAATAACTTAAGGAAAATGAAATTTACTCAAGCGGTAACAAATTAAGGAACAAAATGTTGTAGATTACCTGGATTATCATTACACAAGTGATAGAAACATAGTAAAAATGGTGGTCGATCAAAAGAGTTGTAACCCCCTGATTTTTTTAAATACTTTTCTTGATGGGTGTTTTTATGTGTTGTGATACCTGTGGTGTGAGGTAGTTTCCTTATAAATATCAAGATTAAGGTGTTGGGAGTGTGTGAATAATTGTGTAGAACTTAGTGGTGGTGGAAGTAAGTAGTTACTAGTATTATTTAATTAAAATTAGAGGAATTAAGAATATTTGTAATGTTTAAATAATCATTTATTTACTTAATTATTTAATTATTTAGTGGAATTATTTTATTATTTGGGAATAATAATAATAATAATAATAATAACTGAAATAGAAATAATATTATTGTAGAGATATGAAGGGTTTGTTGGTAATCTTAAATGGTTAAGTGAGGGAAGAGAACGAAACAGAGAAGAGGAAGCTAGGGCTTGGAGAAGATTCCATTGTTGAAGGGAAGAGAACTCAAGCTAGGAAATCCAAGGTAAGGGAGGTGTTTTAACTATCAAATGGATTGTATAATAATTAGTGGGTAACAGTAATTAATCGTAAGAACTTATTTCTAATTCATGTGTTACCCTCGTATTGATAAAATTTTGTTTAATGATGATGTTATGTGAATTTGTGAATTGTGGGTTTATGTCAATGTATGTGATTAGGAATTGAACTTGGATTCTGTTGTTGTGAAATGTGTGGAGATTGGGGTTTTGGAAATGTTTTGAAATGGGTTTTCATACACAAAAAATATAGAATATTGTATTTTTCGCAGGTGTAACTGTCGCACCCCAAAATTTTCCCTCCTAATACTACTTTTATCTAGTTTAGGCTTCGCATTCATCTGCATACGTTTTGTTAGGTTATAAACATAGCGTGTATTTTCATTCAATGAAGCACCCAAGGGTTTAAAAGATCAACTAACTATACAAATTAGGGTTGTCAGTGACTAAGGTGTACATATCTAAATAAAGTATGGCTGTTATGTTTCTTCAAGAAGCAAAGTGTAAATTAGGGTTTTGGAAGTATGGTTATCAGGAACCTCTTCCTCAAAGGCCATTATCCATCCAATTTCATCAATGCCAAAGATCAGGGTTTATTTCCTTAGATATATGGTATTCAAGAGAGGTTCCTTGAGAATTTATGCATTTATGAACATTTTCATTCAAAGGATCTTATTCTTAGTTGAGGAACTAGTCCATTGGAAGCCTTGAATTACTCATGTTCACTTAGGTTTTGTGAATATGATGATGCAAATATTATTTATCCAATCACTTGGCTTACAAGCTTCTTTAGAGTCTATTTCAAAGTAATTTGAGCCTAAGACATGATGTTTATTGTGAGATTAGAATTTTGAGTTTAAAATATCAAAGTGCTTTAATCAAGGTTTCAACTATGTTTTGAGACAATCAAGGCATGGTGACATATTCAAGGGGTTAAGTGGACACAACTTTTAATTCAAGGTTTTGGCTATGATGTTTTGTGCAAGAAGCATATTACATCTAATGTTTGTAAGGGGGAAATCATTGCATTCAACAATCGATTCAAGTACTTCAAGGAATTTTATTTAATCATTTGAATTATTTAAAGCATGGTAGTCCATTCAAAATTCCAAAAGAAGTTTAGTTGTTCCAAGCTTTGATGGAGCAATGTCCATGGTACATTCAAATGCAGATACAAGTATAAAGAAAATTTAGAATTCGAGTTATAATTTGAAAGGGAAGTTTTCCTTGAAGAATTGGATTCTATCATTTAATTTTCAAGTTTATAAGTTCATCAAGACTTCATTCAAGTTTTCAAGTTCCTTTATATAAAGTCAATTCATGATCCTTCATTCATGGTCATTCAAACTCCACTCCATTTCACCGTTCAAAATTTCAAGACCAAATATCTTTCATCATCAATTTCTTTTACAATAAATACTTATTACAACTTCAAGTTTTACAAAGTAACTTTCTATACAAGTTCAAGATTCATTTATGGCTACAAACATCATGCAATTACAAGTTTGAAACTTGAATCATAGAAAGGAAAAATGCATAAGTTGCTAAACTCCTAAAGCTACAAGAATCCAAGTTTCTCCCGTGTTTTTCATCTTGCTTCATCACATGTTTGAATCAGCTTTTCTACCATCCGCTGTAACTTTCCAAAACCAACTTAACACATTGCCTTGCAATCCAGAAAACCTTGTTCCATAAGACTATGTTTGACCTTGCTCAGAACCTGCTGCAAAATTGAGCATAAAACCTGCAAGAACAATACAAAACAAATGCCAAATGTTAAAGATAATCTAGAACCAAACTTATAATCAAAGCCCTATTTTAGTGCAAAAATGAGGGGGGGATTATTGAATCAGGAAAATGACTAACCCGACATTTGTTGCATAACAGAAGATATCAGAAAGAAAAGAACAAAATTGAAATCATTGTCCCCATTTCTCCTAACAAACTTTCATATCTAACAGAAACTATGTAAATCAACTACTCACCAGATTCAGATTCAGATTCAGATTCAGATTCTCTCTCTCTCTCTCTCTCTCTCTCTCTCTCTCTCTCTCTCTCTCTCTCTCTCTCTCTCTCTCTCCCTCTCCCTCTCCCTCTACCTCTCCCTCTCCCTCTCCCTCCCTCTCCCTCCCTAACCGTATTCTCTACATCAAATCCATAGAAGAATTCACCAAGTCTCCTGAACTTTTTTGCATCAATCCACAACAAAAAGCATAACAATATTTGCATCTTCATCAGTTTCTGCATCCTCATCTTTACACATATTCATCATCCTCATCCTTCAACATCATCAAATTGCAAGCAATCACATCTTCCTTAACTACATTAACTCATCTTTGCATTCTTCAAACACTTTTCATTAATCTTCTTGAATTAAGTCACTGATCTGCAACCAGAACAACTCCACCTCACAACAATAATCCAAATAAGAAAAATGCAGAATCATGAATTTTATAGAAGAGTCTTCGCGGAAATAGAAGCGAAGAAGGAAGATCAAAATGAAAGTGTATACCTGAATCTATTTTTCTCATGATTTCTCGTCTTTATCACTGTCGAAGAGTCACCAGAATTCTCCGATCGTTAAGCATCTCTTCATCCTTCTTTCAACATTTCTACTATATTTTATGAGTGCAAGGTTTGATTTGGAACTCAAATTGTGAACCATGGTTGGAGATAAGAGAGAGCATAAATCAGAGATTTATTGAGGAGAGAGAACGAAGATAAGGACACGGTGAAAAGAAGGGTTGAGTCGCCGCAGATTTGGATCGGAGAGATGAAGAAGAAGAGGTCATGGTGTTTGGGATCTAACCAACGATGAAGAATATTGGAAGTAGCACCGGCAGTGACTCGAGAGGAAGAATATCGCATTTTATGGGAAGCTAAATATTTGCATTGTATTGAACCCTAAAAGAAATCTAAACGCATTAGTTTTGTTTGGACTCTCCCGTTTAGTTTATTTCAACGATTTTGTTTCAATCATAAGTCATGAATATGAGTGTTGAGAAATAGAAAACGTGAAATTGTGGCTATGATGGTTTGGACCGAACTTTTTGTCCTTTAATCCCATCACAACTTGTTTTTGTGAAAACCTGAAGCAATTGAAACAAACAAGTGTTGGACTCTATCTGGCTGCGCCTTGTGCCAATTTCTGCACAGTATTCCAGCATCCTGGCTTGCACCCCCGGGCTCATCCTATTGTAATTTATTTTTATTATTGATTATATTAATCGTTTCAATTTTTTTGAATTTTCTCCACATGATAAGAAATGACAAAAGCAATAAAATTTGTTAGATTTTCTTATTTGATTTTAGAAATTAATTCTTGATTATTCAGTTATTTGGAGACTTGTAATTCATTTGTTTGTCAAGATATTCAGATGCCGATTATGATTTATTTTCACATTGATGATGCTTCGACATTTATTCTGAGCATTTGATTTCTGACTTCTTTTCTTTGACTGGTGAAGCTTGCACGAAGTTTTCTGAGTTTATCTGCTTTTGCTTGCTTGCTACGAACTCTTGTTCATTTGGTATTATTATGCTTCTGTTTTAATTTTATGCATTGTCATTTTTTTCCTTGCAGTGAGAAGTATGAATAGAGATGCGTGACTAGGAGTTCCTATTTTAGGTGGGCGAATCTGCTTAAAGTCCTCAAAGAAGTCGATGTTTGTTTTGTTAAAAGTCCTGAAAAAGAGGCCATGTTAAAATTCGACGAAGGAAAATCCCACTCCCCTCCTATTTCTCTTTTATTTTATGCTTGCTATCGAGTAAAATAAATGAAACAAAAGGCCCACAATCGCCCCTCACACTTTCTAGTCAGTGTCGTTCTTAGCTCGCGTTATATGTTGATGCTTTGAATCATGCATATTCTTTTCCATTGAGTCAAATAAGTGGAAGAAAGGGTTCGTAACCAACCCTATGCTTTGTAATTTTTTCGATGGTGTTAAACAATGTTGCTCGACGTTGATGCTTTGAGTTGTTACTCGATATCGGTGCTTGAGCAAATAAAGTGGAAAGAGTTTCGTACTCCCACTTTGAAATCCATTGAATTCATTTGTTTGTTGCTAGCTCGCACTTGATTTTTTTGGTTTTTATTCGATTGCACTTGTGTTTGTGCTTTATTTTAGACCTTTACTTGTTCCATTAGGATTCCCTTGTTTCGTTTCCAATTTAAGTTAGGCATTAGGATCGTAATCCAAGCATGCTAACTTAGATAGAGATTTCCTTTTCAAAATCAACTATAGGATCAATTATTGTATGATAATATTAGGGATAGAGATAAAGACTTTCCCTTATTTTATTTTCTTTCCCTTTTGCATGAAAATTCATAAAACACTCTAAGACGTCAACCAATTCAAACTTTTTCACCTTCAGACTTTTCTTTGATATTCTTAAAAGGATGTGTTAATTCTATACTACGGAATATGACGCATAAATCCTCAAAGGTCGGGTGGCACCATGTCTGCTTGTTAAAGCACGAATGTAGCATTATCCGCCTTCAACCATTTTTCTTTTGAAAATACCTTTTCAGGTAAGAACTTGTTAATTGCTTTCTATGCCAATGCGTGAGTCTCCAAAGGTCGAGCTACATTAGGAAGCAAAATTAATATTTCATAAAAAACACAAAACGAACAGAAAATTTTGAGCTGAACTACGATGCTCTGATTCCTTAAAAGTGATATGTAGGCATTTGGTCATGGGGCCCAGGCAAGCAAAACTTTGTAAATATTCCTTCTTTTCCTCGCGTTTTCTTTTGCATGCATTCCCTCTTTGAATTTTTTCCTTTGGCTCTTTAGTTTTATATTAGAACACACCCTTTGATTAGAACAACAAGAGTGGATCCGTGGAGAACCACATACGTGAGGGGTGCTAATACCTTCCCCTTGCGTAATCGACTCCCTTACCTGTATGCCTCGGTCGCAATACCTTGATTTCACCCTTCTCAGATTTACTCTATGGTCACCTTTCCCTTTCTGTGGGATAAAAAAAATTCAATAACGACTTCCTTGATTTCCTCTTGATGATTGTTCGGCCAGTTGTTTCACCTGGCGACTTCACTGGGGAAAGATTTACCAAATTTGTGTCCATACCGGAGTCACTCCTAGCTCTTGTTGTTTGGTTTTCTTTGGGTGTTTATCTTTACGCTTTATATCTTGTTCATTTGTACATTTTTATCTGAGCATATATATATACATTGTATTTTATTTCTTTCTATGTACTGCTGTTGTGTTATGTTGTTTCATTGGCGGGAGGGTGTTACATGAGGTAAAAGGCCTATTACACAGGCCAATATACACATAGGTTAGATGAATACTCATGTCAAATCCCGTGTTCCATTAACACTGAAGAATGGAAAAACACAAGAAATAGGGGGTTTGAATTGGGATTTTTAAAACTTAAAGAAAAGAACACGTCGGTTATCTTGGTTCATTTGAACTCAAACTACTCTAGTCCATCCGCCAAGGTGATTTCGCCTCTCTCAATGAGGTCTTAATCCACTAATCAATCTCGATTACAAATCTACTATGACACCCGTCAAAGTCTTCTTGAGTATAAACCACAAGCCGATTTTCTCAAGGAATTTAACTAAACAATATATAATAAAAGTGTACAAAAATGTTTCTAATAAAATAGTATCACAAGACAAGTGATGTTTTACACAATTTGAATGTTGAGCGTTTGAGGATGATAAAGATAGTTGTGTTATTGTGCGTAGAAAATCGTAAACAATATATCCTTCAAACTTTGTTTAAATAGGAGAAGCATGTAGGAGCTTTTGGAATGTTGATCAATGACAATTAAGGATCTTTCCAAAATAAAGATCCTTGTTCCCTTCCAGCCGTTACTTTTGAAATGGAAATAATTTATTTGTAACGCTTTAGAACATGCTGGCTTCAGAAGATGAAAGTATTTGTTGCTTCTTTCCAGAGCTTTGTGGATTAGAAACACGGAGTCCTGTTTGTAGTATTAGAACTTCTTTAAGAGATGTTTACAATCAGATTTGAAACATCTTTTTAACTTATCTTCTGGTCTTTTTCTATCATAACTTCTCTACAAAACATAATATAAATTCAGGGAGCATAATTGTTCTTTGTGTTTGTTATCATCAAAACTCTTACAAGGGTTATAGAATGAAAATATGTTCTAACAATATCCCCATTTTGATGATGATAAAAACTAGGATATTTCAATAGAAACAGAAAAACATAAAGCATTCTAAGGTCCCCCCCCTGAGTTGAATACTCAGATAGAGAAGAAATACTTCCCTGAAGTTTATTCTGATCAGAATTTTTGATGCATCTACTTCTATCTTCACTAGAGTTTTGTTCCTATTTTTATTTCAGAAGAAAAAAACGAGAAGTTATGATATTCAAAATGTTTGAGACTGCGTCTCGATACTGTTATTAGAAATATCTGACGTTATCCCCCCTTTTGTCAGGAATCAAAAAGCAATATAAAAGCTTTAAGAAATAAAAAATGAGTTGTATTAAAAAGGATTGCAATGACACATTCAGAAGAAAATAACACAAAAAAAGTTGGACACAGTAAAGAAAACAATTTTCAAAACTAAGACTGCGGTGGAGAAAGTCGTGTGAATAGGGCTTCCAACAAATTCTTAATCTGAGTGTTTGACTCTTCTTATTTTTCCAGCTTCCCTTTGATTTCCTTGCATGTGTCATATTGCTTGTCTAGTCTCTCCTTGATCACTGCATTTTCTTTCTTGAACTCCTCCAGAGTTTGCAGAACCAGAGATGAAGAAGGTATATCATCAGAAAGTGCCACCTTTTCAGAGCAGGCTGCGGCAGATTCTTACTCAATATATTCTCCAATTTCCTTGCCTTTGTCTTGAACCGTAACCAGTGGCAGAGTATCAGAGCATGGTTTATCAACTTATGAAGGTTGGTGATCTTCCCAAGGGGAATTGTCCAGTAGAAGAAGAGGTTTCTTTTCCCAGTGGTGCAGAACTTGATCCTTGAAAACATTCAGCTGATCACAGAAGTTCTGTTGAGAAATTTCATAACTTAACTCCTTGAGTTTCTGGGATTCAGAATTGAACCATTTTCTGAACTAGTTCCAGTGTCAATCAGAAGCAGCGGTGTGATACGGTGGGAGAACTGACTTGATGTTTTGCATTTCGATCGCATTTGTGCGGATAGCAAGAGTCTCCACCGACTTTTCTTTTATCCAAAGGAAAGGTAAAAAAGCACAGGAAAGACCTTTCGAGATTATTTCTCGGGTTCGGGGGGTAGATTATGAAAAGGGAAGGTATTAGCACCCTTTTCATCCATGGTTTTCCATGGGCTCTTAGTTACTCGTTTAGATCACTTGCTTTCATTTGACAGTGTGCTTGTGATGTCGGCTTTTAATGTATTTTGAAAAATCTCTTTGTAATGGTTCTCGTTTCTATAAGAACGCGTACAAAGTTTTGTTTCGAAAAGTGGTTCAAAAAGGTGTTTGTGAATCGTGTTTCGGAAAGTGTTTTGAAAGGATGTTTTGTAATGGTTCTCGTCTCTATAAGAACGTATACAAAACATTGTCTTTTGAAAATGTTTTGAAATGAAAGTGTAGGTGTAAAAATGTTTTTATCGTGAGCAAGCGAGTAACTAGGAGCGAATCTATCTACTCGAAAGGTCTTAAATTGTTCTTTTCTTCCTCCTCTTAATGTGGCTATCTTACCATTAATTTGGTAAGAAGCCCCATCATTGGATGTGAAAGGACAGGCGCGGGTCAATTTTTACAGTCATCAAAGGCAAATTATGAGACGCTTTAGCAATTTTCGTAAGGGACGAGATCGTTTTATCGAAGGCAACATCGGGGGTCATCGAGGGACTACGGTCTTTTTTATCGAAGGGCCATTGCTAAGGCGTCTCGTATTCGAGGGACATGACTGTATTTTCGAGGCAAAGAGCGAGGTTATCCTAGAGGTGCGCGTGTGAAAAATGTGTTGGTTTCAAGTTATTTTATTCTTTGATTAGGTTATCTAGCGATTGATTTTTGAATCTTGCCATACACGCCTAATTACTATACAGTATAAGGAAAACAGTAAATTGCGGGAATTGAAATTCTACGCTATTACAAAGTGTTCGGGAATGAGGGTACAATGTTTACAAATGGAGATGAATCAAATGCGATAGAAATGTCCAAATATCAAACAATACAACCAAATCGAATTTTGCGCGATTAATTAAAACTACAATAATCTATGAAAATAAAATTAACCAATGAAATATGGAAATAAAATTTTATATATTTACTTGTAAGGAAGAAAGGAAAAAAATAAGATATTATTTAAAGAAAATATTTAACTAAAGAAATTAAATCAAAGTGCATTTTTTTCTATCTTTTAATATTTTTCATGATGAAAAGAATTAATTAATCCTATGAAAGATTTATATTTTTATATTTTTTGAATATGAGAAAATAAAAAAAGGAAATAGAAATATGTTCTCTATTTTTTTGTAACATTTGTATCATGAAAAAGAAACAAAGGGAAATTAATAGCAAAAGTTTAATCAAGAAGCAAATTAGGAACAAAAAATAAATTATTCAAAATAAGTGATGTAAACAAAAATTATGGATTAAACAAATAAAGGGGGGGGGGGGGGGGGGTGATCGGTGGGAATAGAACTGATTGTTTTGGAATGCTGGTTCGCGTTTGCGTTTGTTTTCACAAAATATCGCGGTAAGCAAGAGTCGCCATCGTCTTTTATTTTATCCATCAAGGAAAGGACAAAAGCACAGAAAAATTCCTTTTAGAGATGCTTCTCGGGTTCGGGAGGTAGATTATAGAAAGGGAAGGTTTTAGCACCCTTTCTATCTGTGGTTATCCACGGGCTCTTAGGTACTTGCTCACTATGTTTTCAAAAGTTTGCTTTTCTTTGTGTTTGTGGGTTTTGAAAAGAGTTTTATTTTTGAAGAGAGTGTAAGTGCGAAAAAGTTTTGTTTTGTTTTTAAAAGGAGCAAGTACTTAAGAACCTCTACCTACTCAAAAAGGAATTAAATTGTGCTAATGTCCTTTAGACAATGCTATCCCACTATTGAGGAGTAGGTAGCATCGTCGTTGGAGTTTTCGGGTCAATTCGATTTAAGGGACGTGTGGTCACTAAAGCAATGTTAAGATGCTTTAGCGGTAACCCTAATGTCTTAGATCATTTTTATCGAGGCAACCGTTTCGAGGCAACATTGATCTTTAGACAGGAGGGCGACCTCTAAGACTTCCTATACTCAATGACCACACTTGAGGCAACCAAGTGAGATATACCCTAAGAGTGGCATGTGCGAGTGTATTGTTTTTTCAGTTATATTATCTTTGCATGTCATGGTGAGCTACTGTTGATTTTAAGTTTAAGAGTTAATCTTGTCATACAATCCTAGTTAGAATACATCTAAACAGTTAATATATGTACAGGAATTTAAAGTACAGAAATTGTAAATCCTACGCCATTACAAGGCTTCAGGGGATTATTTACATGTCCAAAAATTGGGGGAATAAAAGCAGTAAAGTAAAAGTCTTAATTTAAGCTACCACAAACCAGTAAGCAGTTACAATAAAATAAACGCGCGTGAATCTGAAAAATCCTAAGAATAAGAACTTTTGTTGTTTTATTTTATTTTTGGGAAAATGCTAAATGTTCAATTAAGTCAAATTTAATTAATTAAAAAAAACTGATTAAAATTAACTCCAAAACATACTTAATATTTTTTGCATTTTTTTGTTTATGAAAAGGATTGAATTTAAATAAATCCTAAGTCTACTGATTTTAAAATTGGAGAAAATAAGTTAAAATAATTAACTAAATTAAATCCTAATTCTAAGTTACTTATTTCTATGATTTTTATGTTGATTAAAAAAACAAATAAAATGGTCCAAACGAAAATGAAATCAGGCAGTAAATCAAGAAAAACAAAATAATTCTGGAGGCCTGGGTCGAAAGAAGTGTGGGCTGTCTTTCGACCCAGTGAAGAGGCTAGAACGAAGGTGCATGAGGGGCTGCACTCTGAGGGTGTTCGATCTGGGTATGTCATCCTTTGATCTAGAAAGGTAATCATTCGATCTGGAAATCCTGGATCCAGTTCGAAGCTAAGCTGCTAAGCTTCGAAGCTCTGAACAGGATTCTGAGAATATATTTCCTGCAAAACGAAACACATGTTAAAGGTCCAGGGGTGACTTTACCCCCCTGATTCGAATCTCCTCCCTATTCGCACCTGCTGAATCTGGGTCTGGGTTTATTTTATTCTGGGATTCGAAGGAGAAACTCAGATTGTGCCCAAGCAATGGCACAATCTCATCTCTGCGTTGTAGCTTATATGTAGCACATTAAATCATTCACAAACAACAGTAATAATGTGAATATGCAATCAGAGATCGAAATGAGTTTGAGATTAGATTTCTTTTTACCAAATAGAAGTGCTTTGATCTATGATTCTGAGTGTGGAATGGTTGGTGCAAGGATTGGGTATGGCTTCCTGGAAGTGCTGATGATTTTTGGCAGCGTATCTCCAAGTTCTCCCTGTTTCTTTTCTCTATTTTTTCTGTATATTTTCGTCTTTTTTTGCAACACTTGTGATCTCTTTATATAGAGGGGTGGAGGGGACAAGAAGACAAAGGTTTAAATGACCTTGATTATGTGTTTAACAGCCATGAATGAGAATTTTTAACATTGATTATGTGTTTGAAAGCCATGAATGAGAGTTCGTAACGTTGGCTAAACACATGGGATCTTATCCCTTTTTGAATTTTGAATGACATGTAACTGGCCTTCGAATGCTCCCTTTCGAATGGGCTGATGGCCTCCTTCGAATGCTCCCTTTCGAATGGGCTGATGGCCTCCTTCGAATGCTTTTCGAAAGCTTCTTCGAATGGACCCTTTGAATGCTTCTTCGAATGGACCTTTTTGGAATTCCAATCTAAGGACACTGTTATAATGCCAATCAAAGTACTTGTCCATAATGCCAATCGAAAGGTTCCTTCAGAATACCAATCGAAGGGTCTTTCAGAATGCCAATCGAAAGCCTTGACATAATGCCAATCGAAATGCTTGTCCATAATGCCTATCAAAGATCTTAACAGAATGCCAATCGAAAGGCTCCTTCAGAACACCAATCGAAGGGTCTTTCAGAATGCCAATCGAAATGTACTTAAAGCACCACTCAAAAATTTTCCTTTTCCTTAGGCAAGAGTTTGTGATAAACACTGCAGGGGGAAGACTTTGGGAAACAAGAGAGGGCAAATTTTGGGGTACAACAGGGTGTATGTTGTGAACAGAAATGGGCTTATGGAGCAAAGGCAAGGGGTTATCCAACACAAATCAGCAAAAAAACCCAAGTTCCTAAAATAAACTTAGTTACATATTAAGGGATTAATCAAGAAACTTAGGGTTTGGTCCATCTTCCTCATTCATGCGACGCTGTTCTTCTTTGTTCATCTTTTCCGCTTTCTAAAACCTTTTACCCTTCCTCACTACCCCGTCCCTGTCTTACTTCGCGAATGAATCGCTCTCTTCTGTAACCACCCACGCCTCTTTGTCTCACAGCGGCTAACATCTTTCTTGAAACCCCTTTTTTCTTGTGAATTTGGATTTAGATCAGAGAGGCCCAAAATTGTCTCATCCTTGACCTCCCTCAACCTCTCTGTTACCGGAATACAACTCTCTCATCTCCCTAATCTAACCCTAGCGATTTTGAAAAGGTAAGATTTTTTTGTTATTTTCAAAGCTTATAGATTTTCGTTGATCTTTCTTCTCTAACTAACCATCAATTCTTTACAAATTCATACATTATGCTATGGAAGTATGAGAATGGGGGAGAACTCATACCTGTTGGAGCTTTACAATTTCTCTCTTGCCTTGTTATTCTTGTGATTTTCTGCGAAATAGGGAAGGAGAGGCGAGACTGAGGATGGTATTTAGTGGTGGCAGAAGATTTACGAGGGAAAGAGATGAGGATGGGAGCGTGGCTTTTTCTGGCTTGTTGGTAACTTTTCTGTCTTCTTTGTTGAATGATGATTGTGTTATTTATGTGTTTTTGGGTGATGGCTCTTTGGTTCTGAGTTTTGATGATGGTTATGTTGTTCTGAGTTCTTGATGATAGTTAACAGGTTTTGGGATTTTTGGTGATGGTTATGTTGTTTTAAGTTCTTGATGATAGTTAATAGGTTTTGGGATTTTTGGTGATGGTTATGTTGTTCTCAGTTCTTGATGATAGTTAACAGGTTTTGGGATTTTTGGTGATGGTTATGTTGTACTGAGTTCTCTCTGTTACTATGTTTGAATAATAATAATCGTTCTCTTTTTTCCTTCTCCACCTTTAATCCATCATCCCTCTCTGTTTTTATCGACCTTTTCTTATGATGTGGCCTTTTTGCCTTTGGTCTCTACAACAGGTTTTTGTTTACAGCAGCTTTTTTCTAGTTTTGTTTTTTAGCAGTTTTGATGATTCTTGGGTTTACAACAGGTTTTGTTCTGATTTTGGGTTTACTGCAGGTTTTGGTGATTTTGGGTTTACAACAAATTTTGTTCTGATTTTGGGTTTACAGCAGCTCTTCTTTTTGTAGCAGAGCTTTTGCAGGATGTGCTTTGGGCAATTCTGTAGCCTAGGTGACCTCTTTCCTCTCTTCTCTCTCAATGACAATAAAAAAAAGCAAATTTCTCTTTTGCTTATTTTACCATTCTGAAAGGTTGGCAGCACTTGCATACCTGTTGATCGCATAAGAGATTCCTTAGCGAGAACTTGCATACCTGTTGTTGTAGAAGATTACACTGGGGAAGTCTAACTTTGTTTGAGATTTAGGAACTGACTCGTGCTCACCGGGAGTATACTGTTGAGCTTATAGAACTTTTCCTGTCTGGTTCCAAGTATTAATCGCTGACCTGAGAAAGAAAGATAGTTTTCCTGGCTTGTTACAGGTATTAACCTACAATCAGTCGTCCACGGATATTTTTCCTGGCTTGCTACAGGTATCAAACTGGGACTTGAAAAGGTTGGTCGAGGAGATATCTGTCCTGGCTGGTTTCAGTTATTGATCTCTGACCTGAGAAAGAAAGTCTTCCTGGCTTGTTACAGGTATTAATCTTAAATCTCTTCATGTAGATGATTTTCCTGGCTTGTTACAGGTGTTAATCTTCAATGTAGATGATTTTCCTGGCTTGTTACAGGTGTTAATCTACAATCAGTCGTCCACATATATTTTCCTGGCTTGTTACAGGTATTAAACTGGGACTTGAGAAGGTTTTGGAATAACTTCAACTGGATCGGTATCAGAAAAATCTTTAGGAATCGATTTAACTGAACCATAGGAGGTCTTGGAATAATTCAACTGGATCGGCATCAGAAAAATCTTTAGGAATCGATTTAACTGAACCAGAGGAGGTCTTGGAATAACTTCAACTGGATCGGCATCAGAAAAATCTTTAGGAATCGATTTAACTGAACCAGAGGAGGTCTTGAAATAACTTCAACTGGATCGACATCAGAAAAATCTTTAGGAATCGATTTAACTGAACCAGAGGAGGTCTTGGAATAACTTCAACTGGATCGGCATCAGAAAAATATTTAGGAATCAATTTAACTGAACCAGAGGAGGTCTTGAAATAACTTCAACTGGATCAGCATCAGAAAAATATTTAGGAATTGATTTAACTGAACCAGAGGAGGTCTTGGAATAACTTCAACTGGATCGGCATCAGAAAAATCTTTAAGAATCGATTTAACTGAACCAGAGGAGGTCTTGAAATAACTTCAACTGGATCGGCATCAGAAAAATCTTTAGGAATCGATTTAACCGAACCAGAGGAGGTCTTGAAATAACTTCAACTGGATCGGCATCAGAAAAATCTTTAGGAATCGATTTAACTGAACCAGAGGAGGTCTTGGAATAACTTCAACTGGATCGGCATCAGAAAAATCTTTAGGAATCGATTTAACTGAATCAGAGGAGGTCTTGAAATAAATTCAACTGGATTGACATCAGAAAAATCTTTAGGAATTGATTTAACTGAACCAGAGGAGGTCTTGGAATAAATTCAACTGGATCGGCATCAGAAAAATCTTTAGGAATCGATTTAACTGAACCAGAGGAGGTCTTGAATTAACTTCAACTGGATCGGCATCAGAAAAATCTTTAGTAATTGATTTAACTGAACCACAGGAGGTCTTGGAATAACTTCAACTAGATCGGCATCAGAAAAATCTTTAGGAATCGATTTAACTAAACCAGAGGAGGTCTTGGAATAACTTCAACTGGACCGGCATCAGAAAAATCTTTAGGAGTCGATTTAACTGAACCAGAGGAGGTCTTGGAATAACTTCAACTGGATCGGCATCAGAAAAATCTTTAGGAATCGATTTAACTGAACCAGAGGAGGTCTTGGAATAACTTCAACTGGATCGGCATCATAAAAATATTTAAGAATTGATTTAACTGAACTAGAGGAGGTCTTCGAATAACTTCAACTGGATCGGCATCAGAAAAATCTTTAGGAATCGATTTAACTGAACCAGAGGAGGTCTAGAAATAACTTCAACTGGATCGACATCATAAAAATCTTTAGGAATCGATTTAACTGAACTAGAGGAGGTCTTGGAATAACTTCAACTGGATCGGCATCATAAAAATCTTTAAGAATCGATTTAACTGAACCAGAGGAGGTCTTGGACATAGTTGAGAACTTAACTGGATATTTCCTGAAAGGTAAAGGTCAGTCATATACAATGCATGATATGGATCAAGCAATGATGTTCTCAACATAAATGAGATTGTATGGTATGATGCATATATGCATGTATCATGATGTATGGAAATGTGATGTTTTAGCTGGGGAAAATAAATCCCGGAGCTGCTGGAGAATAGAGTTGAGTTCTTAGTTTCCACTGGGGATGACGAACGAAGATGATTGCAAGAATAAACCTGCAGGAGAGGATGACTCTATTGTGGAATAAACTGGTGAAGAGATTACTCTGCGGGGAATTACTCTATGGGGAAGAGATGCTTAGCTGAGATTTTAATGATAAACTCCACTGGGGATTCCGTTGATAAGCTCTGTTTGGGATTTTGATGATGAACTCCGCTGGGGATAGAAAGAACTTCGCTTGGGATGATCTTTCAGTTGCAACTTGCTGAGGATAACCCAGTTAGACCCTTGTGGGGATAACCTTTGAATTTGGCCGAGGAGACTTATTTGTGCTTCGCAGGGGATAAGCTTACAGAGTCTATTGGGGAATATGATTCAACTCCATTGGGGAAGCTTTTTTAGACTGCGCTGGGGAAATGGCTCCACTGGGGGTATCTTGCATTCTTCTGGGGAACATTCTTATATTCTGTTGAGGAATATTAAGACTGCTAGGGATACTCTTATGCTTGATGGGGAATATCCTTGTACTCCACTGGGGAATATTAAGATCTTCTGGGGATACCCAACCTTTTTAGGGCTGATGGTAGACCAACTCTGCTTGAGGAGAGTATTGCTGATTCGTTCATAGTTGCAAGTCTCAGTGGGGAGAGCTACCATTACTGTTTTATTCTGCGGGGAGTGAAAGTATCTTAGCCATGTTCTTCAGCTGAATCTACCTTTGTACCTGGTGAGCAGAGCAACTGTACAGTTTGGACAATTTTTATTGCCCCTGTTTCTGCGGGAGAAGGTGTCTGCGGAGGCCTTGTGGATCGAGTATTATCCCAACCTATGAGGTGCTTGGTCTCTTTCGATTGAAATGACAAGTCTTCTTCTGGTAGGTAAGTGACAAAATGACGGGACATAGTTGTACGCTTTAATCCCTAACTTTTGCCTGGACTGTCTTTTCAGATTTCCAGTCCATCGGGATACCCTTTTTTGCCCAAGCCGCCTTCTCAGGTTTTCGACTTGCCGGGTGTACAGATTTTTTCATTTTCATCCCTTATTTTTGCTCGAACCCTTTTGGTTCGCCGGGAAGACATTATTTTTGCCTAGGCCAGTCAACCTAGCGGGTCTTTGATTTACGCATAGTATTTTCTGACTATGTCCACGCTCTCAGAGTGTAGGGAGTTGTCACTGTCAGTAGTGTCGTGTTGCCATACTACCCGAAGATGTTTGATCATGCAAGATTTGTTGCTGGAATTCATGTCCAATGCCCCAAGTGACTCAGATGGAGATTTTCCCTTGGCTATTTGGCATTTTGAGAGATTCCTTGAATCTTGACTTGACTGCCCCAGATGATGGAAAATGATCATGTCTGCCCCTTGGTTGGAAGTGTTTCTTCCACTTGAGATGACCCTTTTTATTGAAAAGGTTTTTGTTCACAAGATATTCGTCATGCGAATTTCTCTGCTGTTTGAACAAATGGTCATATGCAAACAATGTTATTTTAAGAATGCAAAGCTTATGTCTGTCTTGAAGTTTTTGAAAATGCATTTTTTCAGTAAGATAGGAAAATTTTGTAAAATGTGATGTCAACTCAGGATTTACAGCAAACCCTACAGGAGTCAGGATACCTTTTGTAATAGTATGCTTTCGGACTAACCCATGCTTCAGCTAGGACTTTTAAGGGTTATAACATGGCCTGGTTCATAGTTTAAGAAACAAAGGATAAAGGCTCAAAATTTATTTATACCCACCCGCTCTTAGTGATGTTCTTCGATCCTAAACTCAGCTAATCATGCATTTATATCCCGTTTGAGTCTTTGTTCTGATATACCAGTGATGGTTCGGATACTGACAGTTTATTTTGAACAGACAATCATTTTTTATAAGAGTTTGTAGGACTTCTTTCTTTTTGATTGCGTTATCCCTGTCTTTTTGCTTGAACTGTTTCTTTTGTGATTACAGTCAGCGGGATGCCCCAGTTTTGTAAGTCTCCTTCATAGGTTTTGACTTGATGGGTTTTTATTTTGAGAGATAATGACTGCATGTCCTTACGATTATTCGGAACCATCACTGTCTCTTGTTTTGGAAGGACTTCTTTGATGCCATTCATTGTGCACCTGGATCAACTGAGAAAACTACCTTGCCCCAGGTTATAATTAAGGGTTTTAATTTGTGAAAAGAAAAACTCCAACTTCTTTAGCTCAAAGGGGTTGACGAGGGATTATCTTCCTTATAACTCCGCTGTTTAGGATTTGAAACAATGTCTGTATATCATCAGCGGGGTCTGTTCAAAAGCATACTGTAAAGATTGTGGTATCGTTTTCGTCATCCTCCCTCAAAAGGCTTGGAATTTTTTAATTGAGAGTTGAACATCACAAAAAAAATAAAAGCAATTTGAATATAGTGAAATATGAATGGATTGATTCAAAACAGACGTATGCAATGCATTGATAAAGTAATAAAGTTTAACATGATAATAATTGTTTGAACAACAAAGAGATTACAACTTGAAAATTCAAATGAACAAAAGCTTTCAATGATTCGTCATAGGAGCAGTGATTATGTTTGGAGTCTCCGAAGGGTCAAACTTGATCTCCTTGGCATCAATCATGTCTTGGACCTTGTTCTTCAGAGCCCAACAGTTGTTTGTGTCATGTCCCGGACTGTCAGAGTGGTATGCACACCTTTCATTGGGATGATAGGTAGGAGCAGAAGTATTTGGGTTCCGTAGAGGGGCCTTTAATGTAATCAGCTTTGCCTTCAACATGTGTTGTAGCGCTTGAGTCAGTGACATGTTGAGCTTGGTAAATTTCCTCTTGGCCATATTTGGCTTACTCTGATCAACCTGTTGTTTTTGGTGAGGTTGTTGTTGGACCCGTGAGGTAGTAGCAAGTTGGAGAGGTCCATTCTTCACCATACCAAACTCTTGTCTTCTTGGAGGCTGATTAAGGATTTGATCCCTATCCTTGACCGTTTGCTTCATACTGTTGTATCTATCTTGATGAAGCTGGCTGATAATGGTTCTCAGCTCTTCTTGTTCCCGGGTTAGGCCTTGGATAAGAGCCATCTTCCCCAGCATATGGGTTTTCATGGCACTGAACTCAGCCTGCAGTTGTTCCAGCCGTTCATCCTTATTGTCTTCAGGACTTTTCTTGACCAAATTCCCCATGAGGAGTGTTCTCAACTCTTCCTGCCCCTTGGATAGGTTTAGGAAGATTTCCCTGAACTGAGTCTCTTGAGTATGGAGATCTTGGTTGTCTTGTGGGAGAGCCATTGCTGAAATAAACAGCGAGAACATGAGAGACATGTACTGGAGGACCTGTTATGCAATGATATGTATGATAAATGTATGCAATGTTTTCAAGGATCTCGCGAGGTAAACAAGAAACTGTTAGAATTTGAATCTTGTATCTTTGATTGAAGGAACTTCATGTTGCTGAGAGTCCTTCTTCAAGAGTCAAGCTCACCATATCGAGTGGGTCATAGCCCCTGACTCAAGTTATCATGCTTGGATTTCTAGACAACCTTGGCTAGAGGAAAATAAATCCCCTTTGCCCCTTGCTAGCCATTTGATTTACCATAACCTGCATCACAGACCCTTGAGATCCTTGAAATGGTTAAAGAAATGCTAAGGCATGATGCTATGATATGTATGCTATGCGTTTAAGCACAAGTGTGAGGTGATGTAAGTAAGCCCTGCAATAAGTCCAAATTATTGGATAAGGACTATAAACAAAACCTGCAAGGAACTCATGTTGTCAGATAACAAGTATGTGCAAGTAGTTCAAGTTTGAAGGCACACAAGTCACACATATAGCCTTAAGTTTAGGCTGGCATGGAGTTTCATAGGTAAGTACCCTCTTGAGTTTAGTTGGCTCAAAACCTGTCCTATAAATAATAACCGGGTTCTAAGGAGCTCAATATCATTGGATTGTTTTCTATGTTCATCGTTTTGGTTTAGCCACTGAACTAGCGACCAAAATATTCCAAGAAAACAATCCTCAATGATTGTGTATCGAGTATCTACCAACTTCGGACTGCACCAAAGTCGGTCATCTCACTACCCCTAAAAAAGGCCAAGATGGTCAAGTAAGTTTCTAGGTCATTAGTGCTTAGTGACATCACTCAGCGGCCCCGTATTCTCTTTGATTGACTCAAAGGCTACCGGTACTCACAAATATGTCGCACTAATATAGCTATTGCTTCAACCGTGTCGGTATACCCTGCACAGTTTCCACAACGTATTGCTATCTATGAATGTTTCCCAAATCCGGGTGGAGGATTTATAGAACTCCGATACAAGCCCACAAAATTAAAAGCATACAAAGCAATACAATTGAAAACACAAGTGATCTAATCCTAAGGTACACCTCACTTATAGATATTATCCCCAGCAGAGTCGCCAGTTCTGTGATCGGTGGGTATAGAACTGACTGTTTTGGAATGCTGGTTCGCGTTTGCGTTTATTTTCACAAAATGTCACGGTAAGCAAGAGTCGCCACCGTCTTTTATTTTATCCAACAAGGAAAGGACAAAAGCACAGAAAAATTCCTTTTCGAGGTGTTTCTCGGGTTCGGGAGGTAGATTATAGAAAGGGAAGGTGTTAGCACCCTTTCTATCTGTGGTTATCCACGGGCTCTTAGGTACTTGCTCACTAGGTTTTCAAAAGTTTGCTTTTCTTTGTGTTTGTGGGTTTTGAAAAGAGTTTTGTTTTTGAAGAGAGTGTAAGTGCGAAAATGTTTTGTTTTATTTTTAAAAGGAGCAAGTACTTAAGAACCTCTACCTACTCAAAAAGGAATTAAATTATGCTAATGTCCTTTAGACAATGTTATCCCACTATTGAGGAGTAGGTAGCATCGTCGTTGGAGTTTTCGGGTCAATTCAATTTAAGGGACGTGTGGTCACTAAAGCAATGTTAGGATGCTTTAGCGGTAACTCTAATGTCTTAGATCATTTTTATCGAGGCAACCGTTTCGAGGAAACTTTGATCTTTAGACAGGAGGGCGACCTCTAAGACTTCCTGTACTCAATGACC
The DNA here is from genome assembly GCA_948472305.1 of Vicia faba. Lineage (NCBI taxonomy): Eukaryota > Viridiplantae > Streptophyta > Magnoliopsida > Fabales > Fabaceae > Vicia > Vicia faba. Next base: position 700,535,169 of record OX451737.1, read on the forward strand.
ACACTTGAGGCAGCCAAGTGAGGTATACCCTAAGAGTGGCATGTGCGAGTGTATTGTTTTTTCAGTTATATTATCCTTGCATGTCATGGTGACCTACTGTTGATTTTAAGTTTAAGAGTTAATCTTGTCATACAATCCTAGTTAGCATACATCTAAGCAGTTAATATATGTACATGAATTTAAAGTGCATAAATTGTAAATCCTACGCTATTACAAGGCTTCGGGGGATTATTTACATGTCCAAAAATTGGGGGAATAAAAGCAGTAAAGTAAAAGTCTTAATTTAAGCTACCACAAACCAGTAAGTAGTTACAATAAAATAAACGCACGTGAATCTGAAAAATCCTAAGAATAAGAACTTTTGTTGATTTATTTTATTTTTGGGAAAATGCTAAATGTTCAATTAAGTCAAATTTAATTAATTAAAAAAAATGATTAAAATTAACTCCAAAACATACTTAATATTTTTTGCATTTTTTTGTTTATGAAAAGGATTGAATTTAAATAAATCCTAAGTCTACTGATTTTAAAATTGGAGAAAATAAGTTAAAATAATTAACTAAATTAAATCCTAATTCTAAGATACTTATTTCTATGATTTTTATGTTGATTAAAAAAAAACAAATAAAATGGTCCAAACGAAAATGAAATCAGGCAGTAAATCAAGAAAAACAAAATAATTCTGGAGGCCTGGGTCGAAAGAAGTGTGGGCTGTCTTTCGACCCAGTGAAGAGGCTAGAACGAAGGTGCATGAGGGGCTGCACTCTGAGGGTGTTCGATCTGGGTATGTCATCCTTCGATCTAGAAAGGTCATCCTTCGATCTGGAAATCCTGGATCCAGTTTGAAGCTAAGCTGCTAAGCTTCGAAGCTCTGAACAGGATTCTGAGAATATATTTCCTGCAAAATGAAACACATGTTAAAGGTCCAGGGGGGACTTTACCCCCCTGATTCGAATCTCCTCCCTATTCGCACATGCTGAATCTGGGTCTAGGTTTATTTTATCCTGGGATTCGAAGGAGAAACTCAGATTGTGCCCAAGCAATGGCACAATCTCATCTCTGCGCTGTAGCTTATATGTAGCACATTAAGTCATTCACAAACAACAGTAATAACGTGAATATGCAATTAGAGATCGAAATGAGTTTGAGATTAGATTTATTTTTACCAAACAGAAGTGCTTTGATCTATGATTCTGAGTGTGGAATGGCTGGTGCAAGGATTGGGTATGGCTTCCTGGAAGTGCTGATGATTTTTGGCAGCGTATCTCCAAGTTCTCCCTGTTTCTTTTCTCTATTTTTTTCTGTATATTTTCGTCTTTTTTGCAACACTTGTGATCTCTTTATATAGAGGAGGTGGAGGGGACAGGAAGACAAAGGTTTAAATGACCTTGATTATGTGTTTGACAGCCATGAATGAGAATTTGTAACGTTGATTATGTGTTTGAAAGCCATGAATGAGAGTTCGTAACGTTGGCTAAACACATGGGATCTTGTCCATTTTTGAATTTTGAATGACATGTAACTGGCCTTCAAATGCTACCTTTTGAATGGGCTGATGGCATCCTTCGAATGCTCCCTTTCGAATGGGCTGATGGCCTCCTTCGAATGCTTTTCGAAAGCTTCTTCGAATGGACCCTTTGAATGCTTCTTCGAATGGACCTTTTTGGAATTCCAATCGAAGGACACTGTTATAATGCCAATCGAAGTACTTGTCCATAATGCCAATTGAAAGGCTCCTTCAGAATACATATCGAAGGGTCTTTCAGAATGCCAATCGAAAGCCTTGACATAATGCCCATCGAAATGCTTGTCCATAATGCCAATCGAAGAGCTTGACAGAATTCCAATCGAAAGGCTCCTTCAGAACACCAATCGAAGGGTCTTTCAGAATGCCAATTGAAATGTACTTAAAGCACCACTCAAGAATTTTCCTTTTCCTTAGGCAAGAGTTTGTGATCAACCATGCAGGGGGAAGACTTTGGGAAACATGAGAGGGCAAATTTTGGGGTACAACAGGGTGTATGTTGTGAACAGAAATGGGCTTATAGAGCAAAGGCAAGGGATTATCCAACACAAATCAGCAAAAAAACCCAAGTTCCTAAAATAAACTTAGTCACAGATTAAGGGATTAATCAAGAAACTTAGGGTTTGGTCCATATTCCTCATTCATGCGGCGTTGTTCTTCTCTGTTCATCTTTTCCGCTTGCTAAAACCTTTTACCCTTCCTCACTACCCCGTCCCTGTCTTACTTCACGAATGAATCGCTCTCTTCTGTAACCACCCAAGCCTTTTTGTCTCACAGCGGCTAACATCTTTCTTGAAACCCCTTTTTCTGGTGAATTCATATTTAGATCAGAGAGGCCCAAAATTGTCTCATCCTTGACCTCCCTCAACCTCTCTGTTACCGGAATACAACTCTCTCGTCTCCCTAATCTAACCCTAGCGATTTTCAAAAGGTAAGATTTTTTGGTTATTTTCAAAGCTTATAGATTTTCGTTGATCTTTCTTCTCTAACTACCCATCAATTCTTTACAAATTCATACATTATGCTATGGAAGTATGAGAATGGGGGATAACTCATACCTGTTGGAGCTTTACAATTTCTCTCTTGCCTTGTTATTCTTGTGATTTTCTGCGAAATAGGGAAGGAGAGGCGAGACTGAGGATGGTATTCAGTGGTGGCAGAAGATTTACGAGGGAAAGAGATGAGGATGGGAGCGTGGCTTTTTCTGGCTTGTTGGTAACTTTTCTGTCTTCTTTGTTGAATGATGATTGTGTTATTTATGTGTTTTTGGGTGATGGCTCTTTGGTTCTGAGTTTTGATGATGGTTATGTTGTTCTGAGTTCTTGATGATAGTTAACAGGTTTTGGGATTTTTGGTGATGGTTATGTTGTTTTAAGTTCTTGATGATAGTTAACAGGTTTTGGGATTTTTGGTGATGGTTATGTTGTTCTCAGTTCTTGATGATAGTTAACAGGTTTTGGGATTTTTGGTGATGGTTATGTTGTATTGAGTTCTCTCTGTTACTATGTTTGAATAATAATAATCGTTCTCTTTTTTCCTTCTCCCCCTTTAATCCATCATCCCTCTCTGTTTTTATCGACCTTTTCTTATGATGTGGCCTTTTTGCCTTTGGTCTCTACAACAGGTTTTTGTTTACAGCAGGTTTTTTCTAGTTTTGTTTTTTAGCAGTTTTGATGATTCTTGGGTTTACAACACGTTTTGTTCTGATTTTGGGTTTACTGCAGGTTTTGGTGATTTTGGGTTTACACCAAATTTTGTTCTAATTTTGGGTTTACAGCAGCTCTTCTTTTTGTAGCAGAGCTTTTACAGGATGTGCTTTAGGCAATGCTGTAGCCTAGGTGACCACTTTCCTCTCTTCTCTCTCAATGACAATAAAAAAAAGCAAATTTCTCTTTTGCTTATTTTACCATTCTGAAAGGTTTGCAACACTTGGAAAATGATGACATTGTTTCTTGAGCAAGTTGACTTGCTATTTTGTTTGATTTAGCATCAAGCTATTTGTTTTATTTTCCACACTGCTTCCTTGTTTTAGCTTATGATGATGCTGCTTGTCCAGTTTGTGATGCTGCTGTTTGTTTAGTTTGTGATGCTGCTGTTTGTTCAGTTTGTGATGCTGCTGTTTGTTTAGTTTGTGATGCTGCTGTTTGTTTAGTTTGTGATGTTGCTGTTTGTTTGGACTGCTGTATCATTTTGTTATTGTGTGCAACCTTGGACTATCATGTTCGAGAATTTCTCTTCTTCTTTCTTTTTGTGAACCAAGAAGGGAAACCTTCTTGTGATTTGCAACTGGGGGAAATAGGTTGTGATGAAATAAATAGCATTCTGATTCCACGTTGCAAACCTTAATGATGAATTTATGAAATTACTTTTGGAAAATTCCTTGTTCATGCCCATATAATTTTGTATTAATCATGCTTTCTTTCTCTTGTTTTCATGTGAGCAAAATTAGAGATGACAAGGCAAAGAACGTAAGAAATCCGTGGCAAACATGGAAGTCTTGGAGATAAGCAAAGGAATCTGTTATGAATTCAGTCTTCAAACAACTTAAACATAGATTAGTTCTCTTAGGACAAACATTCACTTTGATTTTCTTTGTAACTTAGAAATATCATTCTTGTATTTTGATGTATTGTATCCAATAGTTGTACCAATTTATCTTTAAATACAATAAATTGTAAAACATGAAGTATTAAAAGAATTCTAAGTTTTGTAACAATCTTGGACGGTGTGTTTGAAATTGGAGAAAATCTTGAATTGTAGCATAAAGTATTCTTGTGTCATTTTATAACTTGAAATCCTTTATCAACAACAATTTTTAATTTCTCTTCGCATCCTAATTGATTTTTTTTTTGAAGTTCCCAATCAGGATATTTGAAATAAAATTCTCCAGTCTGGTAACTTAAATTCCAAATAATCCAAATAACTGCATTTCAAACAAACACGCACTTTGTACTTCATTTCCTAAATAAAATAGATGTATTAAGGACGTAAATCATCTGGTCAACCTGGATCCCAAAATCATGATTGTCCTAAATGACAGTCTTAACCTCCATCTCTTGTCCCAAACAAATTATGCTTTGAGAGCAAACATTATCCTTTTAGTAAACTGTATTTAAGAAAATTCAAAATCAATCAAATGCCTTGTGATGATTTGATAATTTTAAAGTCTTCCAAACTCAAATTTCTTCCGATTCTTTGAAGATAAACCTATGGGAGACATCACATGTAACCATGAACAGACATAATCGTTTCAAAATCTTGTAGCTTGAAGAAATCATAAATACAACCTTGAGGAAGCATGAAGACCTATGAAGGCCAATTGGATCTTTGAAAACTCATTTTCTTTTGAGAATTGCAAAAAAAACCCTAATTGCTGATTTATTGCCCCAGAAGAGAATCTGTCTGATCGATTTCTGAACCGACTTGAATATCCAAGAAACCCTAGGGTTGTATCTTCTATGAAAAATGGGAGGGCAAATTTTGGGGTACAACAGCTGCCCCCGTTCAATCTTCTTAAACTTGAAGAGCGAGATCGACATGTTTGTCGTTCGTGGTTTGAAAGATGAAGATGATTGAACACTAAAGTGCCCATAAATTTGCACTTGATGGCGCGCTGGTTTGATTATGTATGGAAATGGGCTTAAAGATGCCATTTGGAGAAACAGAGGAGAATTGTCGGAGATGGGCTTATAGATGCCATCCAAAGGTGATTATTGACGGAAAGTTTGAACTGGATCTGAACAGAGAACGAATCAGAATAAACCGTTGAGAGATTTATCTGAACCAGTAAAAATCTGGAGACGAATTAGAATAAATCATTGAGAGATTTGTCTAAACCAGTAAAATTTGGAAATGAATCAGAATAAACCATTGAGAGATTTATCTGAAACAGTAAAATCTAGAAATGAATCAGAATAAACCATTGAGAGATTTATCTGAAACAAAGAAAATCTGGAGACGAATCAGAATAAACCGTTGAGAGACTTATCTGAACCAGTAAAAATATGGAGACAAATCAGAATAAACCGTTGAAAGATTTATCTGAACCAGTAAAATCTGGAAATGAATCAGAATAAACCATTGAGAGATTTATCTGAACCAGTAAAAATCTGGAGACGAATCAGAATAAATCATGGAGAGATTTATCTGAACCAGTAAAATCTGGAAATGAATCAGAATAAACCGTTGAGAGATTTATCTGAACCAGTAAAAACCTAGAGACGAATCAGAATAAACCGTTGAGAGATTTATCTGAACCAGTAAAATCTGGAGACAAATTAGAATAAACCGTTGAGAGATTTATCTGAACCAGTAAAAATCTGGAGACGAATCAGAATAAACCGTTGAAAGATTTATCTGAACCAGTAAAATCTGGAGACGAATTAGAATAAACCATTGAGAGATTTATCTGAACCAGTAAAAATCAGGAGACAAATTAGAATAAACCGTTGAGAGATTTATCTGAACCAGTAAAATTTGGAAATGAATCAGAATAAACCGTTGAGAGATTTATCTGAACCAGTAAAATCTGGAGACGAATCAGAATAAACCGTTGAGAGATTTGTCTGAACCAGTAAAAATCTGGAGACAAATTGGAATAAACCGTTGAGAGATTTATCTGAACCAGTAAAATTTGGAAATGAATCAGAATAAACCGTTGAGAGATTTATCTGAATCAATAAAATTTGGAAATGACTCAGAATAAACCGTTGAGAGATTTATCTGAACCAGTAAAAACCAGCCTTTTCTCGGACACTAATATGTATTTGACTTGTTTAAAATTTGTGTCTGTCGGATGTTTGTTGATAATAATTGTCCAATGGCTCTTTCTTTTAAAAGGTGAAGAGTTAATTGTATGCAATGTTGTGATGTATGCGATGCATGGTGTGATTTTTGCCTCTCAAAATAAATGAGAATACACTGTGTGCACTTTGAGTTGTCAATGTTATGACGTATGAATGCAAATGTATGGAATTAAAGATTGTTTGTGCCGTAGCGTTGATGGAAGTGGGGAAAATAAATCCCTTTAGAAGTACTGATGGGGGAATTTCTAAGTATAAACTCTGTCGCAGAAGGGAAAAGCTAGTCATTGCTTGGCGCCGCTGTCGGGGAAATCTGAGAAATTGGGCAACTTGTTGGGGACATTTTGGACCAGTGGTTGGAAATTTTTGCTCTGGCTGGAGAAAGCACCTGTGGGGGTTTTATGGAATGGCTTACATATATTATTCTATTTCTTAAAGTCATTAGTAATTGTCTTTCCGTTTTTTTTCTTTTATTTATTTGTAACAGTAATCACATTCAAATGCATATGTTCAAAAATAAACCATTGGACGTTTTTGTAAATAAAACATAGAAATAAAGAAAACAGATGGTTTTGCACTTTCAAAAGGGATATCTTTGTATTAACTTGAACAAGTGTTTTTTTTTGTACAATGAGACAAAGCATTCTAGCAAGAGAATGTCGTCGTAAGAAAAATGAAAATTTGATACAAAGAAAAGATAACTATGTGAAATAATCCCGTGGGGTTCCCGTTCTACTATAGCCTTCATGTCTCTGAATGTCTTGTCCGCTGGTCTCCTTGGCGAAGTCGATTGGATTGATTTAGAGCCAAATGAGTTGATTGGTTGACGCTGACGATTGTTTACCAGATGATCCAACGGGACATAGTCATACGCTTTAATCCCTAAATTTTTCCTGGACTGCCCTCTCGGGTTTTCAGTCCACCGGGATACCCTTTTTTGCCCAAGCCACCCTTTCGAGTTTTCAACTTGCCGGGTGTATAGATTCTTTTTATTTTCATCCCTTATTTTTGCCCGAACCCTTTTGGTTCGCCGGGAAGCCCTTATTTTTCCTAGGCCAGTCAACCTAGCGGGTCTTTGATCATGCGTAGTATCTTTTAACTGTGTCCGTATTTACAGGGTGCGGGAAGTCGTCGCCATCCGTAGTAGTCAAGATCATTGCTCCACCAGAGAAAATGCTTTTGATTACAAACGGCCCTTCATATGTAGGGGTCCATTTGCCCCTGGGATCACCTTGTGGCAAAATGATACGCTTCATTACCAAGTCACCGACCCGATATACCTGACGATTGACCTTTTTATTAAAAGCTTTGATCATGCGTTTTTGGTACATCTGACCATGACAGATAGCTGTAAGCCTCTTCTCATCAATCAAGTTTAGTTGGTCAAACCGAGTCTGAATCCAATCCTCTTCATTCAAACCAGCATCCTTCATGATTCTTAGAGAGGGGATTTGGACCTCAATAGGCAAGACAGCTTCCATGTCGTATACAAGAGAATAAGGTGTTGCCCCAGTTGATGCGCGAGCTATAGTACGATACCCATGGAGAGAAAACGGTAGCATCTCATGCCAGTCTTTGTATGTGACTGTCATTTTCTGTATGATTTTCTTAAGATTTTTATTAGCAGCTTCTACAACACCATTCATCTTTGGCCGGTAAGGGGAAGAATTGTGATGTTGAATCTTGAATTGATCGCACAAGGCAGTGATCATAGTATTATTTAGATTCGTACCATTATCAGTGAGGATTCTCTCTGGGATACCATACCGACAGATGAGATTCTGCTTGATGAACCGGGCGACCACATTTTTAGTAACGGAAGCAAAGGAAGCTTCCTCAACCCACTTTGTAAAATAGTTGATGGCCACTAAGATAAAGCGATGTCCATTGGAGGTTGTTGGCTTGATTTCCCCAATCATATCGATTCCCCACATAGCAAAGGGCCAAGGAGCCGTCAAGACATTCAGAGGAACTGGAGGTACATGTACTTTGTCGGCATAGATTTGACACTTATGGCAAGTCCGAGAGTGTTGATAGCAATCTGCCTCCGTGGTAGACCAATAATAGCCTGCCCGTAGGAGTTTCTTTGCCATTGTATGCCCACTGGAATGTGTACCAAAAGTGCCTTCGTGTAGTTCACCCATGATCCTTTCAGCCTCAACCTTGTCTACGCACTGAAGCAATACAGAGTCATGACTGCGTTTGTACAAAATGCCATTACTAAGGAAGAATTTAGCCGAGAACCTTCTCAGGAATTTATTGTCATTCACCGAAGCTCCTTATGGATATTCCTGAGACTCGAGATACCTCTTGACTTCATGAAACCAAGGCTGGTCCACTACTTCTTCAGTATTAATCTCGTGACAGTAGGCTGGTTCATTCATCCGCTCAATGGTGATTTGATGAGCCTCTTTATCCCAATTAATTTTAAACATAGATGACATTGTAGCTAATACGCCTGCTAGCTGATTTTATTCTCGCGGGAAATGCTCGAAGGTAATCTTCTCGAAATGCGGCAACAATGTCAACACATGTTCTTTATAAGGGATAAGGTTGGGGTGCTTGGTATCCCATTCCCCTTTGAATTACTGATGACCAAGGTTGAATCTCAAAATACATCCAAGTGTTTGATCCCCAAGTCTATGGCAGACTTGAGACCAAAGATGCACGCTTCGTATTCTGCCATGTTGTTTGTACAGTTGAAGCAAAGTCTGGCAGTAAAGGGAGTATGACATCCTTCAGGAGATATGAGTACGACGCCGATACCATTGCCAAGTGCGTTGGATGCCCCATCAAAGAACAGGGTCCATCGGGATCCTTGTTCAGGTCCATCATATGGCCTGATCTCTTCACAGTTGTCTAACGTCATGATGTCTTCGTCTGGGAATTCAAACTTCATGGACTGATAGTCTTCTACAGCATGGTGGGCAAGATGATCAGCCACTACACTGCCCTTTATAGCTTTCTTGGTAGTATACTGTATGTCATATTCTGTCAGGATCATCTGCCATCTTGCTATTCTCCCAGAAAGAGCGGGCTTCTCAAAGATGTACTTTATTTGATCCATTTTAGATATCAACAAAGTAGTGTGGGTTAGCATATACTGTCTCAGCCGGCGAGCAGTCCATGCCAGAGCGCAACAAGTTTTCTCGAGCAGTGAATATCTTGTTTCACAGTCGGTAAACATTTTGCTCAGGTAATAAATAGCATGCTCTTTTCGGCCAGACTCGTCATGCTGCCCCAACACACACCCTATTGAGTTTTCTAAAACAGTTAGATATAAGATCAATGGCCTTCCTTCGACAGGTGGCAACAACACAGGAGGTTCTTGCAGGTATTCCTTGATTTTGTCAAAAGCAACTTGGCATTCGTCGTTCCATCTGACTACTTGATCTTTCTTCAAGAGTTTGAAGATTGGTTCACAAGTAGCTGTCAGGTGAGAAATAAACCTGGCTATGTAATTCAGACGTCCCAAGAATCCTCTGACTTCTTTCTCAGTACGAGGAGATGGAATTTCTTGTATCGCTTTAACCTTGGCAGGATCAACTTAGATAACCTTGTTGCTGATGACAAAACCCAAGAGTTTTCCAGACCATACTCCGAATGTACACTTGTTTGGATTCAATCTCAACTTTTACTTCTTCATCCTTTCAAACAGCTTCTATAGGTGATCGAGGTGCTCTTCTTCCGTCTGTGATCTGGCTATCATACCGTCTACGTAGACTTCTATCTCATGGTGTATCATGTCATGAAATAAAGCTACCATAGCGCGTTGATAGGTTGCCCCCGCATTCTTCAGTCCGAATGGCATGACCTTATAGCAGAAAGTGCCCCACTGTGTAACAAAAGTCGTTTTCTCCATATCCTCAGGCGCCATTTTGATTTGGTTGTAGCCCGAGAAGCCATCCATGAAGGAAAACACTTTGTGTTGCGCCATATTGTCAACTAAGATATCGATGTGGGGAAGTGGGAAATCATATTTGGGGCTTGCCCTATTCAAATCTTTGTAGTCCACACACATCCGCACTTTACCATCCTTCTTGGGTACAAGGACAACATTGGCCACCCATTGGGGATAAGAGGTGACAGCCAAAAATCAAGCATTAAATTGCTTCATAACTTCTGCTTTGATCTTTTCAGACATATCAGGCCTCATACGACGAACCTTTTGCTTTACTGGGGGACAATATTCCTTTGTAGGCAGACGATGTACCATAATGTCTGCATCCAGTCCTGGCATGTCTTCGTACGACCAGGCGAAGATCTCAACATAATCGTGAAATAACTGAATCAGACGCTCCTTGACATTAGGTTCCAAGTTGGAACCCACCTTGACCTCTTTCTTATCTTCTTCAGTTCCCAAGTTATTTGTTTCGACCGGCTCTTCGTGCGGTTGAATGGTCCTTTCTTCTTATTGCAACAACCTGGCCAACTCTTATGGCACTTCATAATCTTCCTCACCTTTGTCGTTGGCTTGGTAGATTGGATTTTCAAAGTCACAATTGGCCATTGCAGAACTGTTACCCATAGGATCTTAAGTGGATGTAGATCTGCATTTTCAATATGTGAGTGTGTGTAAGAGAACAACTACCTTTGAAAGAAATAAAAATATAAGAAAGAAAAGACAAATAAAATAGAATTTATTGCAAAGACGTCCATGATTCATTAATGACATATGAGAATGAAGTGACAACCCTTACAGATGGACCATTGTGCCTCAGGTAATACACAAGGTTTTAAAAAGTCTGAATTGTTTAAATATTACAAGCCTGGAAATATTAAAAGACAATTACTCTTGAATAAAAGTAATAGGAATGAAATCTTTCGCCTCCCAATTGTTGAGCCCTCCGCCGATGGTTGGAAAAATCCATTCATCCATGTCACAACTGCCATCACTATCTTCTAATGCATTGACTCCTTGATTGTTGATACGCAGAGGTGGTCCCCCTGCGCGAGAACGTTGGACAGCTTTCTGAGCCTCTGAAGTGAACCCCAACCCAAATTTGTCGGACTTGTAGGGAATATCCGGAAGCTGACCCCAGATAGTACATCCCCCCTCTTCGACTACTGCTCGAGCATCTTTCAATGAAGCCATCTTTAGCGGAGGTCTGGTAATCTTCGGGACCTTTGGAGTAGACTTGGTTGCTGCGACCGTTGCGGGAACCTCCTCAAAGTTCTAACCGGGAGTCTCTATGAATTCACCATCCATTTCGAAATACCTAAAAGAGTTCAAATGGCTAACCATGTATTCCTCTTCTCCGCGAACTGTGACAATCTTCCCTCTGATCGGGTACTTTAGCATTTGGTGTAGGGTGGAAGTGACGGCACCAGCACCATGGATCCAGGGTCGACCCAACAGACAAGAGTACGAAGGGCGGATGTCCATCACATAGAAAATTGAGTCAAAGGTCTGAGTCCCAATTTTTATGGGGATACTAACTTCTCCGTGAACTGTCCTCTTGGAACCATCAAAGGCCCTTACTATGATGTTGCTAGGTTTCAAGATGAGTCCCTCGCAATCCATCCGATCGAGGGCATTTTTGGGCAAGACATTCAATGATGAACCGATATCCACCAAAACATGGGTAAGTGTGGTGCCCCTGCATTCAATGGAAATATGTAAGGCATCGTTGTGCTTCCTTCCCTTAGAAGTTAAATCAGCATCGAAAAAGCCCAATCCATTATCAGATGTTATACTGGCCACACAGTCTTCAAATTGGTCGATGGAGGTCTCCTGGGGCACGTGAGTGGTCTTAAGAAACATTACCAAGGCTTTGGCATGAGTTTTAGAGCACAAAAGTAAGGATAACAATGATATCTTCGAGGGGGTCTGCCCCAATTGTTCTACAATGTTGTAGTCACTTTTCTTGATTATCTTCAGGATTTCTTCTATTTCTTCTATAGAAGCTTCAAGGATGACTTCGGGATGTTCTCTTGCTTGGGCAGGCTCAACCAAAGACTCTTTGTCCCTGGTATCGGCAGTAGGGATAACAGCGGGAGTATCACTGGAGGTGTCGGTAGGAGTGGCAGTAGTGATGATCACAGGAGTAGCAACGGTCTTTGGAGAAATCTCAGGTGAGAAGACTCTTCCACTTCTTGTTATTTTGTTGGTTCTAGTGATGTTACCGATATCAGGATCAATATCTCTCGCAACTTCATTTGTGACAGCCAACTGATCTTGCTTGACGCCGTAGTAATAAACGTCAGCCTCATAACTCTAGGGAACAACTTTATCTGAGGAGTATGGCATTGGTCTTGGCATAGTGATGATTAATGGTGCAGTTCTGGGAGTGGATGTAATCCTGACGGGTCTTTTGGTGGATACCCTGGGAGGATTGTCGAAAATGGTGATTATCGAAACATCTTGATAAGAGCTTTTGATAAGAGGTAGCTTTTCAAATAGGATTTCTTTACTAGTCATCAGGCGCTGGACTCCTATCTTTAGTAACAAACAAACGTTCGACAGAGATTTGCAAAGGTTGAAATTTTCATCGCAACCTGGGAATAAGCCGGCTTGCAGTAGATTTTGTTTAATGGTTAACAGAGGAGTAACTAAGTCATTCACAGAGGAAACAAAACGATCATCATCAATGGCGTTGATACCTTGGCCATGTCTGGGCATTGGTGCCGTTATTACATTAGGCGTTTTTGGGGGCTCAAATTCAACCTCCTTCGCATTGATAAGGTCTTGCACCTTATTCTTTAAGGCCCAATAGTCATTTGTATTGTGCCCCGGGCTTTCATAATGATAGGCACATAGGGCGTTCGGGTTGTAGCGAGGAGAAGCAGTATTGGGGGTTCTTGGGAGCTTCCTTTAAAGTTGCCAGATTGGTCCTTAGGAGGTGTGGCAAAACTTGAGACATGGTTATGTTAATCCGGGTAAATCGTCTCATGGGTGTTTCTGTTTTGCGCTGATAATTTCCCTGCTGATTTGGTGCAGGATTAGAGATCATGATAGCCCCTACTGCCGGATGATGGTCGGTTTTGTTTTGATTCCTCTGGTCATACGCAACACTGACCTCCTTCTTTCCAACAAAAGGTTTCTTCACCATACTTGAGAATGCATCTCTTTGAATTTTGCCGCTTTTTATACCAACTTCGACCCGCTCACCAGTCATGATTAATTCGGTAAACCCAGATGAAGAACTCCCAATCAGGTGATTGAAAAATGGTCCTGACAAGGTGCCAAGGAACATATCCCCTAATTCTCTGTCGGATAAAGGGGGATGGACTCTTCCCGCGAGATCCCTCCATTTTTGAGCATAGGTTTTGAAACCCTCATCTCTTCCCATAGACATACTTTGTAACTGTGTCCTAGTCGGGGCTAAATCAGCATTATACTGATACTGTTTGTAGAAAGCGGCAGCCAACTCTTCCCAGTTACGGACATTGGACCCTTCTAATTGGTAGAACCAATCCAACTGAGTCCCCGATAAGCTCTCCTGGAAGAAATGCACCCACAGATTCTTGTCAGCCGTGTGGGGTTGAATCTTTCTGACATATGACCTCAGATGTATTTTTGGGCAAGAGATACCATCATACTTGGCGAAAGTTGGGACCTTGAATTTCTGTGGGATGACAACCCTTGAGATGAGTCCTAATTCTTCAAAGTCCAAACCGGGTACCCTCTGAATCTCTATGGCATTCAAACGATCCTCTAGTTGTTTGTATTTATCATCAGCAGGAGGATATTGCTCCTCAGAGTGATCAGGCTCTTCCTCTCCTTCGGATATTAGGACGTCTTTCACTTCCTGGGTATCGGCTCTTTGATTATCTCCTTCACTCGATGATATTGCAAAGTCCAAGGTTCTCTTGGCCTGCCTTTTAAACCTTCTTCCCATGATCATAACTCCGGTTGGTTTCTTCGTTTTCTTCTTCTTCTCTTTGGCTAGAAGAGTCTTCAACTCCTCTTGTCCTTTTGTCAGAGCCATGAGAATTTGTTGAAACTGGGCATTCTGCGCCTGAAGATCTTTCACGATCTGTTCAACATCCATCTCACTGAAATAAACAATAGAAGGATAAGGCGACCTGTTATGAGAAACTTGTATGATGTTATGATGAATGAAGATGCAATATGCAAATGATTTCAAGGAAATTTAGAAGATTTAAACTTGTCCAAACCAACAAAGAACACACGTTATATTAAATAAAACCAAGTTTGAATACATCATGCCTCATTGGGCTTACAAAGAAAGAAACAAAATACAACATAAATTCTTAAGACAAAAAGACTGAACGCATCCTCTTTGGAGCAATGTAGGTATTCAGATTTTTCTCTTCATGAAGCAGTTTGGTGAGCTCTAAAACCTTCTTCTCATTAGCGTAGTACTGGGTTTCAAAGGTGTCTCGCTCTTCCTTTAACTGAACCCAAGCTTTCTGCAGGTCTTTGAGAGAGGTAGGCATGTCAGGATGAAGAACGGTGTATGGGACGTCTCCTTCAATAACAGGCTCAATGATGACAGGAAGGATGGAAGGGTAAGTCATCAAGAGATTCTGAGCACGAGCCCGTACCCACTTAAGGTAAGGCTCGAGAGGGATAGAGTTTTTATGTCCCAAAGTCCTACTGTCTACCTTGTTCACCATTACCCAAGCACGTGCAAACCTTTGGCGATAACATTGATCTTCTTTGTCGTAGTCGAAGACCAAACCATGGACGAGCATCTCATGAGGGTCATCTCTTCGGGCATACCCAAATTTCCGAAGAGCTAAACACGGGTTGTAGGTGATACCTCCCCTAATACCTAGCAGAGGTACATTAGGGAACTCCCTATAACGTTCAATGATAGAAATATCTTCCAAGGATCTCGAGCACCAACGGATATCAGCGTGGGAGAGAGACATCATCCTTTGAGACCAAGTCAATCTTTTCTCTTTCTTCAATGCTGACTGAGGCAGGTGTGAAGTGAACCACTTAGCGAGCAGGGGTATACAACATAAAAGGGTACCTCTTTTCTTCATGGTACGGGTATGAAGGCAATGCAAGATGTCTCCTAGCAAGGTGGGTATAGGATTGCGAGAGAGAAAGACTTTGATGGCATTAACGTCTATGAATTGGTCTGAATTAGGAAACAGAACCAAACCATAAATGAGGAGAGCTAGCACGTCTTCGAAAGCTTGGAAATCCATGTCATCCCATAATGAACGAGCTTTTTCCAATAGAAACTTAGCTAAGAAACCTTTAACCCCACTTCTTGTGTCCCAATTGGCTATGACATCGGCCCTTTTCACATGTAAAGCTTCGGCGATGACCTCAGGTTTTGGAATCCCTTCTAGACCGGTGAACGATATCTGATTAAGCACGGGCACCCCTAAGAGTAGAGAGAGCTCTTCCAGTGTAGGTACCAACTGATAGTCCGGGAAAGTGAAACAATGATGTACGGGATCAAAGAATTGGAATAGTACACACATCATCTCTTCTTGGAAGTTGGATGTAGCCAAACTGAGGAGTCGACCATACTTCTTGGTAAAAGGAGAATCCCCAGGCACTCTTGAAGCTAGCTCTTGAAGTTGAGGATATGCTTTTACAAAGTTGAGTCGGATGGTGTTTCTTCGGAGAGAATTCATATCCTACAAAACAAAAACAAAGATAAATTTCTAAATCCTTGAAATGGTTAGTGAGCATGCATATGATGTTGATGATGTTTATGATGTTTATGTACAAGCAAACATATGCACACACAACAAACGGATCCCTATGTTTTAGGATTACATGAGTTTGTAGGTAAATACCCTCTTGAAGTTTTAGTTGGCTCAACCTGTCCTAGAAATAATGATCGGGTTCTAAAGGATCTCAATATCACCGGCCTTTCTCTTAGGCACTGTCTCGGCACACCAATCTTTTCTTGCGACCGATATATCCCAAAAGTCTAGCCTCAATGAGTGTAGTATCGAGTATCAACCAATTTTCAGCTTTACACCGAAACCGGCTACCTCACTATATCCTAATGGCCAAGTTTGTTCAATTAGGGTTCCAAGGTTAATTAGTGATCCACGACGCCACTCAGCGGCCTCGTATTCTCCTCGATTCACCATGAGGGATACCGGTACCCACAAATGCGTCATACTAACATAGCCATTGTCTCAACCATATCGGTCTACGCCGTACAATCTCCACAATATATTGCTATTTACCTAAAAAAGGTGCCCCAAATCCGGGTGGCGAATTAAAGCAAGCCCAATAAAAAGAACTAAATATAAATCATATAAATCAAATAATGAAAGCGAGTAAAGGTTATCTAACCCTAAGGTAACCCCACTTTTTTATTTCCCCAGCAGAGTCGCCAGTTCTGTGATACGGTGGGAGAATTGACTTGATGTTTTGCATTTTGATCGCATTTGTGCGGATAGCAAGAGTCGCCGCCGACTTTTATTTTATCCAAAGGAAAGGTAAAAAAGAACAGGAAATACCTTTCGAGATTATTTCTAGGGTTCGGGGGGTAGATTATGAAAAGGTAAGGTATTAGCACCCTTTTCATCCATGGTTTTCCATGGCCTCTTAGTTACTCGTTTAGATCACTTTCTTTCATTTGACAGTGTGCTTGTGATGTGGGCTTTGAAAGTATTTTGAAAAATCTCTTTGTAATGGTTCTCGTTTCTATAAGAACATGTACAAAGTTTTATTTTGAAAAGTGGTTCAAAGAGGTGTTTGTGAATCGTGTTTCGGAAAGGGTTTTGAAAGGATGTTTTGTAATGGTTCTCGTCTCTATAAGAACGTATACAAAACGTTTTGTCTTTTGAAAATGTTTTGAAATGAAAGTGTAGGTGTAAAAATGTTTTTATTGTGAGCAAGCGAGTAACTAAGAGCGAGTCTATCTACTCAAAAGGTCTTAAATTGTTCTTTTCTTCCTCCTCTTAATGTGGCTATCTTACCATTAATTTGGTAAGAAGCCCCATCATTGGATATGAAGGGACATGCGCGGGTCAATTTTTACAGTCATCGAAGGCAACTTATGAGACGCTTTAGCAATTTTCGTAAGGGACGAGATCGTTTTATCGAAGGCAACATCGGGGGTCATCGAGGGACTACGATCTTTTTTATCGAAGGGTCATTTCTAAGGCGTCCCGTATTCGAGGGACATGACTGTATTTCTGAGGCAACGAGCGAGGTTACCCTAGAGGTGCGCATGTGAAAAAGTGTGTTGGTTTCAAGTTATTTTATTCTTTGATTAGGTTATCTAGCGATTGATTGTTGAATCTTGCCATACACGCCTAATTACTATACAGTATAAGGAAAATAGTAAATTGCGGGAATTGAAATTCTACGCTATTACAAAGTGTTCGGGAATGGGGGTACAATGTTTACAAATGAGGATGAATCAAATGCGATAGAAAGGTCCAAATATCAAACAATACAACCAAATCGAATTTTGCGCGATTAATTAGAACTACAATAATCCATGAAAATAAAATTAACCTATGAAATATGGAAATAAAATTTTATATATTTACTTGTAAGGAAGAAAGGAAAAACAAGATATTATTTAAAGAAAATGTTTAACTAAAGAAATTAAATCAAAGTGCATATATTTTTTTCCTATCTTTTAATATTTTTCATGATGAAAAGAATTAATTAATCCTATGAAAGATTTATATTTTAATATTTTTTGAATATGAGAAAATAAAAAAAGGAAATAGAAATATGTTCTCTATTTTTTTTGTAACATTTGTATCATGAAAAAGAAACAAAGGGAAATTAATAGCAAAAGTTTAATCAAGAAGCAAATTAGGAACAAAAAATAAATTATTCAAAATAAGTGATGTAAACAAAAATTATGGATTAAACAAATAAAGGGGGGGCGTATGTTGTGAACAGAAATGGGCTTATGGAGAAAAGGCAAGGGATTATCCAACACAAATCAGCAAAACAAAACCCAAGTTCCTAAAATAAACTTAGTCACGGATTAAGGGATTAATCAAGAAACTTAGGGTTTGGTCCATCTTCCTCATTCATGCGGTGATGTTCTTCTCTGTTCATCTTTTCCACTTGCTAAAACCTTTTACCCTTCCTCACTACCCCGTCCCTATCTTACTTCGCGAATGAATCGCTCTCTTCAGTAACCACCCACGCCTCTTTGTCTCACAGTGGCTAACATCTTTTTTGAAACCCCTTTTTTCTGGTGAATTCGAATTTAGATCAGAGAGACCCAAAATTGTCTCATCCTTGACCTCCCTCAACCTCTCTGTTACCGAAATACAACTCTCTCGTATCCCTAATCTAACCCTAGCGATTTTGAAAAGGTAAGATTTTTTTGTTATTTTCAAAGCTTACAGATTTTCGTAGATCTTTCTTCTCTAACTACCCATCAATTCTTTACAAATGCAGACATTATGCTATGGAAGTATGAGAATGGGGGAGAACTCATACCTGTTGGAGCTTTACAATTTCTCTCTTGCCTTGTTATTCTTGTGATTTTCTGCGAAATAGGGAAGGAGAGGCGAGACTGAGGATGGTATTCAGTGGTGGCAGAAGATTTACGAGGGAAAGAGATGAGGCTGGGAGCGTGGCTTTTTCTGGCTTGTTGGTAACTTTTTTGTCTCCTTTTTCAAATGATGATTGTGTTATTTCTGTGTTTTTGGTTGATGTCTCTTTGGTTCTAAGTTTTGATGATTGTTATGTTGTTCTGAGTTCTTGATGATAGTTAACAGGTTTTGGGATTTTTGGTGATGGTTATGTTGTTCTGAGTTCTTGATGATAGTTAATAGGTTTTGGGGTTTTTGGTGATGGTTATGTTGATCTCAGTTCTTGATGATAGTTAACAGGTTTTGGGATTTTTGGTTATGGTTATGTTGTCCTGATTTCTCTCTGTTACTGTGTTTCAATATAAATAACCGTTCTCTTTTTTCCTTCTCCCCCTTTAATCCATCATCCCTCTCTATTTTTATCGACCTTTTCTTATGTTGTGGCCTTTTTGCCTTTTGTCTCTACAACAGGTTTTTGTTTAAAGTAGGTTTTTTCTGGTTTTTTTTAGAAGTTTTGATGATTCTTGGGTTTACAGCAGGTTTTGTTCTGATTTTGGGTTTACAACAGGTTTTGGTGATTTTGGGTTTACAATAAATTTTGTTCTGATTTTGGGTTTACAACAGCTCTTCTTTTTGTAGCAGAGCTTTTGCAGGATGTGCTTAGGGAAATGTTGTAGCATAGGTGACCTCTTTCCTCTCTTATCTCTCAATGACAATAAAAAAAATCAAATTTCTCTTTTGCTTATTTTACCATTCTGAAAGGTTTGCAGCACTTGGAAAATGATGACATTGTTTCTTGAGCAAGTTGACTTGCTATTTTGTTTGATTTAGCATCAAGCTATTTGTTTTATTTTCCACACTGCTACCTTGTTTTAGCTTATGATGATGCTGCTTGTCCAGTTTGTGATGCTTCTGTTTGTTCAGTTTGTGATTGTTGCACCCTAAAATTTTCCCTCCCATATTTCTCAAGACATTGCAAGAATAATCTCCAAGTTGCTCAAGATTGCTCAAGAGTTGGACAGTCAAATCATCTCCTAAGGCAGTCAACCTCAAATTAGGGTTTTGTGTTGCATTAAAATCCTTGGATCCAAATGACTTCAAGTGCTCTCCAATGTCCTAATATGTTCTCAAGTTCATCCATGTCAAATTTCAAGCCTTGCAGAGGAAGTTTGCTCAGTCAATTGCTCAAAGGGTCCAAATATCGACTGTGCTAGGGCAAAAGTCAATTGTGACCTACAAATAGTCAAACTTCAATATTTTTTGTCAACATTCTCATTTTAAAGGATATTTCATCACTTGATCAAGTGTTGATCATGATCCATCAAGGATTGCTCAAAATTCATCAAGACTCAAAAGTTGCTAAATTAGGGTTTTGCAAGAAAAGTCAACTCAACTTTGAGCAAGCATAACTTTATAATACTTTATGCGAAATGACCCATCCAAAGCTCATTTTGAAGAGGATGCAATTTCCTACAATCCATCTTCACACCCCAAGATCACGAAATGCACTCACAAGAAGTTATGAATTTGGACATTATAGATCATTTTTGAAAGTCAACAAAAACACCTTTTTTGCCAAAGCTTATAACTTTAGCATTGAATATCAAAATGAGGAGAACCAAAAGGGTTGGTTAGAGGACATTTCAAGGTTTCTAAAAAGTCCCAGAACAATTCCAAAAGTTCAAAATTGAAGAAGTTATACATTTTTGAAGTTGGGCATTTTTGCAAAATTGCCAAAAGTCAACTATCCCCAAAACATCAAATTTTGTCAAATGGGCCCATTCTTTTTCACTTGATTTGATCTTGTCACACTACACACGTGTCCTAGCTTCAGCCTTATGTCAATTTATTAATTTTTCTATTTTACTTGATTTTTTATTGAATTAATTCATTTTAAATCAATTTAAATCAAATAAAATCCAAATATTGATTATTTAGGATCTTTTTGGTTGTTATAGGTCTTAATTAACATCATGATCATGATCAAATTTGTATCAAGCTTTTCATGTACAAAAATATTGGATTTTGGACCAAATTGGAAGCTTTTCAATGGAGGATCAAATCAAATCTCCAAGCATTGATTTGCAAAGATTTAAGACCCAAAACTTGACCTAATCCAGTGCAGCATACATATACAATGCAAGGGTACATGAATTAGGGGTTGGAGGCTGCAGAATCACAAGAACCAAACTTGGAAAAATTGCAAAAAAGTGTGGAATCGAAATCATTCTTAGAGGCACTTTCAGAACCTAACAAGCATCTCAATTGCTTCCTGGCACTTCTCAGAAGCAGAACCAACCAAGATCACGCATTCTCCAGCCTCCAAAAGCACTGCAAGCGTCCCTCGGATCCGCCATGTTCATGGATTCCCAAATCTCTATTCTTGCATCCATTCTCAAAAACGATTGCATATTCTGATTCCTCATATCATTTATGAACTTTCTGCATTAACCAATTTTATTTTCATGCTTTGTATCGAGAAATGCCATTGTAGGGTTTCCTAGGTTTTTTTTAGGGGTTTTTGATACAGGTGAAAATAGGCCTGTTAACGGACATGGTTGAGACCGGGATGAAGAGGCGAGTACAACAATGGCATTGGATGGAGTTTATATGGCCTGGAATAGATTTTGGAATCGACCTATGCCTTTTGTTGCGGATTTAAATCCGCAGGTAATCTCTGTATAAATCTGTGGACAGGGATGACAACGTGTCCCCATCCTATTGCTCCATTCAAATTTTCGCGCTTTATTTTTTTTTCTAATTCTGGCATATTGACTTGTTTCCCATATTATATTTGTTGTCTATTATACTAACAATCAAAACACGTTGGCTGAGTGGTAGTGGAGCGTATGCATTAGCCTGCAGGACCTGGGTTCGAATCCCAGGTCCCCATATTCCTTATTATTATTTTCTTTCAGGTGTTCCAGCGTGTCTCATTCATTGCAACGCACCATACTCCCTTAAATCTCCAAACGCCAGATGGCCCCAGGCCAGATCTGGTGGTCCATAGGTGATGCTTACCATGGGCCAAAGTCAGCGCATATGCATGGAAGCAGGAAAGGTCAACGTAGGCCAACTCAAATGGGCCTTGAACTTGCTAATCAGACCTCCAATCTGGGCCCAAACCCCCCTGAGTTTTGTTTTCTATTTCACTTTTTTTCTTATTTTATTTAATTGTTTTTATTTATTATTTAATCACTAACCAATTAAAACTTTTCCTCATAAAATCAAAAACCAAAAAATATATTTTATTTATTAAAATTAAATTCAACACTTTATTTTTGTTAATAAATATTAATTGAATTAACTTAGTTTTAATTAGGTATAATTTTTAATATATTTCGCAATAATTAAAATTAATTTAGACGATTAGGTTTTTATTAACTTTGAGCAAATTATTTTTATTTCCTTAAATATCAAAAACCCAAAAATATTTTTATTAATTAATTTATTCATTAATTCAATAATTAGTTTAATTTAATTTCCTTTTAATTCAAAAATAAACCAAAAAATGCTTTCTTTCAAAAAAGGGTCAAAACCCTAAAAAACTTGCCCGATTTAATTTCTCGCACACGATTCATTTGATTTTAATATTGTATCTGTTTCCCGGAATGTAATAGTTTAATTAGGACTTTAATTATTTTATCGCTTTATTTACTTTCTGCATTTTAATTTCAAGGGTTGTTTTTGGCGATGTAAATACCCGACGCCTTGTAATAGTTAGTTTTAATTTTCGCAATTTAATTTCTGCAACTTATAAATTGTTAGATGTTTGATAATAGGGAATGCATCACAAGATCAAATGTTTAAACCTAAAATCAACATAGATAACCATTGACATGTACAAAGATAAAATTAACCGAAACAACACACTCGCACATGCGCACTCTTAGGGTACACATCACTTGGTTACCTTCGAACGTGGTCATTGAGTATAGGAAATTTTAGAGGTCGCCCTCTTGTCCAAAGATCATAGTTGCCTCGAAACGGTTGCCTCGGAAAAATGATCTAAGACATTAGGGTTACCGCTAAGGCATCCTAACATTGCTTTAGTGACCACACGTCCCTTAATCGAATTGACCCTTAAACTCCAACGACGACGCTACCTACTCATCAATAGTGGGATAGTATTGTCTAAAGGATATTAATACAAATTGATTCCTTTTTCGAGTAGGTAGATGATTCTTAAGTACTTGCTCTCTCAAAACAAAATAAAAACTTTTCACACTTACACCTTTCAAACAAAAACTTCTTTCAAACCCACAAACACAAAGAAAAGCAATTTTTGAAAACACTTTGAGCAAGTACCTAAGAGCCCGTGGATTACCACAGATAGAAAGGGTGCTAACACCTTCCCTTTCTATAATCTACCCCCCGGACCCGAGAAACATCTCGAAAAAGGAATTTTTCTGTGCTTTTTTCCTTTCCTTGTTGGATAAAATAAAAGACGGTGACAACTCTTGCTTACCGCGACATTTTGTGAAAACAAACGCAAAATGCAAACCAGCATTCCAAAAACAGTCAGTTCTCTCCCACTGTATCACAGAACTGGCGACTCTGCTGGGGAATATTAATAAGTAGGGTGTACCTTAGGAATAGCTCAAAATGTTTTCAATTGTTTGCTTTGTATGCTTTATATTTGTGGGCTTGTATCGGAGTTACTATAGATCCTAACCTGGATCTGGGGACACCCTTTGGGTAAGTAGCAATAAACTGTGAGGGAACTGTACGGCGTAGACCGATACTGTTGAAGCAGTAGCTACGTTGGTGTGGCACTTTAGATTGTACTGATATCCCTTTAGTTGGAACGAGGAGAATATGGGTCATCTAAGGGGTCATTAAGCACCAACTGACCTTAGAACCTTTAAATTGACCAACTTGGCCATAGAACAGTAGCAGTATGCTACACTCATTGAGACTAAACTCTCGTGATGATTTAGGCTGCAAGAAAAGGTTGCTAAACTGGAATTATGACCGATTGAGGGTAGTCAGTGATATTGAGATCCTCTAGAACCCGGTTACTATTTTTAGGACAGGTTTAAACCAACTGAACTGAAAGAGGGTAATACCTAAGCTCCTTGCCATCCTGAAATCTAAGGGCTCTCTGTGTGACTTGTGTGCCTTTACCATGTTTGCCATTTGTGGATACTTGTGATGTGCCTTCTATTATGAAATCATGACATCATAACATTGCATGCATCTTGCATCGGACTAACCTATTTCAAAGACAGGAGGGATTCATCTTTGTTATGTTTTGTAGGTCTTGATGCCTATGCGTAAGAATACCATCCGGATCAACTTTTTCCAGGTTCCCACTGTGCTTAAAGATTTTATTGCAAAGATTCCTGATACTACTTCCTTCATCAAGAGACATGGGTATCTTCTCAGTTTAGTCACTTCCAAATTCGACGAGCAAATGATGAGTGTTTTGGTCCAATTCTATGATCCGCTGTACCATTGCTTTACTTTCCAGGACTACCAGTTGGTTCCCACT
This sequence comes from Vicia faba, assembly GCA_948472305.1. NCBI lineage: Eukaryota > Viridiplantae > Streptophyta > Magnoliopsida > Fabales > Fabaceae > Vicia > Vicia faba. Next base: position 700,559,449 of record OX451737.1, read on the forward strand.
TTAGAATTATCTGATCTGCTGGGTATCTCTATTCTGGAGCAGACCCCGTTTATTGGTTGGGAGAAGATCCTTAGGCCGGAAGAGATTGCTTCAGCCCTTCATATGACCAAGGATGAGGTAATGGCTAATTGGGAGACTAGAAGTGGAGCAAAGGGCTTTCTGACTAAGTTTTTGGTTGGTAAGGCTAATTATTTCTGGGATAGCCTGGACTTCAAGGCATTCAAAGATATTCTGGCTCTTCTGATATATGGCTTGGTATTGTTTCCGAACTCTGACTCTTTTGTTGATGTGAATGCGGTGAAAATCTTCATCTCTCGTAATCCTGTACCCACTCTTTTAGGTGACATCCTTCATCAACTTTATGCTCGTACTGCCCGAAAGCGGGGAACCTTGATGTGCTGTGCTCCATTATTGGCGAGGTGGTTTATTTCGCACCTCCCCAAATCAGTGATGAAAAACAAAGAAGGCATGGGCTGGGCCTATAGGGTTATATCTATCTCCCATAATGACATCATCTGGACTATCAAGGGTATGGATGAGGTGGCTATTATTGATCGATGTGGGGAATACCCCAATGTTCCACTGATAGGAACCCATGGAGGAATTTCTTACAATCCATGCTTAGCCTTATGTCAATTTGGGCGAGCCAGAAGAGAAGGACCTCATGAGCTGCTAATGCCTAGTATCATCTTTGATTTTCAAGGGGATAGCGACGAGAAATGCCTTAGATTCATAAGGGCTTGGGATAGAGTTCACAGATCTGATCCACATGAGCTGGGTCCAAAGACTTCACTTCCGATGGAGCCATATCTCAGATGGGTTCGTATCCGTGCCCAAAAGATGGGTATGCCATATGAAGCCGTTCTGCCTATCATTGTTGAAGTTGCTAATGAAGAGGGGGTTCTTCCGACCATCCTCCATCCTTACATGCCCACGGACATTGGGGCACTGAAAAGGTCTTGGATGCAACTGAGAGAAGAACTGGATGCTTACCGAGAAAAGTTCAACGAGCAAGAGCAGAAGATCCAGAAGTTGACTAGGCAGCTGGAGAACAAGCGGATTCTCAATGACTATGTCCACACCGACAAGAAGAGACCATGGGAGCACTGATCGTCCTTTGATTATTTCCTTTCCAGTTTTTATTTACTTTTCAGTATTTCCTTTCTTGTAACGCCTTAAGGGCAATTTGTTGAACAATTTGAATTTCAAAGTTTATCTAATAAAGTGTGTTTCATTTCTTGTTTATAAATTTGAATCTCCCGACTGTCTTTGAAATCATATCATACGCATTTCATCCCATGCACTCCATAACAGGTACCCATTACAAGTCTCTTACCTTCTTCGCTGTTTATTTCAGCACTCATCATGTCTGCTGAACCATCAACCGAGCAAGAAATCAAGGCCCTACAGGCCCAGAATGCCCAATTCCAAGAGCTGTTCATGAATCTAGCTAAGGGTCAGTAAGATCTGAAGACCCTGATTCTGAAAGAGAAAAAGAAGAAGAAGAAGAAGAGGACAGTCCTGTTTAACACAGGTCACAGGTTTGGAAACAGGCTACGGGATGAAGTTGATTTGACCACCTCATCTGGAGGGAAAGATAGTCAAGAAGAAAGGAGGGCTCCTAGCCCTGTGGTCTCAGACAACGAGACAGATTTCAACGAAGATCAGTATCCTCCTGCTGAGGATAGATACAAATAACTGGAAGACCGGTTGAGTGCGATGGAAGTTCAGAAAGTGCCTGGTCTGGATTTTGGTGATCTGGGTCTATCATCTGGGGTGGTGATTCCCCATAAATTCAAAGCACCAGCCTTTGCTAAGTATGATGGAGTTTCTTGTCCGAAGCTGCACCTCCGGTCATATGTAAGGAAGATTCAACCGTACACCGCTGATAAGAACCTATGGATCCATTTCTTTCAAGACAGTCTCTCAGGGACTCAACTTGAATGGTTTTACCAGTTGGACGGAGCCAGTATCCGCAGTTGGGAAGATTTGGCTACTGCTTTCTACAGGCAGTATCAATATAACTCTGACCTCGCTCCCACGCGTACCCAACTCCAGGGTATGTCAATGGGAACGGGTGAAGGATTCAAAGATTATGCTCAGAAGTGGAGAGACCTTGCCGGAAGAGTACAACCACCCTTGGTTGATCGGGAGCTAGTTGATATGTTTCTAGGGACCCTGTCTGGTCCATTTTTCAACCACTTAATTGGAAGCTCTTCGTCTGGGTTTACAGAGCTAATTATGACCGGTGAGAGGGTTGAGGCTGGTATTAAGGCTAGTAAGATACAAAAGGGTGCCTTATCAAGAACCGAGAAGAAGCCTTTTAAGAAAGAGTCCAGTGATGTCTACAGTTCGAAAAGGCCAGAATAGACCTGAACGCCGCCAAGCTGTTAATGCGGTTGTTATTTCAAGACCTGCTGGTGCTCCTCAGCACAACAATCAACAAAAGGACAAGAGACCTCGAAGGCAATTCACCTATCTCAGCATGACTTTGTCTCAGATTCTGCCACAGTTATTGAAAACCAACCTAGTGATTCCAAGGGAAGCCCCAAAGAATCCAAACAATACATCACCAAAGTATAATCCTAATGCCCGCTGTGCTTTTCACTCTGATAGCCCGGGGCATGATACAGATGATTGTTGGGTTTTGAAGAACAAGGTACAAGACTTGATCGATGCGAAAGAGATTGAGTTCGGAGCACCCGAGAAGCCTAAACAAGATGCAGGGGTGAATGCTATCAGGGATGATGATGATGAAGAGTTTGACATTGACAGCTGGATATACCCAACTGTCGATGGTGGACTAAGCAACTGGACATCAAAGGATTCTATGCCCGTTTCTGTTATCACCCAGTAATGAGACTTTTTGTTTTTGTACCTGTAATAGACAATGTTTTAAACTTTATGGCCCGATATCTTACCCGGGGCACCGTGGCTTCATTTGTGAGGGATTTATGTGTGTCATTTTCATATATCATTAATAAAAGCATTGGACGTTTCTTGCATTTCAAATCTTGCGCTCCTTGTTTTTCATTTATTATATATTGCAAAACAGCTATTTTACACACACTCACATATACAGGTCCACATCCACTCTGGATCTCACTGGTAACGACTCTGCTACTGCCAGTTATGACTTCGAAAATCCGATCAAGTTAGCCGAAGACGAAGGTGAAGATGATTGCAAAGTGCCTGGTGAACTTGCAAGATTGTTACTCCAAGAAGAGAGGGCTATTCAGCCGCATGAAGAGCCGGTGGAATCAGTGAATCTGGGTACTGAGATAGACAAGAAAGAAGTCAAGGTTGGTGCAAATTTGGATCTTAGTGTGAAACAACGGTTGATTCAGATGCTGCATGACTATGTTGAGATCTTTGCCTGGTCTTATGAAGATATGCCTGGTTTGGATACTGATATTGTGGTTCATCGCATACCTACCAAGGAAGACTGTCCTTTAGTAAAACAGGAGGTCCGCCGAATGCGCCCAGAGATGTCTGAGAAAATCAAGGCTGAAGTTATGAAACAATTTGACGCCGGTTTTCTAGCAGTTACTTCTTACCCTCAGTGGGTGGCCAACGTGGTTCCCGTACCGAAGAAGGATGGTAAGGTTCGAATGTGTGTTGACTATAGGGATCTGGACAGGGCAAGTCCCAAGGATGATTTCCCTCTTCCTCATATCGACGTTCTGGTTGACAACACCGCTCAGCATAAGGTATTCTCCTTTATGGATGGTTTCTCCGGTTATAATCAGATTAAGATGGCCCCCGAAGACATGGAGAAAACAACCTTTGTTACTCAGTGGGGTACTTTTTGCTACAAGGTCATGCCTTTTAGGCTGAAGAACGCTAGAGCAACGTATCAGCGTGCCATGGTTGCTTTGTTTCATGACATGATCCATCATGAGATTGAAGTATACGTTGACGATATGATTGCAAGGTCCCAGACTGAGGAGGAACACCTTGACCACCTTCAGAAGCTGTTTGACAGGATGAAGTTGTAGAAGCTGTGGTTAAAACCGAACAAGTGCACCTTCGGGGTAAGATCTGGTAAGCTATTGGGTTTCTTCGTAAGCGACAAAGGTATTCAAGTGGACCCTACAAAGGTGAAAGCCATACAGGAGATGGCAGCTCCCAGAACAGAGAAAGAAGTCAGAGGTTTCCTGGGACGACTGAACTACATTGCCCGATTCATCTCGCACTTGACTGCTACTTGTGAGCAAATCTTCAAGTTGCTGAAGAAAGATCAAGCAGTATGTTGGAACGATGAATGCCAGGCCGCTTTCGAAAGGATCAAAGAGTATCTCCAAGAGCCACCTATTCTGATGCCACCAGTTGAAGGAAGACCTCTGATCTTATACTTGACAGTACTCGATAATTCAATGGGGTGTGTGCTGGGTCAACATGACGAGTCTGGCCGAAAAGAGCATGATATTTATTACCTTAGCAAAAAGTTTACCGACTGTGAGACCCGATACTCACTGCTCGAGAAAACTTGCTGCGCTTTGGCATGGTCTGCTCGCCGACTGAGACAGTATATGCTGACTCATACTACTCTATTTATTTCAAAGATGGATCCAATCAAGTATATCTTCGAAAAGCCTGCTTTGTCCGGAAGAATAGCCAGATGGCAGATGATCTTAACTGAGTATGACATCTAATATATGACCCAAAAGGCAATCAAGGGAAGTGTGTTGGCAGACCATTTGGTACATCAGGCAGTGGATGATTACCAGTCTATGAACTTTGAATTTCCGGACGAGAATATCATGTTGGTAACTGATTGTGAGACACCTGGACCGGATGAAGGACCTGAGGAAGGATCCCGATGGTCTATGTACTTTGATGGAGCTTCGAACGCTTTGGGTAATGGCATTGGCACCGTGATCATATCTCCTAAAGGCTCTCATACTCCGTTTATAACCCGACTATGTTTCAACTGCACCAACAATATGGAGGAGTATGAAGCATGCATTATGGGTCTTCGAGCGGAAATTGACCTAAGAATTAAGTTCTTAAGTGTCTTCAGAGATTCCGCTCTCGTGATCAGTCAGATCAAAGGCGAGTGGGATACGAAACACCCAAATCTTATTCCTTACAAAGAGTATGTATTGACATTGCTTCCCCATTTTGAGGAGATAACCTTTGAACACTTCCCGAGAGAGGAGAATCAGTTTGCGGACGCGCTGGCTACGATGTCTTCTATGTTCAAAGTCAATTGGGACAACGAGGCTCCCTGGATTATCATTGAAAAACTGGACGAACCTGCACATTGCTGTGATATTGAGACTGAAGAGGTAACAGAAAAACCCTAGTTTCATGAGGTGAAGAAATATCTTGAGGCTCAGGAATACCCCGGGGTGCATCTATTAATGACAAGAAGTTTCTGAGGACGTTCGCAGCGAAGTTCTTCATCAGCAATGGCATTCTTTACAAGCGTAATCATGATTCGACCTTACTGTGTTGTGTGGATAAGAATGAAGCAGAAAGGATCATGGCATATTTACATGAAGGTACTTTCGGAACTCATTCCAGTGGACACACCATGGCAAAGAAGATCCTACGGGCAGGATATTACTGGTCCACAATGGAAGCTGACTGTTATCAGCATTCTCGAACATGTCACAAGTGTCAAGTCTATGCTGATAAGGTGTACATACCTCCAGTTCCTCTGAACGTCTTGACAGCTCCTTGGCCTTTTGTTATGTGGGGCATTGATATGATCGGTGAGATCAGACCTACAGCCTCCAACGGGCATCGTTTCATCCTGGTAGCCATTGATTACTTTACAAAGTGGGTTGAAGCAACTTCCTTTACTACCGTAACCAAGAACGTCATGGCACAGTTCTTAGGCACAATCTGATCTGTCGATATGGTGTACCAGAGAGGATTATTATGGACAATGGTACCAATCTCAAAAACAAGATGATCACCGAGCTCTGCGATAAATTTAAGATACAACATCACAACTCTTCTCCCTACCGGCCGGAGATGAATGGGGTTGTCGAAGCGGCTAATAAAAACATTAAGAAGATTGTGCAGAAGATGATAGTGACATACAAAGACTGGCACGAGATGTTACCATTCGCTCTTCATGGGTACCGTACCTCAGCACGGACGTCAAAAGGGGCAACACCCTATTCCTTGGTATATGGCATGGAGGCAGTCTTGCCTATTGAAGTTCAGATACCCTCTCTCCGAATCATGAAGGATGCAGGTTTGAGCAAAGATGACTGGATCCAGACCCGGCTTGATCAGATGAACCTAATCGACAAAAAGAGACTTACTGCTATTTGTCATGGTCAGACGTACCAAAAACGGATGATCAAGGCGTTTAACAAGAAAGTTCGACGACAAGAGTATCAAGTTGGGGATCTGGTAATCAAGCGCATCATTCTACCTCAAGGTGATCCCAGGGGCAAATGGACCCCTACTTACGAAGGGCCATTTGTGGTTAAGAACATTTTCTCAGGCGGAGCTATGATTCTAACCACCATGGATAGTGACGACCTTCCTCACCCCGTCAATGCAGACATAGTGAAAAGATACTACGCATAATCAAAGACCCGCTAGGTTGACTGGCCTAGGCAAAAATAAGGGCTTCCCGACGAACCAAAAGGGTTCGGGCAAAAATAAGGGATGAAAATAAATAAATAAAATCTGTACACCCGGCAAGTCGAAAACCTGAAAAGGCGGCTTGGGCAAAAAAGGGTATCTCGGTGGACTAAAAACCCGAAAGGGCAGTCCAGGAAAATGTTAAGGATCAAAACGTAACACTATGTCTCATTGGATCACCTTGCATCCAGACTTCGGTACCAACTATCAAGCTCGGACGACACTAATCAATCTGATCTACCTTCAACCAGTAGCAAAGTGATGAGATGCTCGAAGACATAAAGGCAATAGCAGAGTTGGAACCCAGTGGGATTATTCACATAGCTGTTTTGTTTAGTTTTTCCCAAATTGTGTAAATTCTATTGTTCGGCGGCGTTCTCTTACTAGGACGCCAACCTCTTGTACAAAAACGCCTATTTTACAGGCCAAACTTCAAAATCAATACAATTCATTTTCAAAGAAATTGCAAACTGTCTTTCCTTTATCTGTTTTGTTTTGCAAAGAACGTCCAATGTTCATGTTTGATATATGCATTTGACATTAACTGCTGCTCATGAATATTTACATGCGAAACAAAAGATGATTACTGGTAATATCAGAAATAGGGGCAATAAGAATTGTCAGAACTGTACAGTTGCTCTGTCCACCAGGTACTGGGTAAATGCTTCTGAAGAATATGGATAAGATACCTTCACTCCCCGCAGAGTAAGACAATAATGATAGCTCCCCCAGCCGAGACTTACAACTGTGAACGAATCAGCGATGCTTTCCCCAAGCAGCGTTTATCTACCATCAATACTAAAAAGGCATGATATCCCCGACAGTCTTAATATTCCCCAACGGAGTATAAGAATATTCCCCGGCAGAGTACAAGATACCCCCAGTGGAGCCAATATTTCCCCAGCATGGTCTGAAAAAGCTTCCCCAACAGAGTCGAAGCATCATCCCCAGTAGACTCTAGAAGTTTACCCCCAGCGGAGTACAAAAATAAATCTCCCCAGCCAAGTTCAAAGGATCGTTCCCAGCAGAACTCAGAGGATTATCCCCACAAGAGTTTAAAGGGTTATCCCCAGCAAGTCACAACTGAAAGATCATCCCCAGCGAAGTTCTTTCCTTTCACAAACAGGAATTTAATCCTCAACAGATTCAATATCACCAGCAACGGTAATCCATCCCCAGCGGAATTTATCAGTGGAATCCTCAGCAGAGCATCTCTTCCCCACAGAGAAATCTCCTCATCAGTTTATTCCCCAACGGAGTTATCCTCTCCAACAGGTCTATTCTCACAATCATCTTCGTTCGTCATCCCCAGCGGAAACGACGAATTCAACTCTATTCTCCAGCAGCTATCTGGGATTTATTTTCCCCAGCTAGAAACATTACATTTCCATACATCATGATACATGCATATACGCGTCATACCATACAATATCATTTATGATGAGAACATCATTACTTGATCCATATCATGCATTGCATATGGCTGACCTTTACCTTTCAGGAAAAATGCAGTTAAATTCTCGACTATGTCAAAAGACCTTGTCTGGTCCAGTTAAATCGATTCCTAAATATTTTTCTGATGCCGATCCAGTCAAAGTTACTCCAAGACCTTGTCTGGTCCAGTTAAATCGATTCCTAAAGATTTTTCTGATGCCGATCCAGTCAAAGTTACTCCAAGACCTTGTCTGGTCCAGTTAAATCGATTCCTAAAGATTTTTTTGATGCCGATCCAGTCAATGTTACTCCAAGACCTTGTCTGGTCCAGTTAAATCGATTCCTAAAGATTTTTCTGATGTCGATCTAGTCAAAGTTACTCCAAGACCTTGTCTGGTCCAGATAAATCGATTCCTAAAGATTTTTCTGATGCCGATCCAGTCAAAGTTAATCCAAGACCTCCTCTGGTTCAGTCAGATCGCCGATAAGATCTCCCTGATTCGTATTCCAGTTGAAGTTGTTCCAAGACCTTGTCTGGTACAGTTAAATCGATTCCTAAAGATTTTTATGATGCCGATCCAGTCAAAGTTAATCCAAGACCTCCTCTGGTTCAGTCAGATCGCCACGAAGATCTCCCTGATTCGTATTCCAGTTGAAGTTATTCCAAGACCTTGTCTGGTCCAGTTAAATCGATTCCTAAAGATTTTTCTGATGCCGATCCAGTTAAAGTTAATTCAAGACCTCCTCTGGTTCAGTCAGATCGCCGATAAGATCTCCCTAATTCGTATTCCAGTTGAAGTTATTCCAAGACCTTGTCTGGTCCAGTTAAATCGATTCCTAAAGATTTTTTTGATGCCGATCCAGTCAAAGTTAATCCAAGACCTTCTCTGGTTCAGTCAGATCGACGATAAGATCCCCCTGATTCGTATTCCAGCCGAAGTTCAGACCACCTATCAACAGTCTCCCAAATGGCATCTGTAAGCCCATTCCCGACATCACAATGCTGATACGACTTCATGCGAGTGCGAATTTCTAGGCACTCTAGTATTCAATCATCTTCCAGCTTCAGATTACGAAAGGCCCGAAAGCCAATGTATATCCTCAGGTTTAAGAAAATTGAACAGGGGAAGCTGTTGCACCCCAAAATTTTCCCTCCCATATTTCTCAAGACATTGCAAGAATAATCTCCAAGTTGCTCAAGATTGCTCAAGAGTTGGACAGTCAAATCATCTCCTAAGGCAGTCAACCTCAAATTAGGGTTTTGTGTTGCATCAAGATCCTTGCATCCAAATGACCTCAAGTTCTCTCCAATGTCCTAATATATTCTCAAGTTCATCCATGTCAAATTTCAAGCCTTGCAGAGGAAGTTTGGTCAGTCAATTGCTCAAAGGGTCCAAAAATCGACTATGCTAGGGCAAAAGTCAACCGTGACCTACAAATAGTCAAACTTCAAGATTTTTTGTCAACATTATCATTTTAAAGGATATTTCATAATTTGATCAAGGGTTGATCATGATCCATCAAGGATTGCTCAAAATTCATCAAGACTCAAAAGTTGCTAAATTAGGGTTTTGTAGGAAAAGTCAACTCAAATTTGACCAAGCATAACTTTCTCATACTTTATGAGAAATGACCCATCAAAAGATCATTTTGAAGAGGATGCAATATCCTACAATCCATATTCACACCCCAAGATCAAGAAATGCACTCACAAGAAGTTATGAATTTGGACATTATAGATCATTTTTGAAAGTCAACAAAAACACCTTTTTTGCCAAAGCTTATAACATGAGCATGGAATATCAAAATGAGGCGAACCAAAAGGGTTGGTTAGAGTACATTTCAAGCTTTCTAAAAATTCCTAGAACACTTTCAAAATTTCAAAATTGATGAAGTTATGCATTGTTGAAGTTGGGCATTTTTGCAAAATTGCTAAAAGTCAACTATCCCCAAAACTTTAAATTTTGTCAAATGGGCCCATTCTTTTTCACTTGATTCGATCTTTTCACACTACACACGTGTCCTAGATTTAGCCTTATGTCCATTTATTAATTTTTCTATTTTATTTGATTTTTTATTGAATTAATTCATTTTAAATCAATTTAAATCAAATAAAATCCAAATATTGATTATTTAGGATCTTTTTGGTTGTTATAAGTCTTAATTAACATTATGATCATGATCAAATCCGTATCAAGATTTTCATGTACAAAAATATTGGATTTTGGACCCAATTGGAAGATTTTCAATGGAGGATCAAATCAAATCTCCAAGCATTGATTTGCAAGGATTCAAGACCCAAAACTTGACCTAATCCAATGCAGCATACATATACAATGCAAGGGTATACGAATTAGGGGTTGGAGGCTGCAGAATCACAAGAACCAAACTTGGAAAAATTGCAAAAAAGTGTGGAATCGAAATTGTTCTTAGAGGCACTTTCAGGACCTAACAAGCATCTCAATCGCTTCCTGGCACTTCTCAGAAGCAGAACCAACCAAGATCACGCATTCTCCAGCCTCCAAAAGCACTGTAAGCATCCCTCGGATCCGCCATGTTCATGGATTCCCAAATCTCTATTCTTGCATCCATTCTCAAAAACGATTTCATATTCTGATTCCTCATATCATTTATGAACTTTCTGCATTAACCAATTTTATTTTCATGCTTTGTATCGAGAAATGCCATTGTAGGGTTTCCTAGGTTTTTTTAGGGGTTTTCGATACAGGTGAAATTAGGCCTGTTAACGGACATGGTTGAGACCGGGATGAAGAGGAGAGTATAACCATGGCATTGGATGGAGTTTATATGGCCTGGAATAGATTTTGGAATCGACCTATGCCTTTTGCTGCGGATTTAAATCCGCAGGTAATCTCTGTATAAATCTAAGGACAGGGACGACAACGTGTCCCCATCCTATTGCTCCGTTCAAATTTTCGCGCTTTATTTTTTTTAATTATGGCATATTGACTTGTTTCCCGTATTATATTTGTTGTCTATTATACTAACAATCAAAACACGTTGGATGAGTGGTAGTGGAGCGTATGCATTGGCCTGCAGGACCTGGGTTAGAATCCCAGGTCCCCATATTCCTTATTATTCTTTTCTTTCAGGTGTTCCAGCGTGTCTCATGCATTGCAATGCACCATACTCCCTGAAATCTCCAAACGCCAGATGGCCCCAGGCCAGATCTGGTGGTCCAGAGGTGATGCCTACCATGGGCCAAAGTCAGCGCGTATGCATGGAAGCGAGAAAGGTCAACGTAGGCCAACTCAAATGGGCCTTGAACTTTCTAATCAGACCTCCAATCTGGGCCCAAACCCCCCTGAGTTTTGTTTTCTATTTCACTTTTTTTCTTATTTTATTTAATTGTTTTTGTTTATTATTTAATCACTAACCAATTAAAACTTTACCTCATAAAATCAAAAACCAAAAAATATATTTTATTTATTAAAATTAAATTCAGCACTTTATTTTTGTTAATAAATATTAATTGAATTAACTTAGTTTTAATTAGGTATAATTTTTAATATATTTCGCAATAATTAAAATTAATTTAGACGATTAGGTTTTTATTAACTTTGATCAAATTATTTTTATTTCCTTAAATATCAAAAACCCAAAAATATTTTTATTAATTAATTTATTCATTAATTCAATAATTAGTTTAATTTAATTTCCTTTTAATTCAAAAATAAACCAAAAAATGCTTTCTTTCAAAAAAGGGTCAAAACCCTAAAAAACTTGCCCGATTTAATTTCTCGCACACGATTCATTTGATTTCAATATTGTATCTGTTTCCCGGAATGTAATAGTTTAATTAGGACTTTAATTATTTTATCGCTTTATTTACTTTCTGCATTTTAATTTCAAGGGTTGTTTTTGGCGATGTAAATACCCGACGCCTTGTAATAGTTAGTTTTAATTTTCGCAATTTAATTTCTGCAACTTATAAATTGTTAGATGTTTGATAATAGGGAATGCATGACAAGATCAAATGTTTAAACCTAAAATCAACATAGATAACCATTGACATGTACAAAGATAAAATTAACCGAAACAACACACTCGCACATGCGCACTCTTAGGGTACACATCACTTGGTTACCTTCGAACGTGGTCATTGAGTATAGGAAATTTTAGAGGTTGCCCTCTTGTCCAAAGATCATAGTTGCCTCGAAACGGTTGCCTCGGAAAAATGATCTAAGATATTAGGGTTACCGCTAAGGCGTCCTAACATTGCTTTAGTGACCACACGTCCCTTAATCGAATTGACCCTTAAACTCCAACAATGAAGCTACCTACTCATCAATAGTGGGATAGTATTGTCTAAAGGATATTAACACTGATTGATTCCTTTTTCGAGTAGGTAGATGGTTCTTAAGTACTTTCTCTATCAAAACAAAATAAAAACTTTTCACACTTACACCTTTCAAACAAAAACTTCTTTCAAACCCACAAACACAAAGAAAAGAAATTTTTGAAAACACTTTGAGCAAGTACCTAAGAGCCCGTGGATAACCACAGATAGAAAGGGTGCTAACACCTTCCCTTTCTATAATCTACACCCCGGACCCGAGAAACATCTCGAAAAAGGAATTTTTCTGTGCTTTTTTCCTTTCCTTGTTGGATAAAATAAAAGACGGTGGCGACTCTTGCTTACCGCGACATTTTGCAAAAACAAACGCAAAACACAAACCAGCATTCCAAAAACAGTCAGTTCTCTCCTACCGTATCACAGTGATGCTGCTGTTTGTTCAGTTTGTGATGCTGTTGTTTGTTCAGTTTGTGATGCTTCTGTTTGTTTAGTTTGTAATGCTGCTGTTTGTTTGGATTGTTGTATCATTTTGTTATTGTGTGCAGCCTTGGGCTATCATGTTCGCAAATTTATCTTCTTCTTTATTTTTGTGAACCAAGAAGGGCAACCTTCTTGTGATTTGCAACTGGGGGAAATAGGTTGTGATGAAATAAATAGCATTCTGATTCCACGTTGCAAACCTTAATGATGAATTTATGAAATAACTTTTGGAAAATTCCTTATTCATGCCCATATAATTTTGTATTAATCATGCTTTCTTTCTCTTGTTTTCATGTGAGCAAAATTGGAGATGACAAGGCAAAGAACGCAAGAAATATGTGGCAAACATGGAAGTCTTGGAGATAAGCAAAGGAATCTGTTTTGAATTCAGTCTTCAAACAACTTAAACATAGATTAGTTCTCTTAGGCCAAACATTCACTTTGATTTTCTTTGTAACTTAGAAAGATCATTATTGTATTTTGATGTATTGTATCCAATAGTTGTACCAATTTACCTTTAAATACAATAAGTTGTAAAACATAAAGTATTAAAAGAATTCTAAGTTTTGTAACAATCTTGGACGGTGTGTTTGAAATTGGAGAAAATCTTGAATTGTAGCATAAAGTATTCTTGTGTCATTTTATAACTTGAAATCCTTTATCAACAATAATTTGTAATTTCTCTTCGCATCCTAATTGATTTTTTTTTGAAGTTCCCAATCAGGATATTTGAAATAAAATGCTCCAGTCTGGTAACTTAAATTCCAAATAATCCAAATAACTGCATTTCAAACAAACACGCACTTTGTACTTTATTTCCTAAATAAAATAGATGTATTAAGGACGTAAATCATCTGGTCAACCTGTATCCCAAAATCATGATTATCCTAAATGACAGTCTTAACCTCCATCTCTTGTCCCAAACATTTCATGCTCTGAGAGCAAACGTTATCCTTTTAGTAAACTGTATTTAAGAAAATTCAAAATCAATCAAATGCCTTGCGATGATTTGATAATTTTAAAGTCTTCCAAACTCAAATTTCTTCCGATTCTTTGAAGATAAACCCGTGAGCGACATCACATGTGACCATAAACAGACATAATCGTTTCAAAATCTTGTAGCTTGAAGAAATCATAAATACAACCTTGAGGAAGCATGAAGACCTATGAAGGCCAATTGGATCTTTGAAAACTCATTTTCTTTTGAGAATTGCAATAAAAAATCTAATTGCTGATTTACTTCCCCAGAAGAGAATCTGTCTGATCGATTTCTGAACCAACTTGAATATCCAAGAAACCATAGGGTTGTATCTTCTATGAAAAATGGGAGGGAAAATTTTGGGGTACAACAAGCGGAATTCAGATTCTCTAAGCAGGCTAGCTTCACAGAGTTAACCCATTCAAGTATTTTTGTTTCAAAAATCAGCAAATTTTTACCAACATCTGCCTTGGTGATTTTTGGTTTTGGTTTTTGGATGGAAATTTTGTGAGAGCTAGAGGCAAGGTTATCCAACGCATCTAAGTCTATTATTGTACGAAGGTGAGCTTATGGATGGTTGATTGGAGAGGGAGAATAAGAAATAACTATGGGTGAATGAGGGGTGTTTGGTGGAGTGGAATGGTAGGGAGATGGAATTTCTGGAATTTCTTGGATTGTGATTGGTTGTTGGACCATGAGAGGGCATGTTATTCCAGGAATGGGTGAAGTGGTATCAGAGTCAAAATTTGGATTTTCTGATTAGGGAGCATGAAAGTTTGGATTTTCAGAGTGGGGAGCTTGAGAGTTTAGATTTTGTTTGAGGGTTTGCCAGAAGAAAAAATCTCTTTTGAAATCGTTGTTAGGTCAGAGCATTTTTCTGCCATGTCACTACAACGAATGCCTCTGCCGTCATGACCTATCAAACGTGCAATAAGATTTTTAGAAATTATTGTTTTCTTTCCCATCACAAAATAAGTAACTTGACGATTTGAAGCAGTAGCGTGAATCTAGAATTCTTTAACTAATCTTGGAAAGACTGGATGCAGCAGACGATCAAAATACTTTGTCCACCCTTGAAGTTCAACATCAGGAGTAAGGTCGTAACCGTTTTCCTTCATACTGACGAAGTCCATAATGAGTTCACAAAGAACTTCTAGCAAATCAATGGGAGTCATGAGTGTTCTTTAAGGTTCTTCATACCTGTCTATTGTTGAAGAAGAAGAAGAGCCAGGAACACTTTAAGAGCTTTAAGCAGTTTGAGAAGAAGCCATTGTTCATATAGACTTTGTGATGCAGTGGGAGAACTGACTTGAGGTTTTGCATTTGTGTTCGCAAATGTTTCGGTTTAGCAAGAGTCGCCACCGACTTTTATTTTATCCAAAAGGAAAGGTAAAAAAGCACATGAAAGACCTTTGAGATTGTTTTTGGGTTCGGGGGGTAGATTATGAAAAGGGAAGGTGCTAGCACCCTTTTCATCATGGTTTTCCATGGGCTATGAGTTACTTGTTTTAGATCACCTGCTTTTGCTTTTCAATTGTTTGACATGGTGCTTTTGTGTGTGGTTTTGAAAGTATTTTGAAAAGAGGCCTTTGTTTTGGCAACCTTTGTAATGATTATTGTTTGAATGTATACAAAGGTGTTTGTCTTTTGAAAAATGTTTCAATGTTTGAAGGTTTTTTTGGGAAATGTTTTGAAATGTGTGTGTTTGTTTGAAAATATTAAGGATGGTTTGCAAGTTGATCAAGTAACTAGGAGTTGTCTACCCTACTCAAAGATCTTTCCTACACATTTTTATTCCTTTGATATTTTTTGTTTTACCATTGTATTTGGTAAACAACCCTATCTTTGGATGTTAAACGGGACGGGCGTGGGTCATCGTATGACCATGATAACAATATTGCCAAGTATCTTAGCAATTTTTTTGAGGGATTAGATCATTTTTGTTTAGGCAACCAAGATAGCGTCATCGAGGGACTATGATCTTTTTGTTTTGATTTTGTTTTGCCAAGATACCTAGCATGCATACCATGGCCATTTTAAGGCAACAAAGTGGATGAAACCCTATGGGTGCCTGTGTGCATTGTGTTGTCATTTTTCATGCATTTTTGTCTTGTGTTTAGTAATGCTATTTTTTTGATTTTGGTCTTTGCATACAAAACCCTAATCTTACTATCATGAATATAATACGATAAATTACGTAAAAGTAAATCTAAGACTATTACAACAATATTATGGGAAGGGGGTACAAGTTTGAATAGGGGGATATTGCACAAAAATAAAGCCCTAAAACTATTACAACCATATTGAATTTATACAACAATAAATAAATAAACAAATATTTAAATGTACAATAAAATGTAAATATGCACAAATGTTTTTGTATTTATTTTTATGTATGTAAAAATGAATTTACTTAATGTCTTAAAAAAATAAGAAAATAAATGATTATTTTTGGAAAGGGTGAAAACCCTAATTTTTTGTCTTAAGAGAAAATATCTTCTAATATTATTTATTTCATTTATGTACAAGAAAATAAATAAAATATATACAAAGATGTTAAAAAATAAAATATGTATGAAAATATTTTTTTTAGTATATAAAATAATAAAAATAAAATGTATAGTATTTTTTTTATTATTTTACAAATTTTATTTAGAAAATAAAGTATATTAACCTAATAATTTATTTATTATGCAAAAAATAAAATAAATAAATATGAAAAAAATTCAAAAAATAAAGAAAATATTTTTAGGATTTTTAATGTTTAGGAAAAAATCTATAAAAGTCATAAATGTGAAATATGTAAGAAAATATGAAAAATAAAAGAAATGGGCCAAGGGGGTGCAAATAACAAAATAGGGGGGGGGGGGGGGGGGGAAATAGTCATCCAAACCAAGCCCAGGCCCACGTTCCACTTCGTCCCTAACCTCTGAACAAAAATGCGCGCGCCCTGTACTTCAAACTGTATCTCCTGCATACGTGCTTAAAAACAAAATCTTGCAACATGAAACTTGTAGCATTTTTAGTCACGATTCCATTGATATAAAAAACTTGACCTAACTCTCAAAGATTAGAGAGAATTTTGTCATCCCTAATTTCTGACCTAAAATTTTCAGCAAGTTCATCATCCAAATTCTCCTAGCTCAGTTAATATAAATGGAAGCTATGCACATGTATAGTTCAAGCAACTTAAGGACTACATTTTTGCTTCACAAACCTAAGCCTAAGGATGTCTAAATAAGGAGATAGAAAGTTGGAAATTACCTTGTTCAGTCAAGTTCAAATATGGAAATGTAGCAACTTTGAGTGAGGCCTGAAGGACTTTTGAGCTTACTCGATGTTCCCTTGACCTTTCCCAATGCTTAACTTGCTTTGAAATGGTCTGAAACTCCTTGTAGAACTCAACCTGCAAAGCTTCAAAATGAAAATGGTGAAGTGGGAAAATGAGGTTACAGTTGCAAAGTAAGGGCCTAGACAATTTAGGTTTGTTGTATTGAATGTGTTTGAAGTGGTTTCAAGCAAAACGCACGAGGCAAATTTGTTTTGGAAGTTATTCTGCAGGTGATGCCTTGTTTGGGCAGGAACTTGGTGTTTTTGTGTTTTGGAGGGTTTGAGAAGTTGGCAACTCGTGTTTCTGGCTTGGTATATTATGCTGAGCCTGTTTGAAAAGGTTACAAGACTTGGTTTTAATAGATGCAAGAGTTATGTGGACTTTTGCAAGTTACTTGCTTTTGAAGCAAAAGTTGAGTTGACAAAGCCAAAGCCTGTACTTACTAGCTTGAGGCCTGCTGAGAGTTGGTAAACATTTTATGATATTTGTGGAGTTGGTTTTCAAAAGTTTCTTAGGTCCATGGCTCAAGATAAATAAAGTTTGTAAAAGCTAAATTTATCAAAGTAGCATTGTTATCTTTTTGCCATTTTTGGAATAAATCAATGTATAATGCTCCAAAGCTCAGAATAATGCCTTTGTCCAATGTATTTGAATTAAATTAAGGAGTGTGGAAAGGATTAAGACCTGTAAAAAAAGTACAAGCATGATTCAAACTGATTTGCAACTTGTGCCAATGTGAAAAATGCCATGGACAAAAGTGAGAAATGGCCATTTTCTTTTCTTCGATTCTCCCTAACCATAAATGATCTTGGAGAGTTCTTGCACATTTTGGAAATCTTGTAACATGCTCTATAATCCATCTGTGAAATGAATTTTGAGATTCCACTTGGAACTATGTGAAAAGTTGCCATAAAGATAGGTCAAAATTCTGCCTAAACTAGGGCAAAATTTCACTAAGTTAAAAGTTTCATGGACCCATATTCACAAAATCATAACTTGAGATCCAAGCATATTTTTGGAAAACTTTGTGAATAAAAGTTGTAGATTTTGTGTAGTACTACAACTTTCATGTTGGAAGTTTTGTTTGAATCCAATTGCATCATGGTGAAAAAGTTTGGAAAAGTTGGGAAAAAAATAAGAAATTTTCGTAACTTTGAAAATTTCTAAGTTATGAAAAATTTCAAACTTAAACCCTAATTTCCAAAATTAGGTTTCTTGGTGAACAAGTTTCATGTTTTGACACATATTGATGAAAAATGACCCTTGGTACTTGATTTTGACCAAAAAGTCAAAGTTTGACTTTTTAGTGTACAGTTGATTTTTAATCAGTTGACTGGAAAATTCATCTGTCAATCCAATGCATTTGAGATCTTTTGAACCTTGTGATTAGGTCAAGATGATGCCATTGAGTCCTTGAAATCATGCTTGAACCCAAATTTCCATTGGTTAGGTGAAAAATCATAAATTTCCCTTATATAGTCAAAACCCTAAAAATGATCATTTTGCCCTTTTGATGATCTGATCAAATTTGTTGAGGAGTTGTGGTCCAAACTTGATCAAATGGTTCATATGAGTCTATAATGTTGATGTGGATAAAAAATTATGAGGTTTGACTTTAAATTGGCCACAGTTGACTTTTTCCCCAATACAACTGATTTTTAGGTCAATTGTCCAACTGACTGGGCAAAAATTTGATTCAAAGCTTGAAACTTGGTATGAGCAATCTTATAGGTCCAACATGAAGCATGAAAGTAACATGAGGCATTGGAAGTCCAAAAATCCCTGGGCAAACTCAAACCCTAATTTCAGGTCAACAGTGCAAGGAGAGGTATTGAGCAGAGCAAACCCCAATCCTGTCTGGAGTCCAAGGAGTCTTGTGAGGGGAAATCTTGATAAAATTAGAGGGCAAATTTTGGGGTACAACAGACTTTTTGAAGATTTTTGAACAAAAATTGCACACAAAAAGTAAAGAAAAATAGTAGAGAGAAGAAGTGAGAGTGAAAAATTGAAAGTGAAAGTGAGCAGTGTATTTTATAAAAAAAATAGAAAACTTAATTAACAAGAAAAGAGTGAAAAGAAATGATTACATAGCATTAATGATTCATGAAAATAGGGATATGGAAGAGATATAAAATAGTTACCGATACGACACGAGTCTCAATGCATCCAGTCACGATTTGGTCTATTCAGAATTTGAATGTGTGTTCAGCCTTAGATGAAACTCTTGTGAGATGATGATATATGTTGATGTTGTGAATTACATGCTTCTATATTTGAAATGAACTGTTTGGGAAGTGTTCATATCTTCTTAGATAGATCCTGATACAACTGTCCTACTAACTTCTGAAGAACTATTGATCAGATGTTCACCAAAAAACATAAAATTCTGAGGGTTAAAGAATACATAAATAAAACTCTTATTCTAGACATAATTTCATGCTGAGATGTTTCAGAATGAAAATAAACCTATCTTCAGAAAGGGTTTTAGTGAAGACATCATCCCATTGATGGTCTGTGTCAATGAATTTTAATGAAAGAATTCCTTTCTGAATATAGTCCCTAATGAAGTGATGTTTTATTTCTATATGCTTAGCCCTAGAATGTAAAATAGGATTTCTAGATAAACAAATGGCAGAAGTATTATCATAGAGTATAGGAATTTTACTCTCAAATATGTTGAAGTCTTCAAGATGACTTTTCATTGAGTGCATCTATGTGATGCATACAACTGCTACTATATATTAAGCTTCAGCGGTTGATAATGTAATTGTGGATTGCCTCTTTCTGGACCACGAGATCAGATATTCTCCCAGAAATTGGCAGCTTCCAGAAGTACTTTTTCTTTCTATTCTATCTCTAGCGAAGTCAGCATCACAGTACCCTACTAATTTATGTTCTTTGGTTTTTCTATAAAACACACCAAGATTAGTAGTACCTTTCAGATACTTGAAAATTTGCTTAACAGTTGTTAAGTGAGATTCTCTAGGATCTGATTAGAATCTAGAACATAGAAATACACTATACAGAATATCAGGTCTTGAAGCTTTAAGATATAAGAGAAAACCAATCATACTTCTGTAGATCATCTGTTCTACCTTTTTACTTACCTCTTGCTTTTCCAGAATGCATGTAGGATGCATTGGGGTTTTGGATGGCTTACATTCTAATAGATCAAATTTTTTCAAAAGTTGTTTGACGTACTTTCTTTGGTGTGTGTATGTTCCTTCTGGAGTTTTATTGATCCAGATGCCTAGAAAGAATTTGAGTTCTCCCATCAAGCTCATTTCAAACTTTGCCTGCATAGACTTAGCAAATTCTCTTCCCAGAGAGGCTTTAGTAGATCCAAAAATGATATCATCTACATAAATTTGACAAACTATAATATCATTTTTAAATGGCTTACAGAATAAAGTTGTGTCCACCTTCCCTCTGGTAAAATCATTTTCTAACAGAAAGCTACCCAGTCTTTCATACCAAGCTCTGGGAGCTTGTTTCAGAGCATATAGTGATTTCTTTAGTTTAAAGACATATTTTGGATGTTTTGGATTTTCAAAACCAGGGGGTTGGTGAACATAAACTTCTTCATCAATGTACCCATTTAAGAATGCACTTTTGACATCCATCTGATTGAGAGTGATGCCATTATTTACAACAAAAGAAATTAAAAGTCTGATAGATTCTAACCTAGCGACTGGAGCAAAGGTTTCTATATACTCTATCCCTTCTTGCTGACTATAACCTTGTGCTACCAGCCGTGCTTTGTTTCTGATGACTTCTCCTTGTTCATTCAGTTTGTTTCTGAATACCCATTTGGTTCCAATGATGTTGAAGCCTTTTGGTTTGGGAACCAGATCCCACACATCATTTCTGGTGAATTTGTTTAATTCTTCCTGCATTGCAAGCATCCAATCATTGTCCATAAGAGCTTCGTCAATGGAAGTTGGCTCAATCAGAGACACTAATCCAATGAGATATTCTTCATAGTTTCTGAATGTGGATCTTGTTATGATTGGGTCTTCTTTCTTTCCCAAAATTTTGTCTTCTGAATGAGCTAAGCTGCTTCTGAATTGTCTTTTCTGGAGAGGCTCTTCAGATGTTGCTGTAATATTTGTGAAATCTTCTTCTGGAGTTGTCTTTGATTCTTTGTTAGAAACTTCTGATGCAGTGTCTTCAGTACCTGTAAATTGGACTTCAGTTCAAAAAGTTTTATTTTGTAAATGTTGTTCTTTCTCTTTCCATTAAAGATGATGGATCCATCTTTCTGCCTAACTGCTTTACATGACTTTTAATTGAAGATTATATCATAATTGTTATAACTTAATTGACTTATGGATAACAAGTTATGCATTAATCCATCTACTAACAGAACATTAGTTATAGAGGGAAGATTACCGTTAACAATAGTTCCAGAGCCAATGATTTTCCCTTTCTGATTGCCTCTGAAACCTACGTAGCCTCCCAATTTAACCTTCAGGCTTTGGAACATATGCTTTCTTCCCGTCATGTGTCAAGAGCATCCAGAGTTGAGGTACCAGGATTGGTGTTTCAGTCTTGTTGTTAAAGATATATGCAACATAGACAATTTTATCCTTAGGTACCCATATCTTTTTGGGTCCCTGTTTGTTAGAGTTACCAAAATTATGTTTGAATTTTAGTTTAGCAGAAAAATCGTTACTAGTGTACTTTAAGTCATGTGTGTGCCCATAGGTAAAGTGAGAATTCACAGGAGTGAATTTAATTTCCAAATCCTTAACTTTCTTAGCTTGAGATACTTTACCTGTGTGCCCATAGATCACTGAAGCCATCTTGCTTCTATCTATGTTTTTAGCGAGAAATTTTTGAAAGCTATGATCATATTCCTTTATGATCTTATCAGGGTTACTAGGAACTTCTGAGATAGTTTCCTTCTGTGTATTTTGTAATTCATTTTCAATTTTTGAAATTTTTCTTTTAGCTCAAAGTTTTCCGATCTCAGTTTCTTAGTTTCTTTAGAGTCAGAAACTAAATCCTTTTTCAGGTTCTTGTTTATGACTTGAAGTTTCTGATACCTTTCTAGAATTTTTGACACTCTCTTCTAATTGAGATCTAGAAAAGTTAGAAAATACCTATTCTTCCTCTGAGTCTGATTCTGATCCAGATGATTCAATATCATCTGATACTTTGGCCATAAGGGCAATGTTGGCTCTTTCATCTTCTGATTTTGTGTCTTCTTCAGAAGAGTCAGAGTCATCCCATGTTGCCATGAGACTTTTCTTCTTTTCCTTAAAGAACTTCTTTTTAGGCATCTCCTTTTGAAGCTTTGGACAGTCGCTTTTGTAATGCCCTTGTTCATTACATTGTAGCAGAAAATGTCTCTGTTACTTGACTTTCTGTATCCAGAAGATGATTCAGACTTCTTGTATCCCGAGGATGGTTCAGACTTTATGTATCCAGATGATGGTTCAGACTGATTCCCTGTTCTTCTGGAATTTCCGAACTTCCTTTGTCTGTGCTTCCACAGTTGATTATTTTTTCTAGAGAGAAGAGACATCTTGTCTTCTTCTAATGAGGATCCACCAGAGTTTTCTTCTATTGCCCGCAAAACTTTAGAATCATATTTTTGGTTATATTTAAGGGCTAAATACTTACCTTGCTTATGGGGCTCATCATCTTCTAACTCTATCTCGTGAATTATGAGAGAGTTGACAAGTTCTTCTAGAGAGATTTTGTTCAGATCTTTGGCCAGTTTGAGAGAAGTGACAATGGGTCTCCATTTCTTTGGTAAACTTTTGATGATCTTCTTTACATGATCAGCAGTTGAGTACCCTTAATCCAGAACTTTTAGCCCAACAACCAGAATTTGAAATCTTGAGAACATTGTTTCAATGGTTTCATCTTCTTCCATTTTCAAGGCTTCATACTTCTGAATAAGCGCAACAACTTTGGTTTCTTTAACTTACGTGTTGCCTCCATGCGTCATTCTCAAGGAATCAAACATGTGCTTTACTCATTCTCTATTTGTGATCTTCTCATACTCTGTATGAGATAGCACTCAAGAGAATAATTATGGCCTTCTGATGATTTCTGAATTCTCGCTTTTGATGATTTGACATTCTTTTTCTATCAATCTTCTTATCGATTTCATCAACAAGATGTATGTACCCATCAGTCACCATGTCCTAGAGATCAGCATCATGAGCCAGAAAGAAACTTTCGATCCTGACTTTCTAGTAACAAAAGTTCTCTCCATCAAAGATTGGAGGTTTGCCATTGATTCTATCTTTCTCATCATGGCAGTCATTGTTGATGTTATGACTTGGTCCCACAATAGTGTTTTTCTTAGCTTGGATATTTTACTAACACGATTAAGTGCTTGTGCTCAAAACCAGGCGCTCTGATGCCAATTGAAGAATGGAAAAACATAAGAAAGGGGGGTTTGGATTAGTATTTTTAAAACTTAAAGAAAAGAACATGTCAGTTATCCTGGTTCATTTGAACTCAAACTACTCCAGTCCACCTGCCAAGGTGATTTCGCCTCTCTCAACGAGGTCTTAATCAACTAATCAATCTCGATTACAAATATATTTTGTGTTCGATAAAGTCTTCTTGAGTATAAACCACAAGCCGATTTTCTCAAGGAATTTCACTAAACAATATATAATAAAAGTGTACAATAATGTTTCTAATAAAACAATATCACAAGACAAGTGATGTTTTACACAATTTGAATGTTGAACATTTGAGGATGATAAAGATAGATGTGTTACTGTGCGTGGAAAATCCTAAACGATTTATCCTTTAAACATTGTTTAAATAGGAGAAGCATGTGGGAGCTTTTGGAATGTTGATCAATGAAAATTAAGGAGCTTTCCAAAAATAAAGATCCATGTTCCCTACCAGCCGTTACTTTTGAAATGGAAATAATTTATTTGTAACGCTTCAGAACATGCTAGCTTCAGAAGATGAAAGTATATGTTTCTTCTTTCCAAAGCTTTATGGATCAGAAACACGAAGTCCTGTTTGCAGCGTTAGAACTTCTTTAAGATATGTTTATAATCAGAGTTGAAATTTCTTTTTAACTCATCTTATGATCTTCTTACATCAGAACTTCTCTGCAAAACAGAATATAAATTTAGGGAACATAATTGTTCTTTGTGTTTGTTATCATCAAAACTCTTACAAGGATTGTAGAATCAAACTATGTTCTAACAGACACGTGCATGGAGGTATGAGATACCACACTCAGACAAGGTTCGCTTGACGATGCCTTTTGTCTTACACCCTTTATGTAGAGACGAGGAGTTATCATAGAGTACTCACAACTCTTGTTTCCATTAGAAGCCTTGTTCTGATTAGAATTTACCCGTGAGGTGGGGCGGGATTGATTCTACCGGTACAAATGGTGACTATTTGTTCCGATGGTGATTATATGTTTTGATGGTGACTGTATGTTCTTATGGTGACTGTATGTTATGTTGGTGACTTGGTTTTCTTTAGTTTATGTTTCAGACCTTTGATTTTGGTATTTTTGGCATATTCAGAAACATCACAGTAGATTTTCAGTGTTATGGAAACCTTGATTCCATGTTATTGCACTTGCATCATAATATTCATAAAAAATGTATACATGAAAAAAGGAAAATCCTTATGTTCTTTCTATTACTAAGGAGTCGTGCTTGTGAGCCTTGTGTTGTGTTTGTCCATCTCTTATTGGCTTAAAATCAAAGTTAAAAGCATGCATGTTCCTTGGATAATGGCATTGCATCCATCCATTCACCTCATGCATCTTCAAGCATTCATAGCAGGTACTCAGAGTTGGGGAAATTCTTATTCAGGCCCAGTAATCTTTTCAGAACTATAAATCTCGACTTCTCAAAACTCTGTGATCCAAAAAAGACATGGAACAACTTCGAGGGGAATTGGATGATATGAGAGATCAAATGGTGTTGATTATGGTGGGCATACAGGCTATGTCCTGTAGAAATCCTTAAGGGAGAAAATAACCATTTGAAGACTCAGTTGAGTAGGGTATGGAAGTTCTAAAGACAATGTCAGTAAAGAAAAGTTAACCTATATATGTTGTTGCAAAAAAAGTTGTCATTCATACCAATCCTATGGGACCTTTTTGAAATCTTGAAATACTTTGTGGATTTCATCCAGAACTTCGTGTTCCCAGATTTTATCGTCAGCAACTAGTTTTTGGTCTCCAAGTTAATGCATGGGGCAAAGCTTGTCAGAAGAGACAGAAGAAGCCCGAGAAGCATGTCGATACAATCCCAATTCCTTACATTGAGTTGCTTCCACGTCTGTCGGAAATTAAATTGGTAAAGATCCGTTCTTTTGGTCCTCCTCCCACAAACCTCTCTCCTGATTTCGATGAAAATGCTAGATGTGTCCTCCATCATGGGGAACCTGGTTATGATATTGAAAACTGCAAGGGGTTGAAGTATAAAGTCTGAAACTTGTCTGACTTCTTATCCAAAGACCATTCCTTGTCTGGAAAACCGCTTTAGACTCTTTATCCTTAGTTGAGTGTGTCTTTTGTGTAGTAGAAGATGGGGTGAAGCTTTTGTGATGAAGAAGTATAAGATATCTAGTTCTTGGACATTTTTTGTTGTGTAGAACAAAAATACCTCAAAGTTCGAGTTCTACATTCAGAGTACATTTTCTTTTGTGTAGTAGAAGATCCTTTGGTATAGCTTCTGGATTTTACTTATGTGTAGTAGAAGATGGAGATTCTTTTGTGAAGTAGGAGATTCCCAGAAATTCAATTGTTAAAACTTATATTTTGTGAAGTAGGATATGAAGTTTATTTTCTTCCGTGTAGTAGAAGATCCTTTGTTACAATTTCTAAATATTGCTTATGTGTAATAGAAGATGGTGCTTATTTTGTGTAGTAGGAGATTCCCTAAAATTCAGCTGCTGATTTTCTCTTTTGTATAGTAGAAGATGGTTGGTATTTCTTATCTAGAGTAGAGGATACTCTGATGTAGTTTATGGAAGTTCGCTTGATAAAGCATTCATCACATCTTTTGAGGGAATCTGATGCGATTACCATGTTGGGGCACGTGGCCATTCAACTGAATATTATAAACCATCCATAGATAAAGTGCAAGAATTGCTTGATGCAAAGGCTATCAATTTCGAACCAGGTGGTCAAATCTAAATTCGTCTTTGACTCAGTAGTGTCAAGACTACAAAGCTCATCTTTTGAAGCAATAAGTCCATACAGAGTATAGTCTCCTCAATATGGCAATTTTCTAGTTTCATTTGCATTCTCATTTGTAACCTTTCTTGTTTTTCTCAATTACTTTCTTGTATGCAAAACTTGTTTGTTTTTGAATATTAATCATAATGCATTGAATATGTTTGTCTTGAATTAATCCATTTGTATTCACTCTTAAATTTTTTTTTGCTTTTGATACTCAACTCTTATGAACAACGCAAATACTTCTAGAGGGAGGATAATGAGAAATGTATCTAGAATCTCAAACGGTATGCTTTCGAGTAAAAACATCGTTGACAATGTACAGGCAAGGTTTCAATTCTTAAATATCATATATATAAGGGAGTGAAACCCTCGTTAACCCCTTTGAGCCTTGAAGTAGGAGTTTCTTTTTTGTTCAGAAAAAACCCTCATTTTTAACCAGGGGTAGGGTAGTGTTCACTTAATTTGATCGAGTATTCAAATCTCATATGGAGTGAAAATTTAAGGATCAACCACAATGGTTACCCTTCGCCCGTCAAGAGGATAAAAGATGATGATACAACAATGGTTATTCCTCATCAGCCAAGGAATGAGGCAATCACAACTCTTCAACAAGTCAAAAGACTTAAGGTCACATGGCATGTTCAAAAAATAAAAGGAATGATTAAAAAAAGAAAGAAAAAGAATGAAAGCCCGCTAAGTCAAAAAGAAAAATGCTTGAAAGAAAATGACTTAGGAAAAAGTTATGGCATCCCGCTGGACTTCAAAATCAAAATTCAAAAGAATTTGTACATGAAAAAGTTAGGGAAAACAAAAAGAAAAATGAAAATCCAAAAAGGAAGAAAGGATTACAAAGAAAAATCCTCAAATGAAAAAAGTCATGTGATCAGATACCAAAATAAAAGGTGAAGTGATTTCCATGTCCAAGAAACCTCAAGGGTTCCTCAACCGTCTCAAACTACTCTTGAGAGATAAGTGCTCCTATTGAGTTAATTGAACAAAGGAATGGAGAACATCATGGACAATAGGTGGGTACCAAATAAATTTGAGCCTTAAATCCTTTTTCTTAAACTGTGAATCAGGCCACGTTATAACCCTTGAATGTCCTAACTGAAGCATGTGTTAATTTGAAGCAATACTGTAATGAGAGTATGATAATCTGACTCCTAAGAGGATAGTTAAACTTTTGAGTTGGTATCAATCCACCTTTTTACTTTCTTTTTTATAGATAAAACTCGATGTTTCGACATATTTTCAATAAAAGTTTTAACTTCATGACAAGCATAGGATTTGCACTCGAATTAACATTCTTGGAATAAAACATTCTTTGCATATGAGCAAGTGTTGAAGCGTCATGTGAGCTTGCATAATAAGCATCCGATGAAAAGTTTGATTATCTCAAAGGACAAATTGCTTCAGGATACCGTTAAATGGTAAATCATTTTTTAGAATGATCTTAATCTAGGGAAGACCTTCTATTGACTTTGTTGAGTAGAAGAAGATAAGTTTGAGAAATGATCCGAAGCAGATTGTATGGAAGTTTTCATTACCCAGAAGTCTCCATTGAGAAATGGTGTATCACTTTCAGTTTATTCATAAGAGAGAGATTTCTTCAAGTATCTTCTTGAACAATGAGGCAATCCAAGTTGAGAAGTATGGTTGTGTACTAGCCTACTTTCAAGACGTAAGTCAATTACCCTAAAAAGGAAAAGATTGAGAATTTGTTGGGTATGAGCGAGTTTTTTTTCCCAACACTATTTGTTGTCGAATGCAGCCAGCCTGTGGTAATCAAAGTCGAGAGGAGATATCTCAAAATTATCCAATCTGGGGCATTCATGTCAAGATTCGATCCCTTAAGTGAAATCAAACAGGGGAAGTTATGTCGGGATTTGACAAATCTCTCTGAGAATTCATTGACCAGAGAAGATTCATTTCAGAATCAAAGATTTCAGGGAAAGAAGTCTCAAGGACCCTCTTCGTGCATATCCCTTCATAAAACATACCTGGAACATGTTGTTTTGTTTATATTGATGCATGTACTTTTGTCCATTTATGGCATGAGAATAAGGAAAGTTTGGTTCGTTACCAACATGAGAGGTCTTAAAGGTTAAAGCTTTCTACAGAAAAAACCCTTTATCCCTAGTGAAAATGTACAACTGCTTAAACAAAGTTGTGATGCTCAGTATAGTCTACACTCTTGCTAAGTGATTGTTTGAAAGAGGGTTCCCTTATAGAGGACTTATCTCAAGAGAAATTCATTTCAGCAGGATTCTGTATAATCCTTCTCTCCAGTGCAGTTTTCTCCTTTCAAGGCTTCTTGGATAAATCACTTTATTTACTGACCAGAGATTCTTGATATATCCTCATGAAGTCGACATTTGCTTCCCTAGTGAGGCTGGCACTCGTTTTCCCCATGACGTTTGCATCTCTCTCCTTGGTGCGGTCTGCTCTTGTCAAGGTTTCATGAAAAGATTTAGGTACCTGTGGGAGATTCTTATCTATATCCCCATGGAGGTGGCTATTATTCCCGACAGAATAATCTCTTTTCCCAGTAAAATCTTGTGTTGAAATATATCCTGCAAAGGTGGATTCCCAAGTGTAATTTATACTGGTGAGATTACCATTAAGAGCTCTCATATTTTCCAGTTGAGGATGTGGCATTCCCCCCGGTTGGAGTCGAGTTTTAAGGATTTTCTGGATCAATTTCCTCTTGTCCCCTGTGAAGCAAGTTTTCTTTTCCCCAGTAAAGCCTGGTGGTAATGAAAATCATACAAAATCATGTTTCCCCGTTGTGGTGCATATATGGGAGTACTGGTCAGAACTCTTTTTATCCTTAGTGATAGAAGATTGTTGAGATATTTCTAGAGGAGTTTTAAACCTCAAGTTTCTGGTTCAAAGATTATTCCCGCCTCCTCAAGTGAAGATTTATATTCAGCGTAAAGACCCTAATGTGGTATGATATGGGTTTTATTTTGATTCAAGAATTCTCATTATCCCCACTAGAAGTTATCTTCATCAAGAAACTCTACACGATAAGGTTTCAGTTCCCAGCGAAGTTTTCATCATCCTGACCGAAGAAAAGGGATTTGTTCCCCATGAAGTTGAGAATTTAACCAGAGTTCAAGATTTTCTATGGATTCAATTTATTTTTGCATTATTCCTCCCAAGAGTTTACTTCCCCAGTGATATCGATCCTTGGTAGTTGATGTTTCAGATTTGTAATCTCCCAATGAAGTTTAGATTAATTATGCTCTACAGAAGATCAGATGTGCAAGGATAATTATTCAACAGATCCTTGTCATCCCAATAATATATTATTGTTGTGCTTTCCCTAGTGAAACACTAAACATGCATCATTATATTACATCTACCAAAATGCGTAGCATTTCCATTGTATAGAGCATTACGCTATAAAATTTCAAACATGCATGGAAGTATAAGCCGATTATGATATGCAGCAAACATAACCAGATATTATGCGCCTTAAGATAAATAATCCTTATGATTTTATTCCCCATTAGTTTTCTCCAACTGACCTATTCCAAGATATTCACTTCATATTAAGTGTCTTGTCTTGTGGGTGTCTTGACCAGTTTCCCCAACGGAGTCTGTTTTGGGTTTTCTATCAGTCGGGTCTTTGGTGATTCCCTTTTCCCCCTAATGAATTGTAAATTTCCCTTTCCCATGCAAGTCTTCTGTTATTATACTAGTGTTCGATTTTCCGTGAGAATGAGAGTAAGAGTCCGGTATAACCTTTCTTGTATCTCAAGTATTTGAATATCAATACTTGGTGTGTGGTAATTCATATAATTGCCACTTTTGAAGAATTACACCTCGCTTTTCGCCTGATGGACATTGTAGTTCTTGTGCATTTACAACCTATTAAAAGTCCAATGTGTGTTTAGCAATCCTTGTATAGAGTTCTTTCAGCTGGTCTCTTTTCCATTTGTAAGTTTGCCTTTGATCGACGTTCTATTCAGGTTCAATATATTTGTGAATCCCCATTAAGTCCACTTCTGATCAGCATACTTTCCTCAAGAGTCTATCTTTGGCTAGTTTCTTTGTCTTTATAAGTTTTCCTTTGTTCAGGCATCCTTTGTTAGAGTCTCTTTTGATCGATCTCTTTCTTATATGTGTCTAAACACTGAACAAACATGTATATCATACCCCCAATGAGATTTCCTTTGATCGATGTTCTTTATGGAAGTCTATATGTGGTTAGTCTTCTTTCTCCTCTATGAGTTCACTTTTTATGTAAGTGTTCTCTGTCTGATGCCTTTAAGTTCATTTTTGATGCAAGCGCTCTTTGTCTGGTATCTTTGAGATCTCCTTTAATTTAGGTGGTCACTATGGAAGTTTATATGCAGTTAATTTTCCTTTTCCTCTGTGAGTTTGCTTTTGTTGCAAGAGTTCTTCGTTGGTATTTTTGAGTTCGCTTTTATGTAAGTGTTCTATGTCTAATGCCTTTGAGCTCAATTTTGATATAAGTGTTCTCTATTTGGTATCTTCGAGTTCGCCTTTGATTCAGGTGTTCTCTGTGGAAGTTAATTTGTGGTTAGTCTTCTTTCTCCCCTATGATTTCACTTTTGATGCAAGTGTTCTCTGTCTGATGCCTTTGAGCTTGCTTTTAATGCAACCATTCTATGTCTGATAACTTTGAGTTCGCCTTTGATTAAGGTGTTCTTTTAGAAGTCTATATGCGGTTAGTCTTCCTTTTTGTCTGTGAGTTCGCTTTTGAGGCAAGCGTTCTTTGTTGGTATTTTTGAGTTCTCTTTTGATGCAAGTGTTATCTGTCAGATTCCTTTGAGCTTTCTTTTGGTGTAAATTTTCTATGTCTAGTATCTTTGAGTTTGCCTTTGATTCACGTGTTCTCTATAGAAGTCTATTTGCAGTTAGTTTTTCTTTTCCTATGTGAGTTCACTTTTGATGCAAGCGTTCTCCATTGGTAATTTTGAATTCGTTTTTGATGCAAGTGTTCTATGTTTGATACCTTTGAGCTTGCTTTTGATACAAGCATTCTTTGTTTGGTATTTTTGAGTTCGCATTTGATTCAGGTGTTTTCTGTAGAAGTCTATTTATGGTTAGTCTTTTCTTTCCTCTGTGAGTTCACTTTTAATTTAAGCATTCGCCGCTGGTATTTTTGAGTTAGATTTTGATGCAAGCGTTTCTATGTTTGATGTCTTTCAGTTTGCTTTTGATGCAAGTGTTCTCTGTTCGATGCCTGTGATTTTGCTTTTGATGCAAGCATTCTCTATTCGATGTCATTGAGTTTGCTTTTGATGCAAGCATTCTTTTTCAGGTATCTTTGAGTTCAGTTTTGATGCAAGTGTTCTCTGACAAATATATTTGTATGTGTCTAATATCCTTACCAGGCATATATCTTTGAGTTTTCTTTTGATTCAAGTCTTCTCTGTCCGATGCCTTTGAGCTCACTTTTGATGCAAGCGTTCTTTCTCTTGTATCTTTGAGTTCGCTTTTGATTCAGGTGTTCTACATGGGAGTCTATGTGTGGTTAGTCTTCCTTCTCCTCTGTGAATTTGCTTTTGATGTAAGCATTCTCTATTGGTTTCTTCGAGTGTGCTTTTGATGCAAGTGTTCTCTGTCTGATATATGTGAGTTCACTTTTGATGCAAGTGTTCTCATTCTGATGCCTTTGAGCTTGCTTTTAATGCAAGCATTCTCCGTCTGGTATTTTTGAGTTCACATTTGATTCAGGTGTTCTTTGTAAAGTCTATTTGCGGTTAGTCTTTCTTTTCCTCTGTGAGTTTTCTTTTAATACAAGCGTTCGCCGCTGCTATTTTTGAGTTTGCTTTTGATGCAAGCATTTATCTATTCAATGTATTTGAGTTTGCTTTTGATGCAAGCGTTCTATGTTCGATGCATGTGAGTTTGCTTTTGATGCAAGCGTTCTCTGTTTGATTTCTTTGAGTTTTCTTTTGATGCAAGCATTCTCTGTCTGATATCTTTGAGTTTGCTTTTGATGCAATTATTCTCTAACAGATATATTTGTATGTGTCCAATATCCTTACCGGGCATGTATCTTTGAGTTTACTATTGATTCAAGTCTTCAATGTCTGATGCCTTTGAGTTCACTTTTAACACAAGAGTTCTCTATCTGGTATCTTTAAGTTCGCCTTTGATTCAGGTGTTCTCTGTGGGAGTCTATCCACAGTTAGTCTTCCTTCTCCGCTGTGAATTCACTTTTGATGTAAGCATTTTCTGTTAGTATCTTCCAGTGCGCTTTTGAAGCAAGTGTTCTCTGTTTGATATATTTGAGTTCACTTTTGATGCATGAGTTCTTAACTGATGCCTTTGAGCTCATTTTTTATGCAATTGTTCTTTGTCTAGTATCTTTGAGTTTGCCTTTAATTCAAGTGTTCTCTGCAGAAGTCTATCTATGCTTAGTCTTCCTTTTCCTCTATGAGTTCGCTTTTGATGCAAGCGTTCTCCATTGGTATTTTTGAGTTTTCTTCTGATGCAAGTTTTCTCTGTCTGATGCCTTTAAGCTTATTTTTTATGCAAGCATTCTCAGTCTGGTATCTTTGAGTTCTCCTTTGATTCAGGTGTTCTCTATGGAAGTCTATTTGCGATTAGTCTTCATTTTCCTCTGTTAGTTCCCTTTTGATGCAAGCATTCTCTGTTGGTATTTTTTTAGTTCACTTTTGATGCAAGTGTTT
The DNA here is from genome assembly GCA_948472305.1 of Vicia faba. NCBI lineage: Eukaryota > Viridiplantae > Streptophyta > Magnoliopsida > Fabales > Fabaceae > Vicia > Vicia faba. The sequence continues at coordinate 700,592,464 of OX451737.1, forward strand.
TGTGTTTGATGCCTTTGAGCTTGATTTAGATGTAAGCTTTCTATGTCTAGTATCTTTGAGTTCGCCTTTGATTCAGATGTTCTCTATAGACATCTATATGCGGTTAGTCTTCCTTTTCCTATGTGAGTTCACTTTTGATGCAAGTGTTATCCATTGGTATTTTTGAGTTCACTTTTGATGCAAGTGTTCTCTATCTGATGCCTTTGAGCTTGCTTTTGATGCAAGTGTTCCCTGTCTGGTATTTTTGAGTTCGAATTTGATACACGTGTTCTTTGTAGAAGTCTATCTCGGTTAGTCTTCCTTTTCCTCTGTGAGTTCACTTTGCATGCAAGCGTCCACCACTGGTATTTTTGAGTTTGCTTTTGATGCAGGTGTTTCTCTGTTCGATGTCTTTGAGTTCACTATTGATGCAGTTGTTCTCTGTCAGGTACCTTTAAGTTTGCTTTTGACGCAAGTGTTCTCTGACAGATATAATTGTATATGTCCAATATTCTTACTGGGCATGTATCTTTGAGTTCACTTTTGTTGCAAGTCTTCTTTTTCAGATGCCTTTGAGCTCAATTTTGATGCAAGTGTTCTCTATCTGGTATCTTCAAGTTCACCTTTGATTCAGGTGTTCTATGTGGGAGTCTATCTACGGTTAGTCTTCCTTCTCCTTTGTGAATTTTATTTTGATGCAAGAGTTTATGTTGGTATCCTTGAGTGCACTTTTGATGTAAGCTTTCTCTATCTGATATCTGTGAGTTCACTTTTGATGCAAGTGTTCTCTGTCTGATGACTTTGAGCTCGCTTTTGATGTATGTTTTCTCTGTCACATATCTTTGAGTTTCCCTTTGATTCAAATTTTCTCTATGGAAGTCTATCAGTGGTTAATTTTATTTCTCCCTTATAAGTTCCCCTTTTCCTGGCATCCTTTTTGTTTGATAGGTTCATTTTTGTTTGGCATTCTTTCCGTTTGTTAAGTTCCCCTTCATCCGACGCTCTTTTCTTTTGTTAAGTTTCGCCTTCACCTTACGTTCTTTTCGTTGATAAGGTTCACCTACGCCTAGTGTTCTTTCATTTGATACATTCTCATTCACTCGACCTTCTTTCAACTTGTTAAGTTCCGCCTTCACCCGACGTTTTTTTTCGTGGATAAGGTTTGTCTTCACCCGACGCTCATTCCATTTGCAGGATCACCTTCACCCGACATTTTTTTTGGCTTATTAAGCTTTTCCTTCATCCGCCGTTGTTTTCGCATGTTAAGGTTCACCTTCACTTGACATTCTTTTTTTTAATTGGTTCGCCTTCACCCGGAAATCTTTCGACTTGTTAAATTTCTCCTTCACCCGACGTTCTTTCCATTTGTAAAGGTCCGCCTTCACCCAAAATTCTTTCTCATATGTGTCTAGTATCCTTATCAGATATGTATATCTAATCTCACTTTTGTGTGTCTAACCCTGACTTGACACACACTCCCTTGATAACCACCTTTTCCCAAAAGAAAAAAATAGAAAATTCAAAAAACCAAAAATAAATAATACTTGATTGTCTTTAAAGTTAAAATTTTATAGTTCTATTGAGTATTCAATCCTCTTCTATCTTGATTGTTCTAAAGGCTAGCGCTAATATCACGCTCAAGTTTAAGATGATTGAATAGGGTAAGATGTTGCATCCCAAAATTTTCCCTCATGATTTTACTTTTATCCGGTTTAGGCTTCTCATTCATCTGCATACATTCGGTTAGATTATTAACATAACATGTATTTTCATTCAATAAAGCACCTGAGGGTTTAAAATATAATATGATTATGCAAGTTAGGGTTGTCAATGACTGAGGTGTACATATCCAAATAAATTTTGGATCTTCTGTTTCTTCAAGCAGCAAAGTGTGAATTAGGGTTTTGGAAGTATGGTTATCAGGAACCTCTTCCTCAAAGGCCATTATCCATCCAATTTCATAAATTCCAAAGATAAAGGTTTATTTCCCTAGATATATAACATTCAAGAGAAGTTCCTTGAGAAGTTATGCATTTCTTAGCTTTGTCATTCAAAGGATCCTATTCTTACTTGAGGCACTAGTCCATTGGAAGCCTTGAAGTACTCATGGTCAGATAGGGTTTGTGAATATGATGATGCAAAGATTCTTTATCTAATCACTTGGCTTACAAGCTTCTTTAAAGTCTATTTCAAAGTACTTTGAGCCTAAGACCTAATGCTTATTGTGAGATTAGAATTTTGAGATTAAAAGATCAATGTGCTTGAATCAAGGTTTCAACTATGTGTTGAGACAATTAAGGCATGATGACATATTTAAGGGGTTAAGTGGACACAAGGTCCAATTCAAGGTTTTGGCTATATGGAGTTTTGTGCAAGAAGCATGTTCCATTTAAAGTTTGCAAGGGGGGAAATATCTTGCACTCAACAATAAATTCAAGTACTTCAAAGTATTTTATTCAATCATTTGTATTCTTTAAAGCACAGTGGTTCATTCAAAAATACAAAATAAGTTTAGTTATTCCAAGCTTTGATGGAGCAATTTCCATGGAACATTCAAAAGCAGATACAAGATATAAGAAGATTGAGAATTCAAGTTCCAATTTTAAATGGATGTTTTCCTTGAACATTTGGAATCTATCATTGAATTTTCAAGTTTACAACTTCATAAAAACTTCATTCAAGTTGTCAAGTTCCTTTATACAAAGTCAATTCGTGATTCTTCATTCATGGTCATTCAAACTCCATTCAATTTCACCATTCAAAATTTCAAGACCAAATATTTGTCATCATCAAGTTCATTTACAATAAATACTTATTACAACTTCAAGTTTTACAATTGAACTTTCTATACAAGTTCAAGATTCATTTACGGCTACAAATATCAAGAAATTACAAGTTTGGAACCTGGAACATAGAAAGGAAAAATGTATAAGTTGCTAAACTCCTAAAGCTACAAGAATCTAAGCATTTCCCATGTTTTTAGTCTTACTTCATCACATGTTCGAATAAGATTTTCTACCATCTGCTGCAACTTTCCAAAACCAACTAAAGACATTTCCTTGCAATCCATAAAACCTTGTTCCATAAGACTATGTTTGACATTGCTCAGAACTTGCTACAAAATTGAGCATAAAACCTGCAAGAACAATACAAAACAGATGCCAAACGTTAAACATAATCAAGAACCAAACTTATCACCTGATCTTACCAGTTGATCAGAACCTATAAAGTGGCCGGAATATGATTTGTAGTCGGGCTGTGATGTCGAGGAGAAAAAAGGGGGTTGTACCTGCAAGGCACTCCGACAATCAAGTAAGGGTGGGAACAAGGAGATATAAGCAAATTATTAGGTGGTGAATAGTCAATATTCGATACCTGGCCCTCAAAAGCGTGAGGGTTTATATATTTCCCCTGGCGCATGGCCATTGGTTCTTGATTCCACGCCTATATATGCGGTTCCATAAAATCAGGTAACTTCCAGGACTTGGTCAAACCGGGAAGATGTGCCCGTAACTAGCCAATGGTTCCAAGGAGGGGGGCAGTTATGGGAATCTCTCTTGTCGGTTCCTAGTGATCTGCACGACGTTGATGTTGGGAAGGTTGAAAGAATACTCGTCGATCATCCTGGGCCAGTGCTGGCTTGGGATGCCAAGTGGTTGATATTTCCCAAAGGATAACGGGTGGTTCGGGTCATGGAAGTGAGGTCCGCACCAAAGAAAATGTCTATACTGGGCCCATTCGAAGTTGTCAGGCCAGTCCAGAACAATAACCCCCTAAGTCGTTGCTTTTGGGTACAGGAATGATGACTTTAATACGTGCTCGTGGAACAGGGATGCGTCTTATGGGGAAGCGAGTGTTTCCCATTTCTCCTTTATCACAGGGAGATGAGGAGTTGATCGTCAGGACCCTTGAATTTGGAGAGGTAGCATGTTTTGGAAAAGGTGCTAGCAAAGCGGTGCAATAATGACTTAGGGATAAGGTGTAATGATGCAAGCTCCATAATTGTTTTCTAAGCTAATCCACTACAAAATAGAGGTTGATTGAGTTGGGATATCATAAACCAAACCCAAAACCATAACCCTTAAAAAAAATGAAATAGAAATATATACAAAAATCGTGTCCGCACGCGTCGCCCGATGACATAAAAGCTTTGCCTGGCGACGACCATAAAATACAAGGCCCATGTTGTGCCATGTATGCAACTAGCAAAAAATAACCACCCTCACCCGACAAAGGTAAGCTTCGCCCGAAGATATCCTTATTTCTCTCCCAACGAGCTTCTAGAGACCCTAACTCAGTAGCTACTGGAAAATGATCCAGTCCTTTCGCCCTTCCGTCGTTCGACGACACCGACGCGAAGGCTCCTCGCCCAGGCTTCGCTCAGCGAGGAACACTAGAACATCAACTTTTGTTTCTCTTCTTGGATAACATTAATGGCTCTATCTTCTTGGCCTTATTCCTCTATTGATCCAACAATGCATCTTGGAGCTTTTATTCCTCTTGCTCCAACAATGCTCAAATACCTACAAAATGAATACAAAACTATCAATCAATACACTATGTACACAAAAACACATTATACACAAACTAAACTTATTTATACATAAAGTTGGGTTATTTCAACCGATATTAACTATGAAGAGTCGATAAGTGCAACAAAAAGTATATACAAAAATAAGTATAATTTGCACTTATCAAACTCTCCCCTACTTGAACTTGTTTATCCTCAAGCAAGAAGCAAACAACTCGAAGAAACAAAAACGATCAACCAAAGAGTCACAAATCGACAAGTTTTGAAAACGGAAAACAAATGAAATAATTCAAATGAAAAATAATACACACAAAGCAAACACTTACCATTAAACTACGAATATAACATAAACACGAAGCAAATGCTAAATACAAAAATCATGCCAAACATTCTGAAGCAACACTAGTTCACAAATTAATCACACCTAGCAAACAAATCATTGTTAGATTGCAAACACACAAAAGTGAGGTATTTTCACTCATCGAACAACCTTGCAAAAAAAAGTTTAATTTTAAAATCATCCAAAAATTCATGTTGAAGACATAAAAGCAAGAATCACAAGGGCTTTTAAAGGTTGTAATGGGGCTTGATTAACAAACAAGGGATAAGTCCTAAAGTTAATCGTAAAAAAACTTGCCTTAAACTAAGGGAGTGATCAACTCACAAAGACTCAAGCAACACAATTTCAACCAAACTTCTTCTTCATTCCAAATTTCTCAAACCAATAACAACACTTATTCACACAATTATTCAAACTCTTTTTGTTTTTGTTTTTCAAATCTTTTTCAATTTTTTCTTTCTTTTTCTTTTTCTCAACCTCATAGTAACCAACATATAAATTAATAAACATTTCTCCCACAACTTGAATTCAACCAACATCAATGAGTGAATACTCCCTACTTTCTAAGCCAAGGTAAAAATTCAAACAAAAAACAATGGTTGAGGGTTCAAGAAAACAAAGAATCAATTTCCATTCAAAAAGGAAAACTAAACACTCCTAGACAAGTATTAAGTTAAAAAATAACATGGACATTGACAAAAAGGCTCAAAAGGGGTTAACAAAAGTTCACACACTCACAAGGTAAATTGATTATTTGGCTAGGTAGTTGTGCTCAAAATGCCTTGATCATTTTCATGCTTTCATACAATCAACAAAAACAAAAGATTAAACATAATTAAATCCAATTAAAAAAAGAATTGTGGCCTCCAGCATATATGAACAATGGAAAGCTTCCTCACATTTGGGGTAAAAAGGGAACTAAAGTGATTCAAGTCAAAAGCAAGTAATGCAAAAAGAATTAATGGTATGGTAATTATACAAATGAAAAGTTTCCTAAACATGTTATGCTATAGAAAGCAATAAATGATCATCTAGATTTTACCACCTTCAAAGCATTATCATTACCATATATCCATAAGTTGAAACACCCAAATTTTGATAATCACCTCAAAATTCTTCAAGTTAACGGACCAAAATTGGAGTCCAAACAACAACAAAGGAATTAGAAAAATTAAAATTACACATATACAAATTTCCTCAAGCTAATAAGAGAAAGTGTTATACCCTAGTTTTTTCCCCTAAGATCTCTCATTATTTCATTTTTGTCAATACATCAAGATCACACACTAGGGTTGGTTCTCTCTTTCTACTTCATCCTATCTTTAAATTTGCTCTTGAGGGATCCCAAGCACCATGAATAGTGTATCTTGTACATGTTTTTTTTAGATTGATTAACCTTTAACTAACATCAAAATATGTATATAAGTTTCTTTGAATGTTCATATTGTAGGTGATGACACAATTGCATTCATCTCACCATCTAACCTAGGGTTTGAGGGGTGGTCATCAGTCAAATGGTTCTTCAATGGATTACAAGACCTTAAGTTTCAAGGATATGTCTATGATATCAAAGTTTTTGGGTTCAAAGAGCTCTCTCACCTTATTTAGGTCAAGATTTCCTCAAGGTTGGTGGTTGTATTCATTAAGAAGATTCATAGGTTCATGTGTTTATTTCTATGCCTTCTTCAACAAGTTTCATTGAGACTTTAGATCCATCTTTGAGTGTACTTCAATACAACATCATTTTAATGCCTATCGTGATTCATCATGCTTTATTTTTCCAACAAAGTTCAAAATGATTCAAGGTTGATTCAACCAGTTTGACCTAATTAAGCAAGTGCTTGATTTAGTGATCGAAAGTGCATAACTCTCTCAATTTTCAATATTTTGAGTTGGTTATTTTTTCTATGGGTTCTTACCATCATCTACAACAATTTCTCTTCACATGACAAGATCCAATTGTGCAAGAAAAATCATCAAAAGTTGAAAGAGGTTTCAAGTCATTTTGACACTCTCTAGGCTAGGGTTTGTTGACTTCCAAGGATCATATCTTGCTCGTTTTTTGAGATTTTTGATTGGTTCCAAATCCATGATTCTCTTTAAAGGGTCCTTAATAATTTCTCAACAGGTATCTAAGGCTACTTTTGAGTGGAAGATCACTAATGGTTGAGAAAGATTATAAGTCTCTTTGAAAAGTCTTTGAATCATAGAGTTTGGCTTCAAATGATCATAACTTGGACAATTTTTATCTCTTTGATCCTGTTATTTTTCCATAATAATCTTTTGGATGTCTACTAAAACTTTGTCTCAATATGCAAGACTGGAAAATGCTTGGAAAGTTATTAAAGAATTGAAAAGATTATAGGTCTTTTGTGAATTTTCCCAAATTAGTTCATCATCTTCCAACGACCATAACTCTTTCAATTTTTAGGATTTTTGAATGACCTCAATTCCAAAATTCAACTCAAGAGGTCTACTTCATTTCATCTTTAGATATCAAGACCAAATTTTGAGTGGAAGGTCACGTAATTTTGAAGAACATTATATGTCACTTTGGAGTTCTATACTTAGAAATTTTTCTAAGTATGAAAATTTGTGTATTTTTTACAAATTCAAATGGACAAAACTTTCAGCTCAAGTATCCAAATGGAAACTTTCAAAGTACATTGTTAAGCTTGATCGTTCAGCTTTCTAAAGAATCCAAGATTGCATCATAAAGCTCCTTACATTGTGTGCCACATGGCTGCAAAGTTGGTACCATGAAACTGATTTTGTCAAAACAATCAGATTGCAAATTGATTAGTATGGCCTCTAAACACAAATTTATCACGCATTTTATGTTTAAACATGATTAACTAAGTTTCCTAAAAGGTTTAGCACATCAAAACTCAAAGAATGGTTGAGTTTTGACAACTTGCAAGTCACACTTTGCTCATGATATAGGTGCACACGAATTCCCCTCATACTTGATCATTTCTCTCACTTTTTATTTCCATTATGCTCAGCTATAAATAGGGATCATCCCTCACTCATAAGAACAAGCATTAGAGAGCCATAAAACCTTTGTCAAACTTCTTCCATACCACTTAATTCTGCAACTTCGAATTTGGTTTTAGAGCATTTGTCAATCCAATTTCTGTGTCCATTCTTCATCCTTGAACTTCACTGAAGTTAAGAGAAGAAGAACCAAGTCTTGAAGCTCCCTAAATCGTACTAGCCAAGTCAAGTTTTAGAGATCTGAAGTTGAGCTTCAACAGGTAGATTCCTCCATCAATTCTCTCCAAACTTGTTACCATAATGTAACTCTCATCACTCGGATACTCATAATATCGTTAATTTTTAATTGGAAGTGAGTTTTTCTCATGAATTTTCAAATCTCTTTTTAATTGTTTACTTCTGGTTTTTTCCAAATCGACTAAGATGTGGTTAATATAATTGTTTTGCGGGGATACCATTGGAACCGTCTTGAAGAGACGAAGCGAATGGCACCGGTCTGAGCTTCTAATTTCACATATTGAAGGACCTGTAATTCGCGTGTGGCTGGAGGTTGAAGTTGATGACATGTCTTCTCTTCAACCAATGATATCGCGCCACCTATTTTTTCAAATCTTTTTTTAAATAATTGACCTAGTGTGTTATTCACTAATGTCCATATCATGCACAACGCGTCTCATCCTTTGGATTAGCTTACTAACACATTTTGACAATGATCAAATGATCCACATTATTTTGGTTTTATTTTTATTTTCTAATGTTTTGTTTTAATTGTTTTAAACTTCATAAATTCATTAAAAAAATCATTTCAACTTCTAAAATTCTGAAAAAATTACCAAAACTACTTTTGATTTTCTCTTTCTGATTTTTTTTCATAGTTTTATTTTGTGATTTGGTATTTTTTATTATTTTTCACTTTATTTGACTTGATTTAATTGTTTAAAAATACTTTTCTTGATCTTTAAATTCTAAAAAAAATTCTAAAAAAAATAATTTTCTTTATTTCTGACTTTCTAGAATTTTTCTAGACTTTTAATTTGAAGTTTACTATTTTTAATAATTTTTCACTTACTTGAGTTATTTTAAATAGTTTAAAAATTCTTTTCTGTTTAAAAAAATACCAAAATTTTTAAAAAATATTTGAGTTTACTTATGACTTTTCTTTGGTTTCTTTCAATTTTTATTTGATATTTTGAATATAATTTTCTATTTTTGTCTTTTATTTTCATTTTAAAAACAATTTAAAATCATTTTCTCACTCTATTTTGCTTATTAATTAAAATTTTATTTTTGTATATATTCTGGCTGATCTTGAACTATGTGAGTTTTAATCATAAGCTTCATTAACATAATTGGATCTTGGATGTTGAGTTTGACTCCACCAAAATGAATGAATGATTTTACTGATAGCTTGATTAAATTCTTTGGTTCAAATGTGGCATTTAATTCTTATCTATTATTTCTTCATCTTATTTCTTTTTTACTTTTCCTGTGCTATAAGTTTCATGAGTGTGATTTCTATCACATATCTAACTTGTATAGTATATACATTGCTATTGACCGACCTCAAAATAGGTGCGACGTCTACATAAGTCCACTTACGATTGCTTAACATAGCGTTATTTTTGTCCTGGTTCTAAAAATGATCATTTGTGGCCCAAAACTAGGTTTGCAAGCCCAAGTATGTTAACTTTGAAACCTTGGATCCAATAACTTCGAAGTTCATTGTTAGGAGGCTTTGATTCTATCAATCCTCTAATAATCTTCATGAAATTTGGTCTAAGTGAATCATTTGAACATCGTTGGTCATATGTGGTTGCTTTGAGAATTTGAAATGAATCATATACTTGACAAAAAGAAAATGAAACTTGTTGTTGAAAGGCTTTGATTTTATCAATCTTCTAACGAGTTTTCAAAAGCAAGCTTCAAGATGGTCATTCAACTAACTCTTTTGTACTTGACCTCTAACTTCTAATTCACTAACAATTAACTTTACTTTATATCTTTATTTTGTGCCTTTATTTTTATGTACCATTTGCTTTAAGCATTTATATTCAATGCTATTTTCCTTTCGCTCACTTGAGCATTTATCTTTATGTCATTTTATCTTTGCTCAAGTGAGCTCTTATTTTATTTTAAATACACTTAATAATCAACTTGAACATTAAAACCTTTAAAGTAACTTGGACTATTTGGTTATTATCTTTTGCATTGTGGAGTTGTGGATCTCTCAGACTTAGGATTAGAAGCCTTGATACTTGGGGATCTTTTTTCTCTGTTGTTATTCTGTCTGAAGTTCTTGGGGTATACTCCAAGACATTGGTTTGATTTTTCTTGGTGTGCAAGTTATTTTGATTATATGCTTTATTTGTGATTAAGAATTCCTCTATATACAGCCGTTAGTTTTCCCAATTTTTGAGAAAACTTAATTCATCTGAAGCTTGGTATTCCTTAGAGGTTTAGTATTTTTGCTTTCTTGGTTTCAATCCAAAGGATGGGAATTCTACATTGACTTCTTATCTCAAGTGGTTGGCTTCTTGTTGGTTAGATCGTTTTTTGCTTGGTTTTTACTTTATGGTTTAGGATAGTCCCTTCATCTCCTCCCATCTTCTTTAATTTCAAAATTCTTCTCCCTCCTTTTCAAAACTCTTCTTGTTTTTCTAACTTGAACCACTTCCATAATAAACTTGGACTTAGGTCCATGCATTTTCAAAAATATTTTCTTAATCAAATTTTAATTAATTTAACCATACTTTGACATCTTTTGAAAGACTGCAAGTCATTAACCTCACTTAAACAATTTTTCCACTTTGGCTTTTTACATTAAAACTTTTTCTCAAAAGATTAGATTCTTGTCGATTCTTGTAGTGATGCGAGCTACTATACTTCTATGACATGTAGTGAAGAGAGTTATTTTCCATATGAATGTTGAGTGATGGATTTTAAATCCAATTTATATCCTCCACTTTGAGATGATACAAATGCTTATTTCTCATAATTGTGGGTAGTAAGTCTATTTTCTACTCAGATACGATGATGAAGACTCTTCTCTTAAAATTGACCAACACAGATGTGTTTTAAAATTTTTAAGGTGAACTACGAGTACCATGATTCCCTATTGCATGGAAGGTGGTACGTAGGCACTAAAGGTTTGCAACCGCAGTGGGTGCAAAGTTGTTAAAAATACTTTTTTCTCATCTCCATCATCTTTTTTTTGTATACACCTTTCATAGGCAAAATACCCATATTTTCAAAGAGGTTCATGCAGAGTACCGTAGATGTTTAGGTTGCTAAACCCTTCCATTTGCATAACCAACCCCCGTACCTAGATTCTCTCCCCCTCTTTTTTTGGGTTTATTCGCTCTTTTACCATTTCCTTTGGAAACAATAAAGTGCGGTGACAATTTTTATTTGATTTGTACGAGTTGAGTCAATCCAATGGCTTAGTCTCAATATTTCTACCTCTACAGAAAGCTCTCGGAAGTTTAAACAAGTTGAAAAGTGAAGATTTGAGAATTTAGAACAAGTCAAATTTCAACTTGTTTAAACAACAATCAACACACTACCTAAACTAACAAAAATGAAAAACAATAAAACATGATTGTTTTACGTCTTAAGCTTGACACCTGTTATTTAATAATGTGAAAGAAAACAAACAATTATATTACACATTCACAAGTATAGAAAACATATACAAGCGTGGTAAACATAAACAAATAAATTCACAAGTAAACATAACAAGTTCATGCACAATTTCTATACAACATATACATTAATTACAAAACTCACAAACAAAGGAATTATCTCAATATAAAACAATAAACAAATCTCTGGCAATGACACCATTTTGTTGCAGCAGCATAGCGGCAAGAAAAAAGTAAAGTATTATTTTACCTGGTGATATTTAGGTTATATTGTATCGTGTCCACAGAGATTGATTATTGAGTCGTCATTCGACAAATCATTTGTTAATGAGTTTGGGGGTTTGAATGGAAAGGGTAAAAGTTATCAACATAAATGAATGTAAACAAAAATAAAATAAAAATGAATAAGTTATCAAAAGTGCATATATACTACTTCTCAGACTTAAACCTATCGACCAATTATACCCAACCTAAATACTCATCAATGTCACCATGTATCACTCATAACCTAAGTCATTTCTAATCCAAATTGAGAGGCCAATTGTATCACCTCAGTAGCGATCTCTCAACACCTCAATAACACATAAGTCAGTCGTGTTAATCGCTTCGACAATCTCTCAGTCAACAAAACTAACAAGGAGACATTAATCACAGACACCCAAGTGAATGTCAACTCTAAATATACCTCTAGAATCCAGAAACTAACAAACTATCATCCTAGATAAAAATCTGAGCAATATATCTCTATAACAACCCAAATCTCGAGCACAGAGCAAAAATCCAGGACAACAATCAACAAAGATTTATAAAGCAAATTTTATATAACGCCATGGGCGAAAAATATACATAAGTATAAAGTAAATACATATACAAACCCAACTAAAATGAGGTTGATGGAGTTGGGATAACAAAAGAGCGTAGTTATTTTCTAAGCTCCATAGTTGTTTTCTAAGTTAATCCACTACAAAAATGAGGTTGATGGAGTTGGGATATCAAAAACCACATCAAAAACCATAACCCTTACAAAAGAAATGAAATAGAAATATATAAAAAAATATGGTCCACACATGTTGCCCGACGACATAAAAGATTCGCCCGACGATGACCTTAAAATACAAGACCCAAGTAGCGCCACGTACTCATTTGGCCAAAAATATCCACCCTCTCCCTGTGAAGGGAAGCTTCGCCCGACAACATACTTATTTCTCACCCTGCAAGTTATTGGCGAGCCCAAGTCAGTAGCTACTAGAAAAATGCTCCAGTCCTCTCGCCCCTCCGTCACCCCGCGACACTGAAGTGAAGTCTCTTTCCCCAGGCTTCGCTTGGTGAGGCACTCCAGAACAAAAAATGTTGTTGCTCTTTCTGCATAACTCCAATGGATCTATCTTCTTGGCCTTATTCCTTTATTGATCGAACAATGCATCTTGGAGATTTTATTCCTCTTGCTCCAATAATGCTCAGATACCTACAAAATGAATACAAAACTATCAATTGATATATTATGTACACAAAAAGAATTATATACAAACTAAACGTATTTATACATATAGTTGGGTTATTTCAACCGACATTAACCATAAAGAGTCGATAAGTACAACAAAAAATATATACAAAAATAACTACAATTTGAACTTATCATGAGCGCGAGCTTTGCCGGGCGAGTTAAGAGGTGAAGGAAAGGGTGTAAAAGAGGTGGTTCTGGAAAATGTATGAGGGAAGGCGTGTCGCCCGAGCATCATCGGGCGAGCCTCAGGCGAGCATACAACTTCATCAGACGAGCCTCAGGCGAATGGGAAGCTGACTGTTTTGGTTCTTTGTTGTTTTGCATGGAATAAAATGAGTAATATGATGTGCTTCCCATGAATATGCCATGATGAATATATATAAGTATGTATTAATGGAATATGGTGTATGATTGTATGATATGTTGATTGTTGTGAGTATGTTGTATGTTGTATAATGAGGTATGAGATGATGAATTGTTGAGCAAATATGATGATGTGCATGTTGATGCGTATACATGCTCTGTGAATAAGAATTATGATGAATTACATGAATGATGATGCACTTGACTAGTTGTGTTCACGAATATTATGTTGATTGTGCATCATGAATTCATAGGATTATTTTGGTCATTGGTGTGTCATGTTGATAGGACGTAAGTCTAGTGTTGTTAGGATGTTAGTCCAGTGTTGGCCTCAATCCCATTGTGTGGATTAAGTGTCTTTTATGTTGTGCTCCAGTTCCAAGACGGAATTAATCCGATGGTGGGATCTTTGGAGGGTGATGACACAATGTTCATCAAAGAATTGGTACTACATGTATGAGTCTATGTTGATACATTGCATCCTATGTGACATTGCATGTTTGTTGATTAAGTGATATGTTGATGATGTGTGCCTTAAATGATGCTTGTGTTGATGTTTCAAATTAAATGGTAGTTTATTAGTGATGATTGATTTAATGATATAATGATGTTGTGATTGAGATGATGGTATGAGAGTGTTAGTATAATATGTAATATATGATGATTTATGTATTCATGACGACGTTGTTGCAACTAGTATGTCTATTCCTTATATGTTTTATAATGATCCGTGATTACTCACCCTTTATGTTTGAATGTTGCCTCCACGTGGGTAACATGCAAGTGATCAGGAGTAGTTCGTAGAAGCTTAGAGGATAGCTTCGGAGTGTGTTGTTTATTTCTGTTGAATAAGAAGGGTCTTTCTCTTATATGTAACATAGGGGATTGGGATAGTTTGAATTGAACTATATGTTCTTTTTGTTGACATGACCATTAAGTTGTTTTAACATTGTTAAGTTGTTTTGAGTTATGATTCATGAATGATAAATATGATGATGTTCCTTTAAAAGGACCTTTAATGAAATTATGTTGAGACTAGTATTCCCCTGTGTAGTAAATGATTTTATGTGTTGATATTCCGAAAACGAAATTGATTTATAATTTTTGCAAACCCGTGTTAGGGAGCAAGATGTTTGTTATGATGTTTTCTATAACGATGTGACACTCTTGTTGGTGATTTGAGTTTAAATTATTTATTAAATAATTCGTGATTTATCCATTGGGTTAGAAGGGTGTTACACCCACCATCCTTATGTTTCTACACATTTGCTCACACACACTCATACACCTCTATTTCTAATTTATAAGGTTATCACCCTATATCGAAGGGTCCCCAAACACACCAAAACACCAAATAACACACAACATTACACAAATTAATTACAAATAATTAATTAAAAAAATAGAGGCATTACAAATCTCCACCACTTAGAATATTTTCGTTCTTGAAAATTTACCTGATGCGAATAACTCAAGATACAACTCTTGCATCTTACTCTCCAATTCTCATGTCATGTTCTCTCCGTAGCGCCTCTCTAAACCATATTCAGGAGAGAAATTTCTTTTCCTCTAAACCGTTTCCATTATCGGGAACTTTGTAGGTATCTTCACATTTGGCACCAAACACATATCATTCACATTCTGCCCAAACAACTATTTTCCTCTGAGGGCTCTCAACTCTTTCTGCATCTTATCAAACTGGTCTTGAAAATCGTCCTTTCGATCATAGAAACCCAAGATTTCACTTTGTGGAGGAATAGGGTGATACACATCATCTTCAGCAAACGGGACCACATTCACTGAGGGAGGTGCAACATAGTGAGTCTCATTTCTAGTAGCAGGGGTGATATGTACCACAGGAGGTGCAGGAGAGGAAGCAGTATGAGAAAGTGGAGCAACTTGAGCATCCTGATTATAACCTTCTGGCATAAAGGTCTATGGCTTTCCCCAATGGTATCCCATAGGCATACGATTTTGAACAATAGCAGGTGGAGTAGTAGAAACAGGAACAATCGGAGCTTCAGTAGCAACCATCATCTGTTGAGGCTGAGCAATTGGTGGCTGATTCTGAGCAGCCACCAAAGATTCCATTAGAGAAGTGAGATTGGCAATACCGGCCTTCAAAGAAGAAAATTCCTCTCGCAACTCGCGATTTTCTTGTTCTAGATTATCCATCTTCCTTCTGAAATTGGCCCGAGTATTATACTGATGAGACAACTTGCTGAACAAAGTAAAGAAGCTCAGTAAGACACTGAGATATGTACAAAAAGTGCAAGAAGAATGTGCAATATGATTCATGATATGCAATGTAGATGATTTATTTTATTATTAACATTTCAAGCGACTCAAAGATTTATAGACAATTTGCAAATATCATAGTAATAACACATTTGAAATACTGAAAAATCTCATTATAATAATCTCAAAACGGATTACATTTTTTAGTACAAGTTTCAATAATTCCAAGTACAAGATGAAAGTCTAAAACCCTAAAAAACAAAGTTGATGGAGATCATTCTACACGCTAACGTTTCCCTGTGAGTCTGGAAACCTGAGCCTTCAACCTCTGGTTTTCTTCCGCATACCTGGTGGCGACCTCCTTCCAATCATCAGATTCAGGAAGTGAATAACTAATGCTAGACTGAGGCTTAGAGGAAAATAAATCCTCTTGCCTTTTTGTTGCTTCTATAGCATGACTCTCAAGAATCTCGATTAAGTCATCTTTCTCCTTCAGGCATGCTCGGTAGGATACCTCTAAAGTCTGGCACTTATTCTTCCAAGCTTCCTTTTCTTTTTGCATCCTGACTAAAGCGAGTTAATGCTCTTATACTTCGTATAATAGGGGAGGAATGTTCTTCACAAACATATCAGGCATGGGTGCTTCACGGGAATACGAAATCTTCAACTGGATGGCTCTTGCTTGTACCCACTGAAGATAAGGCTCCAAAGAAACAGACCCTCTAGGTCCCAGATCCTTCCTACTCTTCCTGTGAATATGATGCCAAGCCTTCTCAATCTCCTCTTTAGCTTCCTTATCAACCTCTCCCTCTTTAAGAAATAAAATGCTCACATGAATACTATTTGGCTTATTCCTCATCGGATATCAAAGTTGTCGTCGTGCAAGAATAGGATTGTAATTAATTCCTCCCTTTGTACCAAGAAGAGGTACATTGGAGAAACTACCACAATTGTCGATAATCTCTACATCATAGTATGCCTGATGATACCAAATAATATCTGAATGAGTGAGGGACATAATGTTTGGATCCCAACGAGATTCCTTTATGACATCCCATAAAGCATCAGATCTAGGTAAGTGAGAAATAAACCACTGATATAACAAAGGTGTGCAGCAAATGATCATCCCTCCATGATAAGAATTCCGAAGATGAATGGAGTAATAAGAATCACCCAATAATGTAGGGACTCGGTTACCAATCATAAAGATCCTGATGGCATTGATATCCACAAATTTGTCGACATTGGGAAATAAGAACAATCCATAAGCAAGTAGAGAAAAGATGGTCTCAAAAGCAACCGTACTCTTCATCCTAGCGAAGTAGAGAGCTTTATCCAATAAGAACTGACTTGGTAATCCTCTAATACCTCCTTTGGTAGTCATGTGGGCTTCACCCTCAGACTTTCCCAGGTGAATCAAAGCAGCAATCTCATGGGATTTTGGCTCCCCCTCTAAACCAGTAAAAGGAACACGATCAGTAATAGGTAAACCCAGTAGATAAGAATACTCCTCTAATGTAGGCATCAACTTATAATCAGGAAAAGTAAAGCATCGATGCATCGGATCATAGAATCGGACCAAAGTCGAGAGAATTCCCTCCTTCATCCCGAGCTTCATAAGAGAAATGGTGGATCCATACTTCCTCCAAAAATACGTAGGACTCTCGATCTCGGGAATCAGACTCATCAACTCATCTATCTTAGGATCTTTGAAACTGTATTTCCTGGTCTTTCTTTTTCCATAATCCATAGTCAAAAAGTACCTGAGATATTCACAAAGAGTCAATTTTTAAGTCCCTTGAAACAAAATGTCTTTAGGAGATGCTCATGGGTGCATGTATGCATGATGCAACAATCATACACAAGATCACAAACATGGGGTTCATTGGTTCAACATCCCTAGCATGAGGTCGAAGGTACTACCCAAAAGGTATGGTCTAAAAGTTAACACCTTCCGAACAAGGTTCTAGAGGTTCCCAGAGTCTACATCCTTCTTTCGGATATTACTAACTTTCGGATTAACTCGGTGATTAGTAATATTTTCAAGAAAAACTCGTCCAAGCATAGTATTGCGTGACAACTATTTCCGGATTACTCCGTCATAGCTTTTGCACTACACCTAAAAGGCCAAGATAGGTTAAAGGTTCTACGGTCCTCAATTTCAGCAGGCTCCCAGGTCGAAAGCAGCATGTCTTCCCGATTACTCGATAAACGACACTACAGTCAAAGGGGCCTCCGCTGAGTGGGGGATCTCATGTCTCCTTTTTTTGGATTACTCCCTCAAAGTTAACATAACTGTATTGACCGTCCTATCTTAAGTTCTCCCAAGTCTAGGTATAGGACTTATGAGAAATCACCAAGCACCCTAAAAACCATGAAAATACAGACAAACATATATAACACATAATATACAACAATCAATGGAACGTATATAGATATAAACAAAGGTAGGCTCAACCCACTTAGAGATGGACCATCAAGAGGTCAATCTTTCCCTATTGAAGTCGCCATTTTTTGTAACGGTAGAAATATTGAGACAAAGCCATTAGTTTGACTTAACTCGCACAGATCAAAATAAAAATCACCACCGCACTTTATTGTTTCCAAAGGAACAGGAAAAGAGATAATAACCCAAAAATAGGGGGAAAGAATCTAGGTAAGGGGGTTGGTTATGCAAAGGGAAGGTATTAGCACCCTGAACATCTACGGTACTCTGTACGAACCTCTTTGAAAATCTGTATATTTTGGCTATAAAATGTTGTATAAAAAATAGATGGTGGAGATAAGGAAACAAATGTTTTTTATAATTTTTTCACTCGCTGCAGTTGAGAACCTTTAGTACCTACGTACCACCTTTCTGTGCAATAGGGGATTAGGGCACACATAGTTCACCTTATAAAAATTTTAAAACAGAAGTGTGTTGGTTAATATTAAGAGATAAGCCATCATTGTTATATCCAAATGGAAAACATACTTACTACCCACAATCATGAGAAAGGAGAATTTGCATCATCTCAAAGTGGAAGATATGGCATGGATTTTAAAATCAACAAAAGCCTCACTTAACACCCAAGTGGAAAATATATCACTTCACTACATACCAAAGAAGTATAGTTGTTTGCATCACTACAAGGATTAACAAGAGTCTAATCTTTTGAGAAAGTTTTAAAGTAAAAGCCAAAGTGGAAAAATTATTTAAATGAAATTGATTGACTTTTTTTCTTCTCTCAAAAATGTTAGGGTCTAATTAAGTTGATTAAGGCTTGATTGAAGAAAATATTTTGAAAATGCATGGACCTAAATCCAAGTTTATTATGAAAGTGGTTCAAAATTTTTAAAACAAGAAGAGTGTTCAAAAGGAGGGAGAAGATTTTTGAAATTAAAGAAGACGGGAGGAGATGAATGGACTATCCTAAAGCACAAGATAAAAGATAGAGAAAAGAACCGTCTAACCAACAAGAACTCCAGACAAAATAACAGTTGAGGTCACAAAGTCTCCAGAATAGGTCAAGGCTTCTAATCCTTAGTCCAAGAGGTTCATGTCTCCAAAATGCCAAGGATAGTAACCAAGTAGTCCAAGTAACTTTAAATTTTTTTAGGGTTCGAGTTGATTATTAAGTATCTTCAAAAAGAAATGAAAAGCTCAAGTGAGCAAAATAAGAAAGACATAAAAGATAAATGCTCAAATGAGCAAAGATGAAAATAGCATGAAATGTAAATGCTAAAGTAAATGATACATAAAGTAGAAAGCATAAGATAAAAGACATAAAATAAAGTCAATTGTTAGAAATTAGTGGTTAGTTGAATGACCATCTTGAAACTTGCATTTAGAACTCATTAAAGGATTGGTAGAACCAAAGCCTCTCAACAACAAGTTTGATTTACTTTTTGTCAAGTATATCACCCATTTAAGAATTCTTAAGGAAACATTAAATGATCAATGATGTTTAAGTGATCCACTTTGACCAAAATTGATGAAGATTCATTAGAGGATTGGTAGAACCAAAGCCTCCTAACAAGAAATCTCAAGGTTATTGGATCAAAGGGTTCAAATTAACATACTTGGGCTTGCAAACATTGGTTTGGGCCACGAATAATCATTTCTCAAATCAGAACAAAATTTAGCATTATGTTAAGCAATCATAAGTGGACTTATATAGAAGTCGCACCTATTTTGAGGCCGTTCAAAAGCAATCTATGTACCATATGCTTTGAGACATGATATGGAAATCGTGTTCCAATAATATTTAGCACAATTGAGAAAGAGATGAGATGAAGAAGAAACAGAGTAAAAAATAAACCACAATTGAACCAAAAATTTAATCAAACTATTATTAAAATCATTCATCCATTTTTATGGAGTTAGACTCAACACCATGGATCCAATGATGTTAATAAAGTTCATGATCAAAATTTCATAGTCCAAGATCATCCAGAATATGTACAAAAAATAAAATAATATTTAACATAAAAGAAAAAGAGTTTAAATTATTTTTAGATTTGGAAATAAGGGAAAAATAGAAATTATATTCAAAACACTCAAGAAAACTTAAGTGATACCATAGAAAAATTAGGAATGAACTCAAATATTTTTATGAAATTTTTGGTAATTTTTTAAAGTCAAAAACTATTTTTAAACTAATTTAAATTGCTCAAATAAAAGAAAAAATATCAAAAATAGTAAAAATTAAGATAAAGTTCCAAAAAAAGTTCAGAAGGTCAGAAATGATGAAAATGATTTTTATAAAAAAAATCAGAATTTAAAAATGTCAGAAAGTATTTTTAAAATAATTAAAATAAAGCAAACAAAGCAAAAATTATGAAACATATCAAACATCAAAATAAAAATTTGAAAAAAAATATTCACAAAGTCAGAAATAATTCAAGGTATTTTTGTATATATTTTTTTAATTTTTGGATAAAAACTAAAAGAGTTATGAATTTTTGAAATTTAAAACAATTAAAATATAAAATCAGAAAATAAAAATAAAACTCAAAAGATGTGGACCATCAGATCATAGTCAAAACGCGTTAGTAAGCTGATCAAGTGGACCAGACGCACTATGCTTGATATGGACCTTATTTAAAAACACACTAGATCAAAAAAAGCCAACCAACAAAAATATAATAATTGGCGTGTTATCATTGGTTGAGACGAGACATGTCATCGTCTTCAACCTCCAGACACCCTGCAATGGAGATTTTGTGAGTTTCTTCAAATGGAAAAATTAGAGGCTCGGACTAGTATCATTGGATTCGTCTCTTCAAGATGATCCTAACCCCACCATCGCGCCAAATTTATGTAAAGTGTGCAAGGAGTTATGGATCAAAAACACAGAAAATAGCAAGCACAATTAAGTTGAGATTTCTCACTCAATTCTCAATGATTTTAAAAATTGTAAGAAGTATGAGAATCAGAAGGATGAGTAGAGTAAGTTAGTGCTTCATTTGGATCCAAATGGTTAAGAATTCTACCTGAACGAAGTTCAAAAATGGAACTCTGAAATTGGACTTCTATAGCTTGAAATGTGGCTCGATTTACTTGGTTCAAGTGTTGGAGAGTTTGTGTGATAATGGAGAAGGATGAATGTGAACAGAAATTTGGAGAAGGAGGCTTGAACTCCTGAAACTGATTTCAAAAATTTGAAGTTCGAATGAAGTTTTGGCAGGGTGTGTTTGGCTCTCAAAGCTTGTATAAAAGTGTGGAATAAGGTCCTCTATTTATAGGGAATTGAATGGGATTGAGAATTAGAGGAAACAATGAAGTTTGGAGGGAAATTAGATGGAGGTCGAGCACGAGTGAAGTGTGACTTGATTTTCATCAAAACTCAGCTATTCTTTGCGTTTTGAGGTGCTAATCAATTCTGAAGGTTCACTAAGCGTGATTAGAAGCAAAAACGTGCAACAATTTTGTGATTAGAAGCCAAAACAAAGATTTCGAATTCTGACTTTTGGAGAAACTTCAGTTTCAAGTTACCAAATTCAAATCAATGGCATTCTCAACTCAAGGGGTCTTAAGACATGATTCTTGAAGCTTTAGAAATATGAGATTACAAGATTTACAATGTGAAAAGAATTGTATGGAATGGATGCTTGAGCTGAAAGTTGTGATGAGTCAAACTTAAGAAAAGAGGTTGACTTTCTATACTTAGAAAACTTCTAAGTTTTTTCTTCAAAAATGACTTATAATCTCTTGCATCCAAACATGGCCTTCCACTTGAAATTTTCTATTGATCAAAAAAGATGGCATGAAGTAGACCTCTTGAATGGAATTTTGAGACTTGAACCATTCAAAATCTTCAAAAATTGAGAAAGTTATGACTTGTTGAAGTTGGCAAAATCTCATGAAATGACCTATAATCTTTTGCATCCTTTGAGCATTTTCCATCCATTTTCACACTTTGCAATTAAAAGATGGGTTGAATTTCACATTTTTAAGATCATTATGGAAAAAAATGGGCTCAAAGTGATAAAAACTGACCAAGTTATGATCATTTGAAATGACCTAATGGAATTTGAGGGTTCATCTAGAGGACTTGTAATCTTTCTTCATCATCAAGTTTCTTCCACAAAAATTTTTCTTGAAACTTTTAAAGTAATTTGTTGATAACCATTTGAATAGAATCATGTCTTTGGAATCACTCAAAAATACCAAAAGATGAGTAAGATATACCCCTTTGAAGTTCAAAACCCTAGCTCCTAGAGCAAGAAAATGCCTTGGGAAACCTTTGCAGTTTTGACCTACCTCCTTAGACAAATACTTTTGTCACATGAATATGAGTTGCTGAGGATGATAAGGAGAAACCATAGCAACCAAAACCACTTTAAAATATTGTGAATTGAAGGAGATGTGCACTTGTGATCAATGAATCACGGATTTGCCCAATTAAGTCAAAATTCTTCAATTAATCCTTGTACCTTTGAATCATCTTTGACAATTTGAAGTATGATGAATCATAATAGACTTTGTAATGATATTACTTCAAAGTATATTCAATGTTGAGGATTGAGTCTCAATGAATCTTTGTTGAGGAAGGCATATAAATGAACTCATGAATCCATAGATCAATCTTGATGGAATGTGTTGTGCTTTCTCCTACAACATCATCAATTGGGGAAAACACTTATTGCATTCATTAGTTAAAGGATAATCAAAACATATATGATCACAAAATATAATTAAAGGTGCTTGGTGATTCCCAATAGAGCAAAGCTAAAGATAGGGAGAAGAACCAAACCCTATTATGTGATCTTGTTGTGATTAAATTGATATGATGTGATAGAGGGATCTTAAGGTCAAAAATTGGGGTACAACACTACTCAGTGAAACTTTCATCTTATTACAAATCAAATTCACTTTTTTTGTAGTCTATTGAGTAATCTCAGGTCCAAGCACTACATTCTCCCCAGATTCATTCCAACACAAAGAAGTCATACACCTTCGTCCATAAAATTCTTTAAAGGCGTCATTCCAATACTAGAATGGTAACTGTTATTATAATTAAACTCTATCAACGACAAATAACTATCACAAGAACCTTCTTGCACAAGAACACAAGCCCTTAATAAATCCTTTAATGACTGGATAGTCTTCTCCATATGGCCATCTGTCTGTGGATGATAAGCAGAACTCAACCCCAACTTAGAACCCAAAGCCCTTTGCAAACTCTCCCAAAATCCTGACGTAAATATTGGGTCTTTATCGGAAAAATACTCAACGAAAATCCATGCAACTTCAATATCACACCAACGTAAATCTCTTCCAACATCTGTAAAGGAAAAATGATATTAATCGATATAAAATGTGTCGATTTTGTCAGTCTATCAACAATCACCCAAATTGCATCATTCCTCCTCGAATTATTCGATCTTCCCATCACAAAATCCATCGAAATGCTATCGCATTTCCAGTCTAGAATATCTAACGGTTTCATCAATCCTACAGGCTTCTGCTGTTCAACTTTCGACTCCTAACAAGTTAAAGATGCAAAAACAAATTGAGCCATATCACGTTTCAATCCAGTCTACCAAAATATCCTTTTTAAATCCTGATACATCTTAGTAGCTCCTAGATGGAAACTCAAGTTACTTCTATGACTTTCTTCTAGGATCATTCTCTTCAATCAAAATTTTCAGGAATACAAATCCTATCTCGAAACCTCAACGCACCTTGTGCATCCACTTTAAAGTCATCCTCTTCAGTCTGATTACTTCCTACCATCAAGTCCACCAACTTTACATCAATTTTATGACTCTCTTTAATGTTGCTAAGAAAATCATTGTTGATCTTCAACATACCCAATATTACACTGCGGTGTCAGCTCACAGACCAAACTCAAGTTTTTGAACTGCTCAATCAATTCTAATTCTCCAACCATCAACGCAGACATATGCAAAGACTCCCAACTTAAAGCATCAACCACGACATTAGCTTTACCGAGATGATAATTCAAACCAAATTCATAATCTTTAAAAAATTCCAACCATCTACATTGCTACATAATCAATTCCTTCTGATTAAACAGGTACTTCAAACCCTTATGATCACTAATCACCTCAAATCTGAAACCATAAATATAATGCCTCCAAATCTTCAACACAAACACCACTGCAACTAACTCTAGATTATGGGTAGGATAATTTCTCTAATGAATCCTCAGTTGTCTTGAAGCATAAGCCACGACCTTTCTATCTTGCATCAACACACCACTTAAACCCATCATCGGTGCATCGCGATACACTATAAACAGTTCATTAGGTTCAGGAAAAATCAAAACTGGAGCTATAGTCAATCTCTTCTCGAGCCCAATGAAACTCTTCTCACAATGAACGTCACACACAAAAGCTTTACCCTTACAAGTCAGTTGGGTTAATGGAAGTGATAACTTGGAAGTGCCTTCAATAAATATCTGGTAGTAACCAGCCAAGCCCAAAAAGCTTATAATCTCTATAATCTAATTTAGAGCCTCCCATTGTAGAACTTCATCTACATTGGATGGATCCACAACAATACCATCACCTGAAATAACATGTCTAAGAAAACATACTTCTTGCAACCAGAATTCACACTTCGACAATTTAGCATAAAGTTTCCTCTCCTTCAACACTTTCAACATAATTCACAAATGCTCTACATGTTCTTCCTCTGATTAAGAATAGATCAGAATATCATCAATGAAGACCCCAACAAACTAATCTTGGTAAGTATGAAATATATGATTCATATATCCATAAACACTCCAGGTGCATTAGAAACTTCGAACGACATCACCAAATATTTATAGTGTCCATACCGAGTTCTAAAAGACATCTTCTAAGCATCCATATCCTTAACTCGAATCTGATAATAACCCTACCTCAAGTCAATTTGCTAAACCCACGTGCACCTACTAACCGATCCATCAAGTCATTTATTCCTGGAAGTGGATACTTGTTCTTGATTGCTACTTTATTCAACTATCAGTAGTCCCCACATAATCACAAGGTGACACATTTGGCCTCACAAATTTCTTTTACAGCAAATTCTCTAATTGCTTTTTCAGTTCAGCTAATTCTGATGCAGACTTCCTATATGGTGCCATAGAAATAAGTCATGTACCAGGGACAAGATCATTAAAGAACTCCACATCTCTCTCCAATGGCACATGTGAAATATCATATGGAAACACATTTGGAAATTCATACACCACTTGCAATTAATCAATTACAACCTGATTTTTCACATATAAGGGCACAAACAACTCAAGTACATGAGCTTCCTCTTCTAGAGAATTTTCAACTCGCTAGTAGACAAGAAACCAACTTCTTTCTCCTCATTAGGAGCAAGAAATTGCACTGACTTGTTATAATAATTGATATGAACATGATTGAACTCTAACTACTTCATTCCTAAGATACCATCCAGATTCCTCAATGGCAAGCAAACAAGATCAACACCAAAATCTCTATCAAAGATTGACAGAGGACAATTCAAACAAGCCAAAGAAGTAGTCACTGATCCTTTAGTAGGAGTATCGATAACCATCTTAGCTTTATTATCGATTTCCCATGCAACAAACATCACAAACATTTGCGCCTCATCCTTTAAGAGTTATTCTACTTTCTTAGCGGATATAAACATCAACTATTCACCTTTGTCGAACTTTGATTCACACTTTGGAGGCAGGTTGCAGATATCTTCAAGAAAAACATTAGGAATTACACACCCCTGGCACATCACTAGCCATCATATTGCTTACTATTCTCCGAGAAGCAACCATCAACAATAACTGATCATCCTCCCTCAAAGATATCCCAACTTGATCGAAAAACAAGAATCACGAATTCGTACTCTCTTCGGGTTCGGGAAACAACATAGTCTCAATAACACTTGCACTCTAGAATTTAGCAGCACACTGAACCAATGCTCCACAATTGAAACATCTGATAGAAGTGCAAGCTTCTCCCCCACTTGTTTCAATCCCACTCCTATAGATAAGTGATTAAAAACAAGCAAGTACCGACAGTGTTTCACACACATGTCACATACTAAGGGACAAACAATATTAGAGAATACATGTCACATACAACCTGTTCATATAATATGATTATTGAGCGACTGACCTTTAATTGGTTGGGAGCCATTTTGTTTACCTTGTATCTATGCATGAAATACCCGCTCCCCGATGGGCGAGTGGGAGTCATTCGAGGACACTAGGAAATTGCCAGAAAGTGCTATGCAGAAATCCTCAAGTTAAAGAAATGCACCTTCGAGGTATGAGGGGAAAAAATTCCAACCTATGGATAACACCGTCTGACTAAGTCGAAGAAAACAAGGAAGCTTCTCATCCATCCTGGCTATGCGATGAGGCCTAAAAGCAAGAAGGAATCACTTCTCCTTTCGAGTTGTTTATGCATTCATTCTATTTCTGTTATTTATTTTTGTAGTTTCTTTATCTTCTGTTACTTACTTAGTTAACACTTTTCCATATGTGAGTGTGATGCGGTGGGAGAACTGACTCGAGGTTTTGCGTTTATGTTCGCAAATGTCGCGGTTAGCAAGAGTCGCCACCGAATTTTCTTTTATCCAAAAGGAAAGGTAAAAAAAGCACAAGAAAGACCTTTGAGATGTTTTCTTGAGTTAGGGGGGTAGATTATGAAAAGGGAAGGTGCTAGCACCCTTTTCATCCATGGTTTTCCATGGGCTCTTAGCTACTTGTTTAGATCACTTACTTTGCTTTGTTTTGTTTGAAATGGTGCTTGGTGTGGTTTTGAAAGTATTTTGAAAAGAGGCCATTCGTTTAGGCAATCTTTGTAATGATTCTCGTTTGTAAGAATGTATACAAAGATGTTTGTCTTTTGAAAATGTTTTCAATGTTTTGCAAGATGTTTTGAAATGTGTGTGTGTTTGTTTTTGAAAATAGCAAAGATTGTTTGAAATGGAGCAATTAACTTAGAAGCTATCTACCTACTCAAATGTCTTTCTTATGCATTTTTATTCCTTTGACATTGTTGACTTACCATTGATTTGGTAAGCAACCCTATCTTTGGATGTAAACGGGACATGCGTGGGTTATCGTATGACCATGATAACAATGTTGCCAAGTATCTTTAGCATTTTTGAGGGACCAAGATCATTTTATTTAGGCAACCTTTGTATAGCGTCATCGAGGGACTATGATCTTATTTTTGTTTTGTTTTTCCAAGATACTTCGCATGTATAACATGGCCATTTTTATTTAGGCAACCAAGTGGGAGAAACCCTAAGGGTGCTTATGTGCAATGTGTGTCATTTTTCATGCTTTTGTCTTGCATTAGGTTTTTTTCTATTTTGCTTGTTTTTGTTCTTGTCATGCAAACCCTAATTTACTAAACATGGTATATGAAAGCAATAAATTGCGTAAAATAAACTAAGCTATTACAACAATTATTATGGGAGGGGGGATACAAGTTTTGAATGGGGATTTTGCACAAATATAAACTTAAATATATTATTACAACCCAATCGAATATTGCGTGAATTAAATAAATATTCAAATATTTAAAATGCAATGCAAATGTATTTATGTAAAAAAGGTTTTGATATTTGTTTTTTGTATGAGAAAATAATTTAATTTAAATCCTAAAAAATAAGGAAAAAATAATATTATTTTTGGAAGGGTGAAACCCTAGTTTTTTAATTAAAAGAAAATGATGTTTCAATATTAATATTTTGTCCATTTTTTGTATAAGATAATAATAAATAATATTATGTGCAAATATTAAAAATTAAATATGTATAGAAAATAAATATTTTATGTGTATAAATAATATAATAAAATATTAAGTATTTTTTTATTGTATTTACAAACTATTTAAGAAAATAAGTTCTATTTATTAAAATAAACTATTTTTCATGTGAAGAAAATAATAAAAAATAAAATAAAATTGCAAAAAATTATTTAACTATTTTTAAGATTTTTTATTGTTCTGAAAAAATAATCAAAAGGAATAAATATAAAAAATATGAAGAAATATGAAAAATGTAACAAATGAAGCCAGGGGCTGCAAATAGTGGGCCAGGAGGGTGTGAATAGTGAAAACAAAAGCCCAAGGCGCCAAAAGCCCAGACTTCATCCCTGTCCTCTGGCCAAGCTCCCTGCACGCGCGTTTTCCTTCAAACTGTAACTTTCACATGCTTGCACAAAAACAAAATCCCATAACATGAAGCATGTAGCATTTAATCTCACGATTCCAACCATATAAAATTTGTAACCTAACTCTCAAAGATCAGAGAGAATTTTGGGACCCCTAATTCGTGACCTAAAAATTTCATGAACTTCAAGCTTCAAATTCTCACAGCATAGTTAATATAAATGAAAAGTATGCATATGTACAGCTTCACCATGTTATAAACTACATTTTTTCTTCACAAATCATGGCTTGAAGTTGCCTAAATACAGAGATAGAGTTTAAGAAATATACCTCCTTCAGCTGGATTTGGATAGAGCAATGTAGGGACTTTAATGGAGGCCTGAGGATTGTGTGAGCTTCCTTGTACTTCCTTCAAGCTATTCCAATGCTTATCTTGTCTTGAGAATGGCTGGAACTTCCTGCACAAGTCAAGCTACAAGCTTCAAGGTTGAAAATGGAAAAGGCTAAAACATGGGTTACAGAACCAGGGCAAGGGCTTGGATTGCTTTGGTATGATGTGTATGAGATGTTTCAAGTGTTGAAACATAAAACGCACGAGCCAGAAATGAGTTGGCTATGGTTTTGCAGCAACTGTGTGTTTTGGCAGAAATTTGGAGTTTTTGAGTTTGAGTGAGTTCTGGATGCAAGCAAATCGTGTTTAGCCTTGTGACAAGTTTGTATACTTGTATATAATGGATACAAAGTCATCTTCTCAACAAATGTGCAAGCTTTGACCTTTTCACCAACTTTCTTGCTTTTGAAGTAAAGTGAAGTGACTTATGCAACATGCTTGTACTGGCTAGCTTGAGGGCTGCAAAGGGCTTGTACAAATTGCTTAAGACCTGTGGAAGTTGCTTGCACCAAAGGGACAGGTCCAAGGCTCAAGATTGATAAAGTTACAAAAGCTCACTTTATGAAAATGGCATTGTAACCTTTATGCTTAAAATGGAATTATCTCTTGTACAATGCTTCAAAAGCAAAGATAATGCCTTTGTAAACTGAGTTTGCATTTAATTATTTAGTGCAGAGTGAGTTTAGGACTTGTAAAGCAAGGTACAAACAACATGGATTGGATTTGCAACTTGATACTTTGTAAAAATGACTTGAACAAAAGTGATAAAATGCCAACTTCCCTTCTTCGATTCTCCCTAACCAAAAATGATCTTTGAGAGTTCTTGGACATTTTGGAAAGCTTGCAATGTGCTCTATAATCCATCTGTGAAATTAATTTTGAGATACCTCTTGGAACTAGGTGAAAAATGTCCATGAAGTTGGGTCCCAAAACTGCCTAAATTAGGGCAAAATTTCACTAAGTTATTTAGTTCATGGACCTATATTCACAAATTCATAACTTGAGATCCAAGCATCTTTCGGGAAAAGTTTGTGAAGCAAAGTTGTAGATATCATAGGGGACTACAACTTTCATGTTGGAATTTTTCTTTGAATCAAATTTCATCATGGTTAAAAAGTGGTGAAAAGTTGGAACAAAATAAGAAAATTTCCATACTTAGAAAAATTCTAAGTTATGAAAATTTTCAAATTCAAAACCCTAATTTTCAAAATTGGTTTTCTTGGTCAACAAGTTTCACATTTTGACATATATTGATGAGTTATGACCCTTGGCACTTGATTTTGACCAAAAAGTCAAAGTTTGACTTTTCAGTGCATAGTTAACTTTTGATTAGTTGACTGCAAAATTCATCTGTCAATCCAATGAACTTGAGATCTGTCAATCCAATGAACTTGAGATCTTTTGAACTATGTAATTATGTCAAGATGATTCCATTGAACCCTTGAAATCATTCTTGGACTCAATTGTTCATTGGCTAGGTTAAAAATCAGAAATTTCCCTTTCTAAGTCAAAACCCTAATTTTGACCATTTTGCCCTTTTGATGATTTAATCAAATTTCTTGAGGAGTTGTGATCCAAACTTGATCAAATGGTACATATGAGTATAAAATGTTGATTTGGATAAAAAATTATGAAGTTTTACTGAAAATTGGCTATGGTTGACTTTTTCCCCAATACAGCTGATTTTTATGTCAAATGTCCAATTGACTGATCAAAAATGTGGTACAAGGCTTGAAACTTAACATGAACAATCTTAGGGGTCCAAAATGGTGTATGAAAGTCACATGAAGCATTGGTGGTCCAAAAATCCTTGTGCAAACTTAAACCCTAATTTTGGGTTATCAGTGCAAGATGAGGTGTCTTGAGCTGACCAAACCCTAAACTTGTCTTGAGTCCAAGAAGTCTTGTGAGGAAAGTCTTGATAAATGAGAGGGAAAATTTTGGGGTACAACAGCTGCCCCTGTTCAATCTTCTTGAACTTGAAGAGTTAGATTTGTGAGTTTTGTCATTCGTGATTCGAAGGTAAAAGATGATTGGACACTAGAGTGCCCATAAATTTGCACTCGACGAAGTGTAGTTGAGGGAATGGGCTTAAAGATGCCATTTGGAGAGATGATAGAATCTTGTTGGAGGTGGGCTTGTAGATGCCATCCAAGAATATTTCTTGAATTGTAAGTTGTAAGTCAGAAGAATAAGTATTAGAATGGTATTTGTGTATGGAACGTATCTGAACTGTATCTGGAGACTCGAAATCTGAATGAGAAACAGAATAGCATCCGTGTCTGGAGCGTATCTGAATTGTATCTGGGTGTTCAAGTCTGAATAAGTGACAGAATGTCAATCGTATCTGGAGCGTATCTGAACTGTATCTGATAGTTGTAATCTGAATAAGTAAAACAATAGCTTCTATGTCTGAAGCGTATTTGTACTGTATCCGTAAGCTGGATTTGAATGAGTAACAAAATGACTTCAGTGTCTGGAGTGTATCTGTATTGTATCTTGAAAGCTGAATCTGAATGAGTGACAGAATGACTTCCGTGTCTGGAATGTATCTGTACTGTATCATGAAAGCTAAATCTGAATGAGTGACAGAATGACTTCCGTGTCTGGAATGTATCTGAACTGTATCATGATTGCATATTGTTAAACGATAGCTGTTAATCTTATCCTGAAAAGGGTAAAATGTTAGCTGAAACACAAAGCTATGTTGCATGAAATTTATGATGCAATATATGTGTTTTATTAATGTTTATGATATATGAATGTAATGTATGCGCATGCAAGCTGACTCGCTGTATTGGTGAGGAAAATAAATCCTTGACTACTGTCGGGGACAATAAATCCTTGATTGTTGAGGATAATAAATCCTTGATTGCTGAGTATATGCGCATTCTTCATGCCTTGAAGTTGAAGTATTGACAAAATCCTATTGTGGGAGCAATGCTGTATACTGCTTGAATAATCTGCTTGGGGAATCCAGAAAATTTGATGACTTCTACTGGGGATTACACAATGGGAATCCTTATTCTGCTGGGGAATAAAGAAAAATCTGATGACTTCTGCGGGGAATTAATAAAGAGAATCTCCATTCTGTTGGGGAGCAATGAAGACTCTATGGGGAAAAAGCTTATT
Source organism: Vicia faba (assembly GCA_948472305.1). Taxonomy (NCBI): domain Eukaryota; kingdom Viridiplantae; phylum Streptophyta; class Magnoliopsida; order Fabales; family Fabaceae; genus Vicia; species Vicia faba. Next base: position 700,624,192 of record OX451737.1, read on the forward strand.
CCTGTTCGGAAAATGTTCAGGAGTTTCGGTCGTCTACCACTCTACTGGGGAGTTATCTTAGGTTGGGGAGAAACAGAAGTTAATCGTTATCTGGTTGATTTTCAGGCTTCAAGATAACTTGTTGGGGAATTTGGAGCAACTGAATGGTTTCTGCTAGGGATTTATAGTTTGAAGTTTTAGCTCCGTTGGGGATCTGTAGTTCAAAGTTTTGGCTCCGCTGGGGATCTTAATGACGTACTGTAAGGATTTCCCCTGGAATAGCCTAAAGACATTTTCCTATCCTTTCAATCTGTCTGTAATTGTTCTTTTCCACTTTGTTTATTTGTAAACAGTAATTATGTTCAAATGCATATGTTCATTAATGAATCATTGGACGTTTTTGCAAATAAAAACACAAGTGTAAAGAAAAAGGCAAATAGTTTTCCGTACTTTGAAAGAGATATCTTTGTATTTACTTTGAATAAATATTTTGTACAAAGGAGACAAGCATCCTAGTAAGAGGACGGTGTCATAAAAATAAGCAAAATTTATACAAGGAAAAATAGCTATGTGTAAAAATCCCATGGGGTTCCCATTCTGCTATAGCCTTCGTATCTCCGAATATCTTGTACATTCGTTGCTTCGTCCGAAGATGATTGAATTGATCAGAAGCTCAGAGTTTGTCAGTGAAGAGATTGTCCTTAAAGTGATCCGACGAGACATAGTCATACGCTTTTAATTCCCTAACTTTTTCCTGGACCGCCCTTTCGGTTTTTCAGTCCACCGGGAAACCCTTTTTTGCCCAAGTCGCCCTTTCAGGTTTTCAACTTGGCGGGTGTACATATTTTTTTTATTTTATCCCTAATTTTTGCACGAACCTTTTTGGTTCGCCGGGATGCCCTTGTTTTTCCTAGGTGTGTCAACCTAGCGGGTCTCTTATGCGTAGTATCTTTTGACTATGTCTGCGTTCGCAGGGTGTGGCAGGTCGTCGCCGTCCATGGTGGTTAAGATCATTGCCCCACCAGAAAAGATGTTCTTGATTACAAATGGTCCTTCATAGGTAGGAGTCCATTTTCCCCTGGGATCACTTTACGGCAAGATGATGCGCTTGATCACTAGATCTCCAACTTGATATACTTGGCGTCTGACTTTCTTGTTGAAAGCTTTGATCATTCGTTTTTGATACGTCTGACCGTGGCAAACAGTAGTAAGCCTCTTTTCATCAATCAAGTTTAGCTGATCAAGCTGGGTCTGAATCCAATCGTCTTCACTCAAACCTGCATCCTTCATGATTCTCAAAGAGGGGATCTGAACCTCAATAGATAAAACAACCTCCATGCCATAAACCAAATAATAGGGTGTCGCCGCAGTTGACGTGCGAGCCGTGGTACGATACCCGTAGAGAGCAAACGGTAACATTTCATGCTAGTCCTTGTAGGTGACTGTCATTTTTTGTATGATCTTTTTAATGTTTTTGTTAGCAGCTTCGACTGCACCATTCATCTTTGGGCGATAGGGAGATGAATTGTGATGTTAAATCTTTAACTGCTCACACAAGGCGGTGATCATAGTATTGTTAAGGTTTGTACCGTTATCAGTGATGATCCTCTCTAGGATACCGTACCGGCAAATAAGATTCTGCTTGATGAAGCGGGCAACAACATTCTTAGTAACGGATGCGAAGGAAGCTGCTTCGACCCATTTGGTGAAATAGTCAATGGCCGCCAGAATGAAACGTGTCCATTGGAGGCTGTAGGCTTGACCTCCCCAATCATGTTGATTCCCCACATAGCGAAAGGCCAAGGAGCTGTTAAGACATTTAGAGGAACCGGAGGCACGTGCACCTTGTCTGCATAGATTTGACACTTATGACAGGTCCGGGAGTGTTGATAGCAGTCTGCTTCCATGGTAGACCAGTAATAGCCTGCCCGTAGAATCTTCTTTGCCATCGTATGTCCGCTAGAGTGAGTGCCAAAGGTACCTTCATGCAATTCAGCCATGAACTTTTCAGCTTCAATCTTGTCTACACAACAGAGTAGAATAGAATCATGATTACGCTTGTACAGGATGCCATTACTTAAGAAGAACTTAGTTGAGAATCTCCTTAAGAACTTTTTGTCATTGACTGAAGCTCCTTCTGGATATTCTTGAGCTTTGAGATACCTTTTGACTTCATGAAACCACGACTGGTCCACTACTTCCTCGGTATTAATCTCGTGACAGTGTGCTGGTTCGTCCATCCGTTCAATGGTGATCTGGGGAGCCTCGTTATCCCATTTAAGTTTAAACATAGATGACATTGTAGCTAGAGCATCTGCTAGCTGATTTTCTTCTCGCGGGAAATGCTCGAAGGTAATCTGCTCGAAATGTGGTAGCAATGTCAAAACATGTTCTTTGTAAGGGATGAGGTTTGGATGCTTAGTGTCCCACTCTCGTTTGATCTGACTGATGACCAAATCTGAGTCCCCAAACACATCTAAAGATTTTATTCCCAAGTCTATGGCATCCTTGAGACCAAAGATGCACACTTCATACTCTGCCATGTTGTTCGTACAGTTGAAGCAAAGTCTGGAAGTGAAAGGAGTATGGCATCCTTCTAGAGATATAAGCACAACGCCGATACCGTTACCAAGTGCATTGGATGCCCCATCAAAGTACAGGGTCCATCGGGATCCTTGTTCAGGTCCGTCATATGGTCTGATCTCTTCGCAGTTGTCCAATGTCATGATGTCTTCGTTAGGGAAGTCAAACTTCATGGACTGGTAATCTTATACAGCTTGATGGGCCAGATGAACAGCTAGCACACTGCCCTTTATAGCTTTTTGGGTTATGTATTGTATGTCATATTCTGTTAGGATCATTTGCCATCTAGCTATCCTTCCAGATAGAGCAGGCTTCTCAAAGATGTACTTTATCGAATCCATCTTAGATATCAGCAAAGTGGTATGAGTCAACATATACTATCTTAGCCGGTGAGCAGCCCATACCAAAGCGCAGCAATTTTTCTCGAGCAGTGAATATCTGGTTCCACAGTCGGTAAAATTTTTGCTTAGGTAATAAATGGCATGCTCTTTTCAGTCAGACTCGTCATGCTGCCCCAGTACGCACCCCATTGAATTCTCTAAGACGGTCAGATACATGATTAGCAGTCTTCCCTCGACTGGTGGCATCAAGATAGGAGGCTCTAGTAAATACTCCTTGATTTTATCGAAAGAAATCTGACAGTCATCATTCCATCTAACTACCTGATCTTTCTTCAACAGTTTGAAGATTGGTTCACAAGTAGATGTTAGGTGAGAAATAAACCTAGCAATGTAGTTTAGGCGTCCCAAAAAACCTTTGACTTCCTTCTCAATGCGAGGAGCAGGCATTTCTTGTATCGCTTTGACTTTGGCAGGATCCACCTTGATGCCTTTGTTGCTTACAATGAAACCTAAGAGTTTACTAGACCGGACTCCGAATGTGCACTTGTTTGGGTTCAATCTTAGCTTGTACTCCTTCAATCTGACAAACAGCTTTTGCAAGTGATCAAGGTGTTCTTCTTCAGTTTGTGATTGGGTTATCATGTCATCTACGTAGACCTCTATCTCATGATGTATTATATCATGAAACAAAGCTACCATGGCGCGTTGATAGGTTGCCCCGACATTCTTCAGTCCTAATGGCATCACTTTGTAGCAGAACGTACCCCACTGTGTGACAAATGTAGTTTTCTCCATGTCCTCAGGTTCCATTTTGATCTGGTTATAGCCTGAGAATCCATCCATGAAAGAAAATACTTTGTGTTGGGCTGTGTTGTCAACCAGGATGTCGATGTGTGGAAGTGGAAAATCATCTTTAGGGCTGGCCCTGTTTAAATCTTAATAATCGACGCACATTCTCACTTTGCCGTCCTTTTTAGGCACGGGAACAATGTTGGCCACCCATTGAGGATAAGAAGTAACAGCCAGAAATCCAGCATTGAACAGTTTCATAACTTCTGATTTGATCTTCTCTGAGATGTCAGGTCTCATACAGCGGACTTTTTGTTTCATTGGTGGACAGTCTTCTCTTGTGGGTAGGCGATGTACCACGATGTCTGTATCGAGTCCCGGCATGTCTTCATATGACCAGGAAAATATCTCAACATAATCGTGCAGTAGCTGAATTAGGCGCTCCTTGACACTCGGCTCTAGATTGGCACCCACGCTAATTTCCTTTTTATCTTCCTCGGTTCCCAAGTTGATTGTATCTAACAACTCCTCATGAGGCTGAATTGCTCTTTCCTCTTGTTGTAGTAATCTGGCCAATTCCCCTGGCACCTCACAATCTTCCTCACCTTCGTATTCGGCTTGGTAGATCATATCTTCAGAGTCACTGAAGGCTATAGCAGTATCGTTACCCATGGGCTCCAGAATGGAAGGGTACCTGCATTTGTGAGTGTGGGTGTGTGTAAGGGTATAGCCATCTTAAAACAATAAAATGTAAAAGAAATACAATGAGCATAAAAGGTTTATATATGAAAAAGCATCCATGATTCATTGAATGACATATGTAGATGAAATAAAAACCCTTACAAATGGACCATTGTGCCTCGGGTAAGACACAAGGTTTTTAATGTACGAATTGTTTGTGAATTATTACAAGTCCAACAGAAACGTAAAAGATAAATTACTGAGATATGAAAGTTATTGGGATGAAGTCTCTGGCTTCCCAGTTGCACAGTCCTCCGCTGAAAGTAGGAAATATCCAATCTTCCAAGCCGTCATCCTCTTCATTGTCTTCTACTACGTTGACCCCTTGATGACTAATCTTCACAGGTGGCCCTCCGGCACGGGCACGACGCACATCCTTCTGAGCAGTCGAAGTAAACCCCAAGCCAAACTTGTCTGATTTGTACGGAATGTCTGGAAGTTTCCCCCAGATGGTGCACCCCCCTTCTTCCACTATTGCCCTTGTATCCTTGAGAGATGACATCCGAGGTGGAGGTCTTGTGATCTTTGGAATTGAGGATACCGCCTTGGTCGCCGCTATTTCTTCAGAGACTTCTTCAAAATGTTGGAAAGGGGTCTCTATGAATTCGCCATCTAACTCCATATAACGGAAGGAATTCAGATGACTAATCATATACTCCTCCTCCCCATGGACAATTATGATCTTCCCTTAGACGGGGTACTTTAGCAGTTGATGCAAGGTGAAGGTGACAGCTCCGGTATTGTGGATCCAGGGGCGTCCGAACAGACAGGAATAAGAAGGACGGATGTCCATCACATAGAAGGTTGAGTTGAAAACCTAGGTTCCCACCTTTATTGGGATGTCCACCTCCCCGTGGACCATCCTCTTCGAACCATCAAAAGCTCTAACCACTATGTTGCTGGGTTTTAAAGTCAGCCCCTCGCAATCCAACCTATCAAGGGCTTTCTTCGGCAAGACGTTTAAAGATGATCCAGTATCAACCAAGACATGAGCTAGGGTTGTTCCTCTGCACTCCACTGAGACATATAATGCCTCGTTGTGTCTTCTCCCTCTGGGTGTCAAGTCAGCATCGTAGAAGCCCAGGCCATTATCAGCTGTTAAACTGGCCACACAGTCCTGGAACTGGTCAGCAGACGTCTCTTGCGGCACGTGAGCTGTCTTCAGAAATTTTACCAGAGCTTTGGCGTGCGCTTCAGAGCAGAGTAGCAGGGCTAGCAGAGAGATCTTAGAAGGGGTTTTCCCTAAATGTTCCACCACATCATAATCACTCTTCTTAATTATCCTTAGGATTTCTTCCATCTCCTTCTTGGATGTTTCAGGAATAGCTAGTGATTGAGCCTTCGTCTGGACAGGCTCCTCTTGAACGTTCTTTCCTTTATTCTCAACAGTGGAAGTAGGGATAGGAATTGTATTGTCTTTGTCAGTGGGTACGCTTGCAGGTACAATCACTGGTGCAGAGGTAATCTTCGGAACGGCCACGGGTCCAAAGACTGCTCTTGGAGGAGCAATCTTTGGAGAGATAATCCTACCACTGCGAGTGATCTTTCTAGTTCCAACAATATTGCTAATGTAGGAATTGTCCTCTTCGGAGCTTTCTTTTTCGGCAGTCAGTTCAATCTGTTTAATACCATGGTAGTAGATTTCTCCATCATAATTCCATGGTACTGTTTTATCAGATTTATATGGGGTCGGCCCGGGCATTGTAATCTTAAGCGGAGAAGTCTTTGGAGCAGGTGTAATCCTAACGGGTCTTTTAGGGGCCCTGGAAGGATTGGCATAGATGGTTATTATTAAAACTTCTTTCATTGGAACGGGTGAAACAGGAGCATTCTCAAACAGAATTTCTTGATTATCCATCAGTCGTTGGATACCTTTCTTCAACAGAGGGTAGTCAAATGATGACGACAGGAAAACATGGAAATCTTGGTCACAACCTGGGAAAATACCAGCTTTCAACAAATTCAACTTAATAGTCGGGAGTGGAGTTAACAGTTCATCCACGGTAGCAACAAACAGATCTTCTTCAATAGCGTTGGCATTGTGACCATGCCTCGGCATCGGAGCGAAAATAACATTTGGTTTCTCAGGCGCTTCAAACTCAACTTCCTTCGTGTCTATCAGATCTTGTATCTTGTTCTTCAGAGCCCAACAGTTGTTGGTGTCGTGCCCTTGACTTTCAGAATGGTACGCGCATCTGGCATTGGGATGGTAATATGGAGAAGTAGTATTGGGATTTTTTGGGGCTTCTTTCAAAGTGGCCAGATTCAACTTCAGGAGATGTGGTAGAACTTGGGTTGGAGTCATGTTAATCTTGGTAAATTGCCGAACTGACCTTTCTACCCTTTGCTGATTATTTCTTGGCTGGTCTAATGCAGGCTTCGGAATCATAAGGGCCCCCACTGTTGGTCAGTGCTCAGTTCTTCCCTGATTCCTCTGTGAATAGACAACAGATACTTCCTTTCTTCCAGTGAAGGGCTTTTTCACAATTGTTGAGGCAGACACGTCCTTCTGAATTTTCCCACTTCTTATACCATCCTCCACTCTTTCGCCAGTTAAAATCAATTCAGTAAATCCTGCAGAAGAACTCCCAATCAGATGATTGAAGAAAGGGCTTGAAAGAGTTCCCAAGAACATGTCCACCAACTCCCTCTCAGATAGAGGGGGTTGCACCCTTCCGGCTAGGTCTCTTCACTTTTGCTCATAATCTTTAAAGCCCTCATTGGAAACCATAGCCATACTTTGAAACTGAGTACGGGTAGGCACCAAGTCGGTGTTGTATTGATACTATTTATAGAAGGCGGCGACCAGGTCTTCCCAATTGTGGACTTCAGCCCTCTCCAACTGGTAGAACCAATCAAGTTGCGTTCCTGATAAACTGTCTTGGAAAAAGTGGACCCACAGGTCTTTGTCAGCAGAGTGTGGTTGAATCTTCCTGACATAGGATCTGAGGTGCATTTTAGGGCAAGACACCCCATCATACTTGGCAAACATTGGCACTTTAAAATTTGGCCGGATTACAATTCCTGACACCAGCCCTAACTCCTCAAAATCTAGCCCTGGTACTCTCTGGATTTCCATAGCGCTTAGTCGCTCCTCAAGGTGTTTGTACTTGTCATCAGCTGGAGGGTATTGTTGTTCAGAGTAGTCCTCTTCTTCCTCTTCTTCTTCTTCTTCAGAATCTGATGGTACTGCCGTTCCTTTTCCTTTTCTTTCCCCTTCTTCAGATGTTGTTGGAAATTCTAAGGTCCTTTTGGCTTGTCCCTGAAATCTTCTTCCCATGATAACCACACCAGCTGGCTTCTTCTTCTTTTTCTCTTTTTCTTTTTCTAGCAAAGTCTTCAGCTCCTCCTGCCCCTTGGCTAAGGTCATGAGTAACTGTTGAAATTAAGAGTTCTGAGCTTGCAGATCTTTGACCGTTTGTTCGAGATCCATCGTACTGAAATAAATAGTAGAGAGATGAGGAAACTTGTTGCAAAGACCTGTTTATGCTTATGATGAATGATATGTATTCATGCAATGCTTTCAAGGATTTAGAAATTCAAATTCGTTTTAAACAAAAAAGAAACACATTTCATATTAATAAGATAGAATTGTGAGTACATCAATACCCCTTGGGCAAAATAATACAAAATTCTAAGGTAAAAAGACGTTGCACATCCTCTTTGGTGCAATGTAGGTGTTGAGAGTATGATCTCCATGAAGTAATTGAGTGAGTTCCAAAACCTTCTTCTCGCTTGCGTAGAATTGGGCTTAGAAAGTATCGCGTTCTTCTTTGAGTTGTATCCAACTCCTTTGTAGATCTTCGAGTGATGCTGGCATGTCAGGATGTAGGATAGTGTATGGAACTTCTCCTTCCTTAACAGGCTCTATAATCACTGGGAGAATGGAGGGGTAGGGCATCATAATACTTTGAGCACGGGTTCGTACCCACTTGAGGTAAGGCTCAAGAGGGATGGAATTCTTGTGTCCCAAAGTCTTGCTGTCTACCTTGTTTGGCATCCTCCAAGCTCGGATGAATATCTAACGGAGTCCTTGGTCGTCGTTGTCGTAGTCGAAAACCAAACCTTGAATCAGCATATCATGTGGGCCATCCCTTCGGGCATAACCAAACTGTCTTAGAGCTAATCAAGGGTTGTAGGTGATGCCTCCCCTAATGCCAAGTAGAGGGACATTAGGGAATTCCCTACAATGGTCAACAATGATAATATTCTCTTTGGATCGAGAACACCAATGAATATCTGAATGGTTAAGTGTCATTAACCTTTGTGACCACCTCAAACCTTACTCATTCTTCAAGACTGATTAGGGAAGATGAGAAATAAACCATCTTTCCAGGAGAGGAGTACAACACATAAGAACACCTCTTTTCCTCATTGTACGAGTGTGAAAAGAGTGTAGGATATCCCCAAGCAATGTAGGCACCGGGTTGCGAGTCATGAAGATTTTGACAGCGCTTACATCTATGAGTTGGTCAGCATTAGGGAACAAGACCATCCCATAGATGAGAAGGGATACAATCTCCTCAAAAGCTTACAAGTCTAGGGAATTCCAATAGCTTTGGGCCTTCTCAAATAGAAACTTTGACAAGAAGCCTTTGACACCACTTCTAGTTTCCCAATTAGTTGTGACATCAGATGAGTGCAAATGAGGGCTTGAGCAATCTCTTCTGGCTTTGGATCTATTTCCGTACCATTGAAGGGTAGTTGATTGAGAAAAGGAATCCTCAGAAGTTGAGAGAATTCTTCCAAAGTGGGCACAAGTTGATAGTCAGGAAATGTGAAGCAATGATGCAAAGGGTCAAAGAACTGGAAGAGAACTTTCATCATATCCTCCTCTGTGTTGGAAGTGACCAAGTTTAGTAGACGACCATGTCTCTCGGTGAATGGAGAATTCTCAAGAATCCTTGAAGCTAGCTCCTTTAATTGTGGAGGAATTTTTACAAGGTTGATTTGGATAGTTTTCCTACGAAGTGAATCCATAACCTACAAAACAAGAATGAAGATGAATCTCCAAAATCCTTGAAATGGTTAGTGAATGCATATGATGTTCATGATGTCCATGATGTTATGCACAAGTATATATGTACAAGCAAATCACACAAGTTCCTAATTTAGGCTTGCATGAGGTTTCATAGGTAAGTACCCTCTTGAAGTTTAGTTGTCTCAACCTGTCTTAGAAATAGTAACCGGGTTCTAAGGAGCTCAATATCACTGGATTGTTTCCTTGTTCATTGTTTCAGTTCAAGCCTCTTTACTGGCGACCGAAATATTCCAAGGAACCAACCCTCAATGAGTGTAGTATCGAGTATCTACCAACTTCGGACTGCACCAAAGCCGATCATCTCACTACATCCTAAAAGGCCAAGTTGGTCAAGTAAAGGTTCTAGAAGTTCATTAGTGCTTCATGACATCACTCAGCGGCCCCGTATTCTCTTTGATTGACTCAAAGGCTACCGGTACCCACAAATATGTCAGACTAACATAGCTATTGCTTAGACCATGTCGGTATACCCCGCACAGTTTCCACAACCTATTGCTATTTACCTATAATGTTTCCCAAATCCGGGTGGAGGATTCAAACCCAAACAATAGAACCAAAATGTAAAGCAAACAAGTCAAACAAGGTAAACATGTAAAGGTGATCTAAAACCTTAAGGTAACCCCACTTTTAGATTTTTCCCCAGTAGAGTCGCCAGTTCTGTGATGCGGTGGGAGAACTGACTTGAGGTTTCGCATTTGTGTTTGCAAATGTCGCGATTAGCAAGAGTCGCCACCGACTTTTCTTTTATCCAAAAGGAAAGGTAAAAAAGCACAGGAAAGACCTTTGAGATGTTTTCTTGAGTTCGGAGGGTAGATTATGAAAAGGGAAGGTGCTAGCACCCTTTTCATCCATGGTTTTCCATGGGCTCTTAGTTACTTGTTTAGATCACTTGCTTTGCTTTGTTTTGTTTGAAATGGTGCTTGGTGTGGTTTTGAAAGTATTTTGAAAAGAGGCCATTCGTTTAGGCAATCTTTGTAATGATTCTCGTTTGTAAGAATGTATACAAAGATGTTTGTCTTTTGAAAATGTTTTCAATGTTTTGCAAGATGTTTTGAAATGTGTGTGTGTTTGTTTTTGAAAATAGCAAGGATTGTTTTGAAATGGAGCAAGTAACTTAGAAGCTATCTACCTACTCAAATGTCTTTCTTATGCATTTTTATTCCTTTGACATTGTTGACTTACCATTGATTTGGTAAGCAACCCTATCTTTGGATGTAAATGGGACGGACACGGGTCATCGTATGACCATGATAGCAATGTTGCCAAGTATCTTTAGCATTTTTGAGGTACCAAGATCATTTTATTTAGGCAACCTTTGTATAGCGTCATCGAGGGACTATGATCTTATTTTTGTTTTGTTTTGCCAAGATACTTCGCATGCATAACATGGCCATTTTTATTTAGGCAACCAAGTGGGAGAAACCCTAATGGTGCTTGTGTGCAATGTGTGTCATTTTTCATGCTTTTGTCTTGAATTAGGTTTTTTCTATTTTGCTTGTTTTTATTCTTGTCATGCAAACCCTAATTTACCAAACATGGTATATGAAAGCAATAAATTGGGTAAAATAAACTAAGTTATTACAACAATTATTATGGGAGGGGGGATACAAGTTTTGAATGGGGATTTTGCACAAATATAAACTTAAATATATTATTACAACCCAATGGAATATTGCGCGAATTAAATAAATATTCAAATATTTAAAATGCAATACAAATGTATTTATGTAAAAAAGGTTTTGGTATTTGTTTTTTGTATGAGAAAATAATTTAATTTAAATCCTAAAAAATAAGGAAAAAATAATATTATTTTTGGAAGGGTGAAACCCTAGTTTTTTAATTAAAAGAAAATGATGTTTCAATATTAATATTTTATCCATTTTTTGTATAAGAAAATAATAAATAATATTATGTGAAAATATTAAAAATTAAATATGTATAGAAAATAAATATTTTATGTGTATAAATAATATAATAAAAATATTAAGTATTTTTTTATTGTATTTACAAACTATTTAAGAAAATAAGTTCTATTTATTAAAATAAACTAATTTTTCATGTGAAGAAAATAATAAAAAATAAAATAAAATTGCAAAAAATTATTTAATTATTTTTAGGATTTTTTATTGTTCAAAAAAAATAATCAAAAGCAATAAATATAAAAAATATGAAGAAATATGAAAAATTTAACAAATGAAGACAGCGGGTGCAAATAGTGGGCCAGGAGGGTGTGAATAGTGAAAACAAAAGCCCAAGGCGCCAAAAGCCCAGACTTCATCCCTGTCCTCTGGCCAAGCTCCCTGCGCACGCGTTTTCCTTCAAACTGTAACTTTCACATGTTTGCACAAAAACAAAATCCGATAACATGAAGCATGTAGCATTTAATCTCACGATTCCAACCATATAAAATTTGTAACCTAACTCTCAAAGATCAGAGCGAATTTTGGGACCCCTAATTCGTGACCTAAAAATTTCATGAACTTCAAGCTTCAAATTCTCACAGCATAGTTAATATAAATGAAAAGTATGCATATGTACAGCTTCACCATGTTATAGATTACATTTTTTCTTCACAAATCGTGGCTTGAAGTTGCCTAAATACAAAGATAGAGTTTAAGAAATATATCTCCTTCAGCTGGATTTGGATAGAGCAATGTAGGGACTTTAATGGAGGCCTGAGGATTGTGTGAGCTTCCTTGAACTTCCTTCAAGCTATTCCAACGCTTATCTTGTCTTGAGAATGGCTGGAACTTCCTGCACAAGTTAAGCTGCAAGCTTCAAGGTTGAAAATGGAAAAGGCTGAAACAGGGGTTACAGAACCAGGGCAAGGGCTTGGATTGCTTTGGTATGATGTGTATGAGATGTTTCAAGTGTTGAAACACAAAACGCACGAGCCAGAAATGAGTTGGATATGGTTTTGCAGCAACTGTGTGTTTTGGCAGAAATTTGGAGTTTTTGAGTTTGAGTGAGTTCTGGATGCAAGCAAATCGTGTTTAGCCTTGTGACAAGTTTGTATACTTGTATAGAATGGATACAAAGTCAGCTTCTCAACAAATGTGCAAGCTTTGACCTTTTCACCAACTTTCTTGCTTTTGAAGTAAAGTGAAGTGACTTATGCAACATGCTTGTACTGGCTAGCTTGAGGGTTGCAAAGGGCTTGTACAAATTTCTTAAGACCTGTGGAAGTTGCTTGCACCAAAGGTACGGGTCCAAGGCTCAAGATTGATAAAGTTACAAAATCTCACTTTATGAAAATGGCATTGTAACCTTTATGCTTAAAATGGAATTATCTCTTGTACAATGCTTCAAAAGCAAAGATAATGCCTTTGTAAACTGAGTTTGCATTTAATTATGGAGTGTAGAGTGAGTTTAGGACCTGTAAAGCAAGGTACAAACAACATGGATTGGATATGCAACTTGATACTTTGTAAAAATGGCTTGAACAAAAGTGATAAAATGCCAACTTCCCTTCTTCGATTCTCCCTAACCAAAAATTATCTTGGAGAGTTCTTGGACATTTTGGAAAGCTTGAAATGTGATCTATAATCCATCTTTGAAATTCATTTTGAGATACCTCTTGTAACTAGGTGAAAAATATCCATGAAGTTGGGTCCAAAAACTGCCTAAATTAGGGCAAAATTTCAATATGTTATTTAGTTCATGGACCTATATTCACAAATCCATAACTTGATATCCAAGCATCTTTTGGGAAATGTTTGTGAAGCAAAGTTGTAGATTTCATGGGGGAATACAACTTTCATGTTGGAAGTTTTCTTTGAATCAAATTGCATCATGGTGAAAAAGTGGTGAAAAGTTGGGAAAAAATAAGAAAATTTCCATACATAGAAAAATTCTAAGATGAAAATTTTCAAATTCAAAACCCTAATTTTCAAAATTGGTTTTCTTGGTCAACAAGTTTCACATTTTGACATATCTTGATGATTTATGACCCTTGGAACTTGATTTTGACCAAAAAGTCAAAGTTTGACTTTTCAGTGTACAGTTGACTTTTTATCAGTTGACTGCAAAATTCATCTGTCAATCCAATGAACTTGACATATTTTGAACTATGTAATTAGGTAAAGATGATGCCATTGAACCCTTGAAATCATGCTTGAACTCAATTGGTCATTGGATAGGTTAAAAATCAGAAATTGCCCTTTCTCAGTCAAAACCCTAATTTTGACCATTTTGCCCTTTTGATGATTAGATCAAATTTCTTGAGGAGTTGTGATCCAAACTTGATCAAATGGTACATATGAGTCTAAAATGTTGATGTGCATCAAAAATTATGAAGTTTGACTGTAAATTGGCCATGGTTGACTTTTTCTCCAATACAGCTGATTTTTAGGTCAACTGTCTAATTGATTGATAAAAAATGTGGTTCAAGGATTGAAACTTAACATGAACAATCTTAGGGGTCCAAAATGGTGTATGAAATTCACATGAAGCATTGGTGGCCCAAAAATCCTTGTGCAAACTCAAACCCTAATTTTGGGTTATCAGTGCAAGATGAGGTGTCTTGAGCTGACCAAACCCTAAACATGTCTTTAGTCCAAGAAGTCTTGTGAGGAAAGTCTTGATAAATGAGAGGGAAAATTTTGGGGTACAAAAGTGAGTATTAAGGCTTTTCCGATTGTAAGGACAAGTTCTTGATTGGGGTGCACTCTTTTCCCTCAACGCCTCTCAGGGGGTAAGGGTTTTTAATGAAGCATATCATCCTTGTTTTATCTATGTTTATTTTGTTATGCCCTACCTATGCAGGAAATACAAGTCCATGAATGAAAAACAATTATATTTGATGGAGCCCCCAAGGGTGGATCCTTGACGCTTATAGAGGAAATTATAGTTGCTAGATCCCCCAAGGATGGATCCTTGCCGCCCATAGAGGCAATTATATTTTCTAGATTCCGCAAGGGAGTCCTTACTGCCAATAGGGGAAATTATATATGTTGGGTCCCTCGAGAGTGGCTTTCTGCCAATAGAGGCAATTATATTTAGTGGATCCCCCAAGGGTGTATCCTTTCTGCCTATAAAGGCAATTATATTTGTTGGATCCCCAAGGGTCGATCCTTGTCGCCCATAGGGGCATTTATATTTGCTAGATCACCCAAGGGTAGATCATTGTCGCCCATAGAGGAAATTATATTTGATGGATCCCCCAAGGGTAGATCCTTGCCGCCCATAGAGGTAAATATATTGTTGGATACTCCAAGGGTAGATCCTTTCTGCCCATAGAGGAAATCATATTTGCTGGATCCCACAAGGATGAACCTTTTCTTCCCCTAAAAGGTGGCCATAACAATGAGACATCTTAAAGATTAAGGCAAAATAACATAACAATGAAAGCGATTAATATAAGGACGCTCACAAAAGAGCTCCACCATCCTAAAATAATTACATAAGCCCCGTGAAGGGGTAATCAAAATTACTACCCAAAAAAAGAAAAAAAGGAGGGGAAAGAATTCATTCTCCGTCCACCATCTTCCCATCCAGAACCACATTAAAAAGGTATATGGGGTCTAAATCGAGATGGGGCTAAAGGAGATCCACTTGCCTCCTCAAAGTGATGAACATGGGCTGCCACCTACCTCCTCTGTGAGTTGAGATCCCCACTCCTTCGTGCTTTCAAGATTACTCTGAGCTTCCTCGAGTAATTTTCCAATCCATCCCACCTATGTTTGTTGAATCATCCTTTCTTTGCCACTTCCTCGGAGAACTCCTTCAAATCATCCCTTCTTTCCTTCATCTTCCTTAGCTTCATGTTTTCTTAACAGGTGCACTTATTTAGGTTAGTCACCTCAAATAACATTCTTCCTAGGGTATCCGAGCATTTTTCCCTTAACGCCTTCCTCGCCAAGATGCATCTCATAAGCTGGACCTCCAACAAAGACGACAATTGGGAGGGAGACACGATGCAAAGCATCTAGTAATATCCTGGGGATTCTTGGAAAGGGTAAAGTAATGATCTGTAAAAATTGTGGCATCAAATGTTTGGTTACTCCAAAAAGGAGGTTCAAAAGGATTCAGAGCACTCCTCCAATCTCTCTGCCCTGGGTCTCACCTCTGGACATGCTGATGGAACGAAAGGACCATCTTATCTCCGAGGATCCTTGGAAGAATGAATCTAGGTTTCTCAAGATGTTTCTCCCTGCTTCATTCCTCAGGAACTGGCAGTACCACAAGAAATGGACAGCATCGCCTGCTGCTGAGTCATATGCATATTTACCAAGCGCTCCCACTTTCCTTTGAAGGGTACCACCATCATCTTTGTTGCTGAAAAACTAACCTTTAGGGAATGTCCACACAATATAACGAAAATAAAAGGTTTCCATGCTTACCTAGGTACTCCTCCATTCAGTTAGCATTTTCACGGTCACGAGCAATGAGGATGATGGACTCTAAGGGGCGGAAGCACTCTAAAACCTAAGTCACCTCACGGTTAAAAGGGGGAAGAACACGTGAGCCCACCCTCAAGGTAACATTGGGGTCTGGAGTCCAATATAAAGGAAACAAGGGCTCGCCTCTTGCTCCAATGATAACAGGATATGTGTTGTCATTCCATCTAACTCGTATGAACTTATCTTTATTGTCCTCATAAGGACTAGCGAAAGGCTTTCAAAAGTGGACCCCCCAAAAAGGATGCAGTGTCACCCAACCAATACCAGGAATGGACTATGTTCTGTGAATGTATAAAATTACCTTGATAGAAGGAGAAACCTCTAAGTTACAACAAATTATTTGAAAATCCCTAAGTATACTCCAAACGTTTAGAGTACCCTGAGATGGGGTTACATGGGCAGAGGTTATAAACTCTATTTCAAAAGAGGAGAAAGGAACCAGAATTCCCAAATCATATATGATATGGATGTAATGGTAGAAATAAAGAGCAGATGGATCATTAGAAGTATACGTGCCCTCCCTATCATCTCGTGAGCAGTGCTCTATAAGCACATCACACTATCGTCATGTGCTAGAAAAGCTAATACCATGGGAAAACCTACTTATCATTTCCATGGTAGAATACAGCGATGCTATGCCCCACACATGGATAAAAGTCTCTTTTCTCACCATAGAAGATGAAAGCAACAATTAGAGAAAGTTACAATCCAAACGAAAGAGGTTTTGAAAAAGAAAAGAGTAAAACAATACTTTCAAAAATATCTTAGAAATCCAAAAAGACAAACTCGCATGATCACCCAATAAGCTGGCCCTAGAAGCGGTAAATCCTCCAAGCCTAAGGTCCATGTGTAAACTCGATCTTATCAAATCATTGGCATTTGGTGTCTTGGAACGTCACTTCAAAACTGATATGTTTCCCAAAAACATGTTAAAGCTCCCAGGCCACATAGGAGCCTACAAGCACGTATACTCCCTACTGAGGGACTCACCTAATATTTCACTCTCCCCACCGAGGGACCCGCCCACGAGGGGGTTTCGCCTTATGAGAAGAAGAATTGTTTTAAACACTTCACCATTTAATGGAAAATATCCCGTGCTTGAGGGACTGTTTAGTGTTCTATTTGACAAAGTACTATATTAGGGGGGCCTCTCAAAACAATTGGGCCACTTAGGAGAATCCAAAGGATCCGCCCATACAGTCTTCCTAATAAGGAAGCTAGATGAGAGAAAGTTCTTGTTGACTCCAAAAATATAGTCGGTCAATAACCTCCCTGATAATAGGGACCGATTAAGACCATGTTTGGGGGGACATGAACCCTAGCCCTCGGGAATCCCTATAAATACATTTTCCATCACGAGGATCAAAAAACTCAAGTCATATTCATTCAATACCACCCCACACTACTCAGAGAGCACTTTTCTAATAGTATCCCTAACACCATCAATCTAACCTCCCGCGTGCGACCTAGCAGCACTAGATGCCAACTTGTCCTCTCACCTCATGTGAGGTGATCCCTTAAATAGTTTAAAAAATCACCGTATAGGAATACTCGCCACCGTTTTCTATCGCTCACCCCCAAACATGTAATATACCTACTAGGGCCTCTAAGATTACATGCCCTTACAGAGGATCACTCAAACACTTGTACTTTTTGGATAATACAATAGTGAAATAATTTAAAGGCTTGTAAATCTTTAGACTTTTTCTTTAGAAAATACAACCATGCATACCTAGTATGAGCATCAACAAAGGCTAAGTGATACCTATAACCACAACTAGAGAGATGACGTGAGGGACCCTATAAATCATAATAAATCACATAAAAGGCATTGGCATATATATTAGAAGAAATCGAGGCATGAATTATGTGAGCTTTACCAAGATTACATGACTTGCACAAAAAGGAATCATGTTTATTATATGAAGAAATGTTACATATTTTGAGTATATGACTAACAAAATTAAAATTGGCATATTCCCTAGCCTATGATTCCATAAAGTGATGGTTTAAAAGAATCTTGTGAGTTCAACATCACCATTAGATATTTTGCATGATATCAAAACTAGGAAAATTTAGCATTTTTGTATATTGGGCGATATCTCCATGTCATGTGGCAATCTCTAGATTAGAGGTCTTAGGAATCATTTAAAACAACTTTAAAATTGGTCCCAATCATGAAAAATCAGTTTTTGCATAAAATTAGCATTTATGTGTCGACCTGAAATTTCTCTGTGTCAACACATAAAATCTGCATTTATGAAATTTCTGAAAAACTTCAGTATGTGTCGACACATACGATTTATGTGTCGACATATACGACTTATGCACCGACACATACGATTTATGCGCCATCACATGTACTGCATTATTATAGCTCTTAGCCATTATTTTGCATGTGTCGGCACATAACCTTTTCAAGTCAACACATACTATTTTGTGGGTCATTTTTTCATAATTTTTTCATTCTGAAACTTCCCTCTTTTACCTAAAAAGATCCCAAATATAAATATATCATTCTTGCATCATTCCAACTTGATGATACCATAAAATTCTCCTACATTTTCTCTTCATCTTCAACCTCCAGTCTATGCATACACACTAACATTCCATTGTAACGATCTTTTATTGGGGTGACATCTAGACGAGGTTTGATAACATCCAATTAGGTTCTTGTCTATTCGAGAATATTGGGTTGATATTTGTAAGGGTCTTCATCCAGAAAAACCGCAGGTTCGTCCTCCAAGATCATTGATTGATTTGGGGGGTTTTCATGCAAGACATTCAAGAGAGAACTGCGGCCAAGTGAAGCCCTTTGGAAATAAAGAATGAAAATGATCCTTTGGAGATAAAGAATGCAAAGGAAGTAGCGTGATAACAACATATCAAATTGAAGTCTTGTGTGGCTATAGATATAATTGATGGTGCACAAAAGCTTTGGAGATAAAGTACGCAAAGGACTAGCAAGATCCATATATTCATGCGGTCGCTATTGTGTCTTAGTATTGTTGAAGATCAAAGGAAGAGAATGGGGGTTGAATCAGAATCAAAATGTTGTGTTTATAGGGTTACTCTTGGAATACTTCTCTTGTATTCATAATTTTTGCAAAGTAAGAAAGTATCCTAATTCCACATTGGAATTGGGCGCAGACGTACTCATATGCGAGGACGAAAATGGGGAATTATGTAGACAAATTCTTATGTCTCTTTTCTTTTATTTAATTACTTGCTTTAATTTTTATACATCAACTTGTCAAATAGCATTGAGTAATCTATCGGTGCATAGGAATTTTCCGAGACTGTTTTTGTTTTGAATTATGTGTTGAGTTGCTTATAATCAGTTTTGATTATAAAGGCTTTCTCATTTCAACACAATACAAAGGAAAATTATTAAACTTTGATTTCACACCAAGTGTTTGACAAATTGTTTAGTTTGTTTAACTCAAAGGAAAATTCCAATGTTCTATCTCTTACTCTCATTTACTCTATATGCAATTTGTTAAATATGTTGTTTGATCGGTTGATTCGTGCAAAATTTCTCTTTGATTGTTAAAGTTTAAATTGCTTTGTTGATTAGCTTATAATCACTTTGATTGTAAGTGCTTTTTCATATCAACAAATCTCAAAGAAAATTCTGAAAAATTAATTGCACGTGACATGTTTTGTAAATGGTCAAGTCATGTTTTTAATATGATTTCATTGGAAATAGGAAACCGTTGTGTTTTACATTAAACTATTAATTGAGATATTATTATGTTGATTGATTTTATCATTATCTTAATTCCATATGGCTTGTGCATATCCGAGTTTCCAATAACTAGGTTCGTTGACTACTATTTTAATGTAGACCAAAAACCTTCCGCTGAACATTGTTTTTCAAATAAGTTTTTAAATACCTATGTTTGAAACGTTTTTTTTAAATTGGGTATCTAATCATCCCCATCCCCTTTAGATACGTTTTCATAGTCTAACAAGTGGTATCAGAGCTCAGGTTAATTCCGTGCTTCGAAACTCTTATTAGAAAATGGCGTTTGAACCTAAAGGGGATTACAAAACAACCCTTATTAGTCGTTATTTGAAAGCTTGTATGCACATTCATATTAATTCATGTGACAAGGATATGTGTGACTGTGATACGGTGGGAGAACTGACTAGTGTTTTGCGTTCGTATTCGCACTTGTGCGGTTGAGCAAGAGTCGCCACCGACTTTTTATTTTATCCTAAGGAAAGGTTAAAAAGCACAGCAAAAACCTTTTGAGATATTTCGTGGGTTCGGGGGGTAGATTATGAAAAGGGAAGGTGTTAGCACCCTTTTCATCCATGGTTATCCATGGGCTCTTAGTTACTTGGTTTTTTAGATCACTTGCCTTGTTTTTCGATTGCTTTGAAGATGGTGTGTGTGTGTGGGTGCTTTTGAAAATGTTTTGGAAAAAGATGCCTTGTTTTAGGCAACTAATGTATTTGACTCGTGTTTGAGTGTTTTAAAAAAGTGTGAATCTTTTCGAAAAGATGTTTTCAAATGTTTTGAGAGTTTGTTTGAAAGTGTTGTGGATTGTGGTTTTTGAAAAGAAGGTAAGTGTTTTTTGCAAGTTTGATCTCAAGTAACTAAGAGTTTTGTCTACCCTATTGTACTCAAAGGTTTTTGTCATGTTTTAACGCCTTTTAACAATTTTGTTCCACCATTGAAATTGGTAGACAATCTTGCGTTTAGGAAGTTTATTCGGGACGGGCGCGGGTCATCGTTTAGACCATAATTGCAATGGTGCCAAGTATCTTTGGGCAATTTTTTGAAAGGGACTTGATCATTTTGTTTAGGCAACATTTTGAAAGCGTCATCGTGGGACTATGATCATTTGACTGTTTGTTTTGCCCAAAGAGACCTAACATGCAATATGGCCCAATTTTGAAAGGCAATAAGTGGAATACCCTAGGGGTGTTGGTGTGCAAGTGTGTTTTATTGCATACAAGAGTTTTTCTTTGAATTAGGTTTTTCTATTTCATTGATTTTATCTTGTCATACACGTCCTAATTACTAGCAATAAGAAGCGGAAATGTAAAATCCTACGCTATTACAACAATTAGGGGAGGGGGATACACATTTGTACATGGGGGGTTCAACGAGAAAAATAGACAAAAAAGAAAATAGCGAAAAACAAGATATATAGAGAGAGAGAGGGAGCCCGCGCGCTGTTGGGAGGCCATCAGAAGTTCTGACCCAGATCCGCTGTCAGATGATCAACCTGTTGGTGAAACTGGATGAGTCAGAACTTCTGACTCTAGAACCTGCAAAACAGAACCTTGTTAGTGGGGAAACCAGAAGTTCTGATTTCCCTGCGCTGCAAGATAGAAGTTTATTAGTGGAGAAACCAGAAGTTCTGATTCTGCTGAAAAGGCAATAACTCTCAGAGGTTCTGATGTCATTGACAGCAAAACAGGCTTCAGATGTGCTAACGTCAAAGTCAGCACTTGGCTTTTTCCTGTACTAATCAGAACATCTGCAATCCTGTTGTTACTCCACAAAACAGGAAACATATTTGGAAACGAGATCCAGCAAAATAGCAAAAATGTTTCAGAGGTCAGAATCACCAAGGTCACAGGCAAGTCCTATACTGGCTCAGAACGTTCTGAGGTATGAGAATCCTCAGAACATAAACAGCAATAACATGAATATTTACATTATGTTACTTGAATATGCACAACTGATGATGCTTAACAGTGTGGTGAGGGTCAGCAGGTGCTTACCTGACTGTCTGGAAAATGGTGGGTGAAAGTTAGCTTTTGGTTCTTGTGGTGTTCTGGACAGATTTGGAAAAGGGGAATTGAAGGTGTATACGTGTATAGGGTCAGAAGTTTGGAAAGAACGTTTTTGGTTTACAGAAAAGAGCTGGATGTTTGATGAAGTTGAAGGTAAGAAACTTAAAGTTATGAAACAAAGCTGGAGATTTTGGCAGAGTTTCAGAATGTTATGTTGCTAGGAGTTTCGTTTCTCTCTTAGCAATTTTTCTGTTTCTTTTCTTGAACTTGTTTTGCAGTGATGGAAGCTCTCTATTTATAGGCGAAGTTCTTGTGGATGCCTTGAACATTTAAGGCGCCAACAGAGTTTGAATTTGTTCTTTGACAGAAATTCCTGGGAAGTTGTGATAACAGCTATCTTTCAGTCTAGGTAGCAGCAGCAGGCGTAGATTGGGGAGAAGTGACCTCTGAAGTGGGCGGTGGCGTGAAGACCCATGCCAGAATCTGTGCAAAAGCATTTTCCAAGCCACACGTGAATGCTCAGGAGTGGTTGGAAGCATTAATGGGCATTAAATGGTGACAAGACCTGTCAATACCAACATTCTGGTAATGGAAACCAGCGTTGAATCAGCAGCGTAAACCATGCTCTGGCCTTGGCTATCTGTTGTCTTAGCAAGCTCTGGAGATTCTCCTGGTTTTCTGGTACGTTCATTGGATCTACTTCTGGACAATCTGGACTTAGAGATTCTGTATCAATGTGACACCTATCCTCCTGACCTTTCATCTTCTGATTTCAACCTGTTCTGAAGGAGCCTTTATACTTTCATGTTTCTCTTGCATTCCTTTAGCAAATTCTGACTGAGCTTGTGTAACTGCTGAAGGGGCATGTTATGTTTGAGGCTTACATTCTGAACCACGTTTACAACTTCTGATTGAACTGATGTAGCTGCTGAAGAGCCAACTTCTGACCACGCTGAGCCAAGCTTGCAACTTCTGACCGTCTTCATCTGGAATGGGTCCAGAAGTTCTGAAGCGCTGATTTTTTCTAAAAACACTTATTTTAAAGAAGCATTCTAAGCATTTAGAAATTGATTGATTTTTTTCCTCAAGATAAAAGTGTTGTTTCTGGAGTTCGTGAGATCATCTTGCTCTTGTAAGTGACTTGCTTGGGCAAAAGGATAACTCAGGACTTGGATTTGTTTCAGGGGACTTTGAAAAATCTAAGATGGTTTCCTGAAGAAAGGGAGGGCAAATTTTGGGGTACAACAGTTGCCCCTGTTCAATCTTCTTGAACCTGAAGAGTTAGATTGGCAAGTTTGCCTTTCGCGACTTGAAGGTAAAAGGAGATTGGACACTAAAGTGCCCAGAAAATTTGCACTCGGCGATCTGATGGTAGATGTGAATGGGCTTAAAGATGCCATTTGGTGATGGGCTTAAAGATGCCATCTGGTGCGGTAGAATTTTGTCGGGGGATGGGCTTAGAGATGCCATATGAGAACGGGCTTACAGATGCCATTCGGCGACCGCTGGTAGGAGGATGGGCTTATAGATGCCATCTGGACATGTTGAACTGTATGTCAAAAGTGAGTGGATAAGTGTCAGAAAGGCATCCCTATTTTGGAACATCTCTGAATTAGGGGTCTGAACAAGCAACAGATTGACGTCCATGTCTGGAGAATCTGTAAACTACTTCAGGAGTTGAGATTGAATAAGCAAATAGAGCACCATCCTTTGTTGGGAAGCGTCCATAAACTATTTTCAGAAATTGTGAAGAGTCTGAATCAGTTGGTAGATTGACATCCGTTGTGGGGAAGAATCCGTAAACTGTTTTCAAGAGTTGAGAAGAGTCTGAATCAGTTGGTAGATTGACATCCGTTGTTGGGAAGAATCTGTAAACTGTCTTCAAAAGTTGAGAAGAATCTGAATCAGTTGGTAGATCGACATCCGTTGTAGGGAAGAGTCCGTAAACTGTTTCAGAAGTCTTGAAGTTGAAGAGGAACCGGTGTAAGGTTTCTTGATGATGTGTCTGAATGAATCTGGAATAAGTATCAGAATGTCGCCGTGTCTGGGTCACATCTGAACTATTTCAGGATGAATCTCGGGAAATGATCTGTGTCTGTCGACTGATCTTACCTGAAAAGGCAAAGGGTTAGTTGTATGCAATGTTATGATGCATGATGCAATGTACGGGACATCAATATTTATGATATGAATGTAATGAATGCGCATGTAAGCTGATGAGCTAATCTTGCCAAGGATACATGAATCCGAGATGGCTGAAGATAAAAGCGTTTTGACTGCAGCCGGGGAAAATAAATCCTTGGCTGTCGCTGGGGAAGAGAATTTCTGATGACCTCTACTGGGGAGTTCCAAACTAGTAGACTCATGCTGGGGAGGCCAGATTGAGAATCTTTGGCTTGAAGGGAAGTAAACCCGGAGACTTCACTGGGGAACTCAAGATTTGCCCTTTCCTAAAACTCTGTGGGGAGAAGGTTCAATGGTCTGGCTCCGCCGGGGATACTGAAGCTTAAACTCTGAGGGGAATTGAACTCCGGAGGATTCTTTGGCTGGGGATTTTGATGAACTCCGCTGGGGACAAGGAGAATTTTGGCGAGCGCGATCTTCCGTGGTGGTTAGCTTGAGAAGAATCTGAACAAGCGATAGGTTAACATCCGTTTACTTGGAGAACCCGTGAACTATCTTGAAGTTGAATCAGCAATAGAGCCGCATCCGTTGTTGGGAAGCGTCCGTAAACTAATTTCAAAGGTTGCATCTGAACAAGCTGATAGATTAACATCCGTTGTTGGGAAGAATCCATGAACTGTTTTCAGAAGTCTTGGGAAGAATCTGAACAAGTGATAGGTTAACATCCGTTTACTTGGAGAACCCGTGAACTTGTTTCAGAAGTCTTGAAGTTGAATCAGCGATGGAGCCGCATCCGTTGTTGGGAAGCGTCCGTAAACTAATTTCAAAGGTTGAGAAGAGTTTGAACAAGTAGGTAGATTGACTTCCGTTGTTGGGAAGAATCCGTAAACTATTTTCAGAAATTGTGAAGAGTCTGAACAAATCGGTAGATTGACATCCGTTGTTGGGAAGAATCCGTAAACTTGTTTCAGAAGTCTTGAATAGGAACCGGTATAGGGCTCCCTGATGATGAGCTTGTGTAAAAACTGCATCGGGTTTTGAACACTTTTGACATTCGAATGCCCCAAGTGGTGATGTAGATAAATACTGGCTTATTACAGGTGTTGGTCTACAATCGGTCGTTCACAGATGTTTCCTGGGTTGTTGCAGGTGTTGATCTGGAATTCTTCAGACATGCCCTGGCTAGATACAGGAGTCGAATCTGGAAAGGTGATAGTTGATAGATATGCCCTGGCAGGATACATGAGTCGAATCTTCAAACTCTTCAAACATGCCCTGGCTAGATACAGGAATCGAGTCTGGAAATGTGGTCAACAGATATGCCCTGGCTGGATACAGGAGTCGAATCTGGCAATAGTCGTCAACAGATATGCCCTGGCTGGATACAGGAATCGAATCTTCGAACTCTTCAGACGTGCCCTGGCTAGATACAGGAATCGAGTCTGGAAATGTGGTCAACAGATATGCCCTGGCTGGATACAGGAATCGAATCTGGCAATAGTCGTCAACAGATATGCCCTGGCTGGATACAGGAATCGAATCTTCGAACTCTTCAGACGTGCCCTGGCTAGATACAGGAATCGAATCTAGAAAGGTGATAGTTGATAGATATGCCCTGGCTGGATACAGGAATCGAATCTTCAAACTCTTCAGACGTGCCCTGGCTAGATACAGGAATCGAGTCTGGAAATGTGGTCAACAGATATGCCCTGGCTGGATACAGGAATCGAATCTGGAGATGTGGTCAACAGATATGCCCTGACCGGATACAGGAATCGAATCTGGAGATGTTGTAATTGATAGATGTGCCCTGGCTGGATACAGGAATCGAATCTGAAAATGTTGTAGTTGATTTGTTGGACACTTTTGACATTCGAATGCCCCAAGTGGTGAAGAAGGAGTCTTGAATCAGATTACTCTGCATATTGAGAGATTTCTTGAAATCTTGACTGGACTGCCCCAGGTTAATTGAACTTTGAAAGATCTGTTGGACCTTGACTGGACTGCCCCAAGTTAATTGTACTTTGAAAGATCTGTTGGACCTTGACTGGACTGCCCCAGGTTAATTAGATTGTGACATGTCATGCCCCTTTGTTGATAAGGGATTTGATGGAAGTGTTATCCTCTTGAAGTGATTTTGACTTACTGAGAGAGTTTTCGTTCCTCCGAACATTCGCTGTATGAACTTCTTCGCTGTAAAAAAAAAGGGGTCAAATGCAGACAGTGATATTCGAATAATGCAAAGTTTATGTTTGTCTTTGAAGTTTTAAAAAATGTGTTTTTTTTTTTTTTTTTTTTTAGCAGAAAACTTTTCATAAGACAAGTTAACACAAGATTTAGAGCAAAGCCCTACAGGAGTCAGGATACCTTTTGTAACAGTATGCTTTCGAACTAACCCATGCTTCAATTAGGACTTTTGAAGGGCTGTAACGTGGCCTGGTTCACGGTTTAAGAAACAAAGGATAAAGGCTCAAAGTATATTTGTACCCACCCGCTCTTCGTGATGTTCTTCAACCTAAGCTCAGTTAATTGTGCGTCGTACTCTGTTTTGAGTTTGGAACGACTTTTGGGCGATGGTTCACCAGTTGAATTTGGGAGACAGTCATCATCTCCTTTTTCTTTTTAAACATTTTTCATGTTGTGGAGGATTTTGTAATGACCTCACTATTTTGATTTTGATTTGTTATCCCTAACTTTTGCCTGACTGTTACCGTTTTCGGGATTACTGTCAGCGGGATGCCCCAGCTTTCTTAAGCCTCCTTTATAGGTTTTGGCTCAGCGGGCTTTTCTCTTTTGAGAGATTGACTGTCTATGTGAGAAGGAACCACCCTTGTCTTTTGATTCCAAAGGAATGCTTTCTTTTTTTGACGTCGTTCGTTGTATTGCGAACTGAGAGTTTGCGACTTCAATGCGCATTTTCTCTTGAATTAACTGAGATACTACCCTGCCCCGGGTTTATATCAAAGGTTTCGATTGTTTAGAACAGGAAACTCCTACTTCTTTGGCTCGAAGGGGTTGACTAGGGATTAACTTCCTTATAACTCCAGTGTTTGGGAATTGAAAGAAATGCCTGTACATCATCAGCAAGGTCTGTTCAAAAGCATACTGTATGAGATTATGGTATTGTTTCGTCATCCTCCCTCTAAAGGCTTTACAGCTTTTTATCAAGAGTTAAATATCATAAAGAAAAGCATAAGAGTAGTGAAACGAATGGATGAATTCAAGACAAACATATGCAATGCATTAATGAAAACAGAGTTTAACATCAATAGATAATTGTTTGACAGCAAAAGAAATTACAACTCTGAAAATTCAAAAAAGAAGCAAAAGTCTTTCAGCTTGAGCTTCGTCACTTCAGGTGGAGAACCCTCTAACGGAAGATTTTCATCTCGCCGTCTGGCATGAATTCCAGCACCCCAATGTCGATCAGATCTTGAATCTTGTTCTTCAAGGCCCAACAGTCGTTGGTGCTGTGTCTCGGGCTGTAGGAGTGGTAAACACAGAATGCGTCGGGGTTAAAGTGAGGAGAGGAGATATTGAGCTTCTAAGGAGGTTCTTTTACGGTGAGCAAATTGACCTCCAACAGGCGCTTCAGTATGAAGAATGATGGTATTTCAGTCTCCGTAAACTGTCTTCCCGACTTTTCTTGCTTACGCCGATTACCCCTTTGACGCTGGCGAGGTTGTTGATGGGTTTGTGACCCTGAAGCTAGCAAATGAGCTTTCCCCTTGTCTTCTTGAGTGGAGGGAGGCTGAGCGGTGACTTGCTCTTCGACCTCAGATGTTTGCCCCAGTTGGTTGTTTGGAAGCAGTTGGCGGACAAGAACTCTGAGTTCCTCTTGTCTTTGAGATAGGTCTTGGATGAGAGCCATCTGGCCCACCAACTGTCCCATCATTTGAGTCCTCAGTGTTGTCAGATCAAACTGCAGCTCCGCAATCTGATCATTCCTGGCGTTGTTGGAATTCCCCAAGCCCTTGGTGAGGAGAGCTTTCATCTCTTCTTGCCCCAGAGACAAGTTCAGG
This sequence comes from Vicia faba, assembly GCA_948472305.1. Lineage (NCBI taxonomy): Eukaryota > Viridiplantae > Streptophyta > Magnoliopsida > Fabales > Fabaceae > Vicia > Vicia faba. The sequence continues at coordinate 700,651,967 of OX451737.1, forward strand.
AACATTTCCTGCAGCTGAGCAGTCTGGTCTTGGATGTCTTTGACAGACCGTTCTAGAGCCATCTCTTGCTGAAATAAACAGCAGGAGAGTAAGGAAACCTGAAAAAGAAAAGATTGTCAAAATGAAATGCATGATATGTGGATTCATGCTTTCAAGGATCTCTTGGGGTAAACACAAGAAAATGTTAGAGGTTGAACTCTGCTCTTGGATTGGAGAGCCCTGTACCGGTGGACGTCCTTCCACTAGAATCAAGCTCACCATGTCGAGTGGGTCGCAGCCACTGATTCAAGTTGTTGTTCTTGAACTTTGATTGGAGAGCTTTGTATCGGTGTATATCCTTCCACGAGAATCAAGCTCACCATGTCGAGTGGGTCATAGCCACTGATTCAAGTTGTTGCACTTGAACTTTGACTGGATTGGTTAGAGGAGAAACCTCTTGCCCCTTGATAGACGTCTGGCTCAACGTAATCCTGCATCAACAGAACCCTTGAGATCCTTGAAATGGTTATTGAAAATGCTAAAATGCTATGTTATGATGTCATGATGTTATGTACATGTATGCACAAGCAAGTAAGTGTATATACAGGCAAACAATATTCACACAAAGCACACAAGGCCTTAGGTTTAGGCTTGCATGAGGTTCAGGTACTACCCTCTTTCAGTTCGTTGGTTAAAACCTGTCCTATCAAAAGTAATCGGGTTCTAAGGGTCCCAATATCACTGGATTGCTTTCATTGTTCATCGTTTCGATTTAGCCACTGAACTGGCGACCGAAATATTCCAGGAAAGCAACCCTCAATTGAGTGTAGTATCGAGTATCAACCAACCTCGGACTGCACCAAAGTCAGTTATCTCACTACCCTAAAAAGGCCAAGATGGTTCAATTAAGGTTCCTAAGGTCAGTTGATGCTTCGCGACACCACGCGGCGGCCCCGTACTCTCCTTGACTGAACTCAAGGGTTACTGGTACACACCAAAGTGCCACATCAACGTAGCAGACTGCTTCAACCATGTCGGTATACCCCGCACAGTTCCCTCACAGCCTTGTTGCTACCTAAAAGGGTTTCCCCAGATCCGGGTTAGGATCTATAAAACTCCGATACAAAGCCCACAAATGTAAAGCAAACAAAGCAATCAATTGAAAGTAAAGGTGATCTAAACCCTAAGGTAACCCCACTTTTAGAAAATCCCCAGCAGAGTCGCCAGTTCTGTGATACGGTGGGAGAACTGACTAGTGTTTTGCGTTCGTATTCACACTTGTGCGGTTGAGCAAGAGTCGCCACCGACTTTTTATTTTATCCTAAGGAAAGGTTAAAAAGCACAGCAAAAACCTTTTGAGATATTTCGTGGGTTCGGGGGGTAGATTATGAAAAGGGAAGGTGTTAGCACCCTTTTCATCCATGGTTATCCATGGGCTCTTAGTTACTTGGTTTTTTAGATCACTTGCCTTGTTTTTCGATTGCTTTGAAGATGGTGTGTGTGTGTGGGTGCTTTTGAAAATGTTTTGGAAAAAGATGCCTTGTTTTAGGCAACTAATGTATTTGACTCGTGTTTGAGTGTTTTACAAAAGTGTGAATCTTTTCGAAAAGATGTTTTCAAATGTTTTGAGAGTTTGTTTGAAAGTGTTGTGGATTGTGGTTTTTGAAAAGAAGGTAAGTGTTTTTTGCAAGTTTGATCTCAAGTAACTAAGAGTTTTGTCTACCCTATTGTACTCAAAGGTTTTTGTCATGTTTTAACCCCTTTTAACAATTTTGTTCCACCATTGAAATTGGTAGACAATCTTGCGTTTAGGAAGTTTATTCGGGACGGGCGCGGGTCATCGTTTAGACCATAATTGCAATGGTGCCAAGTATCTTTGGGCAATTTTTTGAAAGGGACTTGATCATTTTGTTTAGGCAACATTTTGAAAGCGTCATCGTGGGACTATGATCATTTGACTGTTTGTTTTGCCCAAAGAGACCTAACATGCAATATGGCCCAATTTTGAAAGGCAATAAGTGGAATACCCTAGGGGTGTTGGTGTAAAAGTGTGTTTTATTGCATACAAGAGTTTTTCTTTGAATTAGGTTTTTCTATTTCATTGATTTTATCTTGTCATACACGTCCTAATTACTAGCAATAAGAAGCGGAAATGTAAAATCCTACGCTATTACAACAATTAGGGGAGGGGGATACACATTTGTACATGGGGGGTTCAACGAGAAAAATAGACAAAAAAGAAAATAGCGAAAAACAAGATATATATAGAGAGAGAGGGAGCCCGCGCGCTGTTGGGAGGCCATCAGAAGTTCTGACCCAGATCCGCTGTCAGATGATCAACCTGTTGGTGAAACTGGATGAGTCAGAACTTCTGACTCTAGAACCTGCAAAACAGAACCTTGTTAGTGGGGAAACCAGAAGTTCTAATTTCCCTGCGCTGCAAGACAGAAGTTTGTTAGTGGAGAAACCAGAAGTTCTGATTCTGCTGAAAAGGCAATAACTCTCAGAGGTTCTGATGTCATTGACAGCAAAACAGGCTTCAGATGTGCTAACGTCAAAGTCAGCACTTGGCTTTTTCCTGTACTAATCAGAACATCTGCAATCCCGTTGTTACTCCACAAAACAGGAAACATATTTGGAACAGATCCAGCAAAATAGCAAAAATGTTTCAGAGGTCAGAATCACCAAGGTCACAGGCAAGTCCTATACTGGCTCAGAACATTCTGAGGTATGAGAATCCTCAGAACATAAACAGCAATAACATGAATATTTACATTATGTTACTTGAATATGCACAGCTGATGATGCTTAACAGTGTGGTGAGGGTCAGCAGGTGCTTACCTGACTGTCTGGAAAATGGTGGGTGAAAGGTAGCTTTTGGTTCTGGTGGTGTTCTGGACAGATTTGGAAAAGGGGAAGTGAAGGTGTATACGTGTATAGGGTCAGAAGTTTGGAAAGAACGTTTTTGGTTTACAGAAAAGAGCTGGATGTTTGATGAAGTTGAAGGTAAGAAACTTAAAGTTATGAAACAAAGCTGGAGATTTTGGCAGAGTTTCAGAATGTTATGTTGCTAGGAGTTTCGTTTCTCTCTTAGCAATTTTTCTGTTTCTTTTCTTGAACTTGTTTTGCAGTGATGGAAGCTCCCTATTTATAGGCAAAGTTCTTGTGGATGCCTTGAACATTTAAGGCGCCAACAGAGTTTGAATTTGTTCTTTGACAGAAATTCCTGGGAAGTTGTGATAACAGCTATCTTTCAGCCTAGGTAGCAGCAGCAGGCGTAGAATGGGGAGAAGTGACCTCTGAAGTGGGCGGTGGCGTGAAGACCCATGCCAGAATCTGTGCAAAAGCATTTTCCAAGCCACACGTGAATGCTCAGGAGTGGTTGGAAGCATTAATGGGCATTAAATGGTGACAAGACCTGTCAATACCAACATTCTGGTAATGGAAACCAGCGTTGAATCAGCAGCGTAAACCATGCTCTGGCCTTGGCTATCTGTTGTCTTAGCAAGCTCTGGAGATTCTCCTGGTTTTCTGGTACGTTCATTGGATCTACTTCTGGACAATCTGGACTTAGAGATTCTGTATCAATGTGACACCTATCCTCCTGACCTTTCATCTTCTGATTTCAACCTGTTCTGAAGGAGCCTTTATACTTTCATGTTTCTCTTGCATTCCTTTAGCAAATTCTGACTGAGCTTGTGTAACTGCTGAAGGGGCATGTTCTGTTTGAGGCTTACATTCTGAACCACGTTTACAACTTCTGATTGAACTGATGTAGCTGCTGAAGAGCCAACTTCTGACCACGCTGAGCCAAGCTTGCAACTTCTGACCGTCTTCATCTGGAATGGGTCCAGAAGTTCTGAAGCGCTGATTTTTTCTAAAAACACTTATTTTAAAGAAGCATTCTAAGCATTTAGAAATTGATTGATTTTTTTCCTCAAGATAAAAGTGTTGTTTCTGGAGTTCGTGAGATCATCTTGCTCTTGTAAGTGACTTGCTTGGGCAAAAGGATAACTCAGGACTTGGATTTGTTTCAGGGGACTTTGAAAAATCTAAGATGGTTTCCTGAAGAAAGGGAGGGCAAATTTTGGGGTACAACAGTGACGTTATCATTAAAAACAATGCTAATGGCGTTGTCACATCTAAGCCGGAAGCACTATGGAATAATGATGATAATAAAAATGCATTAAATTTCATTAATCGTTTGAACGCATTTGGTAATCTTATTTTCAATCCAATTGCTAATAACTATGTTATGAGATGTCTTAGCAGGAATTGGTAACCGAAGGTCACCGTGATCAATGAAGCTAATGATCTTACAACACTTAATCTTATTACATTGCTTAGTATGTGATTCATTGTTGTGCACTGATCAAAATGAGTAATTTTAAAACTGTAGTAAGCGATAATGACTCGAGTCATATCATAAGGATTCTTGTATGATTTTTAACCAACCAAAGAGATTATGGGGGTTTGTTTCGGTTAATAAAATAGATTAACTGAAAGTTATTATCAAATAAGCTAAAAACGACTAATCCTACTGATTCAAGTTCTAACTTATAACTGGCTATTGTAACTCCAATACCCTAAGCAGATTCCATCCTATTCGATTATGAAATCAATTAGACAAGCACTATCAATATCATGTGAATTATGTTCTTGTTTAGTGCATTAAGCATGACAGTTTAAAGATTAGGAAAAGCTAAAGAAGAAGTTTAGTTAACACACGATTAAATTATGGAAGATGCAACAAACGAATTTAATCAATTCTATCCTATGAGGAGAAATCAAATTAAGCAAACGAAAGAAATTGAATTAAGCAAACAAGTTCATAGAAAGAATTGAACAAAAATTGAAATTTAATTGAAATTAAAATAACCTCAAAGTGACGGAACCCGTAAGCAGCAGAATTCACCTTAGGGATTAGTTCTCCATTACAATTGTTCAAAGCAAAATATTTTCTCATGAATATTGTGTGACAAAACTACTTTAGTGCGGCTGAAAGCTTTATAAACCAAATAAGGTTTTTCACTTCTAACTCAAACTGGGTCAAAAACATAACAAACCCGACCCAAAACTAATTATTTCCTAAGTCTGGAACTTCAACGAATATTTCGAGGCTTCTGCATTTCGAATCATCTTTCGGCTTCAATATGAAAGTTGTATCTCTTTCGCTTAACTTCCCAACGCATACATAACGCGTCAATCTGATTCTCAGAGCTCCAGTTATGATATTTACAGTAAAAACTGCTTAAGATGAAAATAAAATACGAAAATTAAATAAAGGGCAAAATAAAATAAAATATGAAACCACAATAAAATAGAAAAATAAACAAAACAAACTAGGGAAATGCTTAAGTACAAATATAGGAGAATGTGTATCAAAATGCACTGATCAAATTACCCCACACTTGATCTTTTGCACTTCGAGCAAACCAGAATCAAGACTCAAGAAAAACAACGACATTCATATACTTATTCTAAGCTACAAACTCTTCTTCGGTTAAGATTACATCAATAGGTACTAATCTTGCACAAGAAGGTTATCGTAAGAACACAAATCCGCATTTATACGGTCATAAGTCTCTCTCCTATACAAACAAATTTGAATCATGTTATTTTGCATAAGCCTAACTTACTCATCCTTCTTTTTGCACTTTTTCATTATAGTGCAATCACATTAAGTCTGTTATCTCTACACACCCATAGTAAGGCGGCCGGTTAGTGACTCTGATCCTTTTTGGTTTGGGTTGTGGTAACTAAGTGACATAACCTCTTATTTACCCAATTATAGTTGCGGGAGATCAAATTTTAATCCTCCCTACCAAGTTCACTACCAGATACCACTCAACCAACCAACAACGGGTGTTATTATTATATTTTTATATGTTCCACAACTGTTGGGGTAAGTGATCGGGTGAGGGTCACCCAACTTAGAAGGTGTGTTCTCTATTTTTTTCAAAAAAAATTCATTTAAAACTTTAGATCACTCACTTATTTCATTATCTTCCCTATGTAGAGCGTGTGTGAGATGGTGCCAACTACTAAGATAAACTACTTAAGAGATATGAAAGGATGAGAATTCAAGGCTATGTCATAACAAGTATTCAAATTGATTTCAATATTCAGGAGACTTAAGGTGTTAAAACGATATTGATCTTATAAAATTTTCCCAAGTCTCCACAATCTAACCTCAAATTAATCTATAGGATAAGACTCTCAAAATATGCATTGTGTTTCCTAAGTCTAAATTTTTTTTTCACTTAAAAAATCAAAACAAACTGAAAGAAAACAAAACAAATAAATGATTCCCTCCCCCATACTTCAGACATACAGTGTCCTCAACGAAAGAACATATATATAAAATAAGAGTGAGAGAAAGGAAAAAACACACTCGAGCAGTCAAGGCGGATAGGGGATTACACAAGTAGTCTTTCCCAATGAGAGCTCTTCTACAACTTCTTCTTCCTATGTGAGGCTCTCATGGAATAACTTAATAAACTTTCCATTGACTTTTCAATTTTTATCGGTGTTTTCACTTTTTATTCCAAGATCATGTTCTTCTAAAAGTAAAAGTGTCAAATGAGCACGTGAAAGTGATATCATCTTTCACAGTATCAAAGATCAAAGGAATAAGTGGCTTCCTCACTGTTTTTCTCCATATTCAAGTAAGATACTATGCATAAACATGGACTTCTTAATATTAGGAATTCCATCCAAGGTCCATCTAATTCCCTTCTTATGTTTTTGAAATGATTTCTCTTCCTGCTCAAATTTTGTCTTTGATGAATAATTTAAATCTCCAGAAAGTGATTCAGGCTCTAAAGAGAGTGGTTGTCCAATAGACGGTGCGGTTGGGGAAGCATGGATGTCAAGAAGTTCAGCTGCATAAACAACTTTATTGACAACTTCATGTGTAGGAACAATATCAACTTGCAAGGCAGCCTCAATTTCAGCGCAAACAGAGCAAATGTCAGTGTCAGTACATGAATCACAAGAGTAAGTATCATCAAAGTCAGACAATGATGGAAAATTAGCTAAAAATAAATCAGAATAAGTATCATCAACAAACTCATAATGCAATTCAATATGAAAAACATAATGTTCTTCCACATGATGTTTCATACTGACAATGTCCCTATTAAGTATATACAATTAGAAGACACAAAAAACGATTAAAATAAAATATAAAAAATAAAAAAACAAGAAATATAATATATTTAAGTCAAATTAGAATTTCACAAAAATTTTTTGGAATTTTATGAAACTATGAAAACAAAAATAAATTTATAAAAAATAGAAAAATAAGGAATTTGCGATTTTGAGGGTCAAAATCCTTTAGAATTGAGTACTGTTCGTCAATTTTTTTCCAGAATTTCTGGGAAAAAATTGGAGAAAAATCAAAACAGTAGCTTTCAGACTTACCTGACAGGCTGAAATACTTACCAATATACTGTAATCATTACTGCAACCCTGAAAATCAACAAACACAATTAAAAAACAAGAAAAATGCTAGAAGAACACTATACATATGGCTCTAATATCGATTATTAGCAACAAGAATCCCCAACAATGACGCTAATTTGATTTGTTGTTGCGCACGGATCAAAACGAGTAATTTTAAAACTCTAGTTAGTGATAATAACTCGAGTCGGCACAAGGATTCTTGTATGATTTTTAACCAACCAAAGAGATTATGGGGGTTTATTTCGACTAAAAATATATATTAACTGTAATTGATTATCAAATAAGCTAAAACGACTAATCCTACTTATTTGGGTTCCAGCTTATCACTGGCTATTGTAACTCCAATCCCCTAAGCAGATTCAATCATATTCGATTATGAAATCATTTAGACAAGCGATACCAATATCATGTGAATCATGTTCTTGTTTAGCGCATTAAGCATGATGGTTTACAGATTAGGCGAAGATAACGAAGAAGCTAAGTTAACACGCAATTAAAATTAGGAAAATGCAACACTCGAATATAATCAATTCTAACCTATGAGGAGCCATCAAATTAAGCAAACGAAGGAAATTGAGTTAAGAAAACGAGTTCATAGAAAGAATTGAACAGAAATCGAAATTAAATTGGAATTAAAATAACCTCAAAGTGATGGAACCCGTAAGCATCAGAATTCGCCTTAGGGATTAGTTCTCCATTACAATTGTTCAAAGAAAAATATTTTCTCATGAATATTGTGTGACAAAACTACTTTAGTGCGGCTGAAAGCCTTATAAACCAAATAAGGTTTTTCACTTCTAACTCAAATTGGATCGAAAACATTACAAACCTGGCCCAAAAATAATTATTTCCTAAGTCTAGAACTTCAACGAATCTTTCAAGGCTTCTACAGTTCGAATCAGATTTTGGCTTTAACATGAGAGTTGTAGCTCTTTATCTTAGATTTCCAACACATATCATAACGCATCAACCCGATTCTCGTAGATCTAGTTATGATTTTTATAGTAAAAACTCCTTATGTTGAAAATAAAATACGAAAATTAAATAAAGAGAAAAATAAACTAAAATATGAAACCACAATAAAATAGAAAAATAAACAAAACAAACTAGGGAAATGCTTAAGTACAAATATAGGAGAATGTGTATCAAAATGCACTGATCAAATTACCCCACACTTGAACTTTTGCACTTCGAGCAAACCAGAATCAAGACTCAAGAAAAACAACGACATTCTTATACTTATTCTAAACTACAAACTCTTCTTCGGTTAAGATTACATCAATAGGTACTAATCTTGCACACGAAGGTTATCGTAAGAACACAAATCCGCATTTGTGCGGTCATAAGTCTCTCTCCTATACAAACAAATTTGAATCATGTTATTTTGCATAAGCCTAACTTACTCATCCTTCTTTTTTCTCTTTTTCATTATAGTGAAATCACATTAAGTCTGTTATCTCTACACACCCATAGTAAGGCGGTCGGTTAGTGACTCTGATCCTTTTTGGTTTGGGTTGTGGTAACTAAGTGACATAACCTCTTATTTACCAAATTATAGTTGCGGGAGATCAAATTGTAATCCTCCCTACCAAGTTCACTACCAGATACCACTGAACCAACCAACAACGGGTGTTATTATTATATTTTTGTATGTTCCACAACTGTTGGGGTAAGTGATCGGGTGAGGGTCACCCAACTTAGAAGGTGTGTTCTCTATTTTTTTCAAAAAAAAATCATTTAAAACTTTAGATCACTCACTTATTTCATTATCTTCCCTATGTAGAGCGTGTGTGAGATGGTGCCAACTACTAAGATAAACTACTTAAGAGATATGAAAGGATGAGAATTCAAGGCTATGTCATAACAAGTATTCAAATTGATTTCCATATTCAGGAGACTTAAGGTGTTAAAATGATATTGATCTTATAAAATTTTCCCAAGTCTCCACAATCTAACCTGAAATTAATCTATAGGCTAAGACTCTCAAAATATGCATTGTGTTTCCTAAGTCTAAATTTTTTTTCACTTAAAAAATCAAAACAAACTGAAAGAAAACAAAACAAATAAATGATTCCCTCCCCCATACTTCAGACATACAGTGTCCTCAACGAAAGAACATATATATATAAAATAAGAGTGAGAGAAAGGAAAAAACACACTCGAGCAGTCAAGGCGGATAGGGGATTACACAAGTAGTCTTTCCCAATGAGAGCTCTTCTACAACTTCTTCTTCCTATGTGAGGCTCTCATGGAATAACTTAATAAACTTTCCATTGACTTTTCAATTTTTATCGGTGTTTTCACTTTTTATTCCAAGATCATGTTCTTCTAAAATTAAAAGTGTCAAATGAGCACGTGAAAGTGATATCATCTTTCACAGTATCAAAGATCAAAGGAATAAGTGGCTTCCTCACTGTTTTTCTCCATATTCAAGTAAGATACTATGCATAAACATGGACTTCTTAATATTAGGAATTCCATCCAAGGTCCATCTAATTCCTTTCTTATGTTTTTGAAATGATTTCTCTTCCTGCTCGAATTTTGTCTTTGATGAATAATTTAAATCTCCAGAAAGTGATTCAGGCTCTAAAGAGAGTGGTTGTCCAATAGACGGTGCGGTTGGGGAAGCATGGATGTCAAGAAGTTCAGCTGCATAAACAACTTTATTGACAACTTCATGTGTAGGAACAATATCAACTTGCAAGGCAGCCTCAATTTCAGCGCAAACAGAGCAAATGTCAGTGTCAGTACATGAATCACAAGAGTAAGTATCATCAAAGTCAGACAATGATGGAAAATTAGCTAAAAATAAATCAGAATAAGTATCATCAACAAAGTCATAATGCAATTCAATATGAAAAACATAATGTTCTTCCACATGATGTTTCATACTGACAATGTCCCTATTAAGTATATACAATTAGAAGACACAAAAAACGATTAAAATAAAATATAAAAAATAAAAAAACAAGAAATATAATATATTTAAGTCAAATTAGAATTTCACAAAATTTTTTTGGAATTTTCTGAAACTATGAAAACAAAAATAAATTTATAAAAAATAGAAAAATAAGGAATTTGCGATTTTGAGGGTCAAAATCCTTTAGAATTGAGTACTGTTCGTCAATTTTTTTCCAGAATTTCTGGGAAAAAATTGGAGAAAAATCAAAACAGTAGCTTTCAGACTTACCTGACAGGCTGAAATACTTACCAATATACTGTAATCATTACTGCAACCCTGAAAATCAACAAACACAATTAAAAAACAAGAAAAATGCTAGAAGAACACTATACATATGGCTCTAATATCGATTATTAGCAACAAGAATCCCCAACAATGACGCTAATTTGATTTGTTGTTGCGCACGGATCAAAACGAGTAATTTTAAAACTCTAGTTAGTGATAATAACTCGAGTCGGCACAAGGATTCTTGTATGATTTTTAACCAACCAAAGAGATTATGGGGGTTTATTTCGACTAAAAATATATATTAACTGTAATTGATTATCAAATAAGCTAAAACGACTAATCCTACTTATTTGGGTTCCAGCTTATCACTGGCTATTGTAACTCCAATCCCCTAAGCAGATTCAATCATATTCGATTATGAAATCATTTAGACAAGCGATACCAATATCATGTGAATCATGTTCTTGTTTAGCGCATTAAGCATGATGGTTTACAGATTAGGCGAAGATAACGAAGAAGCTAAGTTAACACGCAATTAAAATTAGGAAAATGCAACACTCGAATATAATCAATTCTAACCTATGAGGAGCCATCAAATTAAGCAAACGAAGGAAATTGAGTTAAGAAAACGAGTTCATAGAAAGAATTGAACAGAAATCGAAATTAAATTGGAATTAAAATAACCTCAAAGTGATGGAACCCGTAAGCATCAGAATTCGCCTTAGGGATTAGTTCTCCATTACAATTGTTCAAAGAAAAATATTTTCTCATGAATATTGTGTGACAAAACTACTTTAGTGCGGCTGAAAGCCTTATAAACCAAATAAGGTTTTTCACTTCTAACTCAAATTGGATCGAAAACATTACAAACCTGGCCCAAAAATAATTATTTCCTAAGTCTAGAACTTCAACGAATCTTTCAAGGCTTCTACAGTTCGAATCAGATTTTGGCTTTAACATGAGAGTTGTAGCTCTTTATCTTAGATTTCCAACACATATCATAACGCATCAACCCGATTCTCGTAGATCTAGTTATGATTTTTATAGTAAAAACTCCTTATGTTGAAAATAAAATACGAAAATTAAATAAAGAGAAAAATAAACTAAAATATGAAACCACAATAAAATAGAAAAATAAACAAAACAAACTAGGGAAATGCTTAAGTACAAATATAGGAGAATGTGTATCAAAATGCACTGATCAAATTACCCCACACTTGAACTTTTGCACTTCGAGCAAACCAGAATCAAGACTCAAGAAAAACAACGACATTCTTATACTTATTCTAAACTACAAACTCTTCTTCGGTTAAGATTACATCAATAGGTACTAATCTTGCACACGAAGGTTATCGTAAGAACACAAATCCGCATTTGTGCGGTCATAAGTCTCTCTCCTATACAAACCAATTTGAATCATGTTATTTTGCATAAGCCTAACTTACTCATCCTTCTTTTTTCTCTTTTTCATTATAGTGAAATCACATTAAGTCTGTTATCTCTACACACCCATAGTAAGGCGGTCGGTTAGTGACTCTGATCCTTTTTGGTTTGGGTTGTGGTAACTAAGTGACATAACCTCTTATTTACCAAATTATAGTTGCGGGAGATCAAATTGTAATCCTCCCTACCAAGTTCACTACCAGATACCACTGAACCAACCAACAACGGGTGTTATTATTATATTTTTGTATGTTCCACAACTGTTGGGGTAAGTGATCGGGTGAGGGTCACCCAACTTAGAAGGTGTGTTCTCTATTTTTTTCAAAAAAAAATCATTTAAAACTTTAGATCACTCACTTATTTCATTATCTTCCCTATGTAGAGCGTGTGTGAGATGGTGCCAACTACTAAGATAAACTACTTAAGAGATATGAAAGGATGAGAATTCAAGGCTATGTCATAACAAGTATTCAAATTGATTTCCATATTCAGGAGACTTAAGGTGTTAAAATGATATTGATCTTATAAAATTTTCCCAAGTCTCCACAATCTAACCTGAAATTAATCTATAGGCTAAGACTCTCAAAATATGCATTGTGTTTCCTAAGTCTAAATTTTTTTTCACTTAAAAAATCAAAACAAACTGAAAGAAAACAAAACAAATAAATGATTCCCTCCCCCATACTTCAGACATACAGTGTCCTCAACGAAAGAACATATATATATAAAATAAGAGTGAGATAAAGGAAAAAACACACTCGAGCAGTCAAGGCGGATAGGGGATTACACAAGTAGTCTTTCCCAATGAGAGCTCTTCTACAACTTCTTCTTCCTATGTGAGGCTCTCATGGAATAACTTAATAAACTTTCCATTGACTTTTCAATTTTTATCGGTGTTTTCACTTTTTATTCCAAGATCATGTTCTTCTAAAATTAAAAGTGTCAAATGAGCACGTGAAAGTGATATCATCTTTCACAGTATCAAAGATCAAAGGAATAAGTGGCTTCCTCACTGTTTTTCTCCATATTCAAGTAAGATACTATGCATAAACATGGACTTCTTAATATTAGGAATTCCATCCAAGGTCCATCTAATTCCCTTCTTATGTTTTTGAAATGATTTCTCTTCCTGCTCGAATTTTGTCTTTGATGAATAATTTAAATCTCCAGAAAGTGATTCAGGCTCTAAAGAGAGTGGTTGTCCAATAGACGGTGCGGTTGGGGAAGCATGGATGTCAAGAAGTTCAGCTGCATAAACAACTTTATTGACAACTTCATGTGTAGGAACAATATCAACTTGCAAGGCAGCCTCAATTTCAGCGCAAACAGAGCAAATGTCAGTGTCAGTACATGAATCACAAGAGTAAGTATCATCAAAGTCAGACAATGATGGAAAATAGCTAAAAATAAATCAGAATAAGTATCATCAACAAAGTCATAATGCAATTCAATATGAAAAACATAATGTTCTTCCACATGATGTTTCATACTGACAATGTCCCTATTAAGTATATACAATTAGAAGACACAAAAAACGATTAAAATAAAATATAAAAAATAAAAAAACAAGAAATATAATATATTTAAGTCAAATTAGAATTTCACAAAATTTTTTTGGAATTTTCTGAAACTATGAAAACAAAAATAAATTTATAAAAAATAGAAAAATAAGGAATTTGCGATTTTGAGGGTCAAAATCCTTTAGAATTGAGTACTGTTCGTCAATTTTTTTCCAGAATTTCTGGGAAAAAATTGGAGAAAAATCAAAACAGTAGCTTTCAGACTTACCTGACAGGCTGAAATACTTACCAATATACTGTAATCATTACTGCAACCCTGAAAATCAACAAACACAATTAAAAAACAAGAAAAATGCTAGAAGAACACTATACATATGACTCTAATATCGATTATTAGCAACAAGAATCCCCAACAATGACGCTAATTTGATTTGTTGTTGCGCACGGATCAAAACGAGTAATTTTAAAACTCTAGTTAGTGATAATAACTCGAGTCGGCACAAGGATTCTTGTATGATTTTTAACCAACCAAAGAGATTATGGGGGTTTATTTCGACTAAAAATATATATTAACTGTAATTGATTATCAAATAAGCTAAAACGACTAATCCTACTTATTTGGGTTCCAGCTTATCACTGGCTATTGTAACTCCAATCCCCTAAGCAGATTCAATCATATTCGATTATGAAATCATTTAGACAAGCGATACCAATATCATGTGAATCATGTTCTTGTTTAGCGCATTAAGCATGATGGTTTACAGATTAGGCGAAGATAACGAAGAAGCTAAGTTAACACGCAATTAAAATTAGGAAAATGCAACACTCGAATATAATCAATTCTAACCTATGAGGAGCCATCAAATTAAGCAAACGAAGGAAATTGAGTTAAGAAAACGAGTTCATAGAAAGAATTGAACAGAAATCGAAATTAAATTGGAATTAAAATAACCTCAAAGTGATGGAACCCGTAAGCATCAGAATTCGCCTTAGGGATTAGTTCTCCATTACAATTGTTCAAAGAAAAATATTTTCTCATGAATATTGTGTGACAAAACTACTTTAGTGCGGCTGAAAGCCTTATAAACCAAATAAGGTTTTTCACTTCTAACTCAAATTGGATCGAAAACATTACAAACCTGGCCCAAAAATAATTATTTCCTAAGTCTAGAACTTCAACGAATCTTTCAAGGCTTCTACAGTTCGAATCAGATTTTGGCTTTAACATGAGAGTTGTAGCTCTTTATCTTAGATTTCCAACACATATCATAACGCATCAACCCGATTCTCGTAGATCTAGTTATGATTTTTATAGTAAAAACTCCTTATGTTGAAAATAAAATACGAAAATTAAATAAAGAGAAAAATAAACTAAAATATGAAACCACAATAAAATAGAAAAATAAACAAAACAAACTAGGGAAATGCTTAAGTACAAATATAGGAGAATGTGTATCAAAATGCACTGATCAAATTACCCCACACTTGAACTTTTGCACTTCGAGCAAACCAGAATCAAGACTCAAGAAAAACAACGACATTCTTATACTTATTCTAAACTACAAACTCTTCTTCGGTTAAGATTACATCAATAGGTACTAATCTTGCACACGAAGGTTATCGTAAGAACACAAATCCGCATTTGTGCGGTCATAAGTCTCTCTCCTATACAAACCAATTTGAATCATGTTATTTTGCATAAGCCTAACTTACTCATCCTTCTTTTTTCTCTTTTTCATTATAGTGAAATCACATTAAGTCTGTTATCTCTACACACCCATAGTAAGGCGGTCGGTTAGTGACTCTGATCCTTTTTGGTTTGGGTTGTGGTAACTAAGTGACATAACCTCTTATTTACCAAATTATAGTTGCGGGAGATCAAATTGTAATCCTCCCTACCAAGTTCACTACCAGATACCACTGAACCAACCAACAACGGGTGTTATTATTATATTTTTGTATGTTCCACAACTGTTGGGGTAAGTGATCGGGTGAGGGTCACCCAACTTAGAAGGTGTGTTCTCTATTTTTTTCAAAAAAAAATCATTTAAAACTTTAGATCACTCACTTATTTCATTATCTTCCCTATGTAGAGCGTGTGTGAGATGGTGCCAACTACTAAGATAAACTACTTAAGAGATATGAAAGGATGAGAATTCAAGGCTATGTCATAACAAGTATTCAAATTGATTTCCATATTCAGGAGACTTAAGGTGTTAAAATGATATTGATCTTATAAAATTTTCCCAAGTCTCCACAATCTAACCTGAAATTAATCTATAGGCTAAGACTCTCAAAATATGCATTGTGTTTCCTAAGTCTAAATTTTTTTTCACTTAAAAAATCAAAACAAACTGAAAGAAAACAAAACAAATAAATGATTCCCTCCCCCATACTTCAGACATACAGTGTCCTCAACGAAAGAACATATATATATAAAATAAGAGTGAGAGAAAGGAAAAAACACACTCGAGCAGTCAAGGCGGATAGGGGATTACACAAGTAGTCTTTCCCAATGAGAGCTCTTCTACAACTTCTTCTTCCTATGTGAGGCTCTCATGGAATAACTTAATAAACTTTCCATTGACTTTTCAATTTTTATCGGTGTTTTCACTTTTTATTCCAAGATCATGTTCTTCTAAAAGTAAAAGTGTCAAATGAGCACGTGAAAGTGATATCATCTTTCACAGTATCAAAGATCAAAGGAATAAGTGGCTTCCTCACTGTTTTTCTCCATATTCAAGTAAGATACTATGCATAAACATGGACTTCTTAATATTAGGAATTCCATCCAAGGTCCATCTAATTCCCTTCTTATGTTTTTGAAATGATTTCTCTTCCTGCTCGAATTTTGTCTTTGATGAATAATTTAAATCTCCAGAAAGTGATTCAGGCTCTAAAGAGAGTGGTTGTCCAATAGACGGTGCGGTTGGGGAAGCATGGATGTCAAGAAGTTCAGCTGCATAAACAACTTTATTGACAACTTCATGTGTAGGAACAATATCAACTTGCAAGGCAGCCTCAATTTCAGCGCAAACAGAGCAAATGTCAGTGTCAGTACATGAATCACAAGAGTAAGTATCATCAAAGTCAGACAATGATGGAAAATTAGCTAAAAATAAATCAGAATAAGTATCATCAACAAACTCATAATGCAATTCAATATGAAAAACATAATGTTCTTCCACATGATGTTTCATACTGACAATGTCCCTATTAAGTATATACAATTAGAAGACACAAAAAACGATTAAAATAAAATATAAAAAATAAAAAAACAAGAAATATAATATATTTAAGTCAAATTAGAATTTCACAAAAAATTTTTGGAATTTTCTGAAACTATGAAAACAAAAATAAATTTATAAAAAATAGAAAAATAAGGAATTTGCGATTTTGAGGGACAAAATCCTTTAGAATTGAGTACTGTTCGTCAATTTTTTTCCAGAATTTCTGGGAAAAAATTGGAGAAAAATCAAAACAGTAGCTTTCAGACTTACCTGACAGGCTGAAATACTTACCAATATACTGTAATCATTACTGCAACCCTGAAAATCAACAAACACAATTAAAAAACAAGAAAAATGCTAGAAGAACACTATACATATGACTCTAATATCAATTATTAGCAACAAGAATCCCCAACAATGACGCTAATTTGATTTGTTGTTGCGCACGGATCAAAACGAGTAATTTTAAAACTCTAGTTAGTGATAATAACTCGAGTCGGCACAAGGATTCTTGTATGATTTTTAACCAACCAAAGAGATTATGGGGGTTTATTTCGACTAAAAATATATATTAACTGTAATTGATTATCAAATAAGCTAAAACGACTAATCCTACTTATTTGGGTTCCAGCTTATCACTGGCTATTGTAACTCCAATCCCCTAAGCAGATTCAATCATATTCGATTATGAAATCATTTAGACAAGCGATACCAATATCATGTGAATCATGTTCTTGTTTAGCGCATTAAGCATGATGGTTTACAGATTAGGCGAAGATAACGAAGAAGCTAAGTTAACACGCAATTAAAATTAGGAAAATGCAACACTCGAATATAATCAATTCTAACCTATGAGGAGCCATCAAATTAAGCAAACGAAGGAAATTGAGTTAAGAAAACGAGTTCATAGAAAGAATTGAACAGAAATCGAAATTAAATTGGAATTAAAATAACCTCAAAGTGATGGAACCCGTAAGCATCAAAATTCGCCTTAGGGATTAGTTCTCCATTACAATTGTTCAAAGAAAAATATTTTCTCATGAATATTGTGTGACAAAACTACTTTAGTGCGGCTGAAAGCCTTATAAACCAAATAAGGTTTTTCACTTCTAACTCAAATTGGATCGAAAACATTACAAACCTGGCCCAAAAATAATTATTTCCTAAGTCTAGAACTTCAACGAATCTTTCAAGGCTTCTACAGTTCGAATCAGATTTTGGCTTTAACATGAGAGTTGTAGCTCTTTATCTTAGATTTCCAACACATATCATAACGCATCAACCCGATTCTCGTAGATCTAGTTATGATTTTTATAGTAAAAACTCCTTATGTTGAAAATAAAATACGAAAATTAAATAAAGAGAAAAATAAACTAAAATATGAAACCACAATAAAATAGAAAAATAAACAAAACAAACTAGGGAAATGCTTAAGTACAAATATAGGAGAATGTGTATCAAAATGCACTGATCAAATTACCCCACACTTGAACTTTTGCACTTCGAGCAAACCAGAATCAAGACTCAAGAAAAACAACGACATTCTTATACTTATTCTAAACTACAAACTCTTCTTCGGTTAAGATTACATCAATAGGTACTAATCTTGCACACGAAGGTTATCGTAAGAACACAAATCCGCATTTGTGCGGTCATAAGTCTCTCTCCTATACAAACCAATTTGAATCATGTTATTTTGCATAAGCCTAACTTACTCATCCTTCTTTTTTCTCTTTTTCATTATAGTGAAATCACATTAAGTCTGTTATCTCTACACACCCATAGTAAGGCGGTCGGTTAGTGACTCTGATCCTTTTTGGTTTGGGTTGTGGTAACTAAGTGACATAACCTCTTATTTACCCAATTATAGTTGCGGGAGATCAAATTGTAATCCTCCCTACCAAGTTCACTACCAGATACCACTGAACCAACCAACAACGGGTGTTATTATTATATTTTTGTATGTTCCACAACTGTTGGGGTAAGTGATCGGGTGAGGGTCACCCAACTTAGAAGGTGTGTTCTCTATTTTTTTCAAAAAAAAATCATTTAAAACTTTAGATCACTCACTTATTTCATTATCTTCCCTATGTAGAGCGTGTGTGAGATGGTGCCAACTACTAAGATAAACTACTTAAGAGATATGAAAGGATGAGAATTCAAGGCTATGTCATAACAAGTATTCAAATTGATTTCCATATTCAGGAGACTTAAGGTGTTTAAACGATATTGATCTTATAAAATTTTCCCAAGTCTCCACAATCTAACCTCAAATTAATCTATAGGCTAAGACTCTCAAAATATGCATTGTGTTTCCTAAGTCTAAATTTTTTTTCACTTAAAAAATCAAAACAAACTGATAGAAAACAAAACAAATAAATGATTCCCTCCCCCATACTTCAGACATAGAGTGTCCTCAATGAAAGAACATATATATAAAATAAGAGTGAGAGAAAGGAAAAAACACACTCGAGCAGTCAAGGCGGATAGGGGATTACACAAGTAGTCTTTCCCAATGAGAGCTCTTCTACAACTTCTTCTTCCTATGTGAGGCTCTCATGGAATAACTTAATAAACTTTCCATTGACTTTTCAATTTTTATCGGTGTTTTCACTTTTTATTCCAAGATCATGTTCTTCTAAAAGTAAAAGTGTTAAATGAGCACGTGAAAGTGATATCATCTTTCACAGTATCAAAGATCAAAGGAATAAGTGGCTTCCTCACTGTTTTTCTCCATATTCAAGTAAGATACTATGCATAAACATGGACTTCTTAATATTAGGAATTCCATCCAAGGTCCATCTAATTCCCTTCTTATGTTTTTGAAATGATTTCTCTTCCTGCTCAAATTTTGTCTTTGATGAATAATTTAAATCTCCAGAAAGTGATTCAGGCTCTAAAGAGATTGGTTGTCCAATAGACGGTGCGGTTGGGGAAGCATGGATGTCAAGAAGTTCAGCTGCATAAACAACTTTATTGACAACTTCATGTGTAGGAACAATATCAACTTGCAAGGCAGCCTCAATTTCAGCGCAAACAGAGCAAATGTCAGTGTCAGTACATGAATCACAAGAGTAAGTATCATCAAAGTCAGACAATGATGGAAAATTAGCTAAAAATAAATCAGAATAAGTATCATCAACAAACTCATAATGCAATTCAATATGAAAAACATAATGTTCTTCCACATGATGTTTCATACTGACAATGTCCCTATTAAGTATATACAATTAGAAGACACAAAAAACGATTAAAATAAAATATAAAAAATAAAAAAACACGAAATATAATATATTTAAGTCAAATTAGAATTTCACAAAATTTTTTTGGAATTTTCTGAAACTATGAAAACAAAAATAAATTTATAAAAAATAGAAAAATAAGGAATTTGCGATTTTGAGGGTCAAAATCCTTTAGAATTGAGTACTGTTCGTCAATTTTTTTCCAGAATTTCTGGGAAAAAATTGGAGAAAAATCAAAACAGTAGCTTTCAGACTTACCTGACAGGCTGAAATACTTACCAATATACTGCAATCAGTACTGCAACCCTGAAAATCAACAAACACAATAAAAAAACAAGAAAAATGCTAGAAGAACACTATACATATGACTCTAATATCGATTATTAGCAACAAGAATCCCCAACAATGACGCTAATTTGATTCGTTGTTGCGCACGGATCAAAACGAGTCATTTTAAAACTCTAGTTAGTGATAATAACTCGAGTCGTGCACAAGGATTCTTGTATGATTTTTAACCAACCAAAGAGATTATGGGGGTTTATTTCGACAAAAATAAAATATTAACTGGAATTGATTATCAAATAAGCTAAAACGACTAATCCTACTTATTCGGGTTCCAGCTTATCACTGGCTATTGTAACTCCAATCCCCTAAGCGGATTCAATCATATTCGATTATGAAATCATTTAGACAAGCGCTATCAATATCATGTGAATTTTGTTCTTGTTTAGCGCATTAAGCATGATGGTTTTCAGATTAGGCGAAGCTAACGAAGAAGCTAAGTTAACACGCAATTAAAATTAAGAACATGCAACAATCAAATATAATCAATTCTAACCTATGAGGAGCCATCAAATTAAGCAAGCGAAGGAAATTGAGTTAAGAAAACGAGTTCATAGAAAGAATTGAACAGAAATCGAAATTAAATTGGAATTAAAATAACCTCAAAGTGATGGAACCCGTAAGCATCAGAATTCGCCTTAGGGATTAGTTCTCCATTACAATTGTTCAAAGCAAAATATCTTCTCATGAATATTGTGTGACAAAACTACTTTAGTGCGGCTGAAGGCCTTATAACCAAATAAGGTTTTTCACTTCTAACTCAAATTGGATCGAAAACATTACAAACCTGGCCCAAAACTAATTATTTCCTAAGTCTAGAACTTCAACGAATCTTTCAAGGCTTCTACAGTTCGAATCAGATTTTGGCTTTAACATGAGAGTTGTAGCTCTTTATCTTAGATTTCCAACGCACATCATAATGCATCAACCCGATTCTCGTAGATCTAGTTATGATTTTTATAGTAAAAATTGCTTATGTTGAAAATAAAATACGAAAATTAAATAAAGAGAAAAATAAACTAAAATATGAAAACACAATAAAATAGAAAAATAAACAAAACAATCTAGGGAAATTTTTAGTACAAACATAGGAGAATGTGCATGAAAATGCATTGAATAATAAGTTTGAAGAACATGAGCAAGAACTTACTTGCTTAGACAAGCATGAGAAAAAGCTTGAGAAGAAGTAGAAAAAGGAGAAAGACATGGATAAGGAGGAAAGAACAAAGTCTGAATCTCTTAGGGCGTCAAGTTCAAGGTCCTCAAAAAATGAGCACGTATAGGATAGTGATTTTAGGGATGGTGAAGATTTAAATTTCCACTATGGTTGTATGAAAGGTTTTCCCAAATGCCACTAATTTTTCACTAACCCCCAAGGACCTAATGAAGATTGGTACCTAGCTTATCTTGTTGATTTTGTAGGAAAATGTTATTGAATCGATGAAGAGAATATGGATTCTCATTTATGGTGGCTCTAGGCATATGAACATATTCACATCCTATTGTATATGTGACAAGAAGATAGATTATGTGATCTAGAAAGCATCAAGTATTGTTTAATTGGTAAAAGAGGTGTAAGTTACTTTTGATGTTGTATCTGATAATACTCGAAAAACGAGGAGGAGAAATAATTGATCAACCTGAATCGGTGAAACATGAGGAGGAGAAAGATAACTAAAACGAAAAGGATAAAGATGAGAGTTTTATCAAAATGAATGATTATAAAATTATGACTTTCTTGGACTTATCACAAGTTATACTTTTGGATACTTTGTCAAAGTAAAAAGTGGTAAGATCGTGTTGTTCTAAAATATTTGTGGCATACTTTGCATTTGGTTTAACTTTCCTTTTAGAGTTCCTTGTGAAATGAAAGTGCATCCTCCGTCATATTGTACGGTGAGGTAATATTGATTTAACTTTCTCTTTGTTAGTCAGTTCTTTCTTTTACTTGTTTATTTCTTTTAGTACATGACATACTTGGTGTATATATATATATATATATATATATATATATATATATATATATATATATATATATATATATATATATATATATATATATATATTATGAGTATTCATTTGAAAAATAATTCTTAATTGATAATCATGGTAACTTATCAATTTATATACTTATAATGATCTCATCATACTATACTTTCATGTATTTTATTTTATAAACACTTATGTGTACATAAGCATATTTAACTTCATTAAACATCAAGCATAACACACTTGACATTACATCATATCAACACAATACAAAGGAAAACTCTAAAACTTTTATTGCACACCAAGTGTTTGACAAATTTTTTAGCTTGTTTAACTCAAAGGAAAATTGCAATGTTCTGTCTCTTACTCTCATTTACTGTCTGTATGTAATTTGTTGAATGAGTTGTTTGATCGATTGATTCATAAAAAAATCATATTTGATTGTTAAAGTTTAAATTGCTTTGTTGATTAACTTATAATCACTTTTATTGTAAGTGCTTTTTCATATCAACAAAGCTCAAAGAAAATTCTGAAAAATTGATTATGCGCGACATGTTTGATAAAGTGTCAAGTTATGTTTTTAATTTGATTTCATTGGAAATAGGAAACATTGTGTTTGATATTAAACTATTAATTGATATATTATTATGTTGATTGATTTTGTCATTATCTTAATTCCATATGGCTTGTGCATATCCTAGTTTCCAATAACTAGGTTCATTTAGACTACTATTTTAATATAGGCCAAAAACCTTCCGCTCAACATTGTTTTTCAAATAAGTTTTTAAATACCTATGTTTGAAAGGTTATTTTTAAATTTGGTATTTATTCCCTCCCATCTATATATGTTGTCATAGTCTAACAAATCTGACTTATCTAAAACAGGTTTGAAAGCAAAGTATCTTTGAACTCCTGGAGGAATGCACAAGCCCTTATTCATGCAGTTGGAGTTTTAGATGTTCAAGGCAAGATTGGGAAATAAATAGAGACCATTATCATCTATAAATACCTCAAGCAATATTTTTTTAGAATCTTGACATTTTACAAAACACTTGTCATCTAGAAATTCAAACACCACATTGTTATCACTAGAAATTTCAGAAACAGACCAAAGGTTTCTTGTTATTGAGGGAACATGTAGGATATTATTTAAGATTATATTTTTATTAGAGGCACAACTAGATTAAAACACAGTTGAACCAACACACTTTATGGAAAGAGACTGACCATTACCAACACGAACTTTACTAGGACCTACATATGGATTTTTAAACTGTAAATGAAAATAATAGGGTGTAAGATGGTGAGATACACCTAGGTCTACAAACCAGACTTGGGATTCTAGCTACGATGGTAAGGAATACTCTTGAGTGTAATCATAAGGATGACTTGTGGTAACAATCATGGCCATGGCTTGTGAGTTTTGAGTAGAGTCTTGAGACTGATCTTGTTTAGAGGAAGAATTTATTGCTACATTAGAGATAGGATTTAGAATGATAGGTGGCATGAATGACTCATCAAATCTGTGCCAAAATTCAGTTACAACATGCCCTTATTTTCCATATAGTTGACATGTTGGACGATTGCTTGTGTTAGGTTGACCCCTGCCACAACCTTGACCACTTGTGAAGGAATTACCCCTGCCATAATTACCATAAAATTCTCTTATAGAGCTGTTAGTGTCTTGGTTTGTGTGAGTGATATTGGTCGCAACTGTGGATACAATAAGTTCTTGTCAAAATTTGTCCAATTGTGCTTCTTGGACATAGAGGACAACTTTAACCTCATATAGTGATGGGGACTCAATGCATACACACATCTACATAATGAAGAGATTATACTTTTTAGTAAGCCCATCAAGGATCAAATTGATTTTATCTTGTTCATAGATTGAATCTCCCACAGCTAAGAGAGAGTTGAAAATAACTTTGATTCTTAAAACTAACTCAGTAATTTACTTGTTTCCTTTCTTTTTATACTTCAATTCAATGCGTAATTGATGAACCCTAGATTTCATTTTCATATTGAAATATTTGTGGATCTTATCCCATACTTCAAATGCATGTTTGAAAGAAAGTACTCTAGGTAGAACAAATTTAGATATTGTAGACAATAATCAGATAAACACAACTTGATCTTGAATGATCCATGCTTCATATTTGTCCTAAATCATACCTTATAATCGATCTTGAGTTGTTTTGAACTTTTGAGGAATATGTGGATTAACGATTATGTGCATCTTCTCTGTCAAGATTACACCCTCCACTTGTTGATTTTATGTCAAATATTTATTTTCTTACCATTTGATCGAAGCTTTGGTCTGATTGAATTGTTGGAGTTGGATTTGGAGAACATCGACGAGAAGGTTAAAGATTGAATCAGAGATTTAACGATTGAATCTTGATTATATGCAGGTTCCTTTAACAACTCTAACCACTTATGTTGCCTCATATTCAGTTCCTTCTGGTCAAAAAAGTACCTTAAGCTTTTGTGATCGCTAAACACCTCAAACCTGGAGCCATAAAGGTAATGCCTCCAAATCTTTAACACAAACACTACTGCAAGCAGTTCTAAATCATGAGTAGGATAATTCCATTCATAAATCCTCAATTTCTTCGACGCATAAGCTACCACTTTGTCATTTTACATAAGCACACCTCCTAAACACAATTTAGATGCATCACAATACACAACAAAAGATTCCTCCAGGTTAGGCAATATCAAAATCTGGTTTGTCATCAATTTCTTCTTTAGCTCTGTAAAACTTTCCTCACATTGAAAATCCCACACAAACGCCTTACCTTTACAAGTAAGTTGGGTTAATGGAAGTGCTAACTTAGAAAAGCCTTCAATAAACCATATGTAATAACCAACTAAACCCAAAAGGCTTCTAATCTATGTAATTATTTTGGATCCTCCCACTGCAACATTGCATCTACTTTGGATGGATCCACTACAATACCATCACCCGAAATAATGTGGCCAAGAAAAATAACCTTTTCTAACTAGAACTCACACTTCGACAACTTATCATATAATTTCTTCTCTTTCAACACTTGCAAAATAATTCGCAAATGATCAGCATGCGCTTCTTTTGATTTGAATAAATCAAAATATCATTGATAAAGACTACTACAAACTTGTCTAGATACTCATGAAAGGTTATGTTCATATACTCCATGAAAATTCCTGGTGCATTCGACACACCAAACAACATCACAGTATACTCATAATGTCTAATCGAGTCCTGAAAACCATCTTTTGGATATCATCATCCTTTACTTGAATTTGATGATAACCCGACCTTAAGTCAATTTTTCTAAACAT
The DNA here is from genome assembly GCA_948472305.1 of Vicia faba. Taxonomy (NCBI): domain Eukaryota; kingdom Viridiplantae; phylum Streptophyta; class Magnoliopsida; order Fabales; family Fabaceae; genus Vicia; species Vicia faba. Next base: position 700,677,696 of record OX451737.1, read on the forward strand.
GCGTGCACCCACCAATTGATCTATCAAGTCGTATATTCTCAGGAATGGATACTTATTTTTCATTGTAACTTTATTGAATTGTTGGTAATCTACACACAATCTCATATTCTTGTCTTTCTTTTTCACCAGGAACACTGGAGCTTCCCAAGGAGACATACTTGGTCTCACAAATTTATTTTCAAGCAAGTCTTCTAATTTCTTCTTCAATTCTGCTAACTTAGATGTCAACATCATGTATGGTTCCATCGGGACGGGTATGGTACCAGGGACAAGATCAATAGAAAACTCTATCTCTCTTTCTGGTGGAACATCTAATATATCATCTCGAAAAACTTCGAGAAAATCATGCACCACCTGCAACTCACCAATTGAAGCAAGACTGTCAATAGACAAAGATGTTATCAATGAAAACACCTGAGCTTCATCCTGCCTCAACTCATTCAACTGCCTAGAAGACAAGAAACTGGTTTCCTCCTTCTCGTCAGGAGCAAGAAACTGTACAGATTTGTTGTAACAATTAATATGAACATAATTGAATTCTAACATATTCATACCAAAGATTACATACAAACCACTCAACGGTAAACACACCAAATCCACAATTAAATCTTTGTCAAATATTGACAAAGGACATTTTAATTACACTAGAGAAATTGTCATTGATCCCTTAGTTGCAGTCTCGAGAACCATCTCTCCATTCATAGAGGATAACACAAAACTCAACCTTTTCACACAATCAACACCAATAAAATAAGGTGTAGCAACAAAATCAATAATAGAAATTAAAGGAGTACTATTAATGAAACATATACCTTTAATCAGTTTGTCCTCACCGTATGTATATTTTCCTGCTAAAGCAATCACTTTCCCACCAGATTAAGCTTGCTTCGGCTTCTGACATTGAGTACTAATATGTCCTTCTTCACCATAGTTGAAACATATCACCGCCTTGTGTTTGCAATCAGCTACCCCATGCACACCGTTACCGCAACATAAATACTTCACATTGCTCGAACATTCACTGATTCAATGTCCCAGCTCACCGCATTTGAAACATCTAAGGTTAGCAGGAGCACCCCCCCCCCCCCCACTTGGCCTCTTACCATCAACAATTTTATTTTTTCCCTTGTCAGCTGGAGCATTGTAAGGCTCCCCACAGTTTTGATGCGGCTTCCTCTCCTCTCACTCATGATCTTGTAATGAGCCTTACTATCCTCTTCATAAATTCTGCAGTTGTTCACCAACTCTGGAAATCTATGAATCTACTGATATTCAATTGCTCGCTTAATTTCTGGATGTAAACCATTCTCAAACTTGATACACTTCGAGAATTCAACAGTCTCTTCATTGTAATACGAATAGAACTTCGACAGTTCCATAAACTTAGCAGCATATTCAGTCACAAACAAATTCCCTTATTTCCACTTCGAGAATTCAATCTATTTCTTTTCTATAACATCTTCAGGAAATTACTTTCTCAGAAACTCCACGCTGATAAGTACCCAAGTAATAACCTCACCTACTGCGAGTAGCCTCTAACGAGTGTCAACCCACCAATCACAATCTGCTCAGGTAGCATATATGTACCAAACCGCACCTTATATGCCCATGAGCATTCCATGACCCGAATGATCCTTTTAATCTCTTTGAGCCAAGTCTATGCTCCATCATAATCATACCTACCCTTGAAAGTAGGAGGATGGTTCCTCTGAAATGTTTCAAAGACACTGGATCCATCATTCCCACCAGAATTAAGCTGATGTTGCATATCCTGCAAAGCAGCGACAATTACAGCATCATTTCTTCTATCCATTTCTTTGTTTCGCACCATCATAGAAAACACTGGTTAAAAGAAACCTATCAATAATATTCATTCTCACACCACACTGTAGACTCAATAACTTGGCCGGACTGACCGACCTGCTCTGATACGACTAATGTAACACCCTAATTTACCCGAAGAATAATAATTTAAAAATTAAAGTAATATTTCTTTAAAATAAACCAATTAAAAAAATTAGGATGTTACACTTCAAGACATAATAAACTTGCTCAAACATATACATATATACATAACACAAATTTACGGATGAACCAAAATAAAATATAATAGTCCTCAACTTCCAATTTTATTATGCAGCGGAAAATAATCATAAGAATCATACTTGTTGATAAAGCAATTTCTTTCCAATCATAAACCAAATTTATTCTAATAACATGGAGTTCATAAAACTCCAAACAAATCACCAAAAACAATGAAATAAATAAGCGTTTATCCCCCTGGTGTTACGTATTTGAGCAACGATGCCAACTCTAAAATAAAACAAAGAGAAACCTCTTCAGATCCTTGCGGCCTCTAACTAAGCCTAATTATCTGCATGATATCGTATAAAGAATCATTCCAACAGAAGGTTGAGAAATCATAACAATATAAGAGAATGTATAATAATAAGTATACAGAGGATATAAGCATGCATAGTCATACATTCCATATCTCACACATTCACACCATCGACAACAACTATATTACATATTGCTTATACAATCACACATAATCATCCATGCATATCAATAATCATCATGTAGTATATACACCAATCAAAAAAATCAAACAACATGTTAACAACAATGAAATACCGACTCATAGACTCAATACATTTGGAACCAATAATGCTCCCGAATCCACGCCATCTAGGACCAGAGCCACCAATATCGTGAAAAATTTGGTTCATATCACTCCTGATCCATGCCATCTAGGATCAAAGCCAACCAACATCATGAACAATGAGTTTCATCTTGCTCCCTATCCATGCAATCTAGGATCAGAGCCCACAAACAAGACTGAAGTCCTCAACATTGAATAGATGTGACACAATCGTGCAATGAAATATAACACATCGATATCTACATCCATCAATGTGACATGCCATTATAGGCCACCAGTGGTTCATACATCCAACATACAATTCATACAGCTCAACCATATCATACATCATCATTATAACAACACCAAAATATCATAATACATATTTCATAATAAATTCATCACACAACATACAACTTACTCTGCTATAGGTGTTGAAACAAACATCATTTTACTAATTTGGTTCCATCAAAATATAGTTTATCGTGTTAGCTTTCCCACGCTTTGAATGACATGTCAAACGGAGTCCTGAAACTCAATTTACGACATTTACAAAGAAAAATACAAACAATTTTGTTCGCCCAAAGCTCACCTGGCGACTGGGTTTGTCGCCTGAGGCTCGTCGGGCAAAGCGTAGGCTTGTTGCACCCTAAAATTTACCCTCTTGATTTAGGCTTATGTTTCATCATGATTATCATATTGCATTGCATTCATACATTGTGATGGGATCAAAATACCTTGGTTATCAAGTCATCCTCAAGCTTTGAAGGTTGTTTGCAATGACAAGTTGCTCAAGTAAAACCTTATCATCTAAACCTCTGGATCTTTCAAGCTCAAAAGTTATTGCATATCTCAAGATATTTTATCCATCTCTTTGGATCATCAAAGGATTGAAGTTTGAGATTTGATTATAAGAGGAATCACTCTTTTGATTCACCAGTCAAAATTAGGGTTTTGTTTGATCAAGGCTATTGATCAATGTACAAATCTTGATTTGGAAGCTACAACATCTCAGTGGTATTTGAAAAGTCTTTGTGCAAGAAATTGGTCAAGATGCCCAGAGGATTTGAAATTTTGTAGATGATTCATCAGTCTCCTAAGGTGTTAACCAAAACTAGGGTTTGGGATTTTATCAATATTTATTGATAATTTTGAAGTGAAACTTTTTACATGGCCTCTATATATTTGGGAGATAGTATGTTTGAAGTTTTGACCATCAATTTTGAAGATAAGTGGACCAATTAATTCAAAGGGGCAAAATGGTCATATTGGTCAAATTCAGTCAAAGTCAAGGTTGACCAAGTGAACTTTTGGTCAACCATCAATTCAAGGGTGTACTTTTCATATTTCAAGTCAATTTTGATCATTGGATCAAAAAGATTGAGGTTTGGGTTGAAACTTGTTCATGAAGAAAACCCTAAAAGTTTCTAATTTTGGAAAATGAGGACTTGACTTCAAAAATTCATATTTTATACACCTTTGATAAAAAAAATGCAAATGAAATATGCTTGGAAAGATAAGAGGGTGATATTCCATCTCCTTTTTGTCTCATGTCCAAATTGGCAAAGAGTCAAGAGTTATGGTCTTTGGAGGTTCATGCCTCAAGTTAAAATTATAGGTCATTTTCCAAAATTAGTGAATTTCATGTCAAATTTTTAGGACCTTAACGGATTCAATTGCAAACACTCAAAACTATAGGATTGTAGATCTTTTCAATACCTTTCCAAATTGTACTCATTTGTGCCCAAATTCAAAAGTATGGGCAAGTTGTGGTCTTTTGAATTTCATGCCATTTTATTGAACTTTAGCCATGCAAGCAAAATGCCAAAACTTGAGAACTTCATTTTCAGCCATTCTCTTAACTTCTAATCAGGCCCATGACCCATTTGTGACTTGTGGAAACCCATGATGCCAGCCATTTCGTGCCCATGTGCTTGGTGTACTTGCTTGTTGGAAAAAATGGCAAACATGCTCAATTTGGCAAATTCATTCATACTCTCTCATTTCAAATAATCATGACCTGGCGCTTTGAAGATTTGTTTCTGAGGTTATTTGGCACATGAAATACAAAGAAAATGAGGAAACACACGAGAAAATGGATGAGGCCGATGTGCACTCATTTTTTGGCCAAATTTTCCAATCAGGCTCTTGAACAATTTTGAGGACCAATTTCTTCTTCTAACCTTCTCTACTCACACTATATAATGTACTGCAAGCCTCATTTCAGAAAAAAGGTGCTCCAGTTATCATAAATCCGGATCTGAACTTTTTCTGCTCTTGCTCAAGTTTTCTTCGATTCTCTCATCTTCGCACATTCATCAAATTTCCCGTGGATTCATATTCCTTGAAGTGTGTAGATCAAGATCATGGAGTTTATTTGCTTTTGTAACTAAGGAATCAATATTTCTAGTTTCACATTGAGGTGAGCTTCTTGAACTTCAATTTGCTATTTTCAGCTTGATTTGATGAATTACTTCATGTTTATGAGCTCATAGCAGGCCAAACAATAGGTTTGACGTATAATTTTTTTTGAAATTGAAGAATAGATGGTTGTTTGAACTTCTGAATAATTCATATTCAGTGACTTTTTGCAATTTTTGCGTCCAGATTTCTGATCGCCTAGTCAATCTTTTTGAGATCTATAAGTATCATGATGTAGAGGTTAGATCTGGCTTTGTTTTGAGCTTTGAATCATTGATTTTGGTGGAGAAATAAGGATGAAGTACTGATCAGAACCTGAGGTTTCGAACTGTGAAAACACGCATTTAGGGCTTTGTCTTGAGGTAGAAGACGATGAGGTGGCGCGCCCTGATTGGATGATTTAAATTCTTAATGCATTTTATATTGTTTGATTTTTATTGATTTCTTCTGATTTTATTTTTGTGATCAAAACATCTTCAAAAATCATGAAAAAATTACCATAGGCTAATAATAATTTCTAGTATTTGTCATATTTTTTTTGGATTTTTTTAAAAATGTTTTGATTGGTTCAAAATTTAATAAGTTTAATTAATTGTTTGTTCAATGATTATTTTTATTTTAATGGTTCTTTTAATTTAAAAATTCCACAAAAATTATCTTTGACTCATAAAATAATTTAGAAATTGATTCTGATTTTGGTTTAGCATCTTTCTTATTTTTGATTAGAAATTTAATTTGAGAAGTTTATTTGAAATGTTTGCTTCATAATTTTTATTTTAATTATTCCTTTAATTCAAAAATCCTCAAAAAAAAATCATATAAGTTTGTTTTTAATCATAGTGTCTGAATACAATTTTGTTTTAACCTTTTTATGACTTTTGGCTAGGGTTTCAATTTTTTTCATTAAATAATAGTTTAATTATTTAATTGTTTGTTTGATTTTATTTTAATATTTCCTTTAATTCAAAAATTCCACAAAAAATCATGGATGTTGTTTTTTAATTCTAATATTTAAATATAATTTTAGTTGGATATTTTTTTGAATTTTGATTGGAATTTTATTTTGAGATGTGAATTTTTGTTTAATTTTTTAAAGATTTGAATTTTGATTTTATTTTTGACTTTTCTTTAATTCTAAAATTTAAAAAAATAAGTCCTATGATCTTTGGAGTTTTCTTTATTTTTGTATCATTTTATTTTGATTTGTTTAGAATTGGAACTTGATAAATCAATAATTGAGTTCATTTTCTAAATAATTAGGGTTTTGCTAATTCCCTTGTTTGTTTTGATTCCAAAAAGCACTGGCCTTGAGTTTCAATTGAATTTAGTTCTTCTCTAAGGTTCATAGATGGATTGAGGTCCTTCAAAAGATTTTTCTTGAATTAATTGATAAGGTTTGGTATTTTCCACAAAATATTTGGAAAACTTGTCTAGTTTGGTGGTTTTTGCCAACTAGTCTTTGATATTTGAAGTTTGATTGATCCTTTCCTCATCCATCCATGAACTTAAAACATGTTTGCTGACTCTTATACATCTCAAGGATGCTAAGAAATTTTTTGTTAGAATTATGGAAGCCCTTTTCTTTTTTTGATGTATTTTTGAAGTGAAGGTACCCAATTAATGTTACATATCTTGTTGCAATTTTCTTGATGGCCAATGAGCTTGAGTGAGGCCTATAATTTGGCACCTAATGATCGTATTGGTTCTGTTTATCCACATAAACTCAAGTCATTTCACTTAATTCCCCATGTTTGAATGATTGAACCTTTTGATGCATGTTTTATGACTTTTTTCTTTCTTGTTGATCTTCACTTTGAAACTTGAGTTTCCAATTTGAGTTTGAGGTCATTAGATGGCCAATGATAACATGAAGGGAAATGATACTTCAATGATAGTCTCATGAAGACTTGAGAGTAATTGATCCCTTTTACTTAAGTTAGTTCTAATCATGAAGGAAGTTTGACTTCTTTCTTTTATCCTTGTTGAATTTGTGAGGCATTTTGAATGCACTTGTGCATCATGTTTTAGAATCAACACCTTAACCTTTTGATCATGTCCTAATCATGTTTTGGAATCTTTACTTCAAATCTTTTATTGTTACAAACTCTCTAATTTTGTCCTTGTTTTACTTTCTTCCATGGTTAGCTTGAGATCTAAGTCTTTGATGCATTATGTGGGATTCCTCTTCTATTATGCTTGTGAGTTGTGATGAAGTAATTGAGTATGATTGAATTGTGGTTGCTACTGACCTTCATGGTCTTTGATTGTATTCTTCTAAAGCTCCCATGATCCTTGATTGATACTCAATTGTCAATTAAATACGGTGATAGAAAGGAGCAACATTCCTCTAACTTTTGACCAAATTGTGCATATGCATGTTTCTTTTTGTCTATCATAGCTAATGTTTTGATAGTTTCTATCATGTTTTATCATTATGGTGTCATCATCCATCCCTTATGTGAATCATCATTCTATTTATTGGAATACTAACTTGGCTGTTGAATGCGCGAGGTACTCTGAGAAAAGTTTTCCATTTTTGACTTGAGGCTATTGTGTTTCACTTTATTTGTGGAACACAATTTATTATGTTGGTACTACTCTTGTGCTTGGCATATTTGATAGTCTATGCAGGATATATGTATGTGATTATGAATGTTATACATTGCCCATGGGATCTGTTCATATCTGAAAATCTCAATACTTACATCTCGATGGTGTAATTTATGACTTGATTTGTCTGTTGATGCCAGCTTGCTTGAAGTTCTCTGGGTTTCTTTTATTCTTGCTCAGTTGCTACGGATAGTTATCCGTTGGTATTGCACTATTTCCTTTTTTCTATTTTCATTTTGTATAGTTCTATGTTGCATGATGGGACCTTTGTTGTTGATATATGTCAGGAGGCCCTCTGTTTTGTTTGATACGGGTGTTGTGTTTGTGTTTGTTTCTTTAACTATTGATTAATGAGTCACTCAATTTAGAAATTGAGATCACGACTTCGCTCTCAGTGCATGTTCCCTATAGGATATTTATTGTTTTTTTTCTTCAATTTTTGATCGATGAGTCACTCAATTTAGAAATTAAGGTCACGACTTCGCTCGCATTTCCTGTTCCCTATAGGATAGTTCTGTTAAGCTTCCTTTGACATGCTGATTAAGGTAGGAATCCATGTATGCTAGCATAGGATAGGAATTTCCTTTATCCTCAACCTTAGGGTCAATCATTGTATGATAACACTAGGGATAGTGCTAGGCTAGTTTCCCTTAGTTGTTTTTTTCCTTTTTTTGCATTTTTCATCTTAAAACAAAAAAAAAAAATTCTTGGCAAATCATAAAACACCTCTAATAAACTCAAACCTTTCTTCAAGGTAAAAGATATAAATCAATCTTCTTTGTTTGTGCGCCTTTTGGCTTTGTTTTTAAACCTGGTTTATTGATGTTTCGCTATCTTTGCCATGATACCTTGTTATCTTTTAGCCGATGTTTCGCCATCGCATATTTGTTTGAAGCTGATGTTTCGCCATCGCACATGTTTGTTATCCTACTTTGATTCTCAATATCATTGTTAGGTGTGATGTTTTGTCATCCGGTTTATTGATGTTTCGCCATCTTTGCCATGATACCTTGTTATATTTTAGCCGATGTTTCACCAGTGCACATTTGTTTGAAGATGATGTTTCGCCATCGCACATGTTTGTTATCCTACTTTGATTCTCAATATCATTGTTAGGTGTGATGTTTTGTCATCCGGTTTATTGATGTTTTGCCATCTTTGCCATGATACCTTATTATCTTTTAGCTGATGTTTCGCCATCACACATGTTTGTTATACTACTTTGACTCTCAATGTCATTGTTGGGTGTGATGTTTTATCATTTGGTGTTTCGCAATCTTTGACATGTTACTTTGTTATTATTTAGCCGATGTTTTACCATCTCATTTGGTTGTTATTTTATTTGATGTTTTGCCATCTTGACTGTTTTTGTTGTCTTAACTAAAAAACACAAACCAACCAAAATATATGAGCCGAACTACAGCTGCTCTGATTCCTTAAAAGGGATACGTAGGCATTGGGGTAGGGCCCAACCCAGCATAACTTTTTATTTTCCCTACATTGTTTTTTTTTCTTTTTTTTTCTTTCGCATGCATTCCCTTTTTAGCTTTAAGCCATAGACATAGGTTTTGACCACACTGTGATCGGTGGATCTGGAACTGACTGTTTAACGCTGGTTCGCGAAATGTCGCGGAAGCAAGAGTCGCCACCGTCTTTTATTTTCTCCAACATGGACAGGACAAAAGCACAGCAAAATTCCTTATGAGATAGTTTCTCGGTTCGGGAGGTAGATTTATAGAAAGGGAAGGTGTTAGCACCCTTTCTATCCATGGTTATCCATGGGCTCTTAGATACTTGCTCATTTGTGTTTTCAAGATGTTTGTTTGCTTTTCAAGAGTGCGTGGGTTTGAAAAAGATTCGTTTAAAGATTTCAGATCGACTCTTGTATCATTCCTCAAGAGTGTTTGAAAAATTGTTTTGAAAGCTTTTTGAAAAGTGTCGGTGTGAAAAGGTTTTTGTTTGTTTTTTTTTTAAAAGAGCAAGTATCCATGAGTCATCGACCTACCCTAAGGAATTCGGTTGTGTGAATGTCCTTAAGGTAGTTCCATCCCACCATTGAGAGGTAGGTAGCACCACCGTTGGAGGTGTTTGGGTCAATTCGAGGGTTAGGGACAGTGTGGTCACCAGAGCAACAGTAGGACACCTTAGAAGCTACCCTTATGCCATGGACATGGACATAAGGACTTACTAAAATGTCCTATACTCGACGACCACGTTTCGAAAGTAAGGCAACAGTGAGGCGTACCCTAAGAGTGGTGTGTGAATTTGTGTATTGTTTTCAGTTATGTTTTATCTTGTCATGCATTTGGTGAGCTACGCGTTGTTTTTATTTGGTCCATTCATTCTTTCATGCAAAATTTAGCAGTTAAGGGGTGCGGAAATTAAAGTGCGGAAAATAAAGTCATACGCTATTACAAGGCGCGGGTCTATACATCGCCAAATTAACAAAGACCCGTTTTTTAATAAAATGCGGAAAGTAAATAAATTTCCTAATTACTATTACAAGGCTTGGGCAATTACATAATATTAAAAAGAAACATAAGAATAAACGTGCGAAAAGAAATTGGAATCGAATGTTCGAGGGCGTTGGACCCTTTAAAGAAATTAAATGAAATTAAAAATTAATTAATTATTTAATAAGAAAAGGAATGTTTTTTTATGGTTTTTGGTATTTATGAAATAAAGAAAATTAAAATTAAAAGAAACCCTAATTCTAAATATTTTTAATTATTAAAGAAAAAGATTAAAGTTTTAACCTAATTTATACTAATTATTTAATTACATGTTTATTTATAAAATAAATTAATAATTAATAATAATGATAATAAGAAAAAATATTTATTAAAAGAAAAGATAAAAATGCTAAAAACCTAATTTCTACATATTTTAGTTATTTAAGAAAAGCATTAAAATTTTAACCTAATTTTACTAAGTTGATTATTAAAAATTTATTTACAAAAATATTAAAGAACTAAATATTAAATAAACATATTTTTTAGTTTTGATTTTTCTGGTTTTATTTTATTATGAAAATTAATTTTGGTAGATTAAAGAAAATAATTAGAAGAATTTAAGAAAGAAAATCAAATAAAAATAAGTGAAAAAAATGTGCAAACCATGGGGTATTCAGACTCAATTTGGAGGTTCATTGAGCAATTTGGCCCACTGCAATCCCAAGCCCATTTGACTTTTTGTGGTTGCGTGCAGATCCATTGACTGGCGTGCATGGTGGAATTCATGTGATGGCCATCAGGTTGAGGCTCTGGGACACTTGGCAGGCACAAGCATACGCATACATGGTGGACCACTGGAGGGAAATTGTACCTGAACACGTTACAATAAAAATTATTGAGAAATATGGGGGACCTGGGAATCGAACCCAGGTCCCAGTACCTGCAAGCCAGCGCATCAACCAACTGAACCAACGCATTACTTTGTATTCTTAATGGATAATGATTATTATGAGAGAGAAAGCAAGCATTGGTGGTATTTAACAAAAACGCGCGCCAGTATTCAAACTACCCAGTAAGATCAAGCCACGCCAGCATCTTCTCCATATGCCTGCAAATAAAAACGAATAGCGGGGGTTTTAAACCCCTACTAACTGCAATGTATGAAAATAACGATTAGCACATAGATCAATATAAAAAAGGCGCGAGGTGTGGAATGTTATCATCTGGATGTCCTGATTTCAATGGAATAGGCTTGGTTGGCCAATTTTTCCAGACGTGAAAACCCCTAAATTGAAGCTTCTGAAACCCTAGAGGACGTCCATGGTGAATTCCTATTTAGGCAGCCATTCTTCAATTGAATGGTACCATTAGCTTCAGAATGTTCATGTTAGTGTAAATCAACCATTAAAAGACATTAATAATGCATGAAAGTTCAAATACGAATATGAAATTTTTTATGAATAGGGTGATGTCGTTCTACCGATTCCTTGAGTATGGAGGCGTGGTTTTGATTGGAATCGTTTCCTGGGTCCCTTGGCAATGTATTGGAACACTTTTCAAGCCTTGAAACACCTTGTAATTAGGTTTTCAGTTTTCAATTTTTTTGTGAAAAATGCACTTTTGTTCTATGTCTTCTGCACAACTTCTTGTGTCTAAGGCCTTAGGTTTCACTTGTTCTTATGTATTTGAATAGAATTAGGTCAAAAAGCCAGCCCAAAATCCATTGATTTAATGTTTTTGAATATTTGATTTTGTCAAATCTTTTCCAATCTTTTTTCATGCCAATTATGCCAATTATGGAAGATTCTTTCCTTTGAGAATGTGCACGAAATATTTAGGTCAAGATGGAAGGATTTGCTGCACCAAAAAGATTTAAAATCATGATTTAGTATTTTTCTCACAATTAACTTTAATTAAATGAATTAATAAGATTAAAAATTCAATTAATTAATTAAAAATAAGAAAATAACTCCCTTTTAGCTTAATGGGTCGTGCATAGCCTTTGGGTAATGATTCATGGAAGAAATTGAGGCCCATTTAGCATTTTTGAACCCTTTTATGCAAAGTTGACTTTTCAAAATTCCCAAAAATTTCCCAACTTCTACAAGGCATATCTTGCTCAATTGTTAAGCTTTGATCATGTTCTTGGACATTTTGGAAAGGTCCTGAAGTCCTCTAAGCAATGTCCTTGGTCCCATGTCATTTTGATTTACCAATCTCAAGTTATGGTCTTTGACTTAAAGTGCCTTTTTGTTGACTTTTGAAAATGACCTATAATGTTGAAATTGATAACTTTTTGTGAGAGCATTTCTTGGATTGGGAGTGTGAAGATGAGTTGTAGGAAATGTTATTCTCTTAAAAATGAGCTTTGGATGGGATTTTTCTGATAAACCATGTGGAAGTTATGCCCTGGTCAATTTGCAGTTGACTTTTTCAACTGTCCAAAAATAGAAACTTTTGCATCTTGAGACTTTTTGAGCCATGCCTTGAGAATCATGATCAAGAATTGATCAAATGATGTTTATGGCTTCAAAATAAGATGTTGACCAAAAATTTTGACTTTTGACTATCAAATGACCATTTTGCCCCTACAGTTGACTGTGAAGCATTTAGGGTTTTTGACTGTGCAATTTGATGCTGTGAGTCTTGAAACTTGGCATATGGATGCTTGACAATGTATGTAGGCATGTGGGACTTGTTTGGACCCTTGGAAACTTCAATTTCTTTGCCAGAACCAAAACCCTAATTTTTGACTGTTAGGAGGCAATTGGACTGTGCAACCCTTGGGAGATTTTGAAGCAATGACCTTAGCAAACCTTGAAGAAAATGGGAGGGCAAATTTTGGGGTACAACACACACCCATTAGTTTAGACAACAAGAGTGGATACCGTAGAGTACTACGGGCGTGTGGGGTGCTAATACCTTCCCCTCGCGTAACAGACTCCCTTACCCGATCTCTCGGTCGAAAGACGGTGATTTCTCCCTTTTCAGGTTTTCTCAATGTTTACCTTTCCCTTTTGACGGGATAAAAGATGTTCGGTGGCGACTTCATTGATGTTTCATTACAAGATGACGGTTCGGCCAGGTCGTTTCAGCTAGTGACTTCATTGGGGACAGATTGACCTCTTGTTGGTCCATCCCGGAGTCGATCCTAGATCTTGTTTGTTTTCTATTTGGGTGTTTATTTTACCGTTTGCATATTTATCTGTTTGGATTCTGGATTTCTTGGTGGGTGGGTTGTTCCATGAGGTAAAAGGCCTCATACCCAGGCTATGAGTGAATTCCATAGGAACTAGGAATAGAGTGGCCATGGCAGCTATTGTAAGTGTTTGCTTGTTGGCATTAATTTTTGGTAAAACCAGATTTGCGAATGTCATGACTAATGTCATAACATTCTGGGATAAAGACAAATTCTGCATAAGGAATGTTCTACAGGAACAGCTCAGTATGAGTGAATATCATGATGATTAAGCTATGATCATATGTACTGAATTCTACCAAAATCAGTGAGCAGGATACATGATGTTATAACCAATGTTAAGACATCCTGTACTGATCAAGTTGTTGTGCATATTTATTGTTCCTGAGAATTTTCAGGAATCTGGTGTGCTATTCTGAGTTGAAGTATATTGACTAGATCAGATGCTCACGTGGATATTAGGTTAACCTTGCTTAACCCTAATCTGTTATGATGAAAGCCCAAGACCAAGTCTTTAGGTTAACTTTTGTTAACCCTAGCTATTTTTATGGAAGCCCAAAATGAAGAATAGACTGCATATATATTTCTCACGAATCCTAATGGTGTGCAGTGCTTTTTAGAGAAGATCAATAAGGCATTTTGTAGTTGTGATAGTTTTAGTAATTACTGTGAGCCAAGCAATTATCACTTGATAAGTGACTTGGAGTAGGATTTGGTTGTAAGGGTTGTTTATCACTCAAAGCTTTGAAGCACGAGTGTTGTGTCTCTTGATTAAAGCTTTGAAGCAAAATCAAGCGTGTGTATTGAAGAATGTCTTCATAATCTTATTAATCAGTAGATTAGTATCACTACTGTGATTGAGGGGGAGTGAGTAGGAACTCAGGTTTAAGTAGGACTTAGATTGAAGTTGCATTTGGTAGGTCTTAAGTGAAGGAGATAAACTGGTTGGTTTATTCCTAAATTAATACCTCTTATAGTGAATTTCCTCCCTGGCTTGGTAGCCCCCAGATGTAGGTGTTGTTATACACTGAACTGGGCTAACAATTGATTGTGTTCTTTACTGTCTTTTAAATTATTGTTTGGTTTGTGTACAATTTGTCAGATACGGTGTCATAACATTCACTGTGACATTAAGTATTTGTTGCCAGAACTTCAATTGGCATCAGAGCAGGCACCCTGCCTGTCTTTCTGGGTGAGATCTAGGGATATTATTTTCTGGCACTATGGACAAGGAAGGAGGATTTGGGAACAGACCACCTATTCTGGATGGATCAAACTATGACTACTGGAAACCTCGTATGATTACCTTCTTGAAGTCACTGGACAATAAAGCTTGGAGAGCTGCTGACAAAGGATGGAACCATCCCACCATAACTGGGAAAGATGGGACGACTAGTCTGAAACCTGAGGAAGAATGGAGCAAAGAAGAAGAAGAGTTAGCCCTAGGTAACTCTAAAGCATTGAATATCTTGTTCAATGTAATTGATAGAAACATATTCATACTAGTAAATCAATGTGAACTAGCCAAGGATGTTTGGGACACTCTCAAAACCACCCATGAGGGTACATCCAAAATAAAAATGTCAAGACTTCAGATGCTCACTACTAAATTTGAGAATCTAACGATGAAGGAAGATGAGACCATTCATGAGTTTCACATGAACATCTTGGTGAGAAAGATTCTCAGATCCTTGCCTAAAAGGTTTGCAATGAAAGTGACTGCTATAGAGGAAGCTCAGGATATCTGCAACTTGAAGGTTGATGAACTCATTGGGTCACTTCAGACATTTGAGATGGGAATCAGTGACAATGTTGACAAGAAAAACAAGAGCATAGCCCTTGTATCCAATACTGAAGATGAAAGCAAGGAGAGTGATGAAGAGAATATATCAGAAGCTATAGCTATGTTTGGAAGGAAGTTCAACAAACTCATCAAGAGAATGGACCCAAAGTCAAGGTCAAATGTCAAGAACATTTCCTTTGACATTAGCAGATCCTATGACTCCAGTAGAAGAACTAAGTCTGAAGAAAAGGAAAATCAAAGCAGAGGAATCCAATGCCATGGATGTGAAGGATATGGGCACATACGAGCTGAATGTCCTACCTTTCTAAAGAAACAAAAGAAAGGAATGTCTGTTACTTGGTCTGATGGTGACTCAGAAAGTGACTCTGAAGAAGAATCTGCTAAACTAGTTACTGCACTATCTGGTGTTTGTAACTCTGATAATGATTCTAGTAATGAGGAAGTGACATCTGAAGAACTTGTTGACTCCTACAAGAAGCTATGTATCAGAAGTGCTGAAGTCTGTCAGCAAAATGAGAAACAGAAAAATCTCATAGTGAAGTTGGAGGCTGAGAAGAAGGCAGACACTGCTACTATAAGCCATCTTAAAGGTGAAGTTCTAATGTTGAACTCCAAACTTGATCAGATGACTAAGTCTGTCAAGATGTTAACAACTGGAACTGACAAGTTGGAAGAAATCCTTCAGGCTGGACAAAATGCAGGAAACATGTTTGGTCTAGGATTTGTGGCTGCAAAGAAATCTGCTGTTGACAAGAAGAAGACCAGGCCTGATAAACAAATGTCGAAGCAGATGTCACAACATAGGACTCAACATCAAGAACAGAGAAATATGAAGAAAAAGTATCAAAGATGGAGATGTCATTATTGTGGGAGGTTTGGTCACATAAACCCATTCTGCTTCAGATTATATGGATATCCTAATCAGACCCCATATGTCAAACCTAAGACTAACAAGGCACCATATACTCAACAGTGGAAGAAAAAGACTGCAGACCTGATAGCTCACACCTCCCTTAGAGTTTTTGCCAAGGAAGACTGGTACTTTGACAGTGGATACTCTAAACACATGACTGGAATCAAGAATCTGTTGAATGATGTCAAACCTCATACTACTAGTTATGTCACTTTTGGAGATGGTTCTAGAGGAGAAATCAAAGGAGTTGGAAATTTGGACTGCCCTGGAGTTCCAAACCTAAATGAAGTATTGCTGGTAAATGGTTTGACTGCTAATCTCATAAGTATTAGTCAATTATGTGATCTAGGATTCAAGGTCTACTTCACCAAGTCTGAATGTCTTGTAACTAATGAAAAACAAGAAGTTGTAATGAGAGGAGTCAGATCAAAAGACAACTGTTACTTATGGGAGTCTGAGAACACTAACTACTCTTCTGTGTGCTCTATAGCCAAAGAAGAAAAGGAAGTGAAACTATGGCACCAAAAACTTAGTCATTTACATCTTAGAGGGATGAAAAATATTATATCCATGGAGGCTGTCAGAGGGATTCCAAGGCTTCAGATTGATGAAGGGAGAGTCTGTGGTGAATGTCATGTTGGAAAGCAAACTAGAATGTCACATCCAAAGACAAGACATTTGACCACCTCTAAGGTGCTAGAACTTCTATGTATGGATCTGATGGGTCCCATGCAGGTGGAAAGTCTTGGTGGAAAGAGATATGCCTATGTTGTTGTGGATTATTTTTCCAGATTCACCTGGATAAACTTCATTAGGGAAAAGTCTGATGTATTTGATGTATTTAAGGAATTGTGCAAAAGAATTCAAAGAGAAAAAGAAGGATGCATTGTCAGAATCAGAAGTGATCATGGTAAGGAATTTGAAAATAGTAAGTTTGATGAGTTCTGTTCCTCAGAAGGAATCAATCATGAGTTCTCTTCACTTATAACTCCTCAACAAAATGGAGTTGTGGAAAGGAAAAACAGGACTATACAGGAATCTTCCAGAGCAATGATACATGCCAAGAAGCTTCCTATTCATTTTTGGGCTGAAGCTATGAATACAGCCTGTTATGTCCACAACAGGGTCACCTTGAGAAAGGGAACATCATCCACCCTTTATGAACTATGGAAAGGAAGAAAGCCTACAGTGAAGTACTTCCATGTCTTTGGGAGAAAATGCTATATTCTGACAGGTCGTGAACAAAGGAGAAAGATGGACCCTAAAAGTGATGAAGGAATATTCATAGGATACTCTACCAACAGTAGAGCATATAGGGTGTTCAATTCCAGGACCAAAGTTATGATGGAGTCTATAAATGTCATAGTTGATGATCACCATGAGGAAACAAATGTCCCATATGATGTTGAGACATTCTTTGAGACTTCAACACAAGTGTCTAAAAAGGATGATGTGCCTAATCCTACTCCATCAGAGTCTGAATAAAAGGAAGCTAACAAAGATCCTTCCATCAGAATTCAGAAAGATCATCCTAAGGAACTCATCATAGGAGATCCTAACAGTGGAGTCACTACAAGATCTAGAGAAATCATCACAAACTCTTGTTTTGTGTCTAAGATTGAACCAAAAAATGTTAAAGAGGCTTTGACTGATGAATATTGGATTGGATCAATGCAAGATGAATTGAACCAGTTCAAGAAACATGAAGTATGGGAGTTAGTTCCTAGACCAGAAGGAACAAACATCAGTGGCACAAAGTGGATCTACAAGAACAAGTCAGATGCTGAAGGAGTTGTCACCAGGAATAAGGCAAGGCTTGTTGCTCAAGGATACACCTAAGTTGAAGGGGTTGATTTTGATGAGACTTTTGCTCCTGTAGCCAGAATGGAATCAATCAGACTTCTCTTGGTAGTTGCTTGTCTCCTTAAGTTCAAGCTGTTTCAGATGGATGTGAAGAGTGCCTTCCTAAATGGGTACTTAAATGAGGAAGTGTATGTGGAACATCCTAAAGGATTTGTGGATCGAAACTATCCTGATCATGTCTACAAATTGAGGAAAGCATTATATGGTCTGAAAAAAGCTCCTAGAGCTTGGTATGAAAGGTTGACAAAGTTCCTCACTGACAAAGGATACAGGAAAGGAGGTTTGGATAAAAATCTTTTTGTCAAGGATGAAGGAGTAAAGATAATGGTAGCTCAAATTTATGTTGATGACATAGTGTTTGGAGGAATGTCAGATAAAATGGTTAAACATTTTGCTAACCAGATGCAAGCTGAATTTGAAATGAGCCTCATGAGAGAATTGACCTACTTTCTTGGACTACAAGTCACACAGATGGAAGACTCAAATTTTCTGTCTCAAAGCAAGTATGCAAAGAATATTGTCAAGAAGTTTGGGATGGAGAATTCCAGTCATAAAAGGACTCCTGCACCTACTCATTTAAAGTTGTCCAAAGACACAAGTGGGGCAAATGTGGATCAAAGCTTGTACATAAGCATGATAGGAAGTCTGCTATACTTAACAGCCAGCAGACCTGACATTTCCTTTGCAGTTGGAGTATGTGCAAGATACCAGGCTGAACCCAAAGTAAGTCACATCAACCAGGTGAAAAGAATTCTGAAGTATGTGAGTGGAACTTACAATTATGGCATGTTGTACTCTCATGGATGTGAACCAATTTTGTCTGGTTATTGTGATGTTGATTGGGCTGGTAGTGCTGATGATAGAAAGAGCACCTCTGGAGGATGCTTCTTTTTGGGAGATAATCTTGTTTCTTGGTTCAGCAAGAAACAAAACTGTGTGTCTCTATCTACTGCTGAAGCTGAATACATAGCAGCTGGTAGCAGCTGTTCTCAAATGATCTGGATGAAACAGATGCTGACTAAGTATAATGTCACACAAGATGTCATGAGATTGTACTGTGACAATTTGAGTACTATTAACATATCCAAGAATCCTATACAGCACAACAGGACTAAGCATATTGACATTAGACATCACTTCATCAGAGATCTTGTGGAGGAGAAGGTGATTAAGCTGGAACATGTTTCCACTGAACTACAACTGGCTGATATTTTTACCAAGGCACTTGATGCTAGTCAGTTTGAGAATTTAAGGGGCAAGCTGGGTATTTGCCAATATGAAGAGATGGAGCAATTAATTTTGCTTAATATAATGTTTGAATGAGATATTTTAATCAAGTTTATTCTGATTGGGCTAATCATTTGTTTCCCTCTTTCTTTCCAAAATTTAAAAAGAGGAATAAACATATTTATATCTCCCTCTTCTTAGTTTGCTGCATCACTCTCCATTCCCTCAAAAGAAAATTTCACACTCGCTGTCACTTGTATTCTCAATCTCTCAAGATGTCTCAATAATCTGTGTCATCATCTTCATCAAAGGCAACTGCATCTTCCTCACCCACTGACACCGAACCTAGGGCAAACGTAAACCCCATGGATTCTAATGTTCTTGAGGTAACTCCACTTCGTGCAATGGCAGTTGATCCTACTAAGGTCAAGAAGTTGCGAACCAGACATGCAAGAAGATTTATCTATGCTGTTGGAACCAGAACAAACTTTGATTATGGCAACTACATCTTTGATCAAACAATGAAACATTCTGAGAGTTGTGCTATTAAAGGCCCTATTGCTTTTCCCTCTCTCCTGTGTGGTATAATCATTGATCAGTATCCTGATATTCTGGTTGAAAAGGACTATGTGTGCAAAAGAGCCCCTGCATTTGGTTTTCACTATAAGTTGTTTCACGGAACACATGTCCCTGACATTGTTATGACATCTGCTGAGACATCAAATGTCAAAGCTCATTCCAAGAAAGCTGATGTTATAGCTGTTCTAAAAGAAGCCTGCAGAGAGCTTGATGCAAGAAAAAGGACTCTTGAAGAGCTGATTACTAGTCTGGAACAGGAGGAGAATGAAGAACAAATGAGGGAAGAGGATGCTGATGAAGAACAACATGATGGTTCTGCAAGAAGCTCACCAGAAGATGCTGCTGAAAATAGTACTTCCTCAGGGGATGACAGTACCTGAAGGTCTGTGTTTGCTGAGTTGTAAAGATTGATGCTGGAACTTGCTGCTGCTATTTGATACCTTCTCTCTATTTCTGTGTATTTTGGATTTCCTTTTGAAGACTGTATAACTTGAAGTACTAGATCCTTTGGCCTCTTTATGGTTAAAAATGGGGAGAAGTAATTGTGGTTCTACTGGATGTTGCTTCTGCATTCCAATCTCTGATTGTTTAGGGGTTTTAGCCAAAAATTTGCCAAAGGGGGAGTTTGTAAGTTTTTGCTTGTTGGCATTAATTTTTGGTAAAACCAGATTTGCGAATGTCATGACCGATGTCATAACATTCTGGGATAAAGACAAATTCTGCAGAAGGAATGTTCTACAGGAACAACTCAGTATGAGTGAATATCATGATGATTAAGCTATGATCATATGTACTGAATTCTACCAAAATCAGTGAGCAGGATACATGATGTCATAACCAATGTTAAGACATCCTGTACTGATCAAGTTGTTGTGCAGATTTATTGTTCCTGAGAATTTTCAGGAATCTGGTGTGCTATTCTGAGTTGAAGTATATTGACTAGATCAGATGCTCACGTGTATATTAGGTTAACCTTGCTTAACCCTAATCTGTTATGATGAAATCCCAAGACCAAGTCTTTAGGTTAACTTTGGTTAACCCTAGCTATTTTTATGGAAGCCCAAAATGAAGAATAGACTGCATATATATTTCTCACGAATCCTAATGGTGTGCAGTGCTTTTTAGAGAAGATCAATAAGGCATTTTGTAGTTGTGATAGTTTTATTAATTACTGTGAGCCAAGCAATTATCACTTGATAAGTAACTTGGAGTAGGATTTGGTTGTAAGGGTTGTTTATCACTCAAAGCTTTGAAGCACGAGTGTTGTGTCTCTTGATTAAAGCTTTGAAGCAAAATCAAGCGTGTGTATTGAAGAATGTCTTTATAATCTTATTAATCAGTAGATTAGTATCACTGCTGTGATTGAGGGGGAGTGAGTAGGAACTCAAGTTTAAGTAGGACTTAGATTGAAGTTTCATTGGGTAGGTCTTAAGTGAAGGAGATAAACTGGTTGGTTTATTCCTAAATTAATACCTCTTATAGTGAATTTCCTCCCTGGCTTGGTAGCCCCCAGATGTAGGTATTGTTATACACTGAACTGGGTTAACAATTGATTTTGTTCTTTAATGTCTTTTAACTTACTGTTTGGTTTGTGTATAATTTGTCAGATACGGTGTCATAACATTCACTGTGACATTAAGTATCTGTTGCCAAAATTTCAGCTATGAGGCGGATGCTTTGTAGACCTGACCATGAGACCCATGACTTTAGAGGTAGTTCGGATAGGTGTTATCGTATGATTATACCGACAGTCGAGCTCTTGTACTCTGATTTGGCTTTTAACCTTACCTTGACCTAGACTACACCCGTGATAGGGGCGGGAAAATTTTTCTTACAGGTACAGGTACTGTTGGTGACTTTGTGTTGCGAAGGTGACTCAGGTTCCCATGATAGTTTTGAAGCCTTTGGGATTTTTCTTTTGATCTTGAGTGGTGCTATTTTGTAATGGTCCAGCCATTATCCAGTATGAAACTTTGATCCTGTCATGTTGCATCATAGCATATTTATTTCTAAAAAAAATGATGTATAAAAAATAACTAGCATGCGCATGTCATCTTCAAGGGACATTCGAGAGTCTTCTTTCCATCAGAAATGGTTGGCCTCTCGTCAGATGAGTTTGATTCAGTTCGTGTTAAAGAGCCCAACAAGCATACGTTCGCTTATCAGATTCCTATTATTGATGTGTCCCAATTGAAGAGGTTGAGTTCTTATCTGAAGAGTGATGTTCTGAATAATTTCAACAAAAATTACGGCAATTTGTTACTAATCCTTAACACTCCAGTTGACCCAATGGCTTCGATCACCCTCTTCCAGTTCTATGACAAGGAATTATAGTGTTTTACTTTTCAAGATTATCAACCGATTACCACACTAGAAGAGTACGCGGACCTACTTAATATCAAGTTGTCCGATGAAGTTCCTTTTGTCCAAGTTCTGGAGAAGCTGAAGTTCGAAGTTATTGCTGAAATTCTTCATTTGAATTGGAAAGAGGTGAAAGACAATTGGAAATCAAGTGGGGATACTACAGGGTTTTATTTGGATTTCTTACTGAAGAAAGCTGAAGATTGGGCAAAGAAAGGGAATTGGAGTGACTTCAGCTCTCTGTTTGCTCTCATGATATACAGGATCATCCTCTTTCCTCACAAGAGAATTTTTGTGGATTTGACAGCTATTTGTGTTTTTAGAAATAAGAACCCGGTACCGACACTCTTGGCAGATACTCTTTACACCATTCATTTCAGGCATGGAAAAGGAGGTAATGTAAGTTTATGTCATTCGATGTTGTATCAATGGTTTAAGTTGCACCTACCGGTAAGTGGCCCTTTCATGGATACCAGACTTTCTCTCCAATGGTCATCAAGACTTGTCAACCTTACTTCATTTGATATCTGGTGGAATTATGACATGGGGGAAGTACGAAGTATTATCACTAGCTGCAGAGATTTCCCTAATGTTCCCCTCATAGGAACTAAGGGGTGCATCAACTATAATCCTGTGCTTGCTTATCATCAATTGGGATATGCAATGGATGGACCGCCAAAGGTTGAGGAGGTGTCTGAATCAGTGTATTTTGTTAGAGGAAGTGATCTTGTGATGTTGAAAAGAGTGGCAAGTGCTTGGAAGGGAATTCACAAGAAGGATAAAACTACTTTGGGCAAGAAGGTTCCTATTGCTAGAGTTCCTTACCTGGAATGGATTAGAGACAGGGTTAAGATTTTACGATTACCATTTGCAAGGTCGGATCCTATATGTGAGCAACCTCCTACTGTTCTGAGTAACACGGTGCCTACCGACGTGTTCACCCAGGTTCATGTTGAGAACATTCAACTTCGTGCAAAAGACCGTGAGGCAGGGATGAAACTTTATTGGGTAGATCAAGAAAGGGCCGACTTAGCTCGCAAACTCAAAGAATCTCAAGGGGAAACTTCTGATGCAACCAGTTTTAGGAAGAGGTCTCATGCTGTAATGGAAGAAGAGTTGAGTAAGACCCAGCAAGAGTTCCAGAAGCTTCAGGCATCTGAGAATAGCTACAGGAAGAAGATTCAAAACTTGGAGAAACAGCTCAAAGACAAAGATGCTCAGCTTAAAAAGGAAGTAGCCCAGAGGCGTGTCGCAAAGGATCGGTTTCAAGAAAGTAAAGTAGTCGCATCATAGCTTTTGAAGGAGAAAGCCAGGCTTGAAGAGTATTGTCAACACCTTGAAGCGTGTCTTGTTTTGGAGATTTATTTTTGTTACTTACCTTTGGTGTATTTGGTCACCCCAAGGATTGTTGGAAGGGACCATTGTTTGTTTATTATTCAGTTTTTTGTTAAGTTTACTTTGAAACACGTATTTTGTTGTTTATCATTACACTCGTAAATGTCTGAAGTCACTTGAACATTGTTTCTTTTATTTGTAAATAATTGGAGTGTTTGTCTTATTGTCCTTTTTTCTTTCCTTTGATTGTATGCTTGATTATTTTTGGTTGCACAGCGTGATTGATGAATAGAAGGACTCTTGAATACCGGGAAATGACAAACATATCATGCACATCATGCATTTCATAACATTACAGGTTATCTCAAGACGGTATTCTTATTCTTCTGCTTTTCTTACTCATAATTCAAGACGACTACTCATCGGTATTCCACCAGAAACAATTTGCCAAGACTTATGGAACAAGTGCAAGTTGAACTCGCTGAAATAAGGGCCCAGATGGCTACTCAAATGACCCAGTTCATGGAAGTCATCACCAATGTGAATCGCTGACAGGAGGAACTGGCTGCCATTGTCAGTAACCAGTGCCACTATCCAGGGGATGGTGGAAATCAAGGGCTCTATCAGGACATTTCTATAGGATTGGGGGATTTTCAAGATCAGCCTGTTTGAAATTTTCACGGGATTCCTGGAAACCTTTTTGTGCGTAACGTAGGGCAGTTTCCCCCGTCTCTGGGACCTCGTCTTGTGGGGAACAGAAGAGATAATCAGGGCGGTGTAAGGAACTATCAGGAGCAGGATTATGACTTTGACCGGGATGAAGATCAGTTTTCTGTTCGGCGTTCAGAGCCGGAAGTTCAGGTTGAGGATAAGAAGTATCTGTTGTTAGAAGAACGTTTGAAGGCTGTGGAAGGGCAAGGAACCCTTGGTATGGATGCTAATGATCTCGGGTTGGTGTCTGGGGTGAAAGTTCCTCCAAACAAGCCTCCTGTATTTGAAAAGTACAACGGAGCGTCATGTCCTATTACTCATGCAACTGCTTATTTCCGAAAGATGTCGGTGCATACTGAGGATCCGGGGCTTTTGATTCACTTTTTCCAGGATAGCCTATCTGAGGCATCCCTGTAGTGGTACATGAAGTTGGAGAAAACCCATATTCGTTGCTGGAATAATATTGCTCGGGCTTTTGTCAAACATTATCAGTACAATGTGGATATGGCACCTAATCGCACTCAGTTACAGAATTTGTCACAGGGACCAAGAGAATCTTTCAAGGAATACGCTCAGAGGTGGCATGAGTTGGCTGCGAGGGTTCAAACTCCACTCATGGAGAGAGAAATCATTGATATGTTTATGAGTACCCTGCAAGGGCCATTCTATGAGCACATGATAGGAAGTACTTCGGCAGGATTTGCATACTTGGTTATGGCTGGTGAAAGAATTGAGGTAGGTTTGAAATTGGGGAAAATTCAGATTGGAGGTTCTAGTGGCTCATCAGGGGGCAGTAAGAAACCATTCAACACTTACCCTAAGAAAAGGGAAGGCTATGCAAGTGCGGTTTACTCTCATAGAGGAAGAAGAGAGGATCGTCAGCACCAACAAATCAATGTTGTTTCTATTCCTGTTAATGCTTCCCCGCAGTAGAGACCGAATACAGTGCCTTAACAACAAAGACAACAAGATGCTCCCCGTTAGTATAATAATCAACAGTAGAGACAGTTGAGAAAATCCGATCCCTTGCTGGTAACTCTTACTGAAGCACTCCACCATTTACTCGATTTGAAGTTGATCGATTTGAGAAATATGCCACCACCCCCCGCAAGAGTTCCTCCTAACTATGATGCTAACGCAAGATGTGAATTCCATTCAGGCCGAGTTGGTCATTCTACTGACAATTGCTTTGCGTTGAAGTGCAAAATACAAGACTTGTTGGATGCTAAGGCAATTCAGTTTACTCTAGTGACTGGTCCGAATGTTACTCAGAACCTAATGCCTAGGCATGCAGGGGGTGTGGTTAATATGATTGACTATAATGGTGAAGTGTTGAATTTAATCATGAATGTGAAGCAAGTAACTACTCCGTTATGGTATGTTAAGAGGTATTTGCTTGACAATTATATTTTTCCGGGTTATACTTCAGAGTGTGCCAAGTGTAGAGAGAAACCGAAGGGTTATGATGATTTAAAAGCCAGTATCTAGTTGATGATAAAAGAGGGTTCCCTGCGGTTTGATAGAAAACCGAGCTACCGTAAGGTTACCGAAGAAGATGTTGTTGTGGTATTTATTCCTTACACCCCTGTGCGCATTCCTACCCCATCTAGGGCACCTCCTTTGATGATTACGGTACCTGGTCCTATGCCGTATACCAGTGAGAAGGCCATCCCATGGCTTTATAGTGCTGATGTTTATTACCATGGGGTAAAGCAGGAAGTAAGTACTCGTTTGTCTGAGGAAGAACATGTTGAAGATAATGAAGGGGAAGTTCATAATTTTTCTGGTGTGGGTCGAATGACTAGAAGCGGTAGAGTATTTGGTCCTTCCAATGTGCAAGATGCGGCAGATGCTTCTGCAAGAGAAAAAGGAAAAAAGCAGGCAATGATTGGTAATCCAAGGGTTACGCCAACCAATGTGACTCAACCAATTCTGATACCGGAAGCTTCTTCAGTTCCTGATGAGGTTGAAGAGTTAATGTGAATTATCAGAAAGAATGATTATAGAATAATTGATCATCTGATCCATACTCCTTCTAAGATGTCTATCTTGTCTGTGTTGATTTATTCAGAACCTCATATAAATGCTTTGATGAAGTTGTTAAAGAATGTGTTTGTGCCACATGAGATAATAGTCAATCAGTTTGAGAATGTTTGTGCTAACATATCTGTCGGGAATGGTCTGGGCTTCATAGATTTTGATCTTCCTCTAGAGGGGCGAGACCATAATAAAGTGTTGCATATTTCAATGGAATGCAGGGGCACTACTTTATCCCGGGTTTTGGTGGACACATGGTCGCCTTTAAATGTATTGCCTAAGTCCGCATTGATGAAAATTAATTATTCTGGACTGGAGATACGCCCTAGTGATTTTATGGTGAAGGCGTTTGATGGGTCTCGAAGGTCAGTGTTTGGGGAGGTGGAGTTACCAATCAAGTTTGGTCCTCGCACCTTCACGGCTACTTTTTTGTGATGGATATACAACTAGCGTATTGTTGTTTGTTGGGGCGGCCGTGGATTCATAAAGCAGGGGCAGTCACTTCCACTCTTCATCAGAAACTCAAGTATCCTACAGAGGGAAAGGTGATAACTGTGTGCGGCGAGGAAGAGTACATCGTGAGTCATTTGACATCATTCCGTTATGTTGAAGTTGAAGGAGAGATACATGTGACTCCGTTTAAGGCGTTTGAGACAGTTCATGCTATAAATTTTCCTCCTCCAGAGCAGAAAATGAAGCTCGAAACTGTTATGTCTTCTCTCAAGGATGCGAGAGCTGTGGTGGAAAATGGCAACCCTGAAGGTTGGGGTCAGGTGTTGGACGTTACCCCAAAATTTAATAAATTTGGTCTTGGTTTTAGCCCAGGTCAGCAAAGTACAACTCCCAGAGCATCTAGTTTATCTACTCCTGTGAAGTTTTCCCGTCCTTGTGCTACTCAAGAAGGACACGTCAATGTAGTTGGCGACGATAGGGTTGATGGCTACAATATCGAAGATTGGATCCGTCTGAGTATTCCAGGCCAGACACTCAACAATTGGTCTTCTGTGGATGTTATCCAAGTTTCAAGCGCTGAGGAGTAATTTTCTTGTTTTCTTTTATTATCATATCATAATTCCTACGCTCTGACCAAGGCGTGGTGGATCATTTGTGTAGGGCCACCATGTTTATTTTCAAAAAGTTTATCATGAAATAAAGGACATTTTTGCATTCAAAATTTTGCTCCATTTCTTTTTTATTTGAATGGCAATGTTTCTCTTTTCACACACTGTCACTAAAAAACACCAAAATATCATTCATGCAGATGCACTTCTACCACTGATTATATTGATAACAACTCTGCTATGGCTCATTATGACTTTGATACTCCTATTTATCAAGCTGAAGAAGAAGCATATGAGGATTGTGATCTTCCTGAGGAATTAGCAAGATTGTTAAAACAAGAGGAGAAGGTTATCCAGTCGAATCAGGATTCGATTGAGGTGGTGAATATTGGCTCAGAAGAGGTAAGAAGAGAAGTCAAGATAGGGGCAAATCTCGAAGAAATTATAAAGGTCAGATTGATTGAGATACTCCGTGAGTATTCTGATATTTTCGCTTGGTCTTATGAGGATATTCCTGGGTTGGATACAGACATAGTGGTGCATCGACTACCGCTCAAAGAAGGTTGTTCCCCTATCAAGCAAAGGCTCAGAAGAACTCATCCTGAGATGTCCAAGAAGATCAAGGAGGAGGTCTAGAAGCAGTTGGACGCGAATTTCTTAAAGGTCATCAATTATCCGCCATGGATTGCAAATATTGTTCCTATGCCCAAGAAGGATGGTAAGGTCAGGATGTGCATGGATTATAGGGATTTGAACAGGGCCAGCCCTAAAGATGATTTCCCTCTTCCGCATATTGATGTGTTGGTCGACAATACTGATCATTCCAAAGTGTTTTCGTTCATGGATGGTTTTTCGGATTATAATCAAATTAAGATGGCTCCGGAGGATATGGAGAAGACAACATTTATCACGCCTTGGGGAAATTTCTGCTATGAAGTGATTCTGTTTGGTTTGAAAAATGTCGGGGAAACATATCAGTGCGTCGTGGTCACTCTCTTTCATGATTTGATTCACAAAGAGATTGAGGTATATGTGGACGATATGATTTCTATGTCTGACACGAAAGAGGAACATCTTGTTAATCTGGAAAAATTGTTCGAGAGACTGAGGCAGTTCTTGCTGAGGTTGAATCTGAATAAGTGCACCTTCGGGGTGAGATACGACAAGCTGTTGGGTTTTATTGTAAGTGAAAAAGGTATCGAGGTTGACCTGGCCAAGGTAAAAGCGATACTGGAAATGCCCGAACCAAGGACAGAGAAGGAAGTACGTGGTTTCTTGGGAAGGTTAAACTACATTTCTAGATTTATTTCTCATCTCACAGCCACCTCTGAACCTTTGTTCAAGTTGTTGAAGAAAAGTCAGACAGTGAAATGGAATGAGGATTGTCAGAAGGCCTTTGACAAAATAAAGGAGTATTTGCAGGAACCTCCGATACTCATGCCGCCAGTGGAAGGAAGGCCATTAATCATGTATCTAACTGTGTTGGAGAGCTCAATGGGTTGTGTCCTCGGTCAGCACGACGAGACAGGGAAGAAAGAGAAGGCTATTTACTACTTGAGTAAGAAGTTTACGGAATGCGAGTCGAGGTACTCATTGTTGGAAAAGACTTGTTGTGCGCTTGCCTGGGCCGCCAAACATTTGAGGCAGTACATGTTAACTTACACCACCTACTTGATATCCAAAATGGATCCAATCAAGTACATTTTTGAGAAGCCAACTCTTACAGGAAGGGTAGCCCGTTGGCAGATGATACTCACCGAATATGATATCCAATACACTACTCAAAAAGAAATTAAGGGTAGTGTATTGGCCGACCATCTTGCTCATCAGCCCATGAACGATTATAAACCGATGAAGTTTGATTTTACATATGAGGAAATTGTGTATATTCGGGATTGTAACATGCCAGACCCAGACGAAGGACCCGAGTCGGGATCACGTTGGACGCTTGTTTTTGATGGTGCCTCCAATGCCATGGGCAACAGTGTCGGATCTATTATCACTTCCCCTGAGGGATACCACATTCCTTTCATTGCTCGTATTTGTTTCGATTTCACCAACAACATGGCCGAATATGAGGCTTGCATTTATGGCATTGAAGCGGCGATCGACCTGCACATCAAATTTTTGAAAGTTTACGGGGATTCTAATCTTGTTATCAGCCAGATTAATGGAGATTGGGAGACTCGCCATCAGAACCTAATTTCCTATCGTGAGCATGTTATGAAGATGATTTCGTACTTCGAAGAGATCACGTTTGAGCACATTCCCAGAGAAGAAAACAATCTAGCTGATGCACTGGCAACTTTGTCCTCCATGTTCAAGGTTAAGTTGGCTAATGAGGCACCTTCCATTACCATCAGAAGTTTGAGTGAGCCAGCTTTCTGTTTTGAGGCTAGTTTGGAATCAGATGGTAATCCTTGGTTTTATGATATTAAACGATATCTTGAAACACAAGAGTACCCTGAAGAGGCATCCGTCACAGATGATAAGTTCTTGAGAAGATTTTCAGCCAAGTTCTTTCTCAGTGGCGGTGTGTTGTATAGAAGGCGTCATGACGGTTTATTGCTCAGATGTGTTGACAAGAAAGAAGAAACTAGAATCATTGAGGAGATACATGAAGGTGATTTCGGGACCCATTCTAGTGGGCATACCATGGCTAAAAAGATTTTGCGAGCAGGTTATTATTGGTCCACCATGGAGACTGACTGTTACAATCATGCACGGGTTTGCCACAAATGTCAAGTCTATGTTGATAAGATGCATGTATCGCCGGTACTTTTGAATGTCTTGACTTCCCCTTGGCCGTTTGCGATGTGGGGAATTGATATGATCGGCAAAATTGAACCAACTGCGTCCAACGGGCATCGTTTCATTCTGGTTGCCATCGATTATTTTACAAAATGGGTTGAAGCTGCATCCTATGCCAATGTCACCAAGCAGGTGGTAACTCGTTTCATTAAGCACAATATTATATGTTGCTACGGAGTGCCTGAAAAGATCATTATCGATAATGGGTCTAATTTGAACAACAAAATGATGAAGGAGCTTTGTGAGTCCTTCAAAATCAAGCATCATAACTCTTCCCCATACCGACCAAAGATGAACGGTGTTGTCGAAGTGGCCAATAAGAATATTAAGAAGATCATACAGAAGATGGTGGTGAACTATAAAGATTGGCATGAGATGCTGCCTTTTGCTTTGCATGGTTATCGCACCATTGTGTGTACTTCGACTAGAGCAACCCCATTTTCATTGGTTTATAGCATGGAAGCAGTAATGCCAGTAGAAGTGGAGATTCCTTCTCTTAGGATCATGAGGGATGTTGAGCTGGATGAAAGTGAATGGGTACAGAATCGGCTGGATCAGTTGGAACTTATTGACGAGAAGAGGTTGACGGTTGTATGTCATGGTCAGGTATATCAACAAAGGATGAGGAAAGCTTTTGATAAGAGGGTACGGCCTCAGTGTTACAAGCCAGGTGACCTTGTGCTAAAAAGTATAATTCTCCCCCAGGGAGATCCCAGGGGTAAGTGGGTTCCGACTTATGAAGGTCCTTTCGTGGTAAGAAAAATTTTCTCTGGAGGAGCGATGATGCTCACAACTATGGATGGAGAGTATTTCCCTCTCCCTGTGAATGCTGACGTAGTTAAGAAATACTTTGCATAAAAAAATAATAATAATAAAAAAAACCCTGCTAAACTAAAAACCCGAAAGGGCGGTTTAGGCAAAAAGAGGGTGTCCTGGTGAATCGAAAACCCGAAAGGGCGATTCAGGCAAAAGTTAGGGACTTAAAGCAAGTAACTACGCTCGGCATGAGATCCTTTATTTCTTTCCTTCGTTCCGTCACCTGGCATAAGCTCGAAGCTAATCCAAGAATGATCTGTCTGAAAGCAGGAAGATGAAAGCGTAAGAGTCATAAGAGTCATAGCAGAGTCGGGACTTGATGGATATTCACATTCACATTGCCATTTGTAAACACTTGTTTGCTTTGATTTTGTAATTACTTGCTTCCAAATGTAAATGCCTTTTTCACAGGCTGATTTCTCAAAATCAATAGAATATCTTCTTTCAAGTACACGTATACGTTTCTTTTCTCCCTTTTTACTATTTTGTTTGCAAAAACGTTCAATATTTTGATAAGCATGTGCATATAAACTTCGTGGGCCTTACACGGAAATGGTAATCTAAGTCATGGTTAGTTGATCGCTTGAAATACAGATAACAAACACAACTACTACTGTGCAAGGGGCGTGTTTAGTTCTATGATTGATAGGATTCTCATTCACTTTACTAGTGAATGCCTTGCCATTTGTTTCACAGCTCCGTGTTGTTGGCAAAGGTCATGGGTCTGGGTAATATCAAGATTACGGAAAGTCGGCGAGATCGGAGAACCTATTTGGAGATATTTCATCCCCCATAACGACTTTTATTATGTTTCTTTGTCGCTCTTTCATGTGTTATCTTGATTGATTGTTTTAGCATTGTCTGCATATAGGATTTTGTTTATGGCCGAATGTCAGTCTTGATGCGTTGAATATTTTTGCCTTGAAGAAATTGTTTCATTTTACTTAATCCATCCAGAATCACTCTTTAATCGATTTTTCTGGAATTTTGTTACCAATTGTGCCAATTCTTTTGCTTAGCCAAGAGTTTGGAGGATGGAGTTTAGCTAAAAAAATGGTGATTGTAATGGTATGCTTATGAGTAGAACCACGTTGATGATGTACATGCATTGTTTCAATCCCCAAACACCGGAGATATAAGGGAGTTAGACCCTCGTTAACCCCTATGAGCCTTCGAAGTAGGAGTTTCTTTTCCGTTCAAAAAAAACCTTATTTTTTTAACCCGGGGTAGGGTAGATGTTCAGTTAATTGGACCAAGCATTCAAATTTCAGAAGGAATGTCCCATCTGAGGATCACCACATTTTATCTTTCGCATCATGAGATCATGTCAAAACCACAATGTTCATTTCCTCACAAAGTCCTGAGGCCGAGATCGAATCGATACAATAATGGCTATCCCTCGCCGACCACGGAATGGGGCATTTGTTTTCTTCAAAAAAAAGAGAGAAAGAAAGAAAAAGTTCAAAAACCTAAAGTCATATTGACTTGTTCGAAGTGGAAAGTATGAATAAAAAAAGAAACAAAAAGCCCCGCTAAGTCGAAACTTGAAAACAAGTCGCTTAGGCAAGAGTTAGGGCGTCCCGCTGGACTCCCAAAATTGAAATTCAAAAGATTTTGTCCAGGCAAAAGTTAGGGAAAAGAGAGCCTAAAAGGCCGAAAAAAGATTATTCAATAAAATCTTCATCAAAAGAAGAGGAACAATACTATCAAAAACAAAAGCAACAAAAGTTAAGTGACAATCACGTTGGAGAATTTGTCGTGATCACTCAACCATTATAAATCCTTTTGAAAGATGAATGCTTATGATAAGTCAGCTGAACTTAGGACAGGAGAATATCATGAAGGGGGTGGGCACCAAATAACTTGAGCCTTAAAAAACTTTTTTCTAAAAAACCTCGAACCAGGCCACGTTACAACCTCTAAAAGTCCTAACTGAAACAAGCGTTTAACTCGAAAGCATACTACAATAGGATAACGTTTCCTAAACTCCCAAATATGTGTTGCATATTCATATTGGTATCTTATCACCTGCATCTTGACTCATTTTCTTTTTTTTTTTTAAAAAGGGAAGAAAAGTTTTGAATTTTTTTGCACTCTAGCCAGTGATTCATTCACGACAGAGATGCGACACTTTGTTAAGGTTTTCAAATTTAAGTCTTAAATAATCATCGCATCAGATTTGTCATTCCCAAAATAAACATCTTTATGCATGCAAAACATTTGTTTGACATCAAAAAAAGAGTTTACACGTTGAACACATGTAAAGAGCTTAATGATTGTCAGGAAGGGAATGTTTGGCTTTCTTCTGTTAGACAGAGCCCATGTATGAATAGGACTTTACCTATCCCCAGTGAAGTTTCATTTCTGCAGCGAAGTTTTGTTGCCCCATGAATCTTCTTTTAAAGGCTTCATTCTGAGACTCCGGATTTGAGGATATCGCATATCTCCAACGGAGTTACCAACAGAGATCCCTCATTATGACCTCTCATTTCCCAGTCGGTCTGTTGATTGGGGCATCCTTATGTTAATATCTTTCCTTATCCCCATTAAGGTTGATACTGTGTGACTATCTGCATGATCCATCCAATGGTTGCATTCCAAAAGAAAAATATCTCCAACAAAAATCTTCAACAGGGTTCTGTCTCCCCGGTGAAGTCTCGTTTCCTCAGCAGAGCTTTGTTCCCCCAGCAAGGGTTTTCACCCCTCACATCGAGTTTGTTGTCTTGGTGTCATCCTCAACACGGTTGCACACTGTCTTTTCCAGAGATTACAGCCTTTCCCTGATCTTCTCCCTCAATGTTTAATCTCCAGATGATGTCCCTCTCCAAAAGCTACAGTGTCGATCCGATCTTCTCTAGTAGTTTGCAGTTTATTTCTGCAGCTCCTCTCAATGTTTGTGGCTCGTTTCTACTAGTTGCTCGGTTGTTATTCCCCACGAAGCTTCATCTCTTCGAGGATCCCTCTCTAGCGGTTCCCCATATTTTCTCTTCTCCTTTGGATTTTGCAATTTATTTTTGCAAGTCATGTCAGATTCTGACTTTTTGGTTATTGGCTTCTCAATTGGCCATTCCCCAGTGAAAGTTTAAAACATGCATCATTACATTGCATCTACCAAAACGCGTAGCATTTCCATTATATGGAACATTGCGCTATATAGAAAGAATTCAAACATGCATCGGAACATAAGCCATTATTGTTTCTGTTGTCCCCTGTGAATTTGCTAATACTTTGGATTAAATCCCCAGCGAGGTCTTCGTCCTCATTATATCAGTTTCCTCCCCATACGAATATCCTTTTGACGTCAATCTTTTGTTTGTTTGAGTGTCTACTCTTGACTGTAGTTCAGTTTCGCCCTGGCGCGGTCTTCTCGAGTTTAGTCTTCACTACCCTCTCCAGTTCATTCCAATGTCTATTGATGCACCTTTTCGAATACCAGTTTCGTCCTGATATTCGCTTTCAGCAGGTTTTTAGGTGTACGCCCTAATCTCATTTCTTTGGTTTGAGCACGCAGTTTCGTCTCCTCACCTTGCGCATGAAATCCAGTTTCTTCCTGGTGCTCATCTAGTTTAGTTTCTCCTAACTAGTTATTGATTCGAGTTTCGTCTCGTTTTTTCTTTCATACCTTGGACCCTTTGACGGTGTTCGTTTACCGAGTGCAATGTTTGTACTGCGTCCCTGGATTGAAATCAGTCTCTTTTGTTCCTTGGATTCTTCTATCAGTTTTCGTCACTGTTTATCCATTGATCTGAGACCAGCTGGTGCTCTGAGAAACATGCGCTCTCATCACTCTTGCTATGGGTCGAGTTTCGCCTCGTTACCCGTGCGTGAAATCCAATTTCGTCCTGGTACTCATCTAGTTTAGTTTCGTCTAACTGGTTATTTAGTCGAGTTTCGTCTCGCTTTTGTTCCTCATTTCTGGGATTCTTTCAGTTCCTTCATACTGTCTATCTTAGTCGAGATTAGCAAGTGCTCATAGAATCACGCACTCTAGCCACTTTGCTTTGGGTCGAGCTCAGAGTTTCGTCTCCTCACCCGCGTACGTTTTCTTTTCCAGAGCTTAGTTTCTCCTATACTCTGTGGTTTGACTTTTATCTCACCTCTTCTTTTTGAAGCCCAGTTTTTCCCTGGCACATTTGTCCGGAAGTTTAGTTGCGTCTACTCTTCTTTGTTTTTGTTCTGTTTCAACCTGCGTTACAGCTTCATTCTGACGCATGTCTTGGGGTTTTTCTGCTTCTTTTTCTTTCTTCTTCAAGAGTGTAAATTTTCGGGTTCTTTTGTATTCAATCATCTTCAACTCTGAACGCTCGAAAGTTGTCACTTTTCTCACTTATCATGTTGAAGATATTTGAATAGGGGCAGCTGTTGCACCCCAAAATTTACCCTCTTTATTTAGGCTTATGTTTCATCATGATTATCATATTGAATTGCATTCATACATTGTGATGGGATCAAAATACCTTGGTTATCAAGTCTTCCTCAAGCTTTGAAGGTTATTTGCATTGACAAGTTGCTCAAGTAGAACCTTATCATCTAAACCTCTGGATCTTTCAAGCTCAAAAGTTATTGCATATCTCAAGATATTTTATCCATCTCTTTGGATCATTAGAGGATTGAAGTTTGAGATTTGATTATAAGAGGAATCACTCTTTTGATTCACCAGTCAAAATTAGGGTTTTTCTTTATCAAGGCTATTGATCAATGTACAAATCTTGATTTGGAAGCTACAACATCTCAGTGGTATTTGAAAAGTCTTTGTGCAAGAAATTTGTCAAGATGCCCAGAGGATTTGAAATTTTGGAGATGATTCATAAGTCTCCCAAGGTGTTAACCAAAACTAGGGTTTGGGATTTTATCAATATTTCTTGAGAATTTTGAAGTGAAACTTTGTACATGGCCTCTATATATTTCGGAGATAGTATGTTTGATGTTTTGACCATCAATTTTGAAGAGAAGTTGACCAATTAATTCAAAGGGGAAAAATGGTCATTTTGGTCGAAATCAGTCAAATTCAAGGTTGACCAAGTGAACTTTTGGTCAACCATCAATTCGAGGGTGTACTTTTCATATTTCAAGTCAATTTTGATCATTGGATCAAAAATATTGAGGTTTGGGTTGAAACTTGTTCATGAAGAAAACCCTAAAAGTTTCTAATTTTAGAAAATGAGGACTTGACTTCAAAAATTCATATTTTATTTACCTTTGATCAAAAAAATGCAAAGGAAATATGCTTGGAAATATAAGAGGGTTATCTTTCATCTCCTTTTGGTCTCATGTCCAAATTGGAAAAGAGTCAAGAGTTATGGTCTTTGGAGGTTCATGCCTCAAGTTAAAATTATAGGTCATTTTCCAAAATTAGTGAATTTCATGTCAAATTTTGAGGACCTTAATGGATTCAATTGCAAAAACTCAAAACTAAGGTATTGTAGATATTTTCAATACCTTTCCAAATTGTACTCATTTGTTCCCAAATTCAAAGGTATGGGCAAGTTGTGGTCTTTTGAATTTCATGCCATTTTATTGAACTTTAGCCATGCAAGCAAAATGCCAAAACTTGAGAACTTCATTTTCAGCCATTCTCTTCACTTCTAATCAGGCCCATGACCCATTTGTGACTTGTGGAAACCCATGATGCCAGCCATTTCGTGCCCATGTGCTTGGTGTACTTGCTTGATTGAAAAAATGACAAACATGCTCAATTTGGCAAATTCATCCATACTCTCTCATTTCAAATAATCATGACCTGGCGCTTTGAGGATTTGTTTCTGAGGTTATTTGGCTCATGAAATGCAAAGAAAATGAGGAAACGCACGAGCAAATGGCTGAGGTCGATGTGCACTCATTTTTTGGCCAAATTTTCCAATCTGGCCCTTGAACAGTTTTGAGGACCAATTTCCTCTTCTAACCTTCTCTACTCACACTATATAATGTACTGCAAGCCTCATTTCAGAAAAAGGCGCTCCAGTTATCATAAACCCGGATCTGAACTTTTTCTGCTCTTGCTCAAGTTTTCTTCGATTCTCTCATCTTCTTCGTACATTCATCAAATTTCCTATGGATTCATCTTCCTTGAAGTGTGTAGATCAAGATCATGGAGTTTATTTGCTTCTGTAACTAAGGAATCGATATTTCCAGTTTCACATTGAGGTGAGCTTCTTGAACTTCAATTTGCTATTTTCAGCTTGATTTGATGAACTACTTCATGTTTATGAGCTCATAGCTGGCCAAACAATAGGTTTGACGTATAATTTTGTTTGAAATTGAAGAATAGATCATTGTTTGAACTTTTGAATAATTCATATTCAGTGAGCTTTTGCAATTTTCGCATCCAGATTTTTGATCGCCTAGTCAATCTTTTTGAGATCTATAAGTATCGTGATGTAGAGGTTAGATCTGGCTTTGTTTTGAACTTTGAATCATTGATTTTGGTGGAGAAATAAGGATGAAGTACTGATTAGAACATGAGGTTTCGAACTGTGAAAACACGCGTTTAGGGCTTTGTCTTGTGGTAGAAGACGATATGGTGGCGCACCCTGATTGGATGATTTAAATTCTTAATGCATTTTATATTGTTTGATTTTTATTGATTCCTTCTGATTTTATTTTTGTGATCAAAACATCTTCAAAAATCATGAAAAAATTACCATAGGCTAATAATAATTTCTAGTATTTTTCATAATTTTTTTGAATTTTTTTAAAAATGTTTTGATTGGTTCAAAATTTAATAAGTTTAATTAATTGTTTGTTCAATGATTATTTTTATTTTAATGGTTCTTTTAATTGAAAAATTCCACAAAAATTATCTTTGACTCATAAAATAATTTAGAAATTGATTCTGATTTTGGTTTAGCATCTTTCCTATTTTTAATTAGAAATTTAATTTGAGAAGTTTATTTGAAATATTTGCTTCATAATTTTTATTTTAATACTTACTTTAATTCAAAAATCCTCAAAAAAATCATATATGTTTGTTTTTAATCATCGTGTCTGAATATAATTTTGTTTTAACCTTTTTATGAATTTTGGATAGGGTTTTCATTTTTGTCATTAAATAATAGTTTAATTGTTTAATTGTTTGTTTGATTTTATTTTAATATTTCCTTTAATTCAAAAATTCCACAAAAAATCATGGATGTTGTTTTTTAATTCTAATATTTGAATATAATTTTAGTTGTATATTTTCTTAATTTTGATTGGAATTTTATTTTGAGATGTGAATTTTTGTTTAATTGTTTAAAGATTTGAATTTTGATTTTATTTTTGACTTTTCTTTAATTCTAAAATTTTAAAAAATAAGTTCTCTGATCTTTGGAGTTTTCTTTATTTTTGTATGATTTTATTTTGATTTGTTTATAATTGGAACTTGATAAATCAATAATTAAGTTCATTTTCTAAATAATTAGGGTTTTGCTAATTCCCTTGTTTGTTTTGATTCCAAAAAGCAACTGTCCTTGAGTTTCAATTGAATTTGGTTCTTGTCTAAGGTTCATAGATGGATTGAGGTCCTTAAAAGATTTTTCTTGAATTAATTGATAAGTTTTGGTATTTTCCACAATATATTTGGAAAACTTGTCTAGTTTGGTGGTTTTTGCCAACTAGTCTTTGATATTTGAAGTTTGATTGATCCTTTCCTCATCTATCCATGAAATTAAAACATGTTTGCTGACTCTTATACATTTCAAGGATGATAAGAAAAATTTTGTTTGAATTATGGAAGCCCTTTTCTTTTTTTGATGTATTTTTTAAGTGAAGGTATCCAATTAATGTTGCATATCTTGTTGCAATTTGCTTGATGGCCAATGAGCTTGAGTGAGGCCTATAATTGGGCACCTAATGATCATGTTGGTTCTGTTTATCCACATAAACTCAAGTCATTTCACTTAATTCCCCATGTTTGAATGATTGAACATTTTGATGCATGTTTTATGACTTTTTGCTTTCTTGTTTATCTTCACTTTGAAACTTGAGTTTCCAATTTGAGTTTGAGGTCATTAGATGGCCAATGATAACATGAAGGGAAATGATACTTCAATGATATTCTCATGAGGACTTGAGAGCAATTGATCCCTATTACTTAAGTTAGTTCTAATCATGAATGAAGTTTGACTTCTTTCTTTTATCCTTGTTGAATTTGTGAGGCATTTTGAATGCACTTGTGCAGATCAACACCTTAACCTTTTGATCATGTCCTAATCATGTTTTACAAGCTTTACTTCAAATCTTTTATTGTTACAAACTCTCTAATTTTGTCCTTGTTTTACTTTCTTCCATGGTTAGCTTGAGATCTAAGTCTTTGATACATTATGTGGGATTCCTCTTCTATTATGCTTGTGAGTTATGATGAAGTAATTGAGTATGATTGAATTGTGGTTGCTACTGACCTTCATGGTATTTGATTGTATTCTTCTCAAGATCCTATGATCCTTGATTGATACTCAATTGTCAATTCAATATGGTGATAGAAAGGAGCAACATTCCTCTAACTTTTCCCCAAATTATGCATATGCCTGTTTCTTTTTGTCTATCATAGCTAATGTTTTCATAGTTGCTATCATGTTTTATCATTTCATTATGCTGTCATCATCCATCCCTTATGTGAATCATCATTCTATTTATGGGAATACTAACGTGGTTGTTGAATGCGCGAGGTACTCTGAGAAAAGTTTTCCATTTTTGACTTGAGGCTACTGTGTTTCTCTTTATTTGTGGAACACAATTTATTATGTTGGTACTACTCTTGTGCTTGGCATATTTGATAATCTATGCAGGATATACGTATGTGATTATGAATGTTATACATTGCCCATGGGATCTGTTTATATCTGAAAATCTCAATACTTACATCCTGATGGCGTAATTTCTGACTTGATTTGTCTGGTGATGCCAGCTTGCTTGAAGTTCTCTGGGTTTCTTTTATTCTTGCTCAGTTGCTACGGATAGTTATCCGTTGGTATTGCACTATTTCCTTTCTTATATTTTCATTTTGTATAGTTCTATGTTGCATGATGGGACCTCTGTTGCTGATATATGTCAGGAGGCCCTCAGTTTTGTTTGATACGGGTGTTGTGTTTGTGTTTGTTTCTTTAACTATTGATCGATGAGTCACTCAATTTAGAAATTGAGATCACGACTTCGCTCTCAGTGCATGTTCCCTATAGGATTTTTTTTTCTTCAATTGTTGATCGATGAGTCACTCAATTTAGAAATTGAGATCACGACTTCGCTCTCAGTGCATGTTCCCTATAGGATATTTATTGTTTTTTTCTTCAATTATTTATCGATGAGTCACTCAATTTAGAAATTGAGATCACGACTTCGCTCTCATTGCCTGTTCCCTATAGGATAGTTCTGTTAAGCTTCCTTTGACAGGTTGATTAAGGTAGGAATCTATGTATGCTAGCATAGGGTAGGAATTTACTTTATCCTCAACCTTAGGGTCAATCATTGTATGATAACACTAGGGATAGTGATAGGCTAGTTTCCCTTAGTTGTTTTTTCCTTCTTTTGCATTTTGCATCTTAAAACAAAAATTGTTTTCTTGGCAAATCATAAAACACCTCTAATAAACTCAAACCTTTCTTCAAGGTAAAAAATATAAATCAATCTTATTTGTTTGTGCGCCTTTTGGCTTTGTTTTAAAACCTAGTTTATTGATGTTTCGCCATCTTTGCCATGATACCTTGTTATCTTTTAGCCAATGTTTCGCTATCGCACATTTGTTTGAAGCTGATGTTTCGCCATCGCACATGTTTGTTATCCTACTTTGATTCTCAATATCATTGTTAGGTGTGATGTTTTGTCATCCGGTTTATTGATGTTTCGCAATCCTTGCCATGATACCTTGTTATCTTTTAGCCGATGTTTCGCCATCGCACATTTGTTTGAAGCCGATGTTTCTCCATCGCACACGTTTGTTATCCTACTTTGATTCTCAATATCATTGTTAGGTGTGATGTTTTGTCAGCCGGTTTATTGATGTTTCGCCATCTTTTCCATGATACCTTGTTATATTTAACCGATGTTTCGCCATCGCATACTTGTTTGGAGCCGATGTTTCGCCATCGCACATGTTGGTTATCCAACTTTGACTCTCAATGTCATTGTTGGGTGTGATGTTTTATCATTTGGTGTTTCGCCATCTTTGACATGTTACTTTGTTATTATTTAGCCGATGTTTTACCATCTCATTTGTTTGTTGTTTTATTTGATGTTTTGCCATCTTGACTGTTTTTGTTGTCTTAACTAAAAAACACAAATCAACCAGAATATATGAGCCGAACTACGGCTGCTCTGATTCCTTAAAAGGGATACGTAGGCATTGGGGTATGGCCCAACCGAGCATAACTTTTTATTTTCCCTACATTGTTTTCTTTTTTTTCTTTCGCATGCATTCCCTTTTTAGCTTTAAGCCATAGACATAGGTTTTGACCACACCCATTAGATTAGACAACAAGAGTGGATACCGTAGAGTACTACGGGCGTGTGGGGGTGCTAATACCTTCCCCTCGCGTAACAGACTCCCTTACCCGATCTCTCAGTCGAAAGACCATGATTTCTCCCTTTTCAGGTTTTCTTGATGTGTACCTTTCCCTTTTGACGGGATAAAAGAAGTTCGGTGGCGACTTCATTGATGTTTCATTACAAGATGACGGTTCGGCCAAGTCGTTTCAAGGAGAGGCCACCCCTTCAATACATTTTCCAAGAGAACCTCCTTTCCACCCTTTTCTTCGCCCCTCATCTCGCCTGGTGATGCCTAGGAGAAATCTCTTTGCCCAACAAAGTGTGCGACTCGCCCGACGACATGTGCAAAACAAACAATTTTCTGTTGTGATTTCTGCACCAGACCAGTCCCAATTCTCATACAATTTCAACACAGTATAGTCCCAAAACCCATCAAAATCAACATGTTTTCACAATACAACAACAACACATCATGATAGGCATTTTAGACATTACATCATGACAAAATAACATCACATACTTCATCAATTTCATCACAATCACCATATCACCAATTCAGCACAAAATCCCAAACAACCCTAAAACTTTATCAATGGTGACAAATAGATCAAACACCCACATATACATCATTTTACAATACCCTTAGAATGTTGGAACCTTGTAACACCCCAATTCTACCCGACAATTATAAATGTAAATTAGAGTTATAAAACATATGCAACTGAATCAGGATGCCACAATTTCAACTTGAAAACCATTGCATTCAACATGGATACACAACACTTTAAAACTTTGGATGAACCAACCGTAAAATAAATTAATCTTTTAAATCAACAACTTGAACAACTATGCAGCGGAATCATAATAACATCTTTATCCAACATTAAGCAAATTCTGAATAACAAGTACTTAACCACAATCATATTAAAGTTTAACAATTGAAATAATCAACAACTAAAAATCAAGCGTCCATCCCCCCGATTGTTACGTATCAGAGCAATAACACTGACTCGAACTACTAAAGGTAAACCGTCTTCACTCAGGATTACCTGCACGTTACCAACATCAGGGTAACATTCAAACAAAAGGGGTGAGATATCGAACATTATAATAGAAAGTATGATAAATATTATATTAGAATCAGTTCATACAAAAATCACCACTTCACAACAACCATCACAACAAGATATCAACAAAATACAACAATTAATTAATCAACACAACATCTCAATCATACTACTTAGAATGTGAATCAATATTATGCGAATGTATGTGGTACCATTGGAGCAGAACTCCCATCTTAAAAACGGAGCAGAACTCCCATCTTAATCATTTCCAATTTATAGAGGCATCAACAAGGCCTAAGCCTTCTTCGCGGTTTGCCAATCCAGGCCATCACATAGTATGCAAATGTGTATGAATGCACTATCACATACTCACAACAATTATCATTCATCGCAAAGGCCTAAGCTCACATCACCATTATTACCAATAAATAGAGGTAATTCATCATCATCTAAATTTTTTGCAACTTCGCATTATCAACAAGATTCCACAACAACAAACATAACATGACAACAACTCAACATAAATCAACATTAATCATTGATTCAGTCAGTAATATCATCAAACAACAACTTAACAATAATTTTACACATCACCGGTAACGACCAAAACACAGCATGTACGGGAAAAAGGGATAGGGAACTACGTGCCCCTCGACATGCACAACAACTAGGACAACATGGCAACTAAATCACACTCCTCGACAAGTACAGGGAAAACAGGGTAACGACCAACTTATGCTCCTCAACATGTCCTGCAACCTAATACTGCTCGACAATGCAGCCCATACCCTCCCCAACACGCCTCACGGCCTAATATGTTGCTCGGTACTTAACACCATCAGCATCCTCCTCGACCATTAGTTCGGCCAACATCACACGCTACTACATCTTAACGACCACAGCACTACCATTCATAACTTCCTGCTAATCGCTTAGAATAACACATTAACAGGCAACTATATTTCCTATAACATGTTTATCAAACATACAAGACAGTCACGCTGAAACGTCCCTAAAACTACCACTTCAACAACTTACAAACAACTTTTCCTACCAATTTCTCAGAATAACCTAACGTCTTAATGACCATCACGACCAGTAATCACTATCCTAACCTATCCATCGATTAAACCGGCAGTCACACAGATACACAAAATGTCCATAACACACAACTGGGCAACTTTGATAGCAATTTAGAAACATCAATGCACATCATGATTACAAACGGCTAATTCCCATATAATACGTATCATAAGTCCCATTATAAGGTCAGAACCCCACCCTTACCTAGATTGAAGGTCGCTCAACCAAAGCTTCGGCCGTAATCCTTGATTTGCTCTTGCTCGACACCAGGCAGCTTGCTCCTCGTCCGGGAAGCTCTACCGGTCAGCGTACAGAATCCTTATTCTCCAACTAAAACAAATCCTTGTGTTAGCTTCTCCTTATATATCCATCTTCTTGGGCCTAACCTACACCCCCATTTTACTACTTGCCACCAATAGC
Source organism: Vicia faba (assembly GCA_948472305.1). Classification (NCBI taxonomy): domain Eukaryota; kingdom Viridiplantae; phylum Streptophyta; class Magnoliopsida; order Fabales; family Fabaceae; genus Vicia; species Vicia faba. The sequence goes on from OX451737.1 coordinate 700,721,569, forward strand.
TTAAGTCCAACATTATATACATATATATATATATATATATATATATATATATATATATATATATATATATATATATATATATATATATATATATATATATATATATATATATATATATATATATATATATATATATATATATATATATATATATTCCTTAATTCCAACAATATAATTATTATTAATCAACTAATTAATCAATTAATTATAATCCAACAACTTATATCAATAATTCTCAATATCTTGCAACTTCACAAATAATCCAAAAAATAATAATTAAATTAAGGGCGTTACAACTCTCCCCCACTTAAAGTATTTTCGTCCTCAAAAATTTACCTTAATCAAACAACTCAGGATAGGAGTCCCGCATCTTGCTTTCCAACTCCCAAGTCATGCTCTCTCCAGCGGCTCCTAACCAAACTACTTTCACCAAAGAAATCTCATTGCCTCTCAGAGTCTTCATTTCATGATTCACAATTCGTACAGGCATCGTCTCAATAGTAAGATTATCTCGTACTTGCACATCATCCATATGAATCACATGAGATCGATCTGAAATATACTTTCGGAGTTGTGACACATGAAATACATCATGCAAATTTGACAGATTAAGCGGTAAAGCCACTTTATAAGCAACATTTTCAACTCTTTCTGAAATCTGATACAGACCAATAAAACGAGAAGTAAGCTTCTTAGACTCCAATGCTCGCCCAACACTAGTTACAGGTGTAACTCTCAAAAACATGTGGTCATCTACTTGGAATTATAAGTCCTTCCTTCGCTTGTCATGATAAATCTTCTGTCTACTTTGGGAAGCTTTCATCTTTTCTCTAATCAACTTCACCTTCTTAGTAGTCTCACAAACAAGTTCGGGTCCGAGTACTACACTTTCTCCAGATTCATGCCAACATAAAGGAGTTCTACATCTCCGACCATACAACGCCTCAAAAGGTTCCATCCTAATACTAGAATGGTAACTGTTGTTATAAGTGAACTCTATCAACGAAAGATAAGTATCCCACGAACCTCCCTGCTCAAGAACACATGCTCTCAACAAATCTTCCAACGATTGAATAGTTCGTTCAGTCTGACCATCCGTTTGAGGATGATACGCCGAACTCAACCTCAACTTAGAACCCAACGCTTCTTGCAAGCTATTCCAAAAGTCAGAAGTAAACCTCGAATCTCTATCCGAAACAATACACAAAGGAACACCATGTAGCTTCACAATTACACTAGTGTAAATCTCAGCCAACTTCGATACTGGAAAATTGATGTTAATAGCAATAAAATGAGCCGACTTCGTAAGCCTATCAAAAATCTAACGGTTGCATTAACCCTACAGGCTTCTGATGCTCAACTTTCGACTTCTGACAAGTCAAACATGCATACACAAATCGAGCCACATCACTCTTCATTCCAGGCCACCAAAACAAATTCTTCAAATCCTGATACATCTTTGTAGCTCCTGGATGAATACTCAACTTGCTTCTATGACTCTCTTCAAGAATCACTTTCTTCATCTCTGCATCATCAGGAATACAGATCCGATTACGAAATCTCAGCACACCTTCCGCATCTAACTTAAAGTCACTATTCTTAGATTGATCGATCCCAACCATCAAATCTACCAGTTTCACATCCAACTTCTGAGCTTCTCTGATACTATCTAGAAATTCATCATTAATCTTCAGCATCCCCAACATAACACTTTGTGGTGTCAATTTATAAACTAATCTCATATCTCTGAATTGTTCAATTAATTCCAACTCTTTAACCATCATTGCCGACATATGTAAAGTCTTTCGACTCAATGCATCAACTACCACATTCACTTTTCCTGGAAGATAATTCAAACCGAAATCATAATCCTTTAACAACTCCAACCATCTTCGTTGTTTCATATTCAATTCCTTCTGATCGAATAAATACTTTAAGCTCTTATGGTCACTAAACACTTCAAATCTAGAACCATAAAGATAATGCCTCCAAATTTTCAACACAAAAACAAATACAGCAAGCTCTAAATCATGTGTATGATAGTTCTTCTCATGAGTCCTCAACTGCCTTGACGCATAAGCAACTACCTTATCACTTTGCATAAGCACACCCCCTAAACCCATCTTAGAAGCATCACAATATACCACAAAAGGTTCTCCTGGATTAGGTAATGTCAAAATCGGAGCCGACGTCAATCTCTTCTTCAACTCTGCAAAACTCTCTTCGCACTGAACATCCCACACAAAAGCTCTACCTTTACAAGTCAACTTAGTCAACGGAAGTGCCAACTTAGAAAAACCTTCGATCATTCTTCTATAATAACCAGCTAATCCCAAAAAGCTTCTAATCTCAATAGCCGACTTCGTAGTTTCCCATTGTAACACAGCATCAACCTTCGATGGATCTACAACAATGCCACTACCTGAGATCACATGACCAAGAAAACTAACCTCCTTTAACCAAAATTCACACTTAGACAACTTTGCATACAACTTTTTCTCTTTCAAAACTTGCAATACTACTCTTAAGTGTTCTGCATGTTCTTCTTATGACTTAGAGTAAATCAAAATGTCATCAATGAACACCACCACAAATCGATCCAAATAAGTATGAAAGATATGATTCATATACTCCATGAATACTCCCGGAGCATTAGTAACACCGAAAGGCATCACCGAATACTCATGATGTCCATAACGCGTCCTGAAAGCCGTCTTCTGGATATCTTCATCCTTCACCTTAATATGATGATAACCCGACCTCAAATCAATCTTACTAAACATACGAGCATCCACCAATTGATCCATCAAGTCATCTATTCTTGGAAGCAGATACTTTTTATTAATCGTCACTTTATTCAATTGTCTATAATCAACACAAAGCCTCATACTTCCATCTTTCTTCTTTACTAACAACACTGGAGCTCCCCACAGTGATACACATGGTCTTACAAACTTCTTCTCAAGTAACTCTTCCAATTGCTTCTTTAACTCTGACAATTCAAATGCAGACATCATATTTGGTTCCATAGACACAGGTCTAGTACTAGATACAAGATCAATAGCAAATTCAACTTCCCTCTCTGGAGGTACATCATGAATTTCATCAGAGAAAACTTCAAGAAATTCACGCACCATTTGCAATTCCTCAATTATAGCTTGAGTCTCTACAGATAGCGATGCCATCAATAAAAACATCTGAGCTTCTTCTTGCATCATCTTCCGCAATTGTCTAGCAGACAACAGACTATCTTCCTCTTCTTCCGGAGTAGAAAATCTCACAGGCTTGTTATAACAGTTAATATGAACATAGTTATGCTCTAACCAATTCATACCCATAATTACATCCAACCCTCTTAAAGGTAAACAAACCAAATCAACAACAAAGTCTCTGTCGAAAATCGACAAAGGACACCTTAAACACACAAAAGAAGTAGTCACCGACCCCTTGGCTGGAGTATCGACGACCATCTCACCATTCAAAGAAGACAACATAAGACCCAATCTTTCAACACAATAAACAACAATAAAGCAATGAGTAACATCGGTATCAATAATAGTAATTAAAGGAGTATTATTAATGAAACATATACCTCTGATGATTCTGTCCTCAGTAGCCGTCTGATCCTCAACCAAAGCGAACACTTTACCACTGGGTTGCGCCTTCTTAGGTTTCTGACACTGACTACCAATGTGTCCTTCTTCGCAACAATTGAAACAAATCACCTCCTTAGGCTTGCACTCAGATACAACATGTCCATTCTTACCACAACGGAAACACCTCTTCACCTCAGTAGTACACACATTACTCTTATGCCCAGGTTTTCCACATTTAAAACAAACCACACCAGTAGGAGCATCTCCCTCACTAGTCTTCTGACCCTGAGCAGATTTCTGTTTACCTTTACTAGCTGGGGCATCATAAGGCTTACGACGATTCTGTTGGTGCTTACCCCTCTTCTCTCTGATAATCTTATAGTGAGCATTATTATCCTTTTCATAAATTCTGCAACCATCAACCAAATCAGCAAAGACACGAATCTTCTGGTATCCAACTTCCTTCTTGATCTCTGGGTGTAACTATGATACGGTGGCCAGAACCGGGACTGTTTTTAGGAATTGCTGGTTTGCATTTTGCGTTTGTGTTTGCAAAATGTCGCGGTAAGCAAGAGTCGCCACCGACTTTTATTTTATCCAATAAGGAAAGGAAAAAAGCACAGAAAAATTCCTTTTTTCGAGATTTTGAGTACGGGGGGTAGATTATAGAAAGGGAAGGTATTAGCTCCCTTTCTATCCGTAGTTATCTACGGGCTCTTAGGTACTTGCTCATCATTTTCAAAATTACTTCTTCGGGTGTTTGTGTGATTTGAATAGTTTTTGACTTTGATTTTAACTCTTGCTTATGTCTTCAAGAGTGTTACGAAGTGTTTTTTGAAAGCTTTGTTTGAAAGAGGAGTGTAAGTGTGAAAAAGTTTGTTTGGATTGAGCAAGTACTTAAGAACTAATCTACCTACTCGAAAAAAGAATCGTTCTATGTTCGTTTCCTTTAGACAGCGTTATCCTACTATTAATGAGTAGGTTGTACCGTCGTTGGAGTTTTGAGGGTCAATTCAAATGGGACGTACGGTCACTAAAGAAATGTTAGGACGTCTTAGTAGTAACCCTAATGTCTTAGATCAATTATTCGAGGCAACAATTCCGAGGCAACCATTCCGAGGCAACTTTTTCGAACGGGACTTGGATCTTTCTTTAGACAAAAGAGTGACCACTAAAGCATCCAATACTTAATGACCGTTTACCGAAGGTAACCAAGTGGGAGTGTACCCTAGGAGTGCGCATGTGCGAGTGATTCAATTTCAGATTTTTTATCTTTGCACATTTAGGATTTGCTAACTGTTTTAAAGTTTACATACATTCTTGTCATGCATCCTTAATTATTCATACATCTAACAGTTTAATATTTTGCGGAATTTAAAGTGAGAAAATTAAACTACGCTATTACAAGGCTTCGGGTATTTACATAGCCAAAAACAAACCCTTAAAAATAAAGCGATAAATGAAAAGTAAAAGTCCTAATTAAGCTATTACAACTTGTGAGCAATTACATTAATATGGTAAAAAAGTAAAACAATAAAGCGCGCGCGATGAAATTAGAACGATAAGAAAAATTAGGGTTTTGACCCTTTTTAACCTAATTAAAACAAAAAAATGTTTTTGTTGTTATTTTAATTATTTTTAAGGAAAAGAGTATGGTTTTAAAATTAAATACGAAATTAATTAGCTAATTAAATTAATTAATGAAAATAAATAAATGGCCTATTTTTGGGTTTTGTTATTTTAAGAAAAAAGAAAATAGAATTAAATTATAACCCAAATTATTCTAATTAATTTTAATTATTTACAAAAAGAAATTAAAGTTACCTAAAAATTAAACCTAATTAATTTAATTAATTTTTGGATAAAAAATAAAATCTAAACCTAATTTGGTGAAAAGTTGATTTTATGAGTTTTTTGATTGGTTAGAAAAAATTAAATTTGTTAGTAAAACAAATAAATAAATTTAAATAAAACAAAATATAAAAAGAAAAAGAAAAGAAACTTGCAAACTGGGCCTGAAAAGTAGTTTGAGGGGGGTGTGGATAGCCAAATCTGGGCCCAAAATAAAGTTGTCCACGTTGACTTGCACGATCACATGCTTTGCGTTGACTAGGCTTCATGATGCTCCTTCATTAATGGCCTTTGGATCTGGCCACTTGGCAGGCTGGATGATGAGGTCACATGATAGACCTTGGCCTTGTACGCGCATGTAATCCCTGAAAGAAAAATAATGTGAAGAAAGTGGGGGACCTGGGATTCGAACCCAGGTCCTGAAGCATTTTTCACACACTCCACTACCATCTGCGCTGGCTGTTTTGCTTGTATATAAAATAAACAACAATTATTATATAATAAACAAATGATATAATAAAATATTCGCGCGAATTTTCAAACAGACGAGTGATTGCTTGCCACATCTTCATCTTCTCCAAGGATCTGTTGTTTTAGACAACAGACCTTTACCAACCGACAGCCACCGTAGCTAAAAACTTGTGCCTATCAAGAATCATGTACAAGCACAATAAATCAGTGGTAATGGTACCAATCCATTCGTCTCAGTCTCACGAACTTCATGGAACCCTAATCGTGGCCCAATTTCACCTGTACACCAAGATCCCAAATCGAAGCTACAAACAATGGTGGAATCTCATACAGTCCATATAAATGCAATAAACATTACAGAAAGCTTGCAAATGTTCTAAGGATCAATAATCTATGATTGTTTCGTGCTATAAATAACAGAATGATGCAATTCGATTTCAAAAATATATCAATATCGTGGATGACTTACAACGAGTTTCGAGGCCTGGAAATGCTTGTTCTTGGTTGGTTTCGCTTGCCTACACTCCCAGGAAGTGATTGGGATGGTCAGGAAGGCCTGTAATTGCTTGCAACTAGGAATTCGATTCAACATTTTTTCTTGTTTTTTTCAAGTTTGGTTCTGGTTCTCACGCCTCTCTCTAGCCTCCTTTTATGTCTGCCAATGATCCTTATGTACTGAGGAATGAATTAGGGTTCAAAAACTGATCTTAATCTTCCTCCATCAATGTCTTTGATTTGGATTTGATTCACTTTAAAATCATTCCAAAAATAGCCTAAAACCAATCTTTTGTGCACTCCAAGCCTTTACACGAATTCAATCTTATGCTAGCTGGAATTTAAGACCTGAAACATGTATCAAATCTTTGAATTTCAATGTTTTGGATTTTCTATGATTTGTTTTGATTTAAAATGATTTAATTCAAATAAAATTCAAAATAAATAATAAAAACAAGATAATGACAAGTGGCAAAGGATAGGGCTCTTGGACCATGTTGCCAACTCAAAACAAGTGCAAAAGATTGGGCCCATTTGGCAAAAATTGCATTTTTAGGCATTGTTGACTTTTGACAATTTTGCAAAAAAGGTCAACTTCACCAATGCGCAACTTCCTCAATTTTGACTCTTTGAAGGTGTTCTTGGACTTTTTAGAAATATTGAGATGTCTTCTAAGAAACCCTTTCGGTATCATCTCAATTTAATATTCCATGCTCATGTATGAAGCTTTGACAAAAAAGGTGTTTTTGTTGACTTTTCAAAATGACCTATAATGTCCAAATTCATAACTTCTTGTGAGTGCATATTTTGAACTTGGGAGATGAAGATGGATTGTATAGAATTGCATCCTATTCAAAATGAGCTTTGGATGGGTCATTCATCATAAAGTATAAGAAAGTTATGCTTGGTCAAAGTTGAGTTGACTTTTTCTACAAAACCCTAATTTAGCAACTTTTGGTTCTTGATGAATTATGAGAAATCCTTGATGGATCATGATCATCCCTTGATAAAATTATGAAATATACTTGAAAATGAGGATGTTTACCAAAAATCCCGAAGTTTGACTGTATGTAGGCCACAATTGACTTTTTCCCTAGCACAGTCAATTTTCAGACCTTTGAGCAATTGACTGAGCAAACTTCCTCTGTTGGGCGTGAAACTTGACATGGATGATCTTGAGAACATATTAGGACAATGGTGATTATTTGGTATCCCTTGGAATCAAGTATCTTGATGCAACATGAAACCCTAATTTGAGGTAGACTGCCTTAGGAGAGAGCATGTCTGGTCAACCCTTGGACTTTCTTGAGCAACTTGAGGATCTTTCTTGAAATGCTTTGATAAATATGGGAGGGAAAATTTTGGGGTACAACAGCTGCCCCTGTTTAATCTTCTTAAACCTGAGGATGTAGATTGGTTTGCTGGCCTTTCGTGATATGAAGGTGGAAGAGGATTGAACACTAGAGTGCTCAGAAATTTGCACTCACATGATGTGGTGTCCGTCTTGTGATGTCAGAAATGGGCTTACAGATGCCATTTGGAGATGAGTGACTGAAGATGGGCTTAAAGATGCCATCCGAAGGAGTGTCGATCGCATAAGAGATTCCTTAGCGAGAGTCTGTATACCTGTTGTTGAGGAAGATGCCGCTGGGGGAATGCTGATCTTTGTCTTGAGAGAAATAGAATTCTAGGAGCTTCGATCATCCGTTATTCTACTGGGAAGTTATCTCTGTTTTGAGAAAAGATGAATTTTAGGAACTTCGGTCGTCCGTTATTCTTGTTGAGGAATCGATTCTTCGTCGAAGAGGTGAAAATGAACTACTATCTGGTCGTGATCCAGGCTTCATAGTGATAAGATCGACTTCTATCTGGTCGTAATCCAGGCTTTACAGTGATTTACTTGGGAGATGAGATTAAACTTTCTATCTGGTCGTAATCCGGGCTTCACAATTTCTCAGTTCTTATCTGGTCGTAATCCAGGCTTTAGAAGGAATTAAGTTGTTATCCGGTCGCCTCCGGGCTTCAACTTGAGTTTAGGGCACACTAATATCTGGTCGACTCCGGGCTTCTTAGTAACTGTCTAGGTAAACTTCTATTTGGTCGAGATCCAAGCTTCGCAGTGTCTTGTACTTTTATTTGGTCGTAATCCAGGCTTCAGTCCTTTTATCACTATCTGGTCGTAATCCAGGCTTCACGATGCTTTATACCATTATCTGGTCGAATCCAGGCTTCATGGTGTTCTGTACTGCTATCTGGTCGTAATCCAGGCTTTACAATACCTTACTTCTTATCTGGTCGTAATCCAAGCTTCAGAAGAGATCAAATGGTTATCCGGTCGTAATCCGGGCTTCCCTTTGGCTTTGGGCCTACTAATATCCGGTCGTAATCCGGGCTTCATAGTATCTGGCCAGGTGAACTTCTATTTGGTCGTAATCCAAGCTTCACAGTGTCCCTCACTGTTATCTGGTTGTATTCCAGGCTTCACAGTGTCTTTTATCGCTATCTGGTCATAATCCAGGCTTCGCGATGTCTCATACCACTATCTGGTCGAATCCAGGCTTCATGGTGTTTGGAGAAAATCAAGATACTATCTGGTCGTAATCTGGGCTTCATAACTTATATTAAAGATATACCACTATCTGGTCGTAATCCAGGCTTCATGGTGTCTTGGCTGCTATCTGGTTGTAATCCAGGCTTCACAGAAACTTGCTGGGTTGTTACCCGGTCGTAATTTGGGCTTCACGGCTCGTTGGGGATTAAACTACTATTTGGTCGAATCCGGGCTTCATAGCTTAGAGATAAACCATTATCTGGTCGAATCCAGGCTTCACGGTGCTTGATACTGTTATCCGGTCGTAATTCGGGCTTCACAATATGCTGTAGAAATCAAGATATTATTCGGTCGTGCCCGGGCTTCATAGCTTGAACTTTGTGAGAATTTGATTGTATCTTTCTTGAAAGGTAAAGGTTAATTGTATGTAATGCATGACATGTATCAAGCAATGATGTTCTCAAAATAAATGGGATTGTATTGTATGATATTCATGCGTATGTCATGATGTATGGATATGCAAATGTTTTTATCATATTCTCTAGCTGGGGAAAATAAATCTCGGATTGCTGTTGGAGAAAAGAGTTGAATTTTGCGTCTCCGCTGGTGATAGTGAATGAAGATGATTGTGAGAATAATATTGCTGGAGAATAAATCGGCGAGAAAATGATTCTGTGGGGAAGAGACGCTCTGCTAGAGGACTTGTTGATTTGGAGGAACAACCTCGGCTGGGAACGAATTACCGTTGCTGGCGATTGTTGTACCCCAAAATTTTCCCTCACATGTCTCAAGGACTCTTAGAATTACTTTCGTCAAGTTGTAAGCCTCAGATCACTTTTTTCTAAGAAGAATCATTCAAACTGTCAGAAGGGGGCAAAATGAGCAAAATCAGAGTTTCAACTGGAAAAAGTCAACCGGAAGCCAAAAAGTCAAACTTTGACTTTTTGACCAAATTTGAGTCCCAAAAATCAAATTTCATCAAGACATTCAAAAATATCAAGCTTGATCATTAAGAAGTCAAGAGAATCAAAAATCCAACTTTGCAAGACTTTGAGATTTTTCTAAGTATTTTTTATACTTGATTAATTTCATTTGCTTCATGGCATTTTCCTACAACTCCAAATAATTCAAGATGATGCATGTAATTCAAGTTATTACAAAGTGACATTTTTGCAAAATTACAAATTCTAAAACTATGTCTTGATTAAAACCTTGTCACAATATTTTTGCCTTTGATATAATGTGCACAGGACTAAATTTGTGACATGCTACAAACTATGATGTCCAAAGTTGAAGAAAATATGATATATCATATTGCTACAACATATTATGCTTCCCTGTAAGAGAGCTTGTGCTATGCTGCCTCCCAAGTATACATGCTGCCTCCTAAGTATACATGCTTCCAATACAGTCCAAAACTGCTTTATGCAGTATGCCCAAACCTGCACCACAACAACCCCAAAATTGCACCAAAATGGCAAAGAAAAAATTGTGGGAAGAAAGTGTCAAAAACAGTAGGTAAAATCAATTCAAAATGACTTATTTGTTTTCCCCCCTAAACCACAATCAAGGGGTCTACAAAAAGAGGACTGTCTCATAAGACAAGAGGGTTGGGATTTGGAAGAGAGTTGAAAAAAATTCCTAGAGAGAAGATAGAGAGTTTGGTTGAGCAGAAAAAACAATATTCTGTGCAACTTTGACTCATTTTCGAAACAAAAAAAAAATTGCTCTTGTTCAAAATATAAATCCAACCCATTGTTCCACCATACAAACTCTCCCTCAAAGACTGTCTGTGATCGGTGGAAATAGAACTGACTGTTTTTTGGAATGCTGGTTCGCGTTTGCGTTTGTTTTCGCAAAATGTCGCGGTAAGCAAGAGTCGCCACCGTATTTTATTTTATCCAACAAGGAAAGGACAAAAGCATAGAAAAATTCCTTTTTGAGATGTTTCTCGGGTTCGGGAGGTAGATTATAGAAAGGGAAGGTATTAGCACCCTTTCTATCCGTGGTTATCCACGGGCTCTTAGGTACTTGCTCACTGTGTTTTCAAAAAGTTTAGCTTTTCTTGTGTTCATGGGTTTTGAAAAGAGTTTTGTTTGAAAACTTTGATTTAACTCTTGTTTCTGCCCTCAAGAGTGTATGAAGTGTTTTTTGAAAGCTTTGTTTGAAAAAAGTGTAAGTGCGAAAAATTTGTTTTGTTTTGAAAGAGCAACTACCTAAGAACCTCTACCTACTCAAAAGGAATTAAACTGTGTAAATGTCCTTTAGACAGTGCTATCCCACTATTGAGGAGTAGGTAGCACCCTCGTTGGAGTTTTCGGGTCAATTCGATTAAGGGACATGTGGTCACTAAAGCAACGTTAGGATGCCTTAGCGGTAACCCTAATGTCTTAGATCATTTTATCCGAGGCAACCGTTTCGAGGCAATTTATGATCTTTGGACAAGAGGGCGACCTCTAAAACTTCCTATACTCAATGACCACGTTCGAGGCAACCAAGTGAGGCATACCCTAGGAGTGGCATGTGCAAATGTGTCAATTTCAGTTATGTTATCTTTGTACATATTATGGTGAGCTACGATTGATTTTAAGTTAAGATAGATCTTGTCATGCATAGCCTATTATTCATACATCTAGCAGTTAATAGTTGCGGAAAATAAAATCTAAACTATTACAAGGCGTCGGGTATTTACATCGCCAAAAACACACCCTTGAAAAGTAAATGCGGAAAAGTAAATGAAAGCGGTAAAAAGTCCTAAGTTCGAAACTATTACATCCTCGGAGCAAATACAATTATATGGATCAAAAAGTAATACGCGCGAGAAAAATTAAATCTGAGAGTTTTGGAGTTTTGACCCTTTTTTAAGAAAGAAAGAGATTTTTTGTTATTTTGAATTAAATTAAACCTAAACTAATTAATTAATAAAAAGAAATATTTTTTGGGTTTTTTATTTTTAAGGAAATAAATTAAAAATGGTTAAAAGTTATTAAAAACCCTAATTCTACATTAATTTTATTTTGTTGCAAAAATGTTAGAATTATGCCTAATAAAAAAAACTAAATCAATTAAATTATTTATTTACAAAAAATAATAAAAGTGATGAATTTAATAAAAATAATGTTTTTGTATTTTTTGATTTTTATGAGGAAAAATAAATTATTAGGTTATTTAAAATAATAAAATAATTAAATAAAGGGAAATAAAAAAAAAGAAAAGAAATTAACCCATTGGGGGGGTTTAAGCCCAAATCAGGATGTATGACTGGCAATTTGTGGCCCAAAAACGCTCAAGCCTGCTTTGACTGTGGTCATTCCATGCGTGTGCGTTAACTGGAGACTATGGTGAGGACCCCATTCTGGCCATTGGATTTGGTTTGAGACCACCTGGCCATCATCTGGAGAAGGGCGTATGATGGACCGTCCTTTGAGAATTACACACGAACACCTGAAGAAAAAATTGAACAAAGCTTTGGGGGACCTGGGATTCGAACCCAGGTCCCATTGGTTTTTCATCCACCTGCTTGCCAACTCAACCAGCGCATGTTTTTGTTATTAGAATAATTAATGAATATGATATGTAAAACGATCAACACGCTGTACACAAAAAAAAATAAAGCGCGCGTTTTTCAAACAGACCAATAGGAGAGCGGCGCGTGGTCGTCTTCCTCAAATTTCTAGTTTTATCACCTGCGGATTTTTATCCGCAGGAAGATTCGTGGATAGCTTCCAAAATCCGTCCTAGGCCCTGGAAACGAGTTCTAAGAACGTCATCATGATCGTCTCCTTCCACTGATTCCGTCCATGCCCATGATTCGTTCTAATTTTCCCTGAAATCAAAACGCCTAAAAACGAAGAACCAAAACCTTAGCTTCGGTAATGGTTGTACAGGTTATAAAAATGCAATTCGATTATACCAACAACTTCAGAATGCAACGCAAAGCATGAATATGCAATTATTTTGACAAAAAGATGCAAGAATCCAGAGTTGTGAGATCGTGCACAGGGCTATGTTCTTGAATACTTACAGCGCGATTCTGGGGGTTTCTGGACGTGCTTTTGATTGCTTTAGCTTTAGTGAATGGCCAGCGAGAGAGTTATGTGAAGATTTCTGATTGAATCGTCCCTTAACCAAGATTTTGATCTCCACTTTTTCCAAGCTTTTTTAGTTTTTGGTTTGGCCGTTTTAGCAGTTCTTAGGTCGTGAATTAGGTTTGTGTGCCTTGTGTGAATATAATAGAATGATTTTAGGTCAAGAGTTGGGCCAATATCTTTGTGTATTCAAAGGTTGGAGATTTGATCTTATCACCATTAACAAGCTTTCCAAATATGGCCAAATATGAGATTTTGTGCACAAAAATCCAAGACACGAATTTGACTAGGTGTCATATGATATATGAAAGCTGTACCAATCACAAAGATACCATTTCATTAATTTTTGGATTTTATTTGAATTAATATAGATTTAAATTGAATTAAATCAATAAAAATTAAATAAAAATAGAAAAATAAATGTTTGGTCATGAAATTAATAATGGGACACGTGTGTGGCATGAAAAGTCTAAATCAAGTGGAAAAAGTGGGCCCTTTTGTCAAAAATTGGAGTTTTGAGGATAGTTGACTTTTGGCAATTTTGGAAAAATGCCAAACTTCAACAATGCGTAACTTCCTCAATTTTGAACCTTTGGAGGTGTTCTTGGACTTTTTAGAAACCTTGAGATGTCCTTTAATTAAAAGTTTGGTCTCATCTCATTTTGATCTTTCATTCTCAAGTTATAAGCTTTGGCAAAAAAAGGTGTTTTTGTTGACTTTCAAAAATGACCTATAATGTCCAAATTTGTAACTTTTTGTGAGAGCATTTCTTGATGTTGGGGTGTGAGGATGGATTGTAGGAAATTGCATCTTCTTCAAAATGAGCTTTGGATGGATCATTTCTCACAAAGTATGAGAAAGTTATGCTTGGTCAAAGTTGAGTTGACTTTTCCTGCAAAACCCTAATTTAGCAACTTTTGAATCTCTATGAATCTTGACAATCCTTGATGAATCATGATCAACCCTTGATCAAATGATGAATTATCCTTCAAAATGAGAATGTTGACAAAAAATCTTGAGGTTTGACTGTATATAGGTCACAGTTGACTTTTGACCCAGCACAATCGATTTTTGGGCCTCTTGAGCAATTGACTGACCAAAGTTTCTCTGCAAGGCTTGAAATTTGTCATGGATGGACTTAAGAACATATTAAGACATTGGGGAGCACTTGATGCCATTTGGATGTAAGGACCTTGATGCAACATAAAACCCTAATTTTGAATTGACTGCCTTAGGAGATGATTTGATTGTCCAACCCTTGAGCCAACTTGAGCAACTTGAAGATTATTCTTGACATGTCTTGAGGAATATGGGAGGGAAAATTTTGGGGTACAACAGTTGTCCATGTTCAATCTTCTTAAACCTGAGGATATAGATTGGCTTGCGTGCCTTTCGTGATCCGAAGGTGGAAGATGATTGAACACTAGATTGCCCAGAAATTTGCACTCGCGTGGTGTTGTATTAGCAATGTGATGTCGGGAATGGGCTTACAGATGCCATTTGGAGATTGTTGGTAGGAGGATGGGCTTATAGATGCCATCTGGAGATTGTTTGTTGAATTATAATTTTGTAAGTTGAAAGAAGGAACCTGTGTAGGGTTGCCTGATGATGAGTCCGTGTGAAACTGCATCTTGGAAGGAAGGAACCTGTGTAGGGTTGACTGATGATGAGTCCGGGTGAAACTGCATCTCGGAAGGAAGGAACCTGTGTAGGGTTGACTGATGATGAGTCCGGGTAAAAACTACGTCGGGAAATTGTAAGGAGGAACCTGAGTAAGGTTACTTTGGGATAAGTTTGTGTAAAACCTCTAGAGGAACCTGAGTAAGGTGATAAGTCCGTGTAAAACTTCTGGAGGAACCTGAGTAAGGTTACTTTGTGATAAGTCCGTGTAAAACTTCTGGAGGAACCTGGGTAAGGTTACTTTGATGATGAGTCCGTGTAAAACTGCACTTTGGAAAGAGAAGGAAACCGATGTAGGGTTGCTTGATGATGAGTCTGTGTAAAACTTCATCTTGGAAATGAGAAGGAACCGGTGTAGGGTTGCCTGAGGATGAGTCCGTGTAAAACTTCATCTTGGAAATGAGAAGGAACCGGTGTAGGGTTGCCTGAGGATGAGTCCGTGTAAAACTTCATCTTGGAAATGAGAAGGAACCGGTGTAGGGTTGCCTGAGGATGAGTCCGTGTAAAACTTCATCTTGGAAATGAGAAGGAACCGATGTAGGGTTGCCTGAGGATGAGTCTGTGTAAAACTTCATCTGAAAGAGAAGGAACCGGTGTAGGGTTGCCTAATGATGGTCAAGTAGATAATTGTCCTGTCTGGTTTCAGGTATTAACCTACAATCAGTCGTCCACAGAATTTTCCTGGCTTGTTACAGGTATTAATCTGGAACTTGAAAAGGTTGGCCGATGAGATAATTTTCCTGGCTGGTTACAGGTATTGATCTCTGTCCTGAGAAAGAAAAATAGTTTTCCTGGCTTGTTACAGGTATTAACTTTCAATCTCTTCGTATAGATAGCTTTCCTGGCTTGTTACAGGTATAGATCTACAATCAGTCGTCCACAGATATTTTCCTGGCTTGTTACAGGTATTGATCTGGAACTGCAAAGGTTGACGGTAATCATCTTTTGATTGACCTTTTCCTGAAAAGGCAAAACATTAGTTGTATGCAATGTCATGATGTATGAAATGCATGATGTTCTCCAAATAAATGAGATTGTGTCGTATGCACTTTATCATGTATGTAAATAGGAGGTATGAAATATGAAATGTTTATGAATGTATTTTCGTCTGGGAAAATAAATCCTTGACAAATGTCGGGGAGCTCGTTAAATCCTGGGCTGATGTTGAAGAGTATGGTTGAATTCTTCGTTTCCACTGGGGATGATGCACGAAGATGGTTGCAAGAATAAACCTGTAGGAGAAAATAACTCTGTTGAGGAATAAACCTGATGAAGAGATTACTCTGTGGGGAATTACTCTGTGGGAAGAGATGCTTTGCTGAGATTTTAACGATAACTCCGTCGGGGATTCTGTTGATAAGCTCTGTTGGGGATTTTGATGATGAATTCTGCTGGGGATAGAAAGAACTTCGCTGGGGATGATCTTCCAGTCGCCACTTGCTGAGGATAACCCAGTTAGACTCTCGTGGGGATAACCTCTGAATTTGGCTGAGAAGATGCATTTTGTATTCTGCAGGGGACAAGCTTCCATAATCTACTGGGAAAGATGATTCAACTCTGGCGGGGAAGCTTTTTTAGACTGCGCTGGGAAATGGCTCCACTGGGGGTATCTTGTATTCTGTCGGGGAACATTCTTATATTCCGTTGAGGAATATTAAGACTGTCAGGGATACTCTTATGCTTGTTGGGGAGTATCTTTATACTCCACTGGGGAATATTAAGACCTTCTGGGAATACCGAGCCTTTTTGGGACTGACGGTAGACTAACTCTGCTTGGGGGAGAGTATTGTTGATTCGTCCATGATTGCAGGTCTCAGTGGGGAGAGCTATCATTACTGTCTTACTCTGCGGGGAGTGAAGGTATCTTGGTCATATTCTTCAGCTGAATCTACCTTGGTACCTGGTGGACAGAGCGACTGTACAGTTCGGACAATTCTTATTACCCCTGTTTCTGCGGAAGAAGAAGGCTTATGAGGTGCTTGATAACTGCCGATTGACAAATCTTCTTCTGATAGGCAAGTGACGAGATAACGGGACATAGTCGTACGTTTTGATCCCTAATTTTTTCCTGGACCGCCCTTTCGGGTTTTCAGTCCATCGGGATACCCTTTATTGCCCAAGCCGCCTTTTCAGATTTTCGCCTTGCCGGGTGTACAAATTTTTTATTTTCATCCCTTATTTTTTTTTTGCCCGAACCCTTTTGGTTCGCCGGAAAGCCCTTATTTTTGCCTAGGCCAGTCGACCTAGCGGGCCTTTGATTATGCGTCGTATTTTTTTTACTATGTCCTCGTTCTTAGGGTGTATGGAGTTTTCATTGTCTGTAGTGTCGTGTTGCCATACTACCAGAAGATGTTTGATCATGCAAGATTCGTTGCTGGAATTCATGTCCAATGCCCCAAGTGATTCAGATGAAGATTTTCCCTTGGATATTTGGCATTTTGAGAGATTCCTTGAATCTTGACTTGACTGCCCCAGGTGATGGACAAGGATCATGTCTGCCCCTTGGTTGGAAGTGCTTTTTTCCACTTGAGGTGACCCTTTTTATTGAAAAGGTTTTTGTTCACTAGATATTCGTCGTGCGAATTTCTCTACTGTTGAACAAATATTCATATGCAAACAATACTATGTTAAGAATGCAAAGCTTATGTCTGTTTTGAAGTTTTTTTAAAATGCAGTTTTCAATAAAACAAGTGAATTTTTGTAAAATGTGATGTCAACTCAGGATTTTACAGCAAGCCCTACAGGAGTCAGGATACCTTTTGTAACAGTATGCTTTCGGACTAACCCATGCTTCAGCTAGGACTTTTTAAGGGTTATAATGTGGCCTGGTTCACGGTTTAAGAAACAAAGGATAAAGGCTCAAATTTTATTTGTACCCACCCGTTCTTCGTGATGTTCTTCGATCCTAAACTCAGCTAATCGTGCATTAGATCTTGTTTGAGTCTTTGCTCTGATATTCTGGTGATGGTTCGGATACTGATAGTTTATTTTGAACAGGCAGTCATTTTGTTGAGAGTTTGCAGGATCTCTTCCCTTTTGGTTTTTATTATCCCTGTCTTTTTGCCTGAACTGTTTCTTTTGTGATAACAATCAGCGGGATGCCCCAGCTTTTTGTAAGTCTCCTTCATAGGTTTTGACTTATTGGGCTTTTATTTTAAGAGACAATGACTGCCTGTCCTTACGATTATACGGAACCATCACCGTCTTTTGTCTCAGAAGGACTTCTTTGATGCCATTCATTGTGCACCTGGATCAACTGAGAAGACTACCCTGCCCAGGTTATAATTATGGGTTTTAATTTGTGAAAAGAAAAAACTCCAACTTCTTTGGCTCAAAGGGGTTGACGAGGGATTATCTTCTTTATAACTCCACTGTTTAGGATTTGAAACAATTCCTGTACTTCATCAGCGGGGTCTGTTCAAAAGCATACTGTAAAGATCGTGGTACCGTTTTCGTCATCCTCCCTCAAAAGGCTTAGAATTTTTTTTATCGAGAGTTTGAACATCACAAAAAGGAAATATGAAGCAATTTTAAGCATAATGAAAATAATTAATTCAAAACAGACACGTGTAATGCATTAATGAAATAAAAGAGTTTGACATGATAATTGTTTGAATAAGCAAAGAAAAATACAACTTCCGAATTCAAATGAACAAAAGTGCTTTCAATCCTAGCCATGTTTTGGCAAGGGAGCAGTGACCACATTGGGAGTCTCAGGAGTCTCGAATTCGATCTCCTTAGCGTCAATCATATTCTGAATCTTATATTTCAGTGCCAAACAATCATCAGTATCATGCCCCGGACTACCGGAATGATAAGCACACCTTGCATCTGGGTTGTAGTTAGGAGAAGAAGTCTTAGGGTTCGGAGGAGGGTTTATCACCTTAATCAGATTCATCTTCAACATGTGCTGCAATGCTTGTGACAATGGCACGTTGATGTTGGTGAACTGTCTTTTAGGCTCGTCCGGCCTTCGTTGATTTCCCTTTTGCTGTTTTCGGTGTGACGCAGAACCAGAGATCAAGACTGCCCCCACGTGTTGGTCACGACGACTCTTTTGACTGTACACAGCATTGGACTCTTTCTTCCCACTGTAGGGCTTTTTATGAGCATCAAAAGGTGTAGCTTCTTGAATCTTCCCACTTTTGATGCCAGCTTCAATTCTCTCCCCAGTCAAGATAAGGTATGTAAACCCGGCTGAAGAGTTTCAAATCAGATGATTAAAGAATGGACCAGACAGGGTCCCCCGAAACATATCGACAAGTTCACGATCAGTTAAAGGTGGCTGCACCCTTCCGGCAAGGTCTCTCCATTTCTGAGCATACTCTTTAAATCCTTCACCCGTCCCTATTGACATACCCTGGAGTTGGGTACGCGTAGGAGCGAGGTCGGAATTGTATTGATACTGCTTATAGAACGCAATAGCCAAATCTTCCCAGTTACGGATACTGGCTCCATCCAGCTGATAGAACCACTCGAGCTGAGTCCCTGAGAGACTGTCTTGAAAGAAATGGATCCATAAGTTCTTGTCAGCAGTGTAAGGTTGGATCCTTCTCACATATGACCGGAGGTGCAGCTTTGGACAGGAAGCTCCGTCATACTTGGCAAAGGCAGGTGCCTTGAATTTATGGGGAATCACCACCCCAGAGGATAGACCTAGGTCTCTGAAGTCCAGCCCGGGCACGTTCTGTATCTCCATAGCGCTCAAGCGGTCCTCCAACTGTTTGTACCTATCCTCAGCAGGAGGATACTGCTCTTCATTATAATCCGCCTCGTTGTTGGAGACTATAGGGCTAGGAACCCTCCTCTCCTGTGGACTGTCTTTCCTTCCAGATGAGATGGCCAAATCAACTTCGTTTTGCAGCCCGTTTCCAAACCTGCGTCCGGTGTTGAACAGGACAGTCCTCTTCTTCTTCTTCTTCCTCTCTTTTAGAATCAAGGTCTTCAGGTCCTGCTGACCCTTAGCTAGGATCATGACCAACTCTTGAAACTGGGCATTCTGGGCCTGGAGGGCCTTGATAGCTTGCTCAATGGAAGGTTCAGTAGACATGATAATTGCTGAAATAAACAACGAAGAGGATAAGAGACCTGTAATGGTACCTGTAATGCAATGATATGTATGATATATGTATGCAATGTTTTCAAGGATCTCGTGGGGTAAACAAAGAAACTTGTTAGAATTTGAATTTTGCATCTTGATTGAAGGAACTTCATGTTGCTGAGAGTCCTTCTTCAAGAGTCAGGCTCACCATATCGAGTGGGTCATAGCCCCTGACTCAAGTTATCATGTTTTGATCTCTAGATGACATTGGCTAGAGGAAAATAAATCCCCTTTTGCCCCTTGCTAGACATTTGGTGCATCCTGACCTGCATCACAGACCCTTGAGATCCTTGAAATGGTTAAAGAAATGTTAAGGCATGATGTTATGATGTTTATGCTATGCGTGAAGTGATGTAAGTAAACCCTGCAATAAATCCAAATTATTGGATAAGGACTGTAAACAAAACCTGCAAGGAACTCATGTTGTCAGATAACAAGAATGTGCAAGTAGTTCAAGTTTGAAGGCACACAAGTCACACGAAAGAGCCCTTAGATTTCAGGCCAGCATGAAGCTTAGGTACTACCCTCTTTTAGTTTCAGTTGGTTAAGACCTATCCTAAAAATAGTAACCGGGTTCTAGAGGATCTCAATATCACTGACTACCCTCAATCGGTCATAATTCCAGTTTGGCAACCTTTTCTTGCAGCCGGAACCATCGCGAGAGTTTAGTCTCAATGAGTGTAGCATACTGCTACTGTTCTATGGCCAAGTTGGTCAATTTAAGGTTCTAAGGTCAGTTGGTGCTTAATGACTCCTCAGAAGACCCATATTCTCCTCGTTCCAACACAATGGATATCGGTACAGACCAAGGTGTCACACCAACGTAGCTACTGCTTCATCCGTGTCGGTCTACGTCGGACAGATCCCTCGCAGTTTATTGCTACTTACCTAAAAAAGGGTACCCCCAGATCCGGGTTAGCATCTATAAAACTCCGATACAAGCCCACAAATTTTAAAGCATACAAAGCATACAATTGAAAACACAAGTGATCTAATCCTAAGGTACACCTCACTTATTTATTATCCCCAGCAGAGTCTCCAGTTCTGTGATCGGTGGAAATAGAACTGGCTGTTTTTTGGAATGCTGGTTCGCGTTTGCGTTTGTTTTCGCAAAATGTCGCGGTAAGCAAGAGTCGCCACCGTCTTTTATTTTATCCAACAAGGAAAGGACAAAAGCACAGAAAAATTCCTTTTTGAGATGTTTCTCGGGTTCGGGAGGTAGATTATAGAAAGGGAAGGTATTAGCACCCTTTCTATCTGTGGTTATCCACGGGCTCTTAGGTACTTGCTCACTGTGTTTTCAAAAAAAATTTATTTTCTTGTGTTCGTGGGTTTTGAAAAGAGTTTTGTTTGAAAACTTCGATTTAACTCTTGTTTCTGTCCTCAAGAGTGTATGAAGTGTTTTTTGAAAGCTTTGTTTGAAAAAAGTGTAAGTGCAAAAAATTTGTTTTGTTTTGAAAGAGCAAGTACCTAAGAACCTCTACCTACTCAAAAGGAATTAAACTGTGTAAATGTCCTTTAGACAGTGTTATCCCACTATTGAGGAGTAGGTAGCACCGTCGTTGGAGTTTTCGGGTCAATTCGATTAAGGGACATGTGGTCACTAAAGCAACGTTAGGACGCCTTAGCGGTAACCCTAATGTCTTAGATCATTTTATCCGAGGCAACCGTTTCGAGGAAATTTATGATCTTTGGACAAGAGGGTGACCTCTAAAACTTCCTATACTCAATGACCACGTTCGAGGCAACCAAGTGAGGCGTACCCTAGGAGTGGCATGTGCAAATGTGTCAATTTCAGTTATGTTATCTTTGTACATATTATGGTGAGCTACGATTGATTTTAAGTTAAGATAGATCTTGTCATGCATAGCCTATTATTCATAGATCTAGCAGTTAATAGTTGCGGAAAATAAAATCTAAACTATTACAAGGCGTCGGGTATTTACATCGCCAAAAACACACCCTTGAAAAGTAAATGCGGAAAAGTAAATGAAAGCGGTAAAAAGTCCTAAGTTCGAAACTATTACATCCTCGGAGCAAATACAATTATATGGATCAAAAAGTAATACGCGCGAGAAAAATTAAATCCGAGAGTTTTGGAGTTTTGACCCTTTTTTAAGAAAGAAAGAGATTTTTTGTTATTTTGAATTAAATTAAACCTAAACTAATTAATTAATAAAAAGAAATATTTTTTGGGTTTTTTATTTTTAAGGAAATAAATTAAAAATGGTTAAAAGTTATTAAAAACCCTAATTCTACATTAATTTTATTTTGTTGCAAAAATGTTAGAATTATGCCTAATAAAAAAAACTAAATCAATTAAATTATTTATTTACAAAAAATAATAAAAGTGATGAATTTAATAAAAATAATGTTTTTGTATTTTTTGATTTTTATGAGGAAAAATAAATTATTAGGTTATTTAAAATAATAAAATAATTAAATAAAGGGAAATAAAAAAAAAAGAAAAGAAATTAACCCATTGGGGGGGTTTAAGCCCAAATCAGGATGTATGACTGGCAATTTGTGGCCCAAAAACGCTCAAGCCTGCTTTGACTGTGGCCATTCCATGCGTGTGCGTTAACTGGAGACTATGGTGAGGACCCCATTCTGGCCATTGGATTTGGTTTGAGACCACCTGGCCATCATCTGGAGAAGGGCGTATGATGGACCGTCCTTTGAGAATTACACACGAACACCTGAAGAAAAAATTGAACAAAGCTTTGGGGGACCTGGGATTCGAACCCAGGTCCCATTGGTTTTTCATCCACCTGCTTGCCAACTCAACCAGCGCATGTTTTTGTTATTAGAATAATTAATGAATATGATATGTAAAACGATCAACACGCTGTACACAAAAAAAAATAAAGCGCGGGTTTTTCAAACAGACCAATAGGAGAGCGGCACGTGGTCGTCTTCCTCAAATTTCTAGTTTTATCACCTGCGGATTTTTATCCGCAGGAAGATTCGTGGCTAGCTTCCAAAATCCGTCCTAGGCCCTGGAAACGAGTTCTAAGAACGTCATCATGATCGTCTCCTTCCACTGATTCCGTCCATGCCCATGATTCGTTCTAATTTTCCCTGAAATCAAAATGCCTAAAAACGAAGAACCAAAACCCTAGCTTCGGACATGGCTGTACAGGTTATAAAAATGCAATTTGATTATACCAACAGCTTCAGAATGCAACGCAAAGCATGAATATGCAATTATTTTGACAAAAAGATGCAAGAATCCAGAGTTGTGAGATCGTGCACAGGGCTATGTTCTTAAATACTTACAGCGCGATTCTGGGGGTTTTTGGACGTGCTTTTGATTGCTTTAGCTTCAGTTAATGGCCAGCGAGAGAGTTTTGTGAAGATTTCTGATTGAATCGTCCCTTAACCAAGATTTTGATCTCCACTTTTTCCAAGCTTTTTCAGTTTTTGGTTTGGCCGTTTTAGCAGTTCTTAGGTCGTGAATTAGGTTTGTGTGCCTTGTGTGAATATAATAGAATGATTTTAGGTCAAGAGTTGGGCCAATATCTTTGTGTATTCAAAGTTTGGAGATTTGATCTTATCACCATTAACAAGCTTTCCAAATATGTCCAAATCTGAGATTTTGTGCACAAAAAGACAAGACACGAATTTGACTAGGTGTCATATGATATATGAAAGTTGTACCATACCATTTCATTAATTTTTGGATTTTATTTGAATTAATATAGATTTAAATTGAATTAAATCAATAAAAATTAAATAAAAATAGAAAAATAAATTTTTGGTCATGAAACTAAGCATGGGACACGAGTGTGGCATGACAAGACTAAATCAAGTGGAAAACGTGGGCCCTTTTGTCAAAAATTGGAGTTTTGAGAATAGTTGACTTTTGGCAATTTTGGAAAAATGCCCAACTTCAACAATGCATAACTTCCTCAATTTTGAACCTTTGGAGGTGTTCTTAGACTTTTTAGAAACCTTGAGATGTCCTCTAATCAACACTTTTTGTCTCATATCATTTTTATCTTTCATTCTCAAGTTATGAGCTTTGGAAAAAAAGGTGTTTTTGTTGACTTTCAAAAATGACCTATAATGTCCAAATTTGTAACTTTTTGTGAGAGCATTTCTTGATCTTGGGGTGTGAAGATGGATTGTAGGAAATTGCATCTTCTTAAAAATGAGCTTTGGATGGGTCATTTCTCACAAAGTATGAGAAAGTTATGCTTGGTCAAAGTTGAGTTGACTTTTCAGACAAAACCCTAATTTAGCAACTTTTGAATCTTGAGCAATTCTTGATGAATCGTGATCAACCCTTGATCAAATGATGAATTATCCTTCAAAATGAGAATGTTGACAAAAAATCTTGAGGTTTGACTGTATTTAGGTCACAGTTGACTTTTGAGCCAGCACAGTCGATTTTTGGGCCTCTTGAGCAATTGACTGACCAAAGTTTCTCTGCAAGGCTTGAAATTTGTCATGGATGGACTTAAGAACATATTAAGACATTGGGGAGCACTTGAGGCCATTTGGATGTAAGGACCTTGATGCAACACAAAACCCTAATTTTGAATTGACTGCCTTAGGAGATGATTTGATTGTCCAACCCTTGAGCCAACTTGAGCAACTTGAAGATTATTCTTGACATGTCTTGAGGAATATGGGAGGGCAAATTTTGGAGTACAACACTGTCCAAATATAACCAAAAAAATAGTCCTTGTAGTTCTACTCACCTTAATCATCAAAAATACCAAAAGACATTATAGTACAGTCCAACTCAGTTCTAGCAGTCCAGAGCAGCTTCCTGAAGACTCACAAGGTTATCCCATCATTTGGAAAAGCATTCAGATCTAAAACAACCAGTACAACCCAAAGGCAGGAAAATGAAGCATGTATCGACACATATCCTCATGTGTCGACTCATCCTAGTGAATAAACAGGGTATGAGTCGACACATAACCCCCATGCATCGACTCATACTTATTTCAGGTTACAAAACAAAAGTGGGAAAAGACTATGAGTCGACACATACGCGTTTCGCATCGATGCAAGAAGGTGCATGAGTCGGCACATCCCATTATGTGTCGACTCATACTGAGCAGATTTTGTTTTACAGGAGCAAGGAAAAGCTATGTGTCGATGCATAGTAACATGGGTCGAAACATAGCAGTTCAAAATGCAGTTTTCCTTTTATTTTACACTGTTTTTATATTGTTTTCATTATCATTCGATATGGTTGTAATATTTCAGTTTCCACTTCATCCCCATTGTAAATTTGTACCCTCATTGCCCTAAAAATGTTGGAATACAAAATATGCATGCTTCGATATACTTGCTTCGATGCATACACATGCTTCGATACAGACATGTTCACCACACACACACTTTCTTCGAATACACTGACCTGCAGGCCCAGACGAAAGACACTCCCTCACTGCTTTCAGTCTCCAGTCGAAGGAGGCAGAAAGGAAAATTGCATTTTGCATTAGTTCTAGGCCCAATCGAAAGGCACAACATGTTGACTCCTAAAGCCTGTCAAAAGAAATAGCAAGAAGGGTGAGTCGAAGGTTACCGGCTAACACTCCTACAATCGAAGGAAACAAAAAAAGGCAGATTCGAAAGGGGTCATGAAGATTTGAGTCGAAGGATGCTACTGCCTGGGTCGAAGAGCTCATTTTCCTTTCTTTTATTTTATTTTTTCCTTTACATTTTCTTGCCTTTCGATATGGTTGTAATAGTGTAGGATATTTATTTCTTGCATTTTTATTGCTTTATACAAATGCTAGTAATTAGGCGTGTATGGCAAGATAAAAACAACAAGTAGACAACCCTTAATCAAGACAAAAATGCATGCAATCAAACACACTTTGCACATATGCACACCTTAGGGTTACTCCACTTTGTTGCCTATCGGAAAATAGTCATGTCCCTCGAACATGGGCGTTTTAGAAAAAGACCCTCGATAAAAGATCATAGTCCCTCGATGACCCTCGATGTTGCCTTCAGTAAACGATCTAGTCCTTAAAACGACATTGTCGAAACGTCCCATATGTTACCTTCTATGACTATACAAACGTCCCAACGCCCGTCCCTTCACATCCAACGATGGGGCTTCTTATCAAATCAATGGTAAGATAGCCACATCTAAAGGAGGAGTAAAAGAACACCTAAGACCTTTTGAGTAGGTATATTCGCTCCTAGTTGCTTGCTTGCTCACAACAAAAACATTTTATACACCCACACTCTCATCTTTGAACTATTTTCGAAACAAACACTTTGTAGGCGTTCTTATAGAAACGAGAACCATTACGAAGTTCCATTTTCAAAATACTTTCAAAAACATATCTCACAAACACACTTTTGAACTATTTCCGAAACAAACATTTTGTAGGAGTTCTTATAGAAATGAGAACCATTACGAAGTTCCATTTTCAAAATACTTTCAAAAACACATCTCACAAACACACTTTTGAACTATTTTCGAAACAAACACTTTGTAGGCGTTCTTATAGAAACGAGAACCATTACGAAGTTCCATTTTCAAAATACTTTCAAAAATCACCACCACAAGCACACATTCAGACAAAAGCAAGTGATCTAGCAAGTAACTAAGAGCCCGTGGAAAACCATGGATGAAAAGGGTGTTAATACCTTCCCTTTTCATAATCTACCCCCCCCCCCCCCCCCCGAACTCAAAATATCTCTAAAGGTCTTTCATGTGCTTTTTCACCTTTCCTTTTTAAATAAAAGAAAAGTCGGTGGCGACTCTTGCTAAGCGCAACATTTGCACACAAACGCAAAAACCATCAAGTCAGTTCTCCCACCGTATCACAGCGATGATAAAATCTGTTGGGGATTGAGTTTCTGTTTGTGAAAGGAATGAACTCCGCTGGGGATGATTTCCCAGTGGCGACTTCACTAGGGATAATCTTTTAGACTCTACTGGGGATAATCCTCCAGACTCTACTGGGGATAATTCTCCAGACTCCACTGGGGATAATTCTCCAAACTCCACTGGGGATAATTTTCTAGTGCTGATGATAGATAAACTCTGCTTGGGGAGAATATTACCGACTCATTCACGGTTGCGAGCCTCAGCTGGGGAGAGTGGTGTCCTGTTCGAGACCGCTAATATCACTGTCTTTTCCTTACTCTGCGGGGAGTGAATGTTCTTTCAATTGTTTTCTCGAACTAGGTATATCCCTATACCTAGTGGATAGAGCAACTGTATGGTTCGGACATTTCTTTTTTGCCCCTGTTTCTGATATTACGAGTAATCGTCTTTTGTTTCGCATGTAAATGTTTATGAGCAGCAATTATTGTCAAATGCATATATCAAAATGAAACATTGGATGTTCTTGCAAAACAAAACAGAAAAAGAAAACGATTCGAAATTTCTTTGTGAAAATGAATTGTATTGATTTTGAAGTTAGCCTGTAAATAGGCGTTTTATTACAAGAGGCTGACGTCCTAGTAAGAGAACGCCGCCGAACAATAGAATTTATACAGTTTGTGAAAAACAAAGAAAAACAGCTATGTGAACAATCCCACTGGGTTCCAACTCTGCTATTGCCCTTATATCTTTGATCATCTCATCATTTTGCTACTTGGTTGAAGGTATATCAGATTGATTAGTGTCGTCCGAGTTTGATAGTCGATACCATAGTCTGGTTGCAAGATGATCTAATGAGACATAGTGTTACGCTTTAATCCCTAATTTTTTTCCTGGACCGCCTTTTCAGGTTTTCGACTTGCCGGGTATACAGATTTTTTTTCATTTTCATCCCTTATTTTGCCCGAACCCTTTTGGTTCGCCGGGAAGCCCTTATTTTTGCCTAGGCCAGTCAACCTAGCGGGTCTTTGATTATGCGTAGTATTTTCTCACTATGTCTGTATTGACGGGGTGAGGAAGGTCGTCACCATCCATGGAGGTTAGAATCATATCTCCTCCCAAGAAAATGTTCTTAACCACAAATGGCCCTTCGTACATAGGGTTCCATTTGCCCCTGGGATCACCTTGAGGCAGTATGATGCGTTTGATCACCAGATCCCCGACTTGATATTCTTGTCGTCTAACTTTCTTGTTAAATGCCTTGATCATCCATTTTTGATACGTTTGGCCATGACAAATAGCAGTAACTCTCTTTTCGTCGATTAAGTTCAGCTGATCAAGCCGGGTCTGGATCCAATCGTCCTCGCTCAAACCTGCATCCTTCATAATCCGAAGAGAGGATATCTGAACTTCAATGGGTAAGACTGCTTCCATGCCATACACCAAAGAGTAGGGTGTTGCCCCTGTTGACGTCCGTGCTGAAGTTCGGTACCCATGAAGAGCAAACGGTAACATCTCGTGCCAATCTTTGTACGTCACTGTCATCTTCTGTACAATCTTCTTGATGTTATTATTAGCTGCTTCAACAGCCCCATTCATCTTCGGCCGGTAAGGAGAAGAGTTGTGATGCTGTATCTTGAACTGTTTGCAGAGCTCAGTGATCATCGTATTGTTGAGATTTGTACCATTATCCGTAATGATCCTCTCTGGTGCACCGTATCGACAGATCAGATTGTGCCGAACAAATCGTTCCACGACGTTCTTGGTTACTGTAGCAAAGGAATCTGCTTCAATCCACTTCGTAAAGTAATCAATAGCTACCAGAATGAAACGATGCCTGTTAGACGCAATAGGTCTGATCTCGCCGATCATATCGATACCCCACATTGCAAAAGGCCAAGGAGCCGTCAAGATGTTCAGAGGAACTGGAGGTATGTGCACCTTATCAGCATAGACTTGGCATTTATGACAGGTTCGAGAATGATGATAACAGTCGGCTTCCATGGTAGACCAATAATATCCTTCCCGTAGGATCTTCTTTGCAATGGTATGTCCACTGGAATGAGTCCCGAAAGTACCTTCATGTAACTCTGCCATAATCCTTTCTGCCTCGTTCTTATCCATACATCGCAGAAAGGTTGAGTCATGGTTACGCTTGTAAAGGATGCCATTACTGATGAAGAACTTCGCCGCGAACCTCCTCAGAAACTTCTTATCACTAACAGATACACCCTCGGGGTATTCCTGAGCCTCAAGATACCTATTTACCTCGTGAAACCAGGGTTTATCTATTACCTCTTCAGTCTCAATATCATAGCAATGTGTAGGTTCGTCCAACCTCTCAATGGTAATCTGGGGAGCTTCATTGTCCCACCTGACCTTGAACATAGAAGACATAGTAACTAGCGCGTCCTCTAACTGATTCTCCTCTTTGGGGAAGTGTTCAAAGGTTATCTCCTCAAAATGTGGAAGCAGCCTCAATATATACTCTTTGTAAGGAATGAGTTTTGGGTGCTTCGTATCCCACTCACCTTTGATCTGACTGATCACGAGAGAGGAATCTCCGAACACACTCAGAAACTTAATCCTCAGGTCAATAGCTGCTCGAAGGCCCGTGATGCATGCTTCATACTCCACCATGTTGTTGGTGCAGTTAAAACATAATCGGGCGGTAAACGGAGTATGGCAGCCTTCAGGAGATATAATCACAGTGCTAATGCCGTTTCCCAACGCGTTTGAAGCTCCATCAAAATACATAGACCATCGGGATCCCTCCTCAGGTCCTTCATCTGGTCCAGGTGTTTCACAGTCAGTCACCAACATGATGCTCTCATCCGGAAACTCGAAATTCATAGACTAGTAATCATCCACGGCCTGATGCACCAAATGATCTGCCAACACACTCCCATTGATTGCCTTTTGGGTCGTGTATTGGATGTCATACTCAGTCAAGATCATTTTCCATCTTTCTATTCTTTCGGATAAGGCAGGCTTCTCGAAGATATACTTGATTGGATCCATCTTTGATATCAATAGAGTAGTATGAGTCAGCATATACACTCTCATCCGGCGAGCATCCCATGCCAAAGCGCAGCAAGTTTTCTCAAGCAGTGAGTATCGGGTCTCACAGTCGGTAAACTTTTTGCTAAGGTAGTAAATAGCATGCTCTTTTCGGCCAGACTCGTCATGCTTCCCCAACACACACCCCATTGAATTATCGAGTAATGTCAAGTATAAGATCAAAGGTCTCCCTTCAACTGGAGGCATCAGAATAGGTGGATCTTGGAGATATTCCTTGATCCTTTTGAAAGCGGCCTGACATTCATCATTCCACCTTACCACTTGATCTTTCTTCAGCAGCTTGAAGATTGGCTCACAAGTAGCGGTCAGGTGTGAGATGAATCGGGCAATATAGTTCAGACGTCCCAAAAAGCCTCTGACTTCTTTTTCTGTTCGGGGAGCTGGCATTTCCTGTATAGCTTTCACCTTTGCAGGATCCACTTGAATACCTTTATCACTAACGATGAAACCCAGCAGCTTACCAGATCTTACCCCGAAAGTGCACTTGTTCGAGTTTAACCTCAGCTTGTACATCTTCAACCTGTCAAATAGCTTATGGAGATGGTCAAGATGTTCTTCTTCAGTTTGGGACCTTGCAATCATGTCGTCAACGTATACCTCAATCTCATGATGAATCATGTCATGAAAAAAAGTGACCATGGCGCGCTGACACGTTTCCCCAGCATTCTTCAATCCGAACGGCATGACTTTGTAGCAAAAGGTACCCCACTGCATAACGAAGGTTTTCTTCTCCATGTCTTCGGGAGCCATCTTAATCTGATTGTGACCGGAGAAACCATCCATAAAAGAGAAGATCTTATGTTGCACGGTGTTGTCGACCAAAACATCGATGTGAGGCAGAGAGAAATCATCCTTGGGGCTCGCCCTGTTCATATCCCTATAGTCAGCACACATTCGAACCTTACCATCTTTCTTCGGTACTAGAACCACGTTGGCAACCCACTGCGGGTAAGAAGTAACTGCTAGAAAACCGACATCAAATTGTTTCATAACCTCAGTGTTGTACCCCAAAATTTGCCCTCCCATATTCTTCAAGATTTGCCAAAAGCATGCTTCAAAATCTCCCAAGGGTTGCACAGTTCAAGGGCCTCCTAACAGTCAAAAACTAGGGTTTTGGTTCTGACAAAGAAAATGAAGTTTCCAAGGGCCCAAACAAGTCCCACATGCCTACAAACATGGTCAAGCATCCTCATGCCAAGTTTCAAGACTTACAGCACAAAATTGCACAGTCAAAAACCCTAATTGCCCTACAGTCAACTGCAGGGGCAAAATGGTAATTTGATAGTCAAAAGTTCAAATTTTTGGTCAACATCTCATTTTGAAGCCACAAACATCATTTGATCAATTCTTGATCATAATTCTCAAAGCATGGCTCAAAAAGTCTCAAGATGCAAAAGTTTCCATATTTGGACAGTTAAAAAAGTCAACTGTAACTTGACCAAGGCATAACTTCCACATGGTTCATCAGAAAAATTCCATCCAAATCTCATTTTGAAGAGAATGACATTTCCTACAACTCTTCTTCACACTTCAAGTCCAAGAAATGCTCTCACAAAAAGTTATCAATTTCAACATTATAGGTCATTTTCAAAAGTCAACAAAAAGGGACTTTAAGTCAAAGACCATAACTTGAGATTGGTAAATCAAAATGACATGGGACCAAAGGAATTGCTTAGAGGACTTCAAGACCTTTTCAAAATGTCCAAGAACATGATCCAAGCTTAAAAATTGAGCAAGATATGCCTTGTGGAAGTTGGGAGATTTTTGGGAATTTTGAAAAGTCAACTTTACTTCAAATGCCTCAAAATTGTTAATGGGCCACATTTTCTTCCAAGATTCATCATCCAAAGGCTATGCACGACCATTTGGCCCAAAGGGGATTTATTTCATCATTTTTTATTATTTATTTGAATTTTTAATCACCATTAATTCATTTAATAAAATAAAATATGAAAAAAATACTAAACAAATGCATTTGAATCTTTTTATGCAGCCTATGCCCTCATTGGTTACTCAAGATTTCGTGCACTCCAAAAAAGGGAAGATTTGGTGCAAATTGGCATGATATTCATGTGGAAAAGATTTGAAAATATTCATTGAAAATCAAATATTTCTTTCATCAATGCAAAGGGTTTTTGGACTTGATTCTTACCCTAATCCATTCCCATACATAAACAGATGCAAACCCTAAAGCTCACAACCTGGAAGCTGCGCCCAAACCTAAGAACAAAGTTTGCATTTTTGTCCAAAATTTCAAAAACTGAAAACGGCATTAGAGGACGATTCAAAGCTTCTAACCAATTTCAATAGCTTACCAAGGCTTCAAGGAACCTGACTGAATCCTTTTCCACGCCCATAGCATCAAGAATTGGTATATAGAAGTCGAAATTTCTCATACTTTATGCATAATCGTATTTCAATTTCTGGATATTTTTCATACAATTTAATTGTTGTTTTGCACTAATATGGACCTTCTGAGTCTATTGACATTGTTTAATTGAGCTTTCATAGCCTATATGCAAAGTTGCCATTGATGCTTTTTAGGTTTTCAGAGATGTGAATTTAGGGCTTCCTTATTCTGGAAAAATTGAGACACGAGACCAGGGCCATTAGAATCAGAAGCTTCATACGAATCCATTGCACAGGTCGCGCTCAATTTATGAGCAACCAGGGCCTATTCGCTATTTTCATGTTTACCACTTAGTGGGGGTTTAAAACCCCCGCTATCCTTTCTCTTTTTTTCAGGTCAAAACGAATGAGTGGAGAAGATGATGATTTGTCTCAACGTGATAGGGCTGTTCAAACTTCAGCGCGCTTTTTTGATTGATAGCATTAGCGTTTTGTTTTTTTATAATAATTGCATTCCATTAATATTACAAAGAAAGAGCTTGGCACAGTTGGTTGATGCGTTATCCAATAGGTATTGGGACCTGGGTTCGATTCCCTGGTCCCCTCACTTTCTTAATATATTTTGTTTCAACGTGATTCCATGCAGTTTCAAGCCCAGGGGTTCATCATGCATCCACCATCCAAGCTTGCCACATGGCCACTGAGATCAATCCAATGGCCATGATCTGAAGAATACCATGTGCATAGGTCAATAAAGCCACACGCGCGCTGAAAAGTCAACCAAAAGCCTTAAATCATTGGGCCTGATTGCTACCATAATACCTCCAAATTGGGGTCAACACCCCCCCAAGTGTTTGTATTTCTTTTCTTTTTCCTATTTTTTTTAATTATTATTTGTTTTAATTTAATTATTTCCTTTTAATTCATAAATTAATATTTTCATAACATAAAAATACCTAAAAAATTCAGAAACTATAAAATAAAAAATATGTTTTAATATTTAATTCACTAACATTTTTTGTAAATAAATTTAATAATTAATTTAGTATTTAATTCTAGGTTCAATTTTAATATCTTTTTCTAATAAACTAAAAAATGTAGAATTAGGGTTTTATACTTTTATCCTTTTTTGTCCTTTTCACCATATTTAATTATTAATTATTATTTTGTAAATAAAATTTGCCATGTAAATAATTAATTAAAATTAGGTCAAACTAAAAACATTTTTTTAATAAATTAAAAATAGTTTAGAATTAGGTTTTAATTCCATTAATTCCCATTAAACTCCATAAATACAAAAACTCCAAAAAAACAATTTCTTTCTTTTATTTAACTTAATTAATTTATTAATGGTAATTTAATTTCTTTAAAAGGGTCCAACGCCCTCGCATTCGATCGTAATTCTATTTCGCGCGTTTATTTCATTTCCTTTTATAAATTTCATGTAATTCTCCCAAAGCTATGTAATAGATCAATTAGGGTATTTATCTTCCGCACTTTATTTTATTTCAAATCGGGTCCTGGATTAATTTGGCGATGTGGACCCGCGCCTTTGTAATAGCGTAGGACTTTTTAATTCTCGCATCTTTTAACTGTTAATAATTTGCATGAAAGAATGAATGTCAAAAATAAAAGCAACACGTAGATCTCAAATGCATGACAAGACAAAAATATATGAAAATGACACACAAATCACACACCACCCTTAGGGTACGCCTCATTGTTGCCTTGCCCCTCGAAAGGTGGTCGTCGAGTAGAGGATGTTTTAGTAAGTCCTCATGTCCATGAACATGGCATGGGGGTAGCTTCTAAGGTGTCTTCCTATTGCTCCGGTGATCACCATGTCCCGAACCTTCGAATTGACCCGAACACCTCCAACGGTGGTGCTACCTACCTTTCAATGGTGGGATGGCACTACTTTAAGGACATTTACACAGACGAATTCCTTAGGGTAGGTAGAGAACTCGTAGATACTTGCTCTAATTTCAAAACAAATCAAAAAAATACTTTTCACACTGACACCTTTTCAAAAAGCTTTCGAAAACAACTTTTCAAACACTCTTGAGGACTGATACAAGAGTCGAACTGAAATTTTCAAAGAAACTCTTTTTAAACCCACAGTCGAAAAGCAAACAAACAATTTTGAAAACACAAATGAGCAAGTATCTAAGAGCCCATGGATAACCATGGATAGAAAGGGTGCTAACACCTTCCCTTTCTATAATCTACCTCCCGAACCGAGAGCAATCTCTATAAGGAATTTTTCTGTGCTTTTTTCCTTTCCATTTGGAGAAAATAAAAGACGGTGGCGACTCTTGCTTCCGCGACATTTCGCGAACCAGCGTTAAACAGTCAGTTCCAGATCCACCGATCACAGAACTGGCGACTCTACTGGGGACCTAAACTTAAAGTGAGGTGTACCTTAGGGTAGTTCATAACTGTGTTTTCAATTGTATTGACTTGCTTGCTTTAAATTGTGGGTTGCATGGGAGTTACATAGATCCTAACCCGGATCTGGGGATACCCTGTTTAGGTAGCATAAGCTGTGAGGGACCTGTCCGGCATAGACCGACACGGGTGAAGCAGTGGCTACGTTGGTGTGGCACCTTGGTCTGTACCGATATCCCTTGTGTTGCAACGAGGAGAATATGGGTCTTCTGAGGAGTCATTAAGCACCAACAGACCTTAGAACCTTAAATGACACAACTTGGCCATTAGAACAGTAGCAGTATGCTACGCCCATTGAGGCTAAACTCTCGTGATGGTTCTGGCCGCAAGAAAAGATTGCGATGCTGGAGTTATGACCGATTGAGGGTAGTCAATGATATTGGGATCCTCTAAGAACCCGATTACTTTTGATAGGACAGGTATAAACCAACAAACTGAAAGAGGGTAATACCTAGACCTCATGCTGGCCTAAACTTTAAGGGATTGTCTTGTGTGACTTGTGTGCCTTACCATGTTTGCCTTTGTATCTATTTGTGGTGTGCTTTATCATAATATCATAACATCATGAGCATTGCATGCATCCTGCATAAGGACTGACCATTTCAAAGACAAGAGGGTTTCACCTTTGCTCTGTTTTGTAGGACATCATGATGCCTGTGCGAAGGAATACTATCCGGTTCAAATTTGTTCACCCACCTGAGCTGCTTGAAGAGTTGGTTAGTAGAATTCCAAATACCACTTCCTTCATTCAGAGGCATGGTTCTCTTCTCAGTTTAGTCACTGCAAAGCGGGATCAACAGTTGATGAGTGTCATGACCCAGTTCTATGACCCTCTGTACCAGTGCTTTACCTTTCAAGACTTCCAGCTGGTCCCTACCCTGGAAGAGTTCTCTGATTTGCTTGGCATCCCTATCTTGGATCAGACTCCCTTCACTGGTTGGGAAAAGACCCTCAGGCTTGAGGAGGTTGCTGCAACTCTTCCTTTGACCCATCAAGAAGTAATGGACAACTGGGTGACTAGAAGCGGAGTTAAGGGTTTCTTGGCCAAATTTCTAATTGGTAAAGCTAACAGTTTCTGGAATGACTTGGACTTTAGGGCATATGAAGACATCTTGGCTCTCTTGATCTATGGGCTGGTCTTGTTTCCTAATCCTGACAACTTCATCAATGTCACTGCCATAAGGATCTTTATGTCTCAGAACCCTGTGCCCACTCTCTTGGGTGACATCCTGCAACAACTTTATGCTCGTACTGCCCGAAGACGAGGAACCATATGGTGTTGTATCCCTTTGTTGGTGAGGTGGTTTATTTCGCACCTCCCTAAGTTCGTGCTGAAGAACCAAGAAGGAAGAGGTTGGGCTCATAGGTTAATGTCTCTCACTGATAAGGACATCATTTGGACTTTCAGAGGTTTGGATGAGATAGCTGTTATTGATCGTTGCGGAGAATACCCTAATGTTCCGTTGATTGCTACTCAAGGAGGAATCTCTTACAATCCATGTCTAGCGCTCCGTCAGTTTGGAAGGGCCAGAAGAGCAGGGCCTCATGAGATGTTGGTGCCTCACGTCAGTTTTGAGTTTCAGGTGGATAGTGACGAGCTGCGTCGTAGGTTCATCAAGGCTTGGGACAGAGTTCATAAAGCTGATCCACAAGAGTTGGGGCCAAAGACTTCTCTACCTATGGAAGCCTACTACAAATGGGTTCGCATCCGTGCTCATAAGTTAGGTATGCCATACGAAGCTGTCAGACCCGTCATTCTTGAGTATCCTGACAAAGATGGGGCTCCACCAACTGTCCTCCCTCCTCAGATACCTACTGATTATGAGACATTAAAGAGGTCTTGGTCGCAACTGCGAGAAGAACGGGATTCTTACCGGGAAAAGTTCAACGAGCAGGAATTAAAGATCCATAAGTTGACAAAGCAATTGGAGAATGAGCGAGCTCTGAATGACTACATCCGTACTGAGAAGAGGAGACCATGGGATCAATAAGGAGCTCTGGATGTTCTTTTACAGTTTTATTTCCCTTTTCAGTATTTCCCTTTTATGTAACGCCTAAGGGCAATCTGTTGAACAATTTAAGTTTCAAAGTTGAATCTAATGAAGTGTGTTCCTTTTTGTTTACAAAGTTGATTCCCGATTGTCTTTGAAAACATAAATCATACGCATATCATTCATCATGTGCATAGCAGGTTTTCTTCTTTTCAGGTTGCTTACTGTTCTTCGCTGTTTATTTCAGCATCATGAATCCTGACTCATCATCAACCGAGATGTCTATCAAGGCTCTTCAGGCGCAGAACGCGCAATTTCAGGAACTGATCATGGGTTTGGCTCAGGGCCAAGAAGAGCTGAAGGCTTTACTCCTGAAGAAGGAGAAGGAGAAGAAAAAGAGAACTGTTCTTTTCAACTCGGGCCGAAGGTTTGGCAACACTCTGCAGAATGAAGAGGCTAGTTCTTCTATAGGCAAGAGCATTCCCCAAGGGGGAAAAGGTCCTAGTTCAGTAGTCTCTGACAACGAGACTGACTTCAATGAGGAACAGTATCCTCCGGCTGAAGACCGGTATAAGCAGTTGGAGGACAGACTGAATGCAATGGAGATCCAACAAGTGCCTGGGCTGGATTTCGGAGACTTGGGCTTATCTACTGGTGTGATTATTCCTCACAAGTTTAAGGCACCATCTTTCACCAAGTATGACGGGGCGTCTTGTCCCAAACTACACCTCAGATCTTACGTGCGGAAGATTCAACCGTACTCAGTGGACAAGAATTTGTGGATCCACTTCTTCCAGGAGAGTCTTTCAGGGACTCATCTCGAATGGTTCTATCAGCTGGATGGGACCAAGGTTCGTAACTGGGAGGAGTTGGCTACTGCTTTTTACAAGCAGTATCAATATAATGCCGACCTTGCCCCTACACGTACCCAACTCCAGGGTATGTCGCTAGGGTCAAGCGAAGGTTTCAAAGAGTATGCACAGAAGTGGAGGGATCTGGCTGGCAGGGTGCAGCCTCCGTTAACAGATCGTGAGTTGGTAGACATGTTCTTGGGGACCCTATCTGGGCCATTTTTCAATCATCTTATCGGTAACTCCTATGCAGGGTTTACTGATCTTATTCTGACTGGAGAGAGAATAGAGGCTGGGATGAAGTCTGGTAAAATTCAGAAGGGTGCATCTGCAAGTTCTGAGAAGAAGCCCTTTAAGAAGGAGGCCAGTGCTGTATATGGGTCTAGAAGACAAGAGAAACCTGAGCGCCGCCAATCTGTCAACGCGGTGATGATCGCCAAGCCTACTGTCGCTCCTCGGCAAACCAATCCTCAAAGGGCTGAAAGACCCAGAAGGGAGTTCACCCGGCTAAGTATGACTCTATCACAAATCTTGCCACAGTTGCTGTCCACCAACTTAGTGACTGTCAGGGAGGCCCCGAAAGTTGTGAATACGGCTTCTCCCAAGTACAATCCAAATGCACGCTGTGCTTATCACTCTGATAGCCCGGGGCATTCCACTGATGACTGTTGGGCCTTAAGGAATAAGGTGCAAGACCTTATTGACGCAAAAGAGATACAGTTTGAAGCGCCTGAGAGGCCAAATGTGGTGACTGCTCCTATGCCCCAGCATGGAGTGAATGCCGTTGATGAAGATGTATACGCCGTTTCTGTGAATGATGTAGCTACTCCCTTGATGACTGTTAAGAGGAACCTACTGCTGGCCGGTTTATTTCCGGGTTGTAGTGAAGGTTGCCTTTTCTGTGCTGTTTCCCTCTCTGGTTGTCCTTTGCTGAAGTTGGGCATCCAAAGCCTAATGGAAAGCAAAGAGATTCTGTTCAAGAAGACTGCTGTTCAGTTTGTTCCGGTGGAAGAAGTTTCTGTTGTTACAATCTTTAATAATCCGATCAAGGCTCTCCCGAGGAAGCCGGTTAAAATCATGACTGTCGCACCCGTTGTTATTACTATTCCGGGGCCTCTCCCTTATGAATCTGATAAGGCTGTCCCATGGCACTATGGGGCAGACGTGTATGTACATGGAATCAAGCAAGAGTTCAACACTGGCACCAGCATCAGCAATATCACTGGTCCAGCGAAAGTTACCCGCAGTGGCAGGCTCTTCTCGCCTGACATTGCACCGCCAGCCATTTGAAGACCCCTCACTATAACACCTACAAGTGTAACTGTTCCCAGTTCTGATCAAGTTGTTTCCCCTGCTGCCGAGTCATCTAATGCTCGGGGCAAAGGGATTGAAGATGAGCCTGCCCGGATGGAGGCGCCAAAATCTGTGAATGCTGAGGCCTCCCAACAAGAGATGGAGGAAATTCTAAAGATAATCAAGAAGAGTGACTTTAATGTTGTGGAGCAGCTGGGGCATACACCCTCTAAGATCTCAATGCTCTCCTTACTATTGTTCTCAGAGGCCCATGCTAAGGCCTTGATTTCATTTCTCAAGACGGACCATGTGCCACAGGAGACATTTGCAGTCCAATTTACTGATTGCATAGCCAATCTGACAGCGGACAATGGTTTGGGTTTCTCGGATGCTGACCTTACTGCCAAGGGAAAGGACCACAATGACGCCCTGCATGTCTCTATTGAATGCAGGGGCACTACTCTTGCGCACGTGTTGGTGGACACTGGTTCCTCCCTGAATGTGCTACCCAAGAAGGCCTTAGACCGTTTGGATTGTGAAGGCCTGGAGCTGAAACCTAGCAATATCATCGTCAGAGACTTTGACGGTTCTAAGAGGATGGTTCATGGAGAGGTGGACATTCCTATTCGTGTGGGTTCTCAAGTATTCGACTCCACTTTCTATGTGATGGATATCCGTCCATTGTATTCTTTTCTACTGGGTCGACCTTGGATCCACAAAGCTGAGGCAGTGACCTTTACCCTACACCAGAAACTCAAGTACCCCGTCAGAGGGAAGATTGTCACTGTGCAGGGAGAGGAGGAGTATATGGTGAGCCATTTAAATTCCTTCAGATATATTGAGATGGACGGGGAGTTTATTGAAACCCCCTTTCAGCATTTCGAAGAGGTACCTCCAACATTGGCAGCAGCGGAAACAGTGGTCGAAGAGGATGTTCCTTTGAAGATGGCTTCCTTGAAGGATGCCCGGGCTGTGATCAAGAAAGGTGAATGTGCTAACTGGGGCAGGCTCCCTGATTTTACACAAAAAACTGACAAGTTTGGACTGGGTTTTACTGCAGAGGGTCAGAAGGTTGTGCGCAAGGCAAAGACCAGAAGACCTCATGTGCTCATTACCAATCCAGGAGTGAATGCTGTTGGGGACGAAGATGAGGTGGAAGAGTCAGAGTTTGAAGGCTGGATCTACCCGACGACTGAGGGTGGATCGACCAATTGGATTGCCAAAGATCATACTCCTGTTACTTTTGTTACGCAGTAATAAACTCCTTTGTTTTTGTTATCTGTAATAAACAATGATTAAAACTCTATGGCCCGGTGTCTTACCCGGGACACCGTGGCTTCATTTGTGAGGGTATATTAATTGTCATTTCATATATCATGAATAAAGATCTTGGACGTTTTCTCGCATTTCAAATCTTATGCTCCTTTTCTTTCTTTCCTTTCTTTATATATTGCAAAACAGCTGTATTTACACACACTCACTCATACAGGTTCCAATCCACTCTGGATCTCACTGGTAACGACTCTGCTACTGCCAGTTATGACTTCGAAAATCCGATCAACTTAGCCGAAGACGAAGGTGAAGATGATTCTGAAGTGCCTGGCAAGCTTGCAAGACTGTTACTTCAGGAAGAGAGGGCAATTCAACCACATGAAGAGCCAGTGGAAACAATAAACTTGGGTACTGATACAGACAAAAAGGAGGTAAAGATTGGTGCCAACCTAGAGCTCAGCGTGAAGCAACGGTTGACTCAGATGCTACATGATTATGTGGAGATATTTGCCTGGTCCTACGAAGACATGCCCGGGTTGGATACCGACATTGTGGTCCATCATTTGCCTACCAAGGAAGACTGCCCTCCGGTTAAGCAAAAGGTCCGCCGTATGCCACCAGAGATGTCTGAGAAGATCAAAGCCGAGGTTATGAAACAGTTTGACGCCGGGTTTCTTGCAGTGACTTCTTATCCTCAGTGGGTTGCTAATGTGGTGCCGGTACCAAAGAAGGATGGTAAGGTCAGAATGTGTGTCGATTACAGGGATCTGAACAGGGCCAGCCCCAAAGATGACTTCCCTCTACCTCACATTGATGTCCTTGTTGACAATACGGCTCAGCATAAGGTGTTCTCTTTCATGGGTGGTTTTTCAGGTTATAATCAAATCAAGATGGCTCCTGAAGACATGGAGAATACCACCTTTGTCACTCAGTGGGGCACCTTCTGCTACAAGGTCATGCCATTCGGGTTGAAAAATGCTGGGGCAACCTACCAACGTGCCATGGTTGCTTTATTTCATGACATGATCCATCATGAGATAGAAGTGTATGTTGACGACATGATCGCAAGGTCCCAGACTGAGGAAGAGCACCTAGATCATCTGCAGAAATTGTTTGACCGTCTGAAGTTGTACAAGTTGAGGTTGAACCCGAACAAGTGCACCTTCGGGGTAAGATCTGGAAAGTTGCTAGGCTTCGTTGTGAGTGATAAGGGTATTCAAGTGGACCCTGCCAAGGTTAAAGCTATTCAAGAGATGCCAGTTCCTAAGACAGAGAAGGAGGTCAGAGGCTTCTTAGGGCGCCTGAATTACATCGCCCGATTCATCTCACACCTAACTGCTACCTGTGAACCAATCTTCAAGCTGCTGAAGAAAGATCAGGTAGTACGTTGGAATGATGAATGTCAGGCTGCTTTTGACAGAATCAAAGAGTATCTCCAAGAACCACCCATCCTTATGCCACCGGTTGAAGGGAGACCTCTGATACTATACCTAACAGTGCTTGACAATTCAATGGGTGTGTGCTGGGGCAGCATGACGAGTCTGGCCGAAAAGAGCATGCCATTTATTACCTTAGCAAAAAGTTTACCGACTGTGAGACCCGATACTCACTGCTCGAGAAAACTTGCTGCGCTTTGGTATGGGCTGCTCGTCGGCTGAGACAGTATATGCTGACTCATACTACCTTGTTGATTTCAAAGATGGATTTGATAAAGTACATATTTGAAAAGCCTGCTCTGTCTGGGAGAATAGCAAGATGGCAAATGATCTTGACAGAATACGACATTCAATACACAACCCAGAAAGCTATCAAAGGAAGTGTATTGGCAGACCACTTAGCACATCAGGCAGTAGACGACTATCAGTCAATGAACTTCGAGTTTCCGGACGAGAGTATCATGATAGTGACTGATTGTGAAGTACCTAGACCGGATGAAGGACCTGAGGAAGGATCCTGATGGTCTATGCACTTTGACGGAGCCTCCAATGCTTTGGGTAACGGTATCGGCGTTGTAATCATATCCCCTCAAGGGACTCATACTCCACTCACTGCCCGGCTATGTTTCAACTGCACCAACAACATGGCGGAGTATGAGGCGTGCATCATGGGTCTCCAAGCTGCGATCGATTTAAGGATCAAGTTTCTGAGTGTCTTCGGAGATTCCGCTCTCGTGATCAATCAGATCAAAGGAGAGTGGGATACGAAACATCCGAACCTTATTCCTTACAGAGAATGTGTGTTGACAATGATCCCCCACTTCACAGAGATAACCTTTGAACACTTTCTGAGAGAGGAGAATCAGTTGGCGGACGCGTTAGCTACGATGTCTTCTATGTTCAAGGTCAAATGGGACAATGAGGCTCCCCGGATCATCATCTGGAAACTGGACGAACCGGCATACTGTTGTGATCTCGAGACTGAATTGGTAACTGAGAAGCCTTGATACCATGAGGTGAAGAGATACTTGGAAGCTCAGGAATACCCTGAAGGTGCGTCTGTCAACGATAAGAAGTTTCTAAGAAGGTTCGCAACGAAGTTCTTCCTTAGCAACAACATCCTGTACAAGCGAAACCATGATTCGACCTTACTGCGTTGTGTGGACAAGACAGAAGCAGAAAGGATCATGGAAGAACTACATGAGGGTACCTTCGGAACACATTCCAGTGGAC
This sequence comes from Vicia faba, assembly GCA_948472305.1. Lineage (NCBI taxonomy): Eukaryota > Viridiplantae > Streptophyta > Magnoliopsida > Fabales > Fabaceae > Vicia > Vicia faba. The sequence goes on from OX451737.1 coordinate 700,764,161, forward strand.
ACACTATGGCAAAGAAAATCCTTCGGGCAGGGTATTTCTGGTCCACAATGGAAGCTGACTGCTACCAACATTCTCGGACATGCCATAAATGCCAGATATATGCAGACAAGGTGCACGTTCCTCTAGTTCCTCTAAATGTTCTGACTGCGCCTTGGCCGTTTGCGATGTGGGGCATAGATATGATCGGTGAGATTAAACCTACGGCATCCAATGGACATCGCTTCATCCTAGTGGCAATTGATTACTTCACGAAGTGGGTTGAAGCAGCTTCCTACGCTACGGTAACCAAGACTGTTGTGGCACGGTTCATTCGGCATAACCTGATCTGTCGATACGGGGTCCCTAAAAGAATCATTACAGACAACGGTACCAATCTCAATAACAAGATGATCACTGAGCTCTGCGGGAAGTTTAAGATACAGCACCACAACTCTTCTCCTTACAGACCGAAGATGAATGGGGCTGTAGAAGCAGCAAATAAGAACATTAAGAAAATCGTGCAGAAGATGACAGTGACTTATAAATATTGGCACGAGATGTTACCGTTCGCTCTACATGGGTACCGTACCTCAGCCAGGACATCAACCGGGGCAACTCCCTTCTCCTTGGTCTACGGTATGGAGGCAGTCTTACCGATCGAAGTGCAGATACCCTCTCTCCGGATAATGAGGGATGCAGATCTGAACGAAGATGATTGGATCCAGACACGACTTGATCAACTAAACCTTATTGATGAAAAGAGACTTGCTGCTATTTGTCATGGTCAGACGTATCAAAAACGAATGATCAGGGAATTTAACAAAAAGGTCAGACCACAAGAATATCAAGTTGGGGATCTGGTAATCAAGCGAATCATCCTTCCTCAGAGTGATCCAAGGGGCAAATGGACCCCTACGTACGAAGGGCCATTTGTGGTTAAACATGTGTTCTCAGGAGGAGCCATGATTCTAAGCACCATGGATGGTGACGACCTTCCTCACCCCGCTAATGCAGACATAGTAAAAAGATACTACGCATGAAAAAGACCCGCTAGGTTGACATACCTAGGCAAAAATTAGGGCTTCCCGGCGAACCAAAAGGGTTCGGGCAAAATGAAGGGATGAAATGAAAAAAAATTTGTACACCCGGCAAGTCGAAAACCTGAAAAGGCGGCTTGGGAAAAAATGGGTATCCCGGTGAACTGAAAACCCGAAAGGGCGGTCCAGGAAAAAGTTAGGGATAAAGCGTAATACTATGTCTCATTGGATCACTTTGCATCCAGAATCCGGTGTCTATAGCAAGTTCAGACGGCATCGATCAGTCAGCTTCATCTTCAACTAAGGTCATCAAGTGATGAGACGCTCGGAGATATAAAGGCAATAGCAGAGTTGAAACCTAGTGGATTATTCATTTCACACAGCTGTTTTATTTTCTCTTGTACAAATTTGTATAAACTCTTTTGTTCGGCAGCGTTCTCTTACTGGGACGTCAGCCTCTTGTACATAAACGCCTATTTACAGGCAAATTCAAAAATCAATATAAATACACTTTTCAGACAAATTGCCAATTGTTTTTTTTCTTTTCTGTTCTATTTTGCGAAGAACGTCCAAGGTTCAATTTGTGATATATGCATTGACAATAATTTGCTAACTCATGAATATTTGCATACGAAACAAAGGATTAATTACAGGTAACATTAGAAACAGGGGCAATAAAGAGTTGTCTAAGCGATCTAATTGTTCCGTCCACCAAGGTATCAAAGTAGGTTCAGCTGAAGAACATAATCAGATATCTTAAATCCCCAGAGAGTGAGCCAGCAAGTCAGTGCACTCTCCCCAAGCTATATTATCAAACCTTAAGGAAGTTGGGTATCCCCCGCAGATCTCAACATTCCCCAGCATATCATACAAATATTCCTAACAAGCATCCCCGGCAGACTTGGTCTAAAGATTGTTCCCCGGCGGTATATCAAACATTCAGTGGAATTACTTCCAATACATCTCAAAACTTCCCCAGGAGAGTCCAATCCAGTTTCCCTAGGAAAGTTAGAATCCATCTCCCCAAGCAGTAAGCTTATCCCCAACAGATTCTGGAAGCTTATCCTCGCAGAGCACGAACGCGTCTCCCGGCTTTATTCAAAGAGTTATTTCCCTACCAGGATATAACTGGGTTATCCTCAGCCAAAAGCCACGGAAAGATTGTTCTCGGCACAGTCTCATTATCCCCAGCGAAGTCTATTAATACTTCCAACATAACAACGATATCCCCAGCGAAGTTACCATCAACATTTCAGCAAAGTATCTCTCCTCCCACAGAGTATTGCTTCCCAGCAAGATCGCTAGAGTAATTTTCTCCCCGCAGAGTAATCTATTCGCCAAGTTTATTCCCCAATGGAGTTTTCTTCTCCTACCAGTATTCTTGCAACTATCATCCCCAATGGAAGCAAAAATCTATTCTTCAACATCAGCCCAAGAATGACTTCCCGGCACCCGTCAAGGATTTATTTTCCTAAGACGAAAATATACGTTCATAAACATCGCATTTCCATACATCATAGCATGCATATATGCATCATATCTTACAAAGCTCACTTATGTTGAGAACATCATTGCTTGAGCCATATCATGCATTGCATATGACTGACCTTTCAGGAAAGATCCAGTTAAGTTCTCAGCTACATTTCAAGACCTAGTCTGGTTCAGTTAAATCGACCCTAAGATTTTCCTGATTCTTATCCAGTCAAAGGCCTTCTCTGGTTCAGTCAGATCGACCCTAAGATCTCCCTGATTCTTATCCAGTTGAAGATTCCAAGACCTTGTCCGGTTCAGTTAAATCGACCCTAAGATTTTCCTGATTCTTATCCAGTCAAAGGCCTTCTCTGGTTCAGTCAGATCGACCCTAAGATCTCCCTGATTCTTATCCAGTTGAAGATTCCAAGACCTTGTCCGGTTCAGTTAAATCGACCCTAATATTTTCCTGATTCTTATCCAGTCAAAGGCCTTCTCTGGTTCAGTCAGATCGACCCTAAGATCTCCCTGATTCTCATCCTTGGGGCTCTCCCTGTTCAGATCCCTATAGTCAGCACACATTCGAACCTTACCATCTTTCTTTGGTACTAGAACCACGTTGGCAACCCACTGCGGGTAAGAAGTAACTGCTAGAAAACCGACATAAAATTGTTTCATAACCTCAGTGTTGTACCCCAAAATTTTCCCTCCCATATTCTTCAAGATTTGCCAAAAGCATGCTTCAAAATCTCCCAAGGGTTGCACAGTTCAAGGGCCTCCTAACAGTCAAAAACTAGGGTTTTGGTTCTGACAAAGAAAATGAAGTTTCCAAGGGCCCAAACAAGTCCCACATGCCTACAAACATGGTCAAGCATCCTCATGCCAAGTTTCAAGACTTACAGCACAAAATTGCACAGTCAAAAACCCTAATTGCCCTATAGTCAACTACAGGGGCAAAATGGTCATTTGACAGTCAAAAGTTCAAATTTTTGGTCAACATCTCATTTTGAAGCCACAAACATCATTTGATCAATTCTTGATCATGATTCTCAAAGCATGGCTCAAAAAGTCTCAAGATGCAAAAGTTTCCATATTTGGACAGTTGAAAAAGTCAACTGTAACTTGACCAAGGCATAACTTCCACATGGTTCATCAGAAAAATTCCATCCAAATCTCATTTTTAAGAGAATTACATTTCCTACAACTCTTCTTCACACTTCAAGTCCAAGAAATGCTCTCACAAAAAGTTATCAATTTCAACATTATAGGTCATTTTCAAAAGTCAACAAAAAGGGACTTTAAGTCAAAGACCATAAATTGAGATTGGTAAATCAAAATGACATGGGACCAAAGGCATTGGTTATAGAACTTCAATACCTTTTCAAAATGTCCAAGAACATGATCAAAGCTTAAAAATTGAGCAAGATATGCCTTGTGGAAGTTGGGAAATTTTTGGGAATTTAGAAAAGTCAACTTTACTTCAAATGCCTCAAAATTGTTAATGGGCCACATTTTCTTCCAAGATTCATCATCCAAAGGCTATGCACGACCATTTGTCCCAAAGGGGATTTATTTCATCATTTTTTATTATTTATTTGAATTTTTAATCACCATTAATTCATTTAATAAAATAAAATATGAAAAAAATACTAAACAAATGCATTTGAATCTTTTTATGCAGCCTATGCCCTCATTGGTTACTCAAGATTTCGTGCACTCCAAAAAAGGGAAGATTTGGTGCAAATTGGCATGATATTCATGTGGAAAAGATTTGAAAATATTCATTGAAAATCAAATATTTCTTTCATCAATGCAAAGGGTTTTTGGACTTGATTCTTACCCTAATCCATTCCCATACATAAATAGATGCAAACCCTAAAGCTCACAACCTGGAAGCTGCGCCCAAACCTAAGAACAAAGTTTGCATTTTTGTCCAAAATTTCAAAAACTGAAAATGGCATTAGAGGACGATTCAAAGCTTCTAACCAATTTCAATATCTTGTCATGGCTTCAAGGAACCTGACTGAATCCTTTTCCACGCCCATAGCATCAAGAATTGGTATATAGAAGTCGAAATTTCTCATACTTTATGCATAATCGTATTTCAATTTCTGGGCATTTTTCATACAATTTAATTGTTGTTTTGCACTAATATGGACCTTCTGAGTCTATTGACATTGTTTAATTGAGCTTTCATACCCTATATGCAAAGTTGCCATTGATGCTTTTTAGGTTTTCAGAGATGTGAATTTAGGTCTTCCTTATTCTGGAAAAATTGAGACACGAGACCAGGGCCATTAGAATCAGAAGCTTCATACGAATCCATTGCACAGGTCGCACTCAATTTATGAGCAACCAGGGCCTATTCACTATTTTCATGTTTACCACTTAGTGGGGGTTTAAAACCCCCGCTATCCTTTCTCTTTTTTTCAGGTCAAAACGAATGAGTGGAGAAGATGATGATTTGTCTCAACGTGATAGGGCTGTTCAAACTTCAGCGCGCTTTTTTGATTGATAGCATTAGCGTTTTGTTTTTTTATAATAATTGCATTCCATGAATATTACAAAGAAAGTGCTTGGCACAGTTGGTTGATGCGTTATCCAATAGGTACTGGGACCTGGGTTCGATTCCCAGGTCCCCTCACTTTCTTAATATATTTTGTTTCAACGTGATTCCATGCAGTTTCAAGCCCAGGGGTTCATCATACATCCACCATCCAAGCTTGCCACATGGCCACTGAGATCAATCCAATGGCCATGATCTGAAGAATACCATGTGCATAGGTCAATGGAGCCACACGCACGCTGAAAAGTCAACCAAAAGCCTTAAATCATTGGGCCTGATTGCTACCATAATACCTCCAAATTGGGGTCAACACCCCCTAAGTGTTTGTATTTCTTTTCTTTTTCCTATTTTTTTTTAATTATTATTTGTTTTAATTTAATTATTTCCTTTTAATTCATAAATTAATATTTTCATAACATAAAAATACCTAAAAAATTCAGAAACTATAAAATAAAAAATATGTTTTAATATTTAATTCACTAACATTTTTTGTAAATAAATTTAATAATTAATTTAGTATTTAATTCTAGGTTCAATTTTAATATCTTTTTCTAATAAACTAAAAAATGTAGAATTAGGGTTTTATACTTTTATCCTTTTTTGTCTTTTTCACCATATTTAATTATTAATTATTATTTTGTAAATAAAATTTGCCATGTAAATAATTAATTAAAATTAGGTCAAACTAAAAACCTTTTTTTAATAAATTAAAAATAGATTAGAATTAGGTTTTAATTCCATTAATTCCCATTAAACTCCATAAATACAAAAACTCCAAAAAAACAATTTCTTTCTTTTATTTAACTTAATTAATTTATTAATGATAATTTAATTTCTTTAAAAGGGTCCAACGCCCTCGCATTCGATCGTAATTCTATTTCGCGCGTTTATTTCATTTCCTTTTATAAATTTCATGTAATTCTCCTAAAGCTATGTAATAGATCAATTAGGGTATTTATCTTCCGCACTTTATTTTATTTCAAATCGGGTCCTGGATTAATTTGGCGATGTGGACCCGCGCCTTTGTAATAGCGTAGGACTTTTTAATTCTCGCATCTTTTAACTGTTAATAATTTGCATGAAAGAATGAATGTCAAAAATAAAAGCAACACGTAGATCACCAATGCATGACAAGACAAAAATATCTGAAAACGACACACAAATCACACACCACCCCTAGGGTACGCCTCATTGTTGCCTTGCCCCTCGAAAGGTGGTCGTCGAGTAGAGGATGTTTTAGTAAGTCCTCATGTCCATGAACATGGCATGGGGGTAGCTTCTAAGGTGTCTTCCTATTGCTCCGGTGATCACCATGTCCCGAACCTTCGAATTGACTCGAACACCTCCAACGGTGGTGCTACCTACCTTTCAATGGTGGGATGGCACTACTTTAAGGACATTTACACAGACGAATTCCTTAGGGTAGGTAGAGAACTCGTAGATACTTGCTCTAATTTCAAAACAAATCAAAAAAATACTTTTCACACCGACACCTTTTCAAAAAGCTTTCGAAAGCAACTTTTCAAACACTCTTGAGGACTGATACAAGAGTCGAACTGAAATTTTCAAAGAAACTCTTTTTAAACCCACAGTCGAAAAGCAAACAAACAATTTTGAAAACACAAATGAGCAAGTATCTAAGAGCCCATGGATAACCATGGATAGAAAGGGTGCTAACACCTTCCCTTTCTATAATCTACCTCCCGAACCGAGAGCAATCTCTATAAGGAATTTTTCTGTGCTTTTGTCCTTTCCATTTGGAGAAAATAAAAGACGGTGGCGACTCTTGCTTCAGCGACATTTCGCGAACCAGCGTTAAACAGTCAGTTCCAGATCCACCGATCACACTCAGCTTTGATTTTCTCAGACATCTCTAGGCGCATTCGGAAAACTTTCTGCTTCACTGGAGGACAATCCTCTTTAGTTGGTAAGCGGTGAACCACAATGTCGGTATCTAACCCAGGCATATCTTCATAAGACCAAGCAAAGATCTCAACATAATCATGCAGCATTTGTATTAACCGTTGCCTGAGACTAGACTCCAAATTAGCACCGATCTTGACCTCTTTCTTGTCCTCTTCTGTACCCAGATTCACTGATTCCACTAGCTTTTCATGGGGCTGTATGGCCCTCTCTTCCTGTAGTAATAGTCTAGCAAGTTCCCCAGGCACTTCGCAATCATCCTCACCTTCGTCCTCAGCTTGGTTGATTGAACTTTCAAAGTCATAACTGGCAGTAGCAGAGTCGTTATCAGTGGGATCCAGAGTGGATGTGGACCTGTATTATGATATGTGAGTGTGTGTAAGACAAATAGCTGTTTTGACAAAGTGCAGGATAGAAAACCAAGGGGCGCAAAATTTGTAATGCAAGAAAACGTCCAATGCTTTATTGATGATATATGGAAATGACAAATATTAAGCCCTCACAAACAAAGCCACGGTGTCTCGGGCAAGGCACCGAGCCGTAAAGTTTTAAATTGTTTGTTATAAAACTCAAAACAAAAGTTTATTACTGTGTAATAAAAGAAATGGGCATGAAGTCCTTCGTCGTCCAATTGCTCAATCCACCGTCGGTAGTCGGGTAAATCCAGTTGTTAAACTCAGACTCTTCATCATCATTTTCAATTGCATTCACTTCCGGATTACTGATACGCAGGGGAGGTCTTCCAATCCGCGCATGCCGAACAGCCCTTTGAGCTTCTGCAGTAAAACCCAAACCAAACTTGTTAGTCTTATGTGCGAAGTCAGGGAATTGGCCCCAATTTGCACACCCACCTTTTTCAATAACAGCCCGGGCATCCTTGAGGGAAGCCATCTTCATTGGAGGATCTTCAGCAATAGTTTCAATCGACGCCAGAGTCTGGGGGACTTCTTCAAAGTTCTGACACGGGGTTTCATTGAACTCCTCGTTCATCTCCACATACCGAAAAGAGTTAAGGTGGCTCATCATGTACTCCTCTTCTCGTCATACTGTAACAATTTTCCCTTTCACTGGATACTTTAACATCTGATGGAGCATGAAAGTCACTTCCCCAGCTTTATGAATCCACGGGAGACCCATCAAACAAGAGTAAGATGGTCGGATGTCCATCACATAGAATGTAGATGCGAAAGTCTGGGAACCAACTTTAACAGGGATATCCACCTCCCCGTGAACCATCCTTTTGGACCCGTCAAAGGCCTTAACCACAATATTACTTGGCTTCAAAACCAACCCTTCATAGTCCAACCGGTCTAACGCTTTCTTGGGTAAAACATTTAACGAGGACCCAGTATCCACCAGTACATGGGCCAGAGTAGTGCCCCTGCACTCGATCGAAACATGTAGAGCATCATTGTGATTCTTTCCTTTGGCAGTCAGATCTGCGTCGGAGAAACCTAACCCATTGTTAGCGGTCAAACTAGCCACGCAGTCTTTGAATTGATCAGCAGATGTTTCCTGCGGCACATGCGTAGTTTTAAGGAAAGAAATTAAAGCATTGGCATGGGCTTCTGAGCACAACAATAAAGATAACATGGAGATCTTCGACGGGGTTTTCCCCAGCTGTTCGACTACATTGTAGTCGCTTTTCTTGATGATTTTCAGAATTTCCTCTATCTCCTGTCTAGAGGTTTCTACAATAATCTTCTTCGGTGCCTCCATCCGAGCAGGCTCACTTGTGGTCTCTTTGCCCCGAGCGTCAGATGACTCGGCAATAGGGGTAATGATTGGAACATGAACAGGGACAATATCAGATGTACTGGCAGGTGGAATAGCAACAGTTTTTTGAACAGTCGGTGGGGAAATCTCAAGAGAGAAAAGTCTTCCGCTTCGGGTGACCTTGCTAGACCCGACAATATTGCTAACATCAGTATCAGCCTCTTTAACCTTCAAGTCTTGTTTGATCCCATGATAATACACATCATCCCCATAGTGCCACGGGACAGCCTTGTCCGAAGTGTACGGGATAGGACCAGGTATAGTAATGATCAATGGAGAAAATCTTGTAACGGGTGTAATCCTAACAGGCTTTCTCGAGGAAGCCTTGGAAGGATTGGCGGAAATGGTTATTATGGATACATATTCAACAGGAATCAATGGAACCAAAGTTTTCTCAAACAGGATCTCTTTGTTATCCATCAGGCGTTGAACACCTGACTTTAATAATTGACAACCAGCAGGCAGGATTGAACACAGATGGCAACCTTCGCCACAACCCGAAAATAAACCGGCTGATAATAAGTTCTTCTTTACTGTCATCAACGGAGTAGAACCGTCTTCCACAGAGGTTACAAATAAATCATCATCCATAGCATTTACTCCATGCTTGGGCATAGGAGCAGTCATGACATTAGGCTTTTCCGGCGCGTCAAACTCAATTTCTTTAGCTTCAATCAAATCTTGCACCTTATTCCTCAAGGCCTAGCAGTTGTTTGTATCATGCCCTGGGCTATCGGAGTGATAAGCACAGCGGGCGTTTGGATTATACAGCGGTGATGTAGTACTGGGATTCTTTGGAGCTTCCCTCAGAGTGATCAAGTTAGTCTTCAACAATTGCGGCAAAATTTGAGATATGGTCATACTGAGCCGAGTATACTATCTTTGCGGTCTCTCTACTCTTTGTTGATTGTTGCATTGTGGGGCAACAGTGGGTCTTGATATTACCACCGCATTAGCTGCTTGGCGGCGTTCAGGTCTGTTTTGGCTCCTCGAGCTATAAACTGCACTAGCTTCTTTTCTGAAAGGCTTCTTTTCTGTACTTGACGAAGCACCTTTCTGTATCTTGCCACTCTTTATACCGGCTTCAACTCTTTCCCCAGTCAAAATTAATTCAGTGAACCCAGACGATGAACTACCGATCAAATGATTGAAATATGCACCAGATAAAGTCCCAAGAAACATATCCACCAACTCCCTATCAGACAGAGGGGGTAGGACTCTTCCCGTCAGATCTCTCCACTTCTGAGCATAGTCCTTAAAGCCTTCGCCTGTACCCATAGACATACCCTAAAGTTGGGTACACGTGGGAGCAAGGTCGGTGTTGTACTAGTATTGCTTGTAAAAAGCAGCAGCAAGGTCCTCCCAGTTGCGGACATTAGCTCCTTCCAATTGATAGAACCATTCAAGTTGAGTCCCTGATAGACTATCTTGAAAGAAATGAACCCACAGGTTCCTATCAGCAGTATAGGGTTGAATATTTCTAACATACGAGCGGAGGTGTAGCTTCGGGCAGGATACCCTATCATACTTAGCAAAGACAAGAGCTTTAAACTTGTGCGGGATCACCACCCCAGATGCCAAACCCAAATCTCCGAAGTCCAATCCAGGTATCTTCTGGATCTCCATTGCACTCAGCCGGTCTTCAAGTTGCTTATACCTATCCTCAGCCGGAGGATACTGGTGTTCATCAAAGTCAGTGTCATTATCAGAGACCACGGGACTAAGCCCCTTTCTTTCCTCTTGATTCTCTCCCCCTCCAGATGAATGGGACAAATCAGTTTCCTGTCGCAAATTGTTCCTGAACCTGCGACCCATATTCAGGAGGACCACCTTCTTCTTCTTCTTCTTCTCCTTCAAGATGAGAGTCTTCAAATCTTGTTGCCCTTTGGCCAAGTTCAGGAACAGCTCTTGGAATTGAGCATTCTGAGCCTGAAGAGCCTTGATGGCTTGATTAGTAGGTGTTTCAGAAGACATGATTGCTGAAATAAACAATGAAGAAGATGAGAAATATGTAATGGTACCTGTGATGATGGTGCATGGGAATGGAATGCATATGATATGATTTCAAAGACTTTGGGAGATTTAAATTTGTAAACCAAAATAAAACACACTTTATTAAGTAAAACTTGTAACAATGTTTAACAATTCCTTTAAGGGGTTAAAAAAGAAATAACTGAAAAGTAAATCTAAACTAGAAACAATAAAAGACATCAGAAATCCCATGGTCTCTTTCCCTTCGTGCTGACATAATCATTGATTATCCTTTCATTCTCGAGCTGCCTTGTAAGCCTCAAGATCTTCCTCTCCTGCTCATGATACTTCTCCCTGTAGGTATCCCTTTCTTCCTTTAGCTGGATCCAAGATCTCTTCAATGCCCCAAGATCATTAGGCATGTATGGATGGAGGACCGTATAAGGAACACCTTCTTCATTAGTATGCTTTATAATCGCTGGCAAAGCAGCTTCATAAGGCATCCCCAGCTTTTGAGCACGGGCTCAAACCCACTGTATATAAGGTTGCATCGGGAGAGAAGTCTTCAGTCCTAGCTCATGTGGGTCAGACATGTTCACCATGCCCCAGGCTCGTATAAACCTTCGGCGATGCTCATTCACGTCCCCTTGTAGTCAAAGACAATGTCCGGAAGAAGCAGCTCATGGGGACCGTCTCTCCGAGCGCGTCCAAACTGTCGTAAAGCTAAGCAAGGATTGTAGGTTATACCCCCTTTAATTCCAAGCAATGGGACATTAGGGTATTCCCCACATCGATCAATGATAGCTACCCTTTCCATATCCTTAGAACTCCACAGGATGTCCGTATGAGCAAGGGACATGATTCTATAGGCCCAACCTACACCTTCCTCATTCTACAAAACAGACTTGGGGAGGTGCGAAATAAACCACCTCGCCAACAGCGGCATGCAACACATGAGGGTTCCCCTTCTTCGCACGGTACGAGTATAGAGAGCATGTAGAATGTCGCCTAGAAGAGTAGGCACTGGATTACAATACATGAAGATCTTGATCGCATTCACGTCTATGAAAGAATCTGGATTCGGGAAAAGAACCAAGCCGTAGACGAGGAGAGCCAAAGTGACTTCAAAATCTTGGAAATCTAAGTTATCCCAGAACTATTGAGCTTGATCGATCAGAAACTTAGACAAGAAACCTTCAACCCCACTTCGTGTCTCCCAGTTAGACACTACATCAGCCTTTGTCAAATGTAGAGCTAAAGCAATGTCCTCAGGCCTAGGAACCTCCTCTAAACCGGTGAAGGGTGTCTGCTCGAGAATGGATATACCCAACAAATCAGAAAGCTCCTCCAAAGTAGGGACTAGCTGATAATCCGGGAAGGTGAAACAATGATGCAATGGATCAAAGAACAATGGATCAATGGACCAAAGTAGGGTTTGCATTTTTGTCATTAAATAATAGTTTAATTGTTTAATTGTTTGTATGATTTTATTTTAATATTTCCTTTAATTCAAAAATTCCACAAAAAGTCATGGATGTTGTTTTTTAATTCTAATATTTGAATATAATTTTAGTTGGATATTTTTTTTGACTTTTGATTGGAATTTTATTTTGAGATGTGAATTTTTGTTTAATTGTTTAAAGATTTGAATTTTTATTTTATTTTAGACTTTTCTTTAATTCTAAAATTTAAAAAAATAAGTTCTCTGATCTTTGGAGTTTTCTTTATTTTTGTATGATTTTATTTTGATTTGTTTAGAATTGGAACTTGATAAATCAATAATTGAGTTCATTTTCTAAATAATTAGGGTTTTGCTAATTCCCTTGTTTGTTTTGATTCCAAAAAGAAATTGGCCTTGAGTTTCAATTGAATTTGGTTCTTGTCTAAGGTTCATAGATGGATTGAGGTCCTTAAAAAGATTTTTCTTGAATTAATTGATAATTTTTGGTATTTTCCACAATATATTTGGAAAACTTGTCTAGTTTGGTGGTTTTTGCCAACTAGTCTTTGATATTTGAAGTTTGATTGATCCTTTCCTCATCCATACATGAACTTAAAACATGTTTGCTGACTATTATACATCTCAAGTATGCTAAAAAAAAATTTGTTTGAATTATGGAAGCCCTTTTCTTTTTTTGATGTATTTTTGAAGTGAAGGTACCCAATTAATGTTGCATATCTTGTTGCAATTTTCTTGATGGCCAATGAGCTTGAGTGAGGCCTATAATTGGGCACCTAATGATCACGTTGGTTCTGTTTATCCACATAAACTCAAGTCATTTCACTTAATTCCCCATGTTTGAATGATTGAACCTTTTGATGCATGTTTTATGACTTTTTGCTTTCTTGTTGATCTTCACTTTGAAACTTGAGTTTCCAATTTGAGTTTGAGGTCATTAGATGGCCAATGATAACATGAAGGGAAATAATACTTCAATGATAGTCTCATGAGGACTTGAGAGTAATTGATCCCTATTACTTAAGTTAGTTCTAATCAAGAATGAAGTTTGACTTCTTTCTTTTATCCTTGTTGAATTTGTGAGGCATTTTGAATGCACTTGTGCAGCATGTTTTAGAATTAACATGTTAACCTTTTGATCATGTCCTAATCATGTTTTAGAAGCTTTACTTCAAATCTTTGATTGTTACAAACTCTCTAATTTTGTCCTTGTTTGACTTTCTTCTATGGTTAGCTTGAGATCTAAGTCATTGATGCATTATGTAGGATTCCTCTTCTATTATGCTTGTGAGTTGTGATGAAGTAATTGAGTATGATTAAATTGTGGTTGCTACTGACTGTCATGGTATTTTATTGTATTCTTCTCAAGCTCCCATGATCCTTGATTGATACTCAATTGTTAATTCAATATGGTGATAGAAAGGAGCAACATTCCTCTAACTTTTGACCAAATTGTGCATATGTCTGTTTCTTTTTGTCTATCATAGCTAATGTTTTGATAATTGCTATCATGTTTTATCATTTCATTATGGTGTCATCATCCATCCCTTATGTGAATCATCATTCTATTTATGGGAATACTAACTTGGTTGTTCAATGCGCGAGGTACTCTGAGAAAAGTTTTCCATTTTTGACTTGAGGCTACTGTGTTTCACTTTATTTGTGGAACACAATTTATTATGTTGTTACTACTCTTGTGCTTGGCATATTTGATAGTCTATGCAGGATATATGTATGTGATCATGAATGTTATACATTGCCCATGGGATCTGTTCATATCTGAAAATCTCAATACTTACATCCTGTAACACCCCAGTTTCAATTATTTGATTTATTTAATTGGGAAATTATTTTATTAGAATTAATAAAATAAAATAAAAAGAAATTATTTATTTTGGAATATTTGAAGAAAATAAAAGAAATAAGAAATATTGGGGTTTTTAAGTTATTGGGCTTGGATGTTGTTAGTAAAGAGTGGGGGTGCAAAAGGAATAAGGATATGTTTTGGAACTCAAGTTATTTTTCTCATTATTCACGATAACACAGAATTTGGGATATTTGGGAAGCTGAGCTCTGAAGGTACGAAGAACGAAGAACATCGCTTAAGGAATTCAAAGCTGCAAATTGATAAGGTAAGGCGGGCTACTACTCGATTTACTTTTGCTTATGGGTTTAGGTACGGTTGATTTGGATAATCGTAGGGAGAAACCCCAATTGTTAGATGTTATTAGGGATCGATACCCTTAGGATTGAACCTTGTTAGAAAAGGTTTAGGTTCCCAATTTTATGAATCAGTTAGGGATTTTAGGTCCCAAATAGTGGATTTGGAGTATATTTATATGATCGTGAATTTACCTTAGATGTTCTAGGGATAACCTCAATGTTATCAGATTTCCCCAAAAGGACGAATAATTACTTTTAAGGTTACTATGATAATTGTTGGTAATTATGGAATTGATGTGTTGTTTTGAGTTATACAAAACCGATGTTGTTATGTACCGAAATGTGCGTTTTGGCTGGCATTTTCCGCGTTTGGCTGCTGTTCTGAGCTGCTGCAGGTACAGGAAAAATCTGACCCGCGCTCATCAACACGGGCCGTGTTGTTTAACACGGGCACCCGTGTTGATTCACTGTGTTGCCAAAAAAATGTGTTTTCTAGACACATTTCAACACGGGCCGTGTTGATTTACACGGGCGCCCGTGTTGATCCCCTGTAATGGAAAAATAACGTGTTTTCTGGGCACATTTCCACACGGGCAGTGTTGATTTACACGGGCACCCGTGTTAAACCTCCTGTGTTGGTTTCTAAACTCTATTTTCTGTGCATGCTGTTATGTACGGATTGATCCTGTTTTGATGTGCAGTGTTTGACATGTTTTGAATATGTGTTTATTGATTTCCTAGTGTTGATTGATGCTTGTATCGAATAACGATTGTATGTTATGATACCAACACTATATGGATTTTATTGTCATGCTTTTAGATGATGTATCAAGCATGAATTATGATATAACTTGATATGATTGATGTTTAATAGTATGCTGAGTGATTACATGCTATCCATATCCTGTTATGATTGATGTTGTTGATGTTGCATGATATGTTGATTGATGTTAATAGTATGCTGAGTGTTACATACTTTACATATCATGTTGCATTTGTTAATTCCCATTGTGTGGAATTAACATGGTGGCCAATATACGTGTCCGCGATTTAATGGAACGTTGAGGTGGTAGCCGTGTCCGCGATATAATGGAACGGTGAGTTATCCGTGACCCGAGATTTAATGGGGCGGTAAAATGGTACCACATGCATGGGTGTGTTGCATTACATTGAATATGACATGAATGGATGATTTTTCCAATGTTGTATTTGATTGATTGTATGCACGTATTGATACTAAATTGGTAACGATGTTTGATGTTAATTATAAGCATGAAAAGTAAGATATTATGAATATATGAATTGTAAAGGTTTCTGTAATCTATAAAACATGCTAATTGTTGGGTGATGCTTATGGTTTCCTGAATTGATTGTTATGAACGTATAATCAAATGTATAGTTGAGATGCTCACCCTTACTATTGAATATTTCAGATTGAGGAGCTTCGTTCAGGTGCTTGGCGGAGGCTTGTCGTTTCTAGTTTATTTCCGTTTTAGTATTGTCCGGGTCATGCTCTGATAGTTGTAACTCCGGGAACGTTTGCTTGTCGAGCTGCTTTAGTCAGACTCGTTTATTTCCTTATGTTTGTTATAATATGATGTTGACATTTTCCAGGTGTTAATCCCTGATGATTTTGAAAATATTATAACATTGGTTTTATTAATTAAATTATTCCGTTGTGTAAACATGTATGAGTTGCTTCTATGTTATGCATGACAGGAACTTGTTTTTATTAAAAAAGAATTGTGGCATCCTCGTTAATACATGTACTCTGAAGTTATAATTTTAATTATTTGCAAAATTTTGTTCGGGGTTTTAGAGGGTGTTACAATAGTGGTATCAGAGCATAGTCGGTCATTGCGACCAGAGTCTTGAGTCAGTCATTCCTTTTGTATGCGACTAGTGCAAGGTAACACTGTCGATACTGTATTCTGATGAAGAGTATGTTTTAATTCTCAGGAATATGGCTGGAAGAGGTAACGGACGAAATGATGCTGCACTAGCTGAGGCTTTGGGGATGTTAGCTGGTGTACTTGCTGGAAACCCAACTGGAGGCGTGATTGGTGCTGATAGGCAATTGGGGAACTTCCAAAGGAACAATCCTCCGTTGTTCAAAGGTACACATGACCCTGAAGGTGCTCAGAAGTGGCTGAAGGAAATCGAAAGGATTTTCCGTGTGATTGATTGTGCAGAAGATCTGAAGGTCAGATATGGTACGCATATGTTGGCAGAAGAGGCCGACGACTGGTGGGTTGCAACAAGGACTGAAATGGTTCAGGATGGAGAGGCACTGACTTGGGCTAACTTCAGAAGAGCTTTTCTGAGGAGGTACTTCCCTGAAGATGTTCGGGGAAGAAAGGAAATTGAGTTTTTGGAGCTTAAGCAGGGCAATCTGACTGTTAGTGAGTATGCTACTAAGTTCACTGAACTGGCAAAGTATTATGCACACTACAACAATGATGAGGCTGGAGAATTCTCTAAATGTATCAAATTTGAGAATGGTCTCCGAGATGAGATTAAGCAGGGAATCAGGTACCAGCGTATTCGTAGATTTTCTGACCTGGTGGATTGTAGCAGGATCTTGGAAGAAGATATTACCAAGAATAGGTCGTCTCACTCTCGTGAGGCTGTTGATAAAAGAGGAAAGCAACATATGGACCGTGGCAAGCCATATGGTAGAGATAACCAGAGATCAGGCGGTTGGAAAAGGCCTAGTGGGGGAGATTCTAAGGCTCCTATCAGATGCTACAGGTGTGGTGAGTCTGGTCATCACATTCGAGATTGCAAGAGTGATGAGAAGAAGTGCTATAAATGTGGAAAGACTGGTCATTTGTCTAGTGATTGCAAAGGGAAGTCTGTTACTTGTTACAATTGTGGCGAAGAAGGTCACATTCGTCCGCAGTGTCCAAAACCTAAGAAGGATCAGTCAGGTGGAAAAGTGTTCGCTTTGTCTGGATCTGAGACTACTCCAGAGGATCGATTGATTAAAGGTACGTGTTTTATTCATGGCACACCTTTAGTTGCAATTATTGATACTGGTGCAACTCATTCTTTCATTTCTTTGGATTGTGCTGAGAGGTTGAAACTGGACATATCTGGTATGCGAGGTAGCATGGTTGTTGATACTCCTGCATCGGGATCAGTGACAACTTCACTTGTATGTAGGAATTGTCCTATTGAGATTTTTGGTAGAGGTTTCGGTATAGATTTAGTGTGTCTACCGCTTGAACAAATTGATATTATCCTTGGGATGAACTGGTTGGATTTCAACCGGGTTCATCTGAACTGTTTTGCTAAGACGGTGATTTTCCCAGAGGCAGTTGGCGTCGAGAATTTGACTATGACTGCTAGGCAGGTACAAGAAGCAATGGAAGACGGTGCTAATGTGTTTATGTTACTTGCTTCATTAGATGCAACAGGAAAGGTCGGGAGTGGTGAATTGCCAGTGGTGTGTGATTTTCCAGAAGTCTTTCCTGATGATGTTGGTGAGTTACCTCCAGAGAGAGAAGTGGAATTTACTATAGAGTTGATTCCTGGTACGAGACCGGTGTCGATGGCGCCATATCGTATGTCTGCGTCTGAGTTGGCTGAATTAAAGAGTCAGTTGGAAGATTTACTGGAGAAGGAGTTTATTCGTCCAAGTGTTTCGCCTTGGGGTGCTCCGGTATTGTTGGTTAAGAAGAAAGAAGGTCCTATGAGACTGTGTGTTGATTACAGGCAATTGAACAAAGTAACCATTAAAAATCGGTATCCATTACCGAGGATTGATGATTTAATGGATCAGCTAATTGGAGCCAGTGTATTCAGTAAGATTGACTTGAGATCTGGATATCATCAGATTCGTGTGAAAGCGGAAGATATTCAAAAGACTGCTTTTCGAACGAGGTATGGGCATTATGAATATTCCGTTATGCCGTTCGGAGTTACTAATGCACCTGGTGTTTTCATGGAATATATGAACAGGATTTTTCATCCGTATCTGGATAAGTTTGTTGTGGTTTTTATTGATGACATTCTGATTTATTCCAAGAATGACGAAGAGCATGCGGAAAATCTCAGAATTGTGTTAGAGTTGTTGAAAGATAAGAAGTTGTATGCAAAGTTGTCCAAATGTGAGTTCTGGCTGAATGAAGTTAGTTTTCTTGGACATGTGATTTCTAAGAATGGTATTGCAGTGGATCCTACAAAGGTAGAAGCAGTATCTCAGTGGGAAGCGCCGAAGACTGTTTCTGAAATTAGAAGTTTTCTTGGTCTTGCAGGTTATTACAGAAAGTTTATCGAAGGATTCTCAAAGTTAGCATTGTCGTTGACGAAGTTGACTCGTAAAGGACAAGCGTTTATTTGGGATTCTGATTGTGAGAAAGGTTTCCAAGAATTGAAGCGGAGATTGACTAGTGCTCCTATTCTGATTTTGTCGAATCCGGTGGAATCTTTTGTGGTCTATTGTGATGCATCTCTGTTGGGTTTAGGTGGTGTTTTAATGCAGAATCAACAGGTAGTTGCGTATGCTTCGAGACAGTTGAAGGTTCATGAAAGGAACTATCCTACTCATGACTTAGAGTTGGCAGCAGTTGTGTTTGTCTTGAAATTGTGGAGACATTATCTGTATGGTTCGAGATTTGAAGTGTATAGTGATCATAAGAGTTTGAAGTATCTTTTCGATCAGAAAGAGCTCAATATGAGGCAAATAAGGTGGTTGGAATTTCTCAAAGATTATGATTTTGGTTTGAATTACCATCCTGGTAAGGCAAATGTGGTTGCAGATGCTTTGAGCAGGAAATCCTTGCATATGTCTATGATGATGGTTCGTGAATTGGATTTAATTGAACAATTCCGAGATTTGAGTTTAATTTGTGAAAGTACTCCGAAGTGTGTTCGTTTGGGTATGTTGAAACTTACTAGTGGTATTCTAGAAGAGATCAGGATCGGGCAGAAATCCGATGTTAATTTAGTTGATAAATTGACATTGATCAACCAAGATCAAGGTGGTGAGTTTAGAATTGATGAGAATGATGTTATGAGATTTGGCGATAGAGTTTGTGTTCCTGATGTCGCAGAAATCAAGAAGAGTATTTTAGAGGAAGGACATCGCAGTGGGATGAGTATTCATCCGGGTGCCACGAAAATGTATCATGATTTGAGGAAATTGTTTTGGTGGCCGGGAATGAAAAAGGAAATAGCTGAATTTGTGTATGCATGTTTAATCTGTCAGAAATCGAAGATTGAGCATCAGAAGCCGTCTGGATTTATGCAACCGATGTTTATTCCAGAATGGAAGTGGGATAGTATTTCTATGGATTTTGTATCCGGGTTACCGAGGACTCCTAAGAATTGTGAAGCGATATGGGTTGTTGTGGATAGACTGACTAAGTCTGCTCATTTTATACCGGTGTGAATGGATTACTCAATGGAGAGATTGGCACAGTTGTATATTGAGAAAATAGTGAGTTTGCATGGAGTTCCTTCTAGTATTGTGTCAGATAGAGATCCGAGATTCACTTCGAAATTTTGGGAAGGATTGCAGAAGGCTTTGGGTAATAAATTGAGGTTGAGTTCAGCTTACCATCCTCAGACTGATGGACAGACGGAGAGGACGATTCAATCGTTAGAAGATTTATTGCGTGCTTGTGTTTTAGAGAAGGGTGGAGCTTGGGATAGCTATTTGCCATTGATTGAATTTACTTATAACAATAGTTACCATTCGAGTATTGGTATGGCTCCGTTTGAGGCATTGTATGGTAGACGGTGTAGAACGCCTTTGTGTTGGTATGAATCTGGAGAAAGTTCAGTAATTAGGCCAGAGATTGTTCAGCAGACTACTGAAAAGATCAAATTGATTCAAGAGAAGATGAGAGCTTCTCAGAGTCGTCAGAAAAGTTATCATGATAAGAGGAGAAAGAATTTAGAATTCAGTGCTGGAGATCATGTGTTTATGAGAGTTACTCCGATGACGGGTATTGGTCGAGCGTTGAAATCTAAGAAGTTGACTCCGTGTTTTATTGGTCCGTTTCAGATTATGGAAAGAGTTGGAGAAGTTGCTTATCGTATTGCTTTACCTCCGAGACTTGCGAATTTGCACGATGTTTTTCATGTTTCTCAGTTGAGGAGATACATTCCAGACCCATCTCATGTAATCCAAATAGATGATGTACAGGTGAGAGATAACCTGACAGTAGAAACATTGCCTATGAGGATAGAAGATCGGGAAGTGAAACAGTTAAGAGGTAAAGAGATAGCATTAGTGAAGGTTGCTTGGGGAGGTCCAGCAGAGGGAAATATCACTTGGGAGCTGGAGAGCCAGATGAAAGAGGCTTATCCGGAACTGTTCGTCTAAGGTATGTTTTCGAGGACGAAAACTCTTTTAGTGGGGGAGAGTTGTAACACCCCAGTTTCAATTATTTGATTTATTTAATTGGGAAATTATTTTATTAGAATTAATAAAATAAAATAAAAAGAAATTATTTATTTTGGAATATTTGAAGAAAATAAAAGAAATAAGAAATATTGGGGTTTTTAAGTTATTGGGCTTGGATGTTGTTAGTAAAGAGTGGGGGTGCAAAAGGAATAAGGATATGTTTTGGAACTCAAGTTATTTTTCTCATTATTCACGATAACACAGAATTTGGGATATTTGGGAAGCTGAGCTCTGAAGGTACGAAGAACGAAGAACATCGCTTAAGCAATTCAAAGTTGCAAATTGATAAGGTAAGGGGGGCTACTACTCGATTTACTTTTCCTTATGGGTTTAGGTACGGTTGATTTGGATAATCGTAGGGAGAAACCCCAATTGTTAGATGTTATTAGGGATCGATACCCTTAGGATTGAACCTTGTTAGAAAAGGTTTAGGTTCCCAATTTTATGAATCAGTTAGGGATTTTAGGTCCCAAATAGTGGATTTGGAGTATATTTATATGATCGTGAATTTACCTTAGATGTTCTAGGGATAACTTCAATGTTATCAGATTTCCCCAAAAGGACGAATAATTACTTTTAAGGTTACTATGATAATTGTTGGTAATTATGGAATTGATGTGTTGTTTTGAGTTATACAAAACCGATGTTGTTATGTACCGAAATGTGCGTTTTGGCTGGCATTTTCCGCGTTTGGCTGCTGTTCTGAGCTGCTGTAGGTACAGGAAAAATCTGACCCGCGCTCATCAACACGGGCCGTGTTGTTTAACACGGGCACCCGTGTTGATTCACTGTGTTGCCAAAAAAATGTGTTTTCTAGACACATTTCAACACGGGCCGTGTTGATTTACACGGGCGCCCGTGTTGATCCCCTGTAATGGCAAAATAACGTGTTTTCTGGGCACATTTCCACACGGGCAGTGTTGATTTACACGGGCACCCGTGTTAAACCTCCTGTGTTGGTTTCTAAACTCTATTTTCTGTGCATGCTGTTATGTACGGATTGATCCTGTTTTGATGTGCAGTGTTTGATATGTTTTGAATATGTGTTTATTGATTTCCTAATGTTGATTGATACTTGTATCGAATAACGATTGTATGTTATGATACCAACACTATATGGATTTTATTGTCATGCTTTTAGATGATGTATCAAGCATGAATTATGATATAACTTGATATGATTGATGTTTAAAAGTATGCTGAGTGATTACATGCTATCCATATCCTGTTATGATTGATGTTGTTGATGTTGCATGATATGTTGATTGATGTTAATAGTATGCTGAGTGTTACATACTTTACATATCATGTTGCATTTGTTAATTCCCATTGTGTGGAATTAACATGGTGGCCAATATACGTGTCCGCGATTTAATGGAACGTTGAGGTGGTAGCCGTGTCCGCGATATAATGGAACGGTGAGTTATCCGTGACCCGAGATTTAATGGGGCGGTAAAATGGTACCACGTGCATGGGTGTGTTGCATTACATTGAATATGACATGAATGGATGATTTTTCCAATGTTGTATTTGATTGATTGTATGCACGTATTGATACTAAATTGGTAACGATGTTTGATGTTAATTATAAGCATGAAAATTAAGATATTATGAATATATGAATTGTAAAGGTTTCTGTAATCTATAAAACATGCTAATTGTTGGGTGATGCTTATGGTTTCCTGAATTGATTGTTATGAACGTATAATCAAATGTATAGTTGAGATGCTCACCCTTACTGTTGAATATTTCAGATTGAGGAGCTTCGTTCAGGTGCTTGGCGAAGGCTTGTCGTTTCTAGTTTATTTCCGTTTTAGTATTGTCCGGGTCATGCTCTGATAGTTGTAACTCCAGGAACGTTTGCTTGTCGAGCTGCTTTAGTCAGACTCGTTTATTTCCTTATGTTTGTTATAATATGATGTTGACATTTTCCAGGTGTTAATCCCTGATGATTTTGAAAATATTATAACATTGGTTTTATTAATTAAATTATTCCGCTGTGTAAACATGTATGAGTTGCTTCTATGTTATGCATGACAGGAACTTGTTTTTATTAAAAGAGAATTGTGGCATCCTCGTTAATACATGTACTCTGAAGTTATAATTTTAATTATTTGCAAAATTTTGTTCGGGGTTTTAGAGGGTGTTACACATCCCGATGGCGTAATTTCTGACTTGATTTGTCTGCTGATGCCAGCTTGCTTGAAGTTCTCTGGGTTTCTTTTATTCTTGCTCAGTTGCTACGGATAGTTATCCGTTGGTATTGCACTATTTCCTTTCTTCTATTTTCATTTTGTATACTTCTATGTTGCATGATGGGACCTCTGTTGCTGATATATGTCAGGAGGCCCTCAGTTTTGTTTGATACGGGTGTTGTGTTTGTGTTTGTTTCTTTAACTATTGATCGATGAGTCACTCAATTTAGAAATTGAGATCACGACTTCACTCTTAGTGCATGTTCCCTATAGGATATTTATTGTTTTTTTTCTTCAATTGTTGATCGATGAGTCACTCAATTTAGAAATTGAGATCACGACTTCGCTCTCAGTGCATGTTCCCTATAGGATATTTATTGTTTTTTTCTTCAATTGTTGATCTATGAGTCACTCAATTTAGAAATTGAGATCACGACTTTGCTCTCATTGCCTGTTCCCTATAGGATAGTTCTGTTAAACTTCCTTTGACATGTTGATTAAGGTAGAAATCCATGTATGCTAGCATAGGGTAGGAATTTCCTTTATCCTCAACCTTAGGGTCAATCATTGTATGATAACACTAGGGATAGTGCTAGGCTAGTTTCCCTTAGTTGTGTTTTCCTTCTTTTGCATTTTGCATCTTAAAACAAAAATTGTTTTCTTGGCAAATCATAAAACACCTCTAATAAACTCAAACCTTTCTTCAAGGTAAAAGATATAAATCAATCTTATTTGTTTGCGCGCCTTTTGGCTTTGTTTTAAAACCTGGTTTATTGATGTTTCGCCATCTTTGCCATGATACCTTGTTATCTTTTAGCCGATGTTTCTCTATCGCACATTTGTTTGAAGCCGAAGTTTCGCCATCGCACATGTTTGTTATCCTACTTTGATTCTCAATATCATCGTTAGGTGTGATGTTTTGTCATCCGGTTTATTGATGTTTCTCCATCTTTGCCATGATACCTTGTTATCTTTTAGCCGATGTTTCTCCATCGCACATTTGTTTGAAGCCGATGTTTCGCCATCGCACATGTTTGTTATCCTACTTTGATTCTCAATATCATTGTTAGGTGTGATGTTTTGTCAGCCGGTTTATTGATGTTTTGCCATCTTTGCCATGATACCTTGTTATATTTTAGCCGATGTTTCGCCATCGCATACTTGTTTGGAGCCGATGTTTTGCCATCGCACATGTTGGTTATCCTACTTTGACTCTCAATGTCATTGTTGGGTGTGATGTTTTATCATTTGGTGTTTCGCCATCTTTGACATGTTACTTTGTTATTATTTAGCCGATGTTTTACCATCTCATTTGTTTGTTGTTTTATTTGATGTTTTGCCATCTTGACTGTTTTTGTTGTCTTAACTAAAAAACACAAACCAACCAGAATATATGAGCCGAACTACGGCTGCTCTGATTCCTTAAAAGGGATACGTAGGCATTGGGGTAGGGCCCAACCGAGCATAACTTTTTATTTTCCCTACATTGTTTTCTTTTTTTTCTTTCGCATGCATTCCCTTTTTAGCTTTAAGCCATAGACATAGGTTTTGACCACACCCATTAGATTAGACAACAAGAGTGGATACCGTAGAGTACTACGGGCGTGTGGGGTGCTAATACCTTCCCCTTGCATAATAGACTCCCTTACCCGATCTCTCGGTCGAAAGATCGTGATTTCTCCCTTTTCAAGTTTTCTCGATGTTTACCTTTCCCTTTTGATGGGATAAAAGACGTTCGGTGGCGACTTCATTGATGTTTCATTACAAGATGACGGTTCGGCCAAGTCGTTTCAAAGAGAGGCCACCCCTTCAATACATTTTCCAAGAGAACCTCCTTTCCACCCTTTTCTTCGCCCCTCATCTAGCCCGGTGATGCCTAGGAGAAATCTCTTTGCCCAATGAAGTGTGCGACTCGCCCGGCGACATGTGTGAAACAAACAACTTTCTGTTGTGATTTCTACACCAGACCAGTCCCGATTCTCATACAATTTCAACACAGTACAGTCCCAAAACCCATCAAAATCAACATGTTTTCACAATACTAAAACAACACACCATGATAGGCATTTTAGACATCACATCATGACAAAACAACATCACATACTTCATCAATTTCATCACAATCACCATATCACCAATTCAGCACAAAATCCCAAACAACCCTAAACCTTTATCAATGGTGACAAATAGATCAAACTCTCACATATCCATCATTTTACAATACCCTTAGAGAGTTGGAACCCTGTAACACCCCAATTCTACCCGACAATCATAAATGTAAATCAGAGTTATAAAACATATGCAACTGAATCAGGATGCCACAATTTCAACTTGAAAACCATTGCATTCAACATGGATACACAACACTTTAAAACTTTGGATGAACCAACCACAAAATAAATTAATCTTTTAAATCAACAACTTGAACAACTACACAGTGGAATCATAATAACATCTTTATCCAACATTAAACAAATTCTGAATAACAAGTACTTAACCATAATCATCTTAAAGTTTAACAATTGAAATAATCAACAACTAAAAATCAAGCGTCCATCCCCCCGAGTGTTACGTATCAGAGCAATAACACCGACTCGAACTACTAAAGGTAAACCGTCTTCACTCAGGATTACCTGCACGTTACCAACATCAGGGTAACATTCAAACATAAGGGGTGAGATATCAAACATTATAATAGAAAGTATGATAAATATTATATTAGAATCAGTTCATACAAAAATCACCACTTCACAACAACCATCACAACAGGATATCAACAAAATACAACAATTAATTAATCAACACAACAGCTCAATCATACTACTTAGAATGTGAATCAATAATATGCGAATGCATGTGGTACCATTGGAGCAGAACTCCCATCTTAAAAATGGAGCAGAACTCCCATCTTAACAATTTCCAATTTATAGAGGCATCAACAAGGCCTAAGCCTTCTTCGCGGTTTGCCAATCCAGGCCATCACATAGTATGCAAATGTATATGAATGCACTATCACATACTCACAACAATTATCATTCATCGCAAAGGCCTAAGCTCACATCACCATTATTACCAATAAATAGAGGTAATTCATCATCATCGAAATTCTCTGCAACTTCGCATTATCAACAAGATTCCACAACAACAAACATAACATGACAACAACTCAACATAAATCAAAATTAATCAATGATTCAGTCAGAAATATCATCAAACAACAACTTAACAATAATTTTACACATCACCGGTAACGACCAAAACACAGCATGTACGGGAAAAAGGGATAGGGAACTACGTGCCCCTCGACATGCACAACGACTAGGACATCATGGCAACTAAATCACACTCCTCGACAAGTACAGGGAAAACAGGGTAACGACCAACTTATGCTCCTCAACATTTCCTGCAACCTAATACTGCTCGACAATGCAACCCATACCCTTCCCAACACGCCCCGCGGCCTAATATGCCACTCGGTACTTAACACCATCAGCATCCTCCTCGACCACTAGTTTGGCCAACATCACAGACACGGTACTACATCTTAACGACCACACCACTACCATTCATAACTTCCTGCTAATCACTCGGAATAACACAGTAACAGGCAACTATATTTCCTATAACATGTTCATCAAACATACAAGACAGTCACGCTGAAACGTCCCTAAAACGACCACTTCAACAACTTACAAACAACTTTTCCTGCCAATTTCTCAGAATAACCTAACGTCTTAATGACCATCACGACCAGTAATCACTATCCTAACCTATCCATCGATTAAACCGGCAGTCACACAGTTAGACAAAATGTCCACAACACACAACTGGGCAACTTCAATAGCAATTTAGAAACATCAATGCACATCATGTTTACAAACGGCCAATTCCCATATAATACGCATCATAAGTCCCATTATAAGGTCAGAACCCCAACCTTACCTGGATTGAAGGTCGCTCAACGAAAGCTTCGGCCGTAATCCTTGATTTGCTCTTGCTCGACACCGGGCAGCTTGCTCCTCGTCCGGGAAGCTCTACCGGTCAGCATACAGAATCCTTATTCTCTAACTAAAACAAATCCTTGTGTTAGCTTCTCCTTATATATCCATCTTCTTGGACCTAACCTACACCCCCATTTTACTACTTGCCACCAATAGCTTAAGTCCAACATTATATATATATATATATATATATATATATATATATATATATATATATATATATATATATATATATATATATATATATATATATATATATATATATATATATATATATATATATATATATATATATATATATATATATATATATATATATATCTTAATTCCAACAATATAATTATTATTAATCAACTAATTAATCAATTAATTATAATCCAACAACTTATACCAATAATTCTCAATATCTTGCAACTTCACAAATAATCCAAAAAATAATAATTAAATTAAATAATTAATTAAATTACAGGCGTTACAACTCTCCCCCACTTAGAGTATTTTCTTCCTCGAAACTTTACCTTAATCAAACAACTCAGGATAGGAGTCCCGCATCTTGCTTTCCAACTCCCAAGTCATGCTCTCTCCAGCGGCTCCTAACCAAACTACTTTCACCAAAGCAATCTCCTTGCCTCTCAGAGTCTTCATTTCACGATCCGCAATTCATACAGGCATCGTCTCAATAGTAAGATTATCTCGTACTTGGACATCATCCATATGAATCACATGAGATGGATCTGAAATATACTTCCTGATTTGTGACACATGAAATACATCATGCAAATTTGACAGATTAGGCGGTAAATCCACTCTATAAGCAACATTTTAAACTCTTTCTGAAATCTGATACGGACCAATAAAACGAGAAGTAAGCTTCTTAGACTCCAATGCTCGCCCAACACCAGTTACAGGTGTAACTCTCAAAAACACGTGGTCATCTACTTGGAATTCTAAGTCCTTCCTTCGCTTGTCATGATAACTCTTCTGTCTACTTTAGGAAGCTTTCATCTTTTCTCTAATCAACTTCACCTTCTTAGTAGTCTCACAAACAAGTTCGGGTCCGAGTACTACACTTTCTCCAGATTCATGCCAACATAAAGGAGTTCTACATCTCCGACCATACACCGCCTCAAAAGGTGCCATCCAAATACTAGAATGGTAATTGTTATTATAAGTGAACTCTATCAACGGAAGATAAGTATCCCACGAACCTCTGTGCTCAAGAACACATGCTCTCAACAAATCTTCCAACGATTGAATAGTTCGTTCAGTCTGACCATCCGTTTGAGGATGATACGCCGAACTCAACCTCAACTTAGAACCCAACGCTTCTTGCAATCTCTTCCAAAAATCAGAAGTAAACCTCGAATCTCTATCTGAAACAATACACAAAGGAACACCATGTAGCTTCACAATTACACTAGTGTAAATCTCAGCCAACTTCGATACTGGAAAACTGGTGTTAATAGGAATAAAATGAGCCGACTTCGTAAGCCTATCAAAAATCACCCAAATAGAATCATGTCCTCTTAAAGTATTAGGTAACCCTGTCACAAAGTCCATCAAAATGCTATCCCATTTCTATTCTGGAACTTCTAACGGTTGCATTAACCCTACAGGCTTCTGATGCTCAACTTTCGACTTCTGACAAGTCAAACATGCATACACATACCGAGCCACATCACTCTTCATTCCAGGCCACCAAAACAAATTCTTCAAATCCTGATACATCTTTGTAACTCCTGGATGAATACTCAACTTTCTTCTATGACTCTCTTCAAGAATCACTTTCTTCATCTCTGCATCATCAGGAATACAGATCCGATTACGAAATCTCAGCACACCTTCCGCATCTAACTTAAAGTCACTATTCTTAGATTGATCGATCCCAACCATCAAATCTACCAGTTTCACATCCAACTTCTGAGCTTCTTTGATACTATCTAGAAATTCATCATTAATCTTCAGCATCCCCAACATAACACTTTGTGGTGTCAATTTATAAACTAATCTCATATCTCTGAATTGTTCAATTAATTCCAACTCTTTAACCATCATTACCGACATATGTAAAGTCTTTCGACTCAATGCATCAGCTACCACATTCGCTTTTCCTGGAAGATGATTCAAATCGAAATCATAATCCTTTAACAACTCCAACCATCTTCGTTGTTTCATATTCAATTCCTTCAGATCGAATAAATACTTTAAGCTCTTATGGTCACTAAACACTTCAAATCTAGAACCATAAAGATAATGCCTCCAAATTTTCAACACAAAAACAAATACAGCAAGCTCTAAATCATGTGTATGATAGTTCTTCTCATGAGTCCTCAACTGCCTTGACGCATAAGAAACTACCTTATCACTTTGCATAAGCACACCCCCTAAACCCATCTTAGAAGCATCACAATATACCACAAAAGGTTATCCTGGATTAGGTAACGTCAAAATCGGAGCCGACGTCAATCTCTTCTTCAACTCTGCAAAACTCTCTTCGCACTGAACATCCCACAAAAAAGCTCTACCTTTACAAGTCAACTTAGTCAACGGAAGTGCCAACTTAGAAAAACCTTCGATAAACCTTCTATAATAACCAGCTAATCCCAAAAAGCTTCTAATCTCAGTAGTCGACTTCGGATTTTCCCATTGTAACATAGCATCAACCTTCGATGGATCTACAACAATGCCACTACCTGAGATCACATGACCAAGAAAAATAACCTCCTTTAACCAAAATTCACACGTAGATAGCTTTGCATACAAGTTTTTCTCTTTCAAAACTTGCAATACTACTCTTAAGTGTTTCGCATGCTCTTCTTATGACATAGAGTAAATCAAAATGTCATTAATGAACACCACCACAAATCGATCCAAATAAGTATGAAAGATATGATTCATATACTCCATGAATACTCCCGGAGCATTAGTAACACCGAAAGGCATCACCGAATACTCATAATGTCCATAACGCGTCCTGAAAGCCGTCTTCTAGATATCTTCATCCTTCACCTTAATCTGATGACAACCCGACCTCAAATCAATCTTACTAAACATACGAGCATCCACAAACTGATCCATCAAGTCATCTATTCTTGGAAGCGGATAATTTTTCTTAATCGTCACTTTATTCATTTATCTATAATCAACACAAATCCTCATACTTCCATCTTTCTTCTTTACTAACAACACTGGAGCTCTCCACGGTGATACACTTTGTCTTACAAACTTCTTCTCAAGTAACTCTTCCAATTGCTTTTTTAACTCTGACAATTTAAATGCAGACATCATGTATGGTTCCATAGACATAGGTCTGGTACCAGATACAAGATCAATAGCAAATTTAACTTCCCTCTCTGGAGGTACATCATGAATTTCATCAGAGAAAACTTCAGGAAATTCACGCACCACTTGCAATTCCTCAATTATAGCTTGAGTCTCTACAGATAGAGACACCATCAACAAAAACATCTGAGCTTCTTCTTGCATCAGCTTCCGTAATTGTCTAGCAGACAACAGACTATCTTCCTCTTCTTCTGGAGTAGAAAATCTCACAGACTTGTTATAACAGTTAATATGAACATAGTTATGCTCTAACCAATTCATACCCATAATTACATCCAACCCTCTTAAAGGAAAACAAACCAAATCAACAACAAAGTCTCTATCGAAAATCGAAAAAGGACACCTTAAACACACAAAAGAAGTAGTCACTGACCCCTTGGCTGGAGTATCGACGACCATCTCACCATTCAAAGAAGATAACATAAGACCCAATCTTTCAACATAGTCAGCAACAATAAAGCAATGAGTAGCACCAGTATCAATAATAGTAATTAAAGGAGTATTATTAATGAAACATATACCTCTGATGATTCTTTCCTCAGTACCCGTCTGATCCTCAACCAAAGCGAACACTTTACCACTGGGTTGCGCCTTCTTAGGTTTCTGACACTGACTACCAATGTGTCCTTCTTCGCAACAATTGAAACAAATCACCTCCTTATGCTTGCACTCAGATACAACATGTCCATTCTTACCACAACGGAAACACCTCTTCACCTTAGTAGTACACACATTACTCTTATGCCCAGGTTTTCCACATTTAAAACAAACCACACCAGTAGGAGCATCTCCCCCACTAGTCTTCTGACCCTGAGCAGCTTTCTGTTTACCTTTACCAGCTGGGGCATCATAAGGATTACCACGATTCTGTTGGTGCTTACCCCTCTTCTCTCTGATAATCTTATAGTGAGCATTATTATCCTTTTCATAAATTCTACAACCATCAACCAAATCAGCGAAGACACGAATCTTCTGGTATCCAACTTCCTTCTTAATCTCTGGGCGTAACTGTGATACGGTGGCCAGAACCGGGACTGTTTTTTAGGAATTGCTGGTTTGTGTTTTGCGTTTGTGTTCTCAAAATGTCGCGGTAAGCAAGAGTCGCCACCGACTTTTATTTTATCCAACTAGTAAAGGAAAAAAGCACAGAAAAATTCCTTTTTTCGAGATTTTGAGTATGGGGGGTAGATTATAGAAAGGGAAGGTATTAGCACCCTTTCTATCCGTAGTTATCTACGGGCTCTTAGGTACTTTCTCATCATTTTCAAAATTACTTCTTATTGTGTTTGTGTGATTTGAAAAGTTTTTGACTTCGATTTAACTCTTGCTTCTATCTCCAAGAATGTTACGAAGTGTTTTTTGAAAGCTTTATTTGAAAGAGAGGTGTAAGTGTGAAAAAGTTTGTTTGGATTGAGCAAGTACTTAAGAACTAATCTACCTACTCGAAAAAAAGAATCGTTCTATGTTCGTTTCCTTTAGACAGCGTTATCCTACTATTAATGAGTAGGTAGAACCATCGTTGGAGTTTTGAGGGTCAATTCGAAAGGGACGTACGGTCACTAAAGAAATGTTAGGACGTCTTAGTAGTAACCCTTATTGTCTTAGATCAATTATTTGAGGCAACAATTTCGAGGCAACCATTCCGAGGCAACTTTTCCGAACGGGACTTGGATCTTTGTTTAGACAAAAGATCGACCACTAAAGCATCCTATACTTAATGACCGTTTATCGAAGGCAACCAAGTGGGAGTTTACCCTAGGAGTGCGCATGTGCGAGTGATTCAATTTCAGATTATTTATCTTTGCACATTTAGGGTTTGCTAACTATTTTAAAGTTTACATACATTCTTGTCATGCATCCCTAATTATTCATACATCTAACAGTTTAACATTTTGCGGAATTTAAAGTGCGAAAATTAAACTACGCTATTACAAGGCTTCGGGTATTTACATAGCCAAAAACAAACCCTTAAAAATAAAGCGATAAATAAAAATTAAAAGTCCTAATTAAGCTATTACAACTTGTGATCAATTACATTAATATGGTAAAAAAGTAAAACAATAAAGCGCGCGCGATGAAATTAGAACGATAAGAAAAATTAGGGTTTTGACCCTTTTTAACCTAATTAAATGAAAAATAATGTTTTTGTTGTTTTTAATTATTTTTAAGGAAAAGAGTATGGTTTTAAAATTAAATATGAAATTAATTAGCTAATTAAATTAATTAATGAAAATAAATAAATGGCCCATTTTTGGGTTTTGTTATTTTAAGAAAAAAGAAAATAGAATTAAATTATAACCCTAATTATTCTAATTAATTTTAATTATTTACAAAAAGAAATTAAAGTTACCTAAAAATTAAACCTAATTAATTTTTGGATAAAAAATAAAATCTAAACCTAATTTGGTGAAAAGTTGATTTTATGAGTTTTTTGATTGGTTAGAAAAAATTAAATTTGTTAGTAAAACAAATAAATAAATTTAAATAAAACAAAATATAAAAAGAAAAAGAAAAGAAACTTGCAAACTGGGCCTGAAAAGTAGTGGTAGGGGGGATAGCCAAATCTGGGCCCAAAACAAAGTTGTCCATGTTGACTTGCACGATCACATGCTTTGCGTTGACTAGGCTTCATGATGCTCCTTCATTGATGGCCTTTGGATCTGGCCATCTGTCCACTTGGCAGGCTGGATGATGAGGTCACATGATAGACCTTGGCCTTGTATGCGCATGTAATCCCTGAAAGAAAAATAATGTGAAGAAAGTGGGGGACCTGGGATTCGAACCCAGGTCCTGATGCATTTTTCACACACTCCACTACCATCTGCGCTGGCTGTCTTGCTTGTATATAAAATAAACAACGATTATTATATAATAAACAAACGAAATAATAAAATATCCGCTCGAATTTTCAAACGGACAAGTGATTGCTTGCCACGTCTTCGTCTTCTCCAAGGATATGTTGTTTTAGACAATAGACCTTTACCAGCGGACAGCCACCGTAGCTAAAAACCTGTGCCTATCAAGAATCATGTACAAGCACAATAAATCAGTGGTAATGGTACCAATCCATTCGTCTCAGTCTCACGAACTTCATGGTACCCTAATCGTGGCCCAATTTCACCTATAAACCAAGATCCCAAATCGAAGCTACAAACCCTAACAATGGTGGAATCTCATACAGTCCATATAAATGCAATTAAACATTACAGAAAGCTTACAAATGTTCTAAGGATCAATAATCTATGATTGTTTCGTGCTATAAATAACAGAATGATGCAATTCGATTTCAAAAATATATCAATATCGTGGATGACTTACAGCGAGTTTCAAGGCCTGGAAGTGCTTATTCTTGGTTGGTTTCGCTTGCCTACACTCCCAGGAAGTGATTGGGATGGTCAGTGTAGTTGTTTAGTTATTGGCTTGCATTTTTGGTAAAACCAGATGTGTGTGTGAATGTCATGACTGATGTCATAACATTCTAGTTTAGTATGTACTGATTCATTAGGTACCTTTGCAGAAAAATATTGTCATACAGGTGCTGCTGTTTATAAGTGTGTATCTGAGCATTTTTCAAAAAGATCACATTTACCTAAATCAGTAGACAGGTTTTCAGATGTCATAACAAATGTTAAGACATCCTGTTCTGAACTAACAGTTATGCAGTTTGGGTAATTCTGAGTTTTTTCAGGATTATGACTCCGTCTTTCCAGAACATAAAATCTCGTGGACTTGGGGTTAACCTAGCTCAACCCTAACCTGGTTGATAAAGTCCTGTGACCTAGTCTTAAGGTCAAATGGAATTAACCCTAGCTTTTTGTGGAAACCCTAACTGAAGATGCAGCTGCTATATATTCAACAGAGCTGCTGTTTTGGAAGTATCCCTTTTTGACAGAAGATCATTTAGAAGCTGTATAGTTTTAACTATTGTAATCCAAGCAATTATCATTGTGATAAGTGACTTGGAATAGGTTTTAATTGTAAGGGTTGTGTATCACTCAAAGCTTTGAAGAAAGAGTGTTTGTATGTCTCTTGACTAAAGCTTTGAAGCAAAGTCAAGTTAGGTTTGTGTATCACTCAAAGCTTTGAAGCAAGAGTGTTTGTATGTCTCTTGACTAAAGCTTTGAAGCAAAGTCAAGTTAGGTTTGTGTATCACTCAAAGCTGTGAAGCAAGAGTGTTTGTGTTGCTTGATTAAAAAGCTGTGAAGCATAATCAAGTGTATGTTTTGAAGAGTGTCTTCATCAATTCATTAGTCAAATTGTTTTATGTATCACTGCTGTGATTGAGGGGGAGTGAGTAGGAACTCAGGTTTAAGTTGTACTTAGATTGAAGTTGCATTGGGTAGGTCTTAAGTGAAGGAGATAAACTGGTTGGTTTATTCCTGAATTAATATCTCTTATAGTGGATTTCCTCCCTGGCTTGGTAGCCCCCAGAGTAGGTGTTGTTGCACACTGAACTGGGTAAACAATTGACTGTGTTCTTTACTGTTTTTGTATTTACTGTCTTATAGAAAGTCATATACGGTATCATAACATTAAACGTGACATTGAGTATCTGCAGCCAGAATTTCAATTGGCATCAGAGCAGGCACCCTGTCTGTATTACTGGGTGAGATCTAGGGATATCACTTTCTGGCACTATGGACAAAGAAGGAATTTTTGGAAATAGACCACCCATTCTGGATGGAACAAATTATGACTACTGGAAACCTCGTATGATTGCCTTCTTAAAATCTCTGGACAAAAAGGCTTGGAGAGCTGCTGACAAAGGATGGATCCATCCCACCATAACTGAGAAAGATGGGACAATCAGTTTGAAGCCTGAGGAAGATTGGAGTAAAGAAGAAGATGAGTTAGCCCTGGGAAATTCCAAAGCTTTAAATGCCTTGTTCAATGGAATTGATAGAAACATTTTCAGACTAGTACATCAATATGAATTGGCCAAGGAAGTTTGGGACACTCTCAAAACTACTCATGAGGGCACTTCC
Organism: Vicia faba; assembly: GCA_948472305.1. Lineage (NCBI taxonomy): Eukaryota > Viridiplantae > Streptophyta > Magnoliopsida > Fabales > Fabaceae > Vicia > Vicia faba. The sequence goes on from OX451737.1 coordinate 700,799,443, forward strand.
AAAGTGAAAATGTCAAGGCTTCAGATATTGACTACCAAGTTTGAGAATCTAAAAATGATGGAAGATGAAACCATTCATGAGTTTCACATGAACATCTTGGAGATTGCCAACACCTCAGGAGCACTGGGACAAAAGATGTCAGAAGAAAAATTGGTGAGATAGATTCTCAGATCCTTGCCTAAAAGATTTGCAATGAAGGTAACTGCCATAGAAGAAGCCCAGGACATCAGCAAGTTGAAAGTGGATGAACTTATTGGGTCTCTTCAGACTTTTGAGATGGGGATCACTGAAAATGGTGACAAGAAGAACAAGAGCATAGCACTTGTATCCAACACTGATGTTGAAAACAAGGAGGATGAAGAAGAAAATATTTCAGAAGCTATAGCCATGCTGGGAAGACAGTTCAACAAACTCATCAAAAGAATAGATCCAAAGTCAAGGTCTAATGTTCATAACATTCCCTCTGACATTAACAGTTCCAGCAGAAGACCAAGGTCAGAAGAGAAGGGAAATCAAGGCAGATGAATTCAATGCCATGGTTGTGAAGGATATGTGCATATTCGAGCTGAATGTCCTACCTTTCTTAAGAAACAAAAGAAAGGAATGACTGTTACTTGGTCTGACTGTGATTCAGAAAGTAATTCTGAAGAAGAATCTGCCAAACTAGTTACTGCTCTAACTGGTGTTTGTACCTCTGAAAGTGACACTAGTGATGAAGAGGTGACATTTGAAGAACTGGCTGATACTTACAAGAAATTGTGTATCAGAAGTACTGAAGTCTGTGTGCAGAATGAGAAACAATCAAAACTCATCATAAAGCTGGAGGCTGAAAAAAGGGCAAACCTTGAAACTATAAGTCATCTAGAAGGGGAAGTTCAATTGTTGAACTCACAACTGAATCAAATGACCAAATCTGTCAAGATGCTGACTAATGGAACAAACAAATTGGAAGAGATTCTTCAAGTTGGACAAAATGTGGGAAACAAATCTGGACTAGGATTTGTGGAAGCTAAGAAATCTGGTGCAGACAAGAAGATCAGGCCTGTTAAACAAATGTCAAAGTAGATGTCTCAACACAACTCTCAACATCAGAAACAGAGATATATGAAGAAAAAGTACCAAAGATGGAGATGTCATCATTGTGGGAGGTATGGCCACATAAAGCCTTTCTGCTTCAAATTGCATGGATACCCTAATCAAAACTCAGGTGTTAAACCTAAGTCAAAAAGGGTACCACATACTCCTCAATGGAAGAAAAAGGCTACTTCCCTGATAGCCCACACTTCCCTGAGAGTCTCTGCAAGGGAAGGCTGGTACTTTGACAGTGGGTGCTCTAAGCACATGACTGGAATAAAGAACATTCTCAATCATGTTAAACCTCACACCACTAGTTATGTGACCTTTGGAGATGGTGCTAAAGGTGAAATCAAAGGAGTTGGTAATTTGGACTGCTCTGAAGTTCCAAATCTAAATGAAGTTCTATTGGTAAAAGGCCTGACTGCTAATCTCATTAGTATCAGTCAATTGTGTGATCTAGGATTCAAGGTCATCTTCTCAAAATCTGAATGTCTAGTAATTAATGAAAAACTAGAAGTGGTAATGAAAGGAATCAGATCTAAAGATGACTGTTATTTATGGCAGCCTGAGAACACTAATAACTCCACTATGTGTTCCATTACCAAAGAAGAAAAAGAGATGAAACTGTGGCACCATAAGCTTGGCCATCTTCATCTAAGAAGAATGAAAAGAACTATCTCTATGGAAGCAGTCAGAAGGATTCCAAGACTGCAAATTGATAAAAGGAGGGTTTGTGGTGAACTTCAAATTGAAAGGCTTGGTAAAAAGAGACATGTATGTGATGTGGTGAATAAACTTGAAGAAGGATGTGTTGTCAGAACCAGAAGTAATCATGACAAAGAATTTGGAAACAACAAGTTTAATAAACTCTGTTTTCCAAAAAAAAAATGAGTCATGAAGTCTCATCTCCTATAACTCATCATCAAAATGGAGTTGACAAAAAGAAAAATAGGAACATACAGGAATCTGCCAGAGCTATGATTCGTGTCAAAAGAATGCCTTCCCAACTCTGTGCTGAAATAGTTGCAGCTGGTAGTAGTTGTTCTCAAAATATCTGGACAAAACAGATGCTCACTGACTATAATGTCTCACAAGATGTTGTGACATTGTATTGTGACAATCTGAATACAATCAATATTTCCAAGAACCCTATTCAGCATAGCAGGACCAAGCACATTGACCTTGTAGAGAAGAAGACAATTAAACTGGAACATGGTGTCATCAAGCTTCAGCTAGCTGATTCTTCTACCAAGGCTCTTGTTGGAAATCAACTTGAAAACTTGAGGGGCAAGATGGGTATTTGCCAACATAAAAAATTATAGCAATTAATTTTGCTTAAAACAAGGGTTGAAGGAGTTATTTGTGTTGAGTCTATTTTTAGTAGGTTAATCATATGTCTTTCCAACTCATTCAAAATTATTAAGAAGTTGAATAGACTCTCATTTGCCTCCTACCTCTCTCGTCTTTGCAACCTATTCCTTTCTCTCAATCAAAGTTTTCTCTCAAATTGCTACTGGTGCTCTAAGTCAATCAAAATGTCTCAAACATCATCTTCAACCAAGGTGACCACTTCATCTTCATCATCTGACCAAGACTCTCGAGCAATCACCACATGCATAGATTCTGATGTCCTGGAGATCACTCCTCTCAGAGAAATGGCAACTGACCCCTCCAAAGTCAAAAAGCTGAGAACTAGGCATGCAGGAAGAGCTCAAGCTACTGCTTCTGGTAATCCTTCTCATCCTTCTTCCTCTGTTCCAAATAGGGAAGGATCAGTTCAAGTTCATCAAGCAATTGCTAGGCTTGTGACAAGTATACTAAGCGGAAACCAATCTGTATCGGGGATTTCTATCCCATTAAATCAAGAATCAGCAAGCCCAAATGTGGATGTCTCTGAGAATGTAGATGTCTCTGAGAATGTTGTGACACAAAATGACAACATTCAGAACCCTTCAGAAAAGACTGCTGATCCACGTATCATTGATGTGGATGAGGAATACTCAGACAATGATCTGATTGCAAATGTAAACCCTAGCATAGCTAGGAGAATGATGAAAAGAAAGGGTAATCAGAATGATGCAAAATGTATGACCAAAGATAAACCTGCTGTTAAGAAATCCAAGGCTGAAGGCAAGGCTGGGGTAGAATCTGTGAAAACTGGTTAGTCCAAAGGGAAGGTGAAAGCCCAAGTGTATACTGGTAGACAACCAATTACAAAGAAGAGAAAAGAACCTGAATCTTCTGATTCTGATGAGGAATCAGAGTTTGAGATTGATGCTGAAGAAATTCCTATCAGAAGGAAACTGCCCTCCAGCAAAATTGCTAGAGTTCCTGAAGTCCCAACAGACAACATCTCTTTTCACCATCCTGAAAATGCAAACAGATGGAAGTATGTTTGCTTGAAGAGAATAGCTTTAGAAAGATTGTCAAACCATCACAGCAAGGCAAGTGAAGTGCTGGCCCTTGAAAGGCAAGCTGAATGCCAGCAAACTTAGCATGAAATTTGCCATCCTGCACAAGATTGGTGCAGCCAACTGGGTCCCTACAAACCATAAATCAACTATCTCCACAGGATTGGGGAGATTTATTTATGTTGTGGGAACCAAGACTGCTTTTGACTATGGCAGGTATATTTTTGAACAAACTTTAAAACATGCTGGTAGTTATGCTGTCAAAGGCCCAATTGCCTTTCCCTCCCTCCTTTGTGGAATTATCCTTGCACAATACCCTGATATCCTGGTGGCAAGAGATAATGCTTGCAAAAGAGCTCCTGCTCTTGGGTTACACTACAAGCTGTTTCAGGGATCTCATGCTCCTGATATTGTCATAACATCAGCTGAGACATCTTCTGTGAAGACTCAGTCCAAAACATCTGATGTTATAGCTATATTGAAAGAGACCTGCAAAGAGCTGGAAGCTAGGAAAAAGACCCTAGAAAACCTAATTGCCAGGTTAGAAAAGGAGGAAGTTGAAGGAAACAGAAAGGAAGAGGGTGTAGAAGCTGAAGATCATCTCAATACTGAAGAAATTAGCTCCTCTGAGTCTGATGACAGTGCTTAAAGGTTGGTGGAGTTGCTGATTGGTGGAGTTGATGCTGGTCCCTGGTGGAATTTGCAAAGTGTGTTCAGTTTTTGTCTTGTTATGTTACTTTTTCTGGATGACTGTATAAATTTTAAGAACATGTATCTTTGGCCCATTTGTGGCTAAAGAGGGGGAGATATATTTTGGTACTTAATTAGACATTCTATTTTTCTGCAGTCATTTCTTTCTGCTGCTATCTATCTCTGATTGCTTAGGGTCTTTAGCCAAAAATCTGCCAAAGGGGGAGTTTGTAGTTGTTTAGTTATTGGCTTGCATTTTTGGTAAAACCAGATGTGTGTGTGAATGTCATGACTGATGTCATAACATTCTAGTTTAGTATGTACTGATTCATTAGGTACCTTTGCAGAAAAATATTGTCATACAGGTGCTGCTGTTTATAAGTGTGTATCTGAGCATTTTGCAAAAAGATCACATTTACCTAAATCAGTAGACAGGTTTTCAGATGTCATAACAAATGTTAAGACATCCTGTTCTGAACTAACAGTTATGCAGTTTGGGTAATTCTGAGTTTTTTCAGGATTATGACTCAGTCTTTCCAGAACAGAAAATCTCGTGGACTTGGTGTTAACCTAGCTCAACCCTAACCTAGTTGATAGAGTCCTGTGACCTAGTCTTAAGGTCAAACAGAATTAACCCTAGCTTTTTGTGGAAACCCTAACTGAAGATGCAACTGCTATATATTCAACAGAGCTGCTGTTTTGGAAGTATCCCTTTTTGACAGAAGATCATTTGGAAGCTGTATAATTTTAACTATTGTAATCCAAGCAATTATCATTGTGATAAGTGACTTGGAATAGGTTTTAATTGTAAGGGTTGTGTATCACTCAAAGCTTTGAAGCAAGAGTGTTTGTATGTCTCTTGACTAAAGCTTTGAAGCAAAGTCAAGTTAGGTTTGTGTATCACTGAAAGCTTTGAAGCAAGAGTGTTTGTATGTCTCTTGACTAAAGCTTTGAAGCAAAGTCAAGTTAGGTTTGTGTATCACTCAAAGCTGTGAAGCAAGAGTGTTTGTGTTGCTTGATTAAAAAGCTGTGAAGCATAATCAAGTGTATGTTTTGAAGAGTGTCTTCATCAATTCATTAGTCAAATTGTTTTATGTATCACTGCTGTGATTGAGGGGGAGTGAGTAGGAACTCAGGTTTAAGTTGTACTTAGATTGAAGTTGCATTGGGTAGGTCTTAAGTGAAGGAGATAAACTGGTTGGTTTATTCCTGAATTAATATCTCTTATAGTGGATTTCCTCCCTGGCTTGGTAGCCCCCAGAGTAGGTTTTGTTGCACACTGAACTGGGTAAACAATTGACTGTGTTGTTTACTGTTTTTGTATTTACTGTCTTATAGAAAGTCAGATACGGTGTCATAACATTAAACGTGACATTGAGTATCTGCAGCCAGAATTTCAGTCAGAAAGGTATGTAATTTCTTGCAACTAGGAATTTGATTCAACACTTTTTCTTGTTTTTTTCAATTTTGGTTCTGGTTCTCACGCCTCTCTCTAGCCTCCTTTTAGGTCTGCCAATGATCCTTATGCACTGAGGAATGAATTAGGGTTCAAAAACTGATCTTAATCTTCCTCCATCAATGTCTTTGATTTGGATTTGATTCAGTTTAAAATCATTCCAAAAATAGCCTAAAACCAATCTTTTTGTGCACTCCAAGCCTTTACACGAATTCAATCTTATGCTAGCTAGAATTTAAGACCTGAAACATGTATCAAATCTTTGAATTTCAATGTTTTGGATTTTCTATGATTTGTTTTGATTTAAAATGATTTAATTCAAATAAAAATCAAAATAAATAATAAAAACAAGATAATGACAAGTGGAAAAGGCTAGGGCTCGTGGACCATGTTTCCAACTCAAAACAAGTGCAAACGATTGGGCCCATTTGGCAAAAATTGCATTTTTAGGCATCGTTGACTTTTGACAATTTTGCAAAAAAAGGTCAACTTCACCAATGCATAAATTCCTCAATTTTGACTCTTTGAAGGTGTTCTTGGACTTTTTAGAAATCTTGAGATGTCCTCTAAGCAACCCTTTTGGTCTGATCTCAATTTTATATTCCATGCTCATGTATGAAGCTTTGACAAAAAAGGTGTTTTTGTTGACTTTTCAAAATGACCTATAATGTCCAAATTCATAACTTATTGTGAGTGCATATTTTGAACTTGGGATCTGAATATGGATTGTAGAGCATTGAATCCTCTTCAAAATGAGCTTTGGATGGGTCATTTATCATAAAGTATGAGAAAGTTATGCTTGGTCAAAGTTAAGTTGACTTTTCCTATAAAACCTTAATTTAGCAACTTATGGTTCTTGATGAATTATGAGCAATCCTTGATGAATCACGATAAACCCTTGATCAAATTATGAAATATACTTAAAAATGAGGATGTTGACCAAAAATCTTGAAGTTTGACTGTATGCAGGCCACAGTTGACTTTTTCCCTAGCACAGTCGATTTTCAGGCCTTTGAGCAATTGACTGAGCAAACTTCCTCTGTAGGGCTTGACACTTGACATGGATGATCTTAAGAACATATTAGGACAATGGTGAGAATTTAGGATCTCTTGGACTCAAGTATCTTGATGCAACATGAAACCCTAATTTGAGGTAGACTGCCTTAGGAGAGAGCTTGTCTGGTCAACCCTTGGACTTTCTTAAGCAACTTGAGGATCTTTCTTGAAATGTTTTGAGAAATATGGGAGGGCAAATTTTGGGGTACAACAGTAACCCATTCTCAAACTTGATACACTTCGAAAACTCAACATTTGCCTTATCGTAGTGCGGATAAAACTTAGCCAACTCAGCAAACTTTGCAGCATACTTAACAACCAACATATTCCCTTGCTTCAACTCAAGAAACTCAATTTCCTTCTTACCACGAACGTTTTCAGAAAAATACTTCCTCAGAAATTCCCTATGGAACACATCCCAAGTGACATTTTCACCTGCAGCTTCCAACCTTCGACAATTCTCGAGCCACCAGTCATCAGCCTCAACCGCTAGCATATGAGTATCATACCGAACCTTATGCATTGGAGTGCAGTCCATCACACAGAAGATTCTCTCAATCTCTTTCAAACAATCCAACGCTTCGTCAGGATCATACTTTCCCTTGAACGTAGGCTGATTCTCACTCTGGAAAGTCGCCAAACTACGAGATCCAGCATTCCCGTCAGCATTCGGCTGATTCTCCATCGCATGCGTCATTGCTTATAAAGCAGCAACAAGTGCAGCATCATTCCTTCCAACCATCTTAACTTATTACCACATCATAAACAACGGTTAGAACTCGAGGTAACAATACTCGATTGTTAAACAAAACTAGGACTGATAACTTGGTCGGACATACCAACTTTTCTCTGATACCAACTTTGTAACACCCTAATTCTACCCGACAATCATAAATGTAAATCAGAGTTATAAAACCTATGCAGCTGAATCAGGATGCCACATTTTCAACTTAAAAACCAGTGCATTCAACATGGATACATAACACTTTAAAACTTTGGATGAACCAACAGCAAAATAAATTAATCTTTTAAATCAACAACTTGAACAACCATGTAGCGGAATCATAATAACATTATTATCCAACATTAAGAAAATTCTGAATAACAAGTACTTAACCATAATCATCTTAAAGTTCAATAATTGAAATAATCAACAACTAAACATCAAGCGTTCATCCCTCGAGTGTTATGTATCAGAGCAATGACACCGATTTGAACTACTGAAGGTAAACCTCCTTCACTCTGGATTACATGTACGTTACCAACATCAGGGTAACATTCAAACAGAAGGGGTGAGATATCGAACATTATAATAGAACGTACGATAAATATTATATTAGAATTAGTTCATACAAAACTCACCACTTCACAACAACCATCACAACAGGATATCAACAAAATACAACAATTAATTCATCAACACAACAGCTCAATCATACTACTTGGAATGCGACTAATACTATAAGAATGCATGTGGTACCATTTGAGTAGAACTCCCATCTTAAAAATGGAGCAGAACTCCCATCTTAATAATTGCCAAATTAATAGAGGCATCAACAAGGCATAAGCCATCTTCGCAGTTTGTCAATCCAGGCCATCACAGAGTATGCAAATGTATATGAATACACTATGACATACTCACAACAATCATCATTCATCACAAAGTCCTAAGCCTGCATCACCATTATTACCAATAAATATAGGTAATTCATCATCATCTTAATTCCCTACAAGTTCGCATTATCAACAAGATTCCATAACAGCAAACATAACATGACAACAACTTAACATAAATCAACATTAATCAATGATTCAGTCAGTAATATCATCAAACAACAACTTAACAATAATTTTACACATCACCAGTAACGACCAAAACACATCATGTATGGGCAAAAGGGATAGGGAACTACGTGCCCCTCGACATGCACAACGACTAGGACAGCATGGCAATTAAATCACACTCCTCGACAAGTACAGGGAAAACAGGGTAACGACCAACTTATGCTCCTCAACATGTCCTGCAACCTAATATTGCTCGACAATACAGCATATACCCTAGATGTTGTACCCCAAAATTTTCCCTCTCATTTATCAAGATTTTTCTCACAAGACTTCTTAGACTCAAGACAAGACTAGGGTTTGGTCAGCTCAAGACATCTCATCTTGCACTGATAACCCAAAACTAGGGTTTGAGTTTGCACAAGTATTTTTGGAACATAAATGCTTCATGTGACTTTCATACATCATGTTGGACCCCTAAGATTGTTCATGCTAAGTTTCAAGCCTTGAACCACATTTTTGATCAGTCAATTGGACAGTTGACCTAAAAATCAGCTGTATTGGGGGAAAAGTCAACCATGGCCAATTTACAGTCAAACTTCATAATTGTTTATCCACATCAACATTTTAGACTCATATGTATCATTTGATCAAGTTTGGATCACAACTCCTCAAGAAATTTGAACAAATCATCAAAAGGGCAAAATGGTCAAAATTAGGGTTTTGACTGAGAAAGGGCAATTTCTGATTTTTAACCTAGCCAATGACCAATTGGGTTTAAACATGATTTCAAGGGTTCAATGGCATCATCTTGACCTAATTACATGGTTCAAAAGATCTCAAGTTCATTGGATTGACAGATGAATTTTGCAGTCAACCGATCAAAAGTCAACTGTGCACTGAAAAGTCAAACTTTGACTTTTTGGTCAAAATCAAGTGCCAAGAGTCATAATTCATCAAGATATGTAAAAATATGAAACTTGTTCACCAAGAAAACCAATTTTGAAAATTAGGGTTTTGACTTTGAAAATTTTCATAACTTAGAATTTTTCTAAGTATGAAAATTTTCTTATTTTTTCCCAAATTTTCACCACTTTTTCACCATGATGCATTTTGATTCAAAGAAAACTTCCAACATGAAAGTTGTAGTCCTCCATGAAATCTACAACTTTGCTTCACAAACGTTTCCCAAAAGATGCTTGGATCTCAAGTTATAAATTTGTGAATATAGGTCCATGAACTTCTTAACTTAGTGAAATTTTGCCCTAATTTAGGCAGGTTTTTGACCCAACTTCATGGACATTTTTCACCTAGTTCCAAGAGGTATCTCAAATTTCATTTCAAATATGGATTATATATAACATTTCAAGCTTTCTAAAATGTCAAATAACTCTCCAAGATCATTTTTGGTTAGGGAGAATCGAAGAAGGGAAGTTGGCTTTTTCTCACTTTTGTTCATGCCATTTTCACAAAGCATCAAGTGCAAATCAAATCTATGTTGATTGTATCTTGCTTTACAGGTCCAAAACTCACTTTACAATCCATAACTAAATTCAAACTCAGTTGACAAAGGCATTATCTTTGCTTTTGAAGCATTGTACAAGAGATAATTCCATTTTAGGCATAAAGGTTACAATGTGATTTTCATAAAGGGCAACTTTTGCAACTTTGTCAATCTTGAGCATTGAACATGTCCCTTTGGTACAAGCAACTTCTACAGGTTTCAAGCAATATGTACCAACTCTTATCAGCTCTCAAACCAGCTAGTACAAGCATGTTAGCATTGGTCACTTCACTTTCCTTAAAATGCAAGAAAGGTTGCCAAAAGGTCAGAACTTGTACAACTAGTAAGAAGTGGACTTGGTATCATTTCTTTACAAATATACAAAGTTGTGGCAAGGATTAGCATGATGGCTTGACACCAAAAACACTCTGAAACTCAAAAACACAAAATTTCTGCCCAAACTCAGAACTTTTGCAAAATCATAGCCAACCCTCATTTGGCTCGTGCATTTTGTGTTTAAACAATTCAAACATCTTATTCACATCATACCAAAGCAATCCAAGCCATCACCTTGGTTCTGTAAGCCCTGTTTCAGCATCCACCATTTTCACTTTGGAAGCTTGCAACTTGACTTGGTCAGAGAGTTCTAGCCATCCTCAAAGCAAGATAAGCATTGGAATAGCTTGGAGGAAGTTCAAGGAAGCTTAATCAATCCTCAGACCTCCATTAAAGTCCCTACATTGCTCTATCTGAATCTAGCTGAAGGAGGTAATTTCTTAAACTCTATCTCTCTGAATAGGCAACTTCGAGCCACGATTTGTGAAGAAAAAATGCAACCCTTATCATGACAAAGCTATACATATGCATACTTTTCATTTATATTAACTGTGCTGTGAGAATTTAAAGCTTGAAGTTCCTGAATTTTTTAGGTCACAAATTAAGGGTTGCAAAATTCTCTCTGATCTTTAAGAGTTAGGTCACATAATTTATATTGTTGGAATCGTGAGCTAAAATGCCACATGTTTCATGTTATGAGATTTTGTTTTTATGCAAGCATGTGAAAGTTACAGTTTGAGCTGAAGCGCGCGCGAAGAAGGAGACCAAGGACAGGGACGAAGTGAAGTCTGGGCTTTTTGACGCCTGGCCTTTTTTGTTTTTGATATTCACACCCCCATTGACTTGTTATTTGCACCCCCTTGACTAACTTTGTTATATTTTTGTATTTATTTTATATTTTCATATTTTTATACTTTCATTTATTTTTCTGAATAATAAAAATCATTAAAAAAAAAAATTTATTTTTTGCAATTTTAATTTATTTATTTTTTATTATTTTTTACATAAAAAAATTAGTTTATTATGATAAATAGATTTTATTTTCTTAAATAACTTGTAAATATATTTAAAAATACTTAATATTTTATTATACTATTTATACTCATAAATACTTGTTTTTATACATATTCAATTTTTAATATTCAAATATAATATTATTTATTATTTTCTTATGTGCAAAATAATAATAAGAAACTTTATTTTTCTTTGAATTAAAAATTAGGGTTTCACCCCTCCAAAAATAATACTATTTTTTCCTTATTTTTTAGGGTTAATTTAAATCATTTTCTCATACAAAAAACAAACACAACATTTTTTACATAAATACATTTGCATTGCATTTTAAATATTTGTATATTTATTTAATTCGCGCAATATTCGAATGGGTTGTAATAATATATTTAGGTTAATATTTGTGCAAAATCCCCATTCAAAACTTGTATCCCCCTGTTTACAGTTATTTCTGGTAAACAACTGCTAGTCCTCTAAACTATCAAATAATCTTAATTACTGTTATTTAATCTCTCTGGTAACTTGCAGGATCGACTAGATTGATCCTATGCTGTATTGGTCATTTGGATAATTCTCATTGTAGAACTGATATTCATGTTTGGTGTTTAAATTGTTGTGTAGGTGTTCAACTTACTTCGATTACTCTATTAAAGATCTAATGACATGATCAAGTGAATACGTTCGAAACTAAATTGCATGAATAAAGGTTCAATTGTAAAGACATGTAAGACTGCAAAAAGACAAGTAAATAACTTCGAAGTATAAAAGCATGTAATTTAAAAGATTTTCTGGAATGTAAAAGATTTGAAATATAAAGAAATCGTTTAAATGCAAGAAATCAGTAAAATGACTTTGAATGAGAAAGTATTCGAATGATAAAAGCATGAAGATAAAGGCATGAAATATACAAAAGTTTCTGAAATGTAAAAGATTTGAAATGGAAAGAAAGCATTTAAATGAAAGAAATCAGTAAAAGACTTCGAATGAAAATACTTTAATGTAAAGGCTTTTGAATGAATTTGACATGAAGATAGAGGATAAACTGGACATGATAAAGAGTTTTGCTTAATCATAAATATTTGGTGTTATCATACGTACATTGTTCGAGCATTCGTTTCCCTAGCCATGTGGTATTTTGAATGTTTACTGAATTTTGTACAATAGATATGACACACGAAATCCTAACGCTAAGACTTCTATTTATACTACTTCGACCATAACGGTCTTGCTATAAGATTCTGCCACGTTCAGAACATGCAAAGCAATGCCCCTCTCTAGCTTCCACGCGTCTTCGAATGCTCCAGCGCGTATATTTTAAATTTCGAACATCCCGCTTGGGTTTGAATTTTAAATGTTTTGGCACTCTTCGCTTCGAACTCATTTCTTGGACACAACCTTGTTACCATTTCGAGACTTCTTTGAATATATCCCCATAACTGTCACTCGAAGCTCCGAGCTTTGACATTCCCATTCGAAGCACTGCTTTTACCATTTCGAAACATGACATCTTGCTTTATTCCAACGAAACACCCAACTTGCTTTGTTTCGAACTGTATCATCAAAATCTTCAGCCAACAAAATGCCCCTTTAAAATATGTATTTCGACCCTTTGAGAAATACTTATTTTAAATATATATGCAAGATTTTGATGTGACCTTTGAGTAATTGCAACATTTATTGTGTATGACTCCAGTCACGTCAATCACGACGCCTTTCAGATTCCTTAACCGTCCTGAACCATTTCACAACATGGTGCAGTTATAAAAACAATGATTATTATTTAATCACGCCTATTACCAATATCAACTTTTACGCCACCTCCTTCTCAAACCAATCCACGACTCCCACGTATCTTAATCTTACTCAGTGGATGTTTAAACTTCCACACTATAAAAACCCATCAACTTAGTCTTTTATTTTTCTTTTCACATTCTGAATCTTTTCTTCCTCTCTTCTCACCGAAACCCTAAAAACTTCCAACAACCTTCAACAATGTCTTCTTCAACATCATCCCAACTGAAAAAAGCTTCCAAAAAGAAAGGAAAGAACACAGGAACCATAATGGAAAGCAAGGTTGGCACCTATCAAGGTCAATCTGTGCTTATCCCTCAGATGATTTCCAAAGAGAAGGAAATGCTCTACGTATCTCAGGTACTAATTCCCACTAACGCCGCTGGCAAGAGGTTTGCTCTAATGGGCCCTCTTACAGTCTTTGAAATCTTAAAAGATACCAGAAAAATTTTCCCTGTTTGTTATAATTTTAAACCTTTGTTTAATAAAATGGATACCCCTAAGACAGGCGAGTCTTCTGATTCGACAACCGTGGAAACTCCAATCATTCCCCCAAAGGACCCTTTTGTGCTAGATTATGTAAAGAGTAATTTTAAACCATTTCGATCCTGTCCCACCTCTGACGCAGCTTACCACAACTGGTTTACCAAAGTAGAAGCCAAGAAATCCCAGCAATGGGAGGAATTAGGCATTTACAACTTGATTAAATTATCGAAACCAGGCTTCACCTATAGCCATCCATTATTATTTGCGTCCTTATATTTCTGGGACAGTACCTACAACACCTTCCACCTCCCTGGGGGAATGATTACACCCACCTTTTTTGACATAGCAGCCATTACTGGTTTGTACCCAGTAGGAGAAACATACATTCCTGACAATGAAGAGCACTCGAGCATTATTGACTTTGAATTCAAATTAGCCAGCTTTTCAAAGTTCATTAGCCACTACCACACTGAAGGAGATAGTGTGTCGGATGTGGAACACATTGCTTTCCTTACCTGATGGTTATCAAGGTATGTATTCTGCAGCAGGTCCCTACAGGTAGCCAGCAGGTTCATCCCTCTAGCTAGAGATTTACATGAGAATCGGAGGGTGTGTTTAAGTGAACTGTTACTTGTTGATCTCTACGAAAGTTTAAGATCAGTTGTTTCGAGTTTGAAATCTCACACTCCCAAAAACATCCTGCTAGCTGGCCCCTTCTGGTTACTCCAGTTATGGCTTAATGCCATGTTTGAACCTTCACTATCAACTGCTAATACTATTGTGGAACAAGATCCGGAGATAACGGACAGAATCATTGAAGGTACTAGGCTGCGAAGACTTACCCCAAACGATGACAAAGATGACTTCAAAGTTCTCTTCTCAAAATACATAATGATCTTCTCCAAGAGACACAAATTCGAAGAGACCATGGCGCCCTTTGCCTCAAGGACTCATGGGCCATCATGATATTTGGAAAGCCTTTTTGCTTCCCAGATTAATCTCCTCACGAATCACTCTTGCTAAGAACCAAATTTTCCTTTTTGCTTATCAACCCAATTTCGTTTCTAGACAATTTGGCCTGTGCCAACTAATCCATGAACCCCTGTTCCAAACAGAAAGTGCCATCACCTCTGGGAGAACCTTCAAAGCAAGAGAAGCCAAACTACAACAGGAACAATATCAAGGCTTCGCCCACTTTGAACTAATATCTTTCGAACCTACACACCTCACAGCAAAGGGTTTTCTGGAATGGTGGACAAAGTTCTACCAATCTTGTATGTTCGATACCCTTTCTATTCAACAGAAACTAACTGATGCGTTCGATGTGCAGGTACACTCCAGAAAAGGTATGTTCACTCATGCCAAAGAGATTAGGGCTTTTCAAAATTATTTCGAAACCACCTACGATCCCACACACTTGGAATCCACTGTGCATCAAGCTGCTAAGACCTTGAAGGAAAAATTTACAGAAAAAATTTCTAAACTCAAACTTCCTTCAGGGTTGTCACCTGAGGATAGGTATAGGTTGGCATTCGAAATGGATCCACCTAAATTTCCTAGATTGCCTACCTCAGAACTGGCTCTGGCTTGGTTTCCTCCATACCCTTGGTGGTTCACTTGCAAAGAAATGTTCAAATATCTTCAAAAGAAACCAAAGCCATCTGAGACTGTGACATGGGCTCGTCATTGGCTCCACGATTTCCCAGGACATCTTCGCTATGACCTTTCTACCATGTCAATTAAATCTGATCAAGGCGCAGGTGCGAATGCTTGGGAAAATCCCAAATGTTTCTCAAATTCTACATTTTTAACTTTTGCCTTAATTGTTTCGATTTTCAGCCATCAGGATAAAGACTGCTGCTTCAAAGTCTAAAGAGGGAAGCGCCTCCCAAACATCTGTCGAAACCATTGATAATGTGACTCTATCCAAACCAACAACAACTGCTGCAACAACAACAACACCACCAGTAATAACCACTGCTCCAACTCCACAGGTAATCAATTAGCCTTGATGTTTTGAATACACTAATGTTTCATGATTTGGATCTAACTCATGTTTAAATCTTTTCAGACTAATAAACTCCCACCAACCACTCCAAAGAAAAGAAAAAAAAAACACTACTGGGAAGGATCCCAATGCTGGAGGGAATTCACCGGCTGCTTCGAAGAAGAAGCAGAAGAAGGAAATTTCCAAAAGTGCTGCACCAACTGGTATCTCTGGACTCGATTCCAGAGATGCTGCTCCCTCAACTAAATCCAACAATCCACCTTCGACCTCCAACGTAATGTTGGAACATATAGATAGCAACCTCTCTTCTGAGAGTCCACAGGTAAATTGAACTCTAATTTTTAACAAAATAATTATTCATTACCTTGGTGCATGATCTTAATATTCTTTGCCTCTGTAGGACATTTTGAACCCAGCTCTTACCACTTCGACTTCTCCATCGAAAACTGCTGCTCCCATCAACTCTTCTCCTCAAGGGGACTCTAGTAACCTGGTACAAAATAAAGGATCCTCCAACATGGAGGTTCTGACTGGGGCTTCAGAGCAGCAAGATGACCAGAGTACTTCTCCCCCTCTGAAAGAAACGAATGAAGCAACGCTTCATGAATCTGTAGAGACTTTACAAAAAACTTCTCTTCAAAAGTCCCCTCTTGAAACCCTTCAAGAGAATCCAAAGGACATTCATACTGAAGGAGAGAAGGCTGATTCTGATCAAGGAAACGAAGAATCTGCAGAGGAAGGGTCTGAGGAAGAAGATGCCCACGATGGTTCGACTGCTGGAACAGAGTCAGATGCAAATAGCAGTGAAAACGATGATATCGAAGTGGTGGATCTGGTTGATAATGAAGAAGGCAATGAGCGGGAAACGAGTGAAGGCGACGGTGACGCGACCAATAAACCCATGGAAGTCGAAATGGATGTGACTCCCTTGCGCGTGGAACTTCCTCAATCGTCTCAAGCTCGAATGACTGAAGAGGAGCTAGCCCTCCTAAGACGAAATGACCCAATTGGGTACATGAAGGCGAAGCTAACTTAAAGGGATATTCCTCTTGCTAGGGCTGGCACTAGTTCGACTAGCAATCCGTTGCCCACAGATGATAGAATTGTACTCCTTAACAGAATTAGGAGAACAATCCTTGATGTGGACTTGTTCGAAGTGCTCAAACAGGATAGTACAGCTTGTTATACCATGAAGGAGCTACTTACACAAGTCAACCTCGCTACCTGCTCTTTGCCAGTTAGCACTATCTTATTCGACCTTCAATCTCTGTTAGATAATGTGACTGGGTGTCTTCTCCAAGATGAATTTGCTACCAGAAAGGTCCAAGAAAAACGAACTGCAATGGACGCTGCTTATGAGCATGCTTCGAAGCTCTCTCAAGAAGCTGAAGATCAAGCCATGCATCTAAAGCAAGCAAAAATCGAATATGAAGCTCGAGCTGAGTCCATTCTTCTCTGGGAAAAGCAAATTCAGGAACTTCAACAGAAGGTTAAGGAGGCTCAAGAACAAAAATTTGCCTACGAAACCAATACTGCTGGCAACCAGTTCGAAGAGCTCCTCAACAAAGGACTTGCAGAAATGGAAACCGCAGAACAACTCAAGGGAGAAGTGGCTACCTTAGAGGGAGCAAGACGTTTTACTCAACAAAGGCTTGAGTCTTTTCGAAGTACCTTTAACAGATTGAAGAATAATGTCTATTTTTAAATCTTAGTTTTAATTAGTTTTGTAATTTGGTTTTGGTCTGTAATATCTGAACAGCGCCATTTTGGCAATCCCATATTACCATTTTGGCATTCCTTTATGATGTTTTGACTACGTTGTTATTATTCGAATCTCCTGCAGGCGTGGCTTATATTTCTTTAAATATTTCCCATTAACCTTTAGGATTCGCTTATCATCAACCAATTCTTCGATTTCATATGCATTGTTTGAAAATATCTTTATTATTCGAAAAGGTCCTTCCCAATGAGGTGACCATTTACCTAACATTTTATTTTTCTTGTCCATGGGCAATATGACTTTCCAGACTAAGTCATTAATAGTGAATGCTTTTCCTTTCACCTTTTTGTTATATGCCCTGGCTACCCTTTCCTTTTGTCTCATCAGGATTTTTAATGCATGCAACCTAACTTCATCCAACTCAACTAACTCATTCATCATCATCTCCCAATATAATGCAGCTGGAATTTCGTTCTGTCTTTGAATTCGAACTGATTGTAGATGAATTTCTATTGGCAGAACTGCATCATGACCAAACGTGAGTTAGAAAGGTATGGTGTTAGTAGCTTCTTTAGGAGATGTTCTACATGCCCATAGTATTTGGTCCAAAGTTTTGTGCCAGTTCCTTGGCTTTTTCCCAATATGTTTCTTGATTAACCCTATTATCACTTTATTAGCTGCTTCGACCTGACCATTTGCTTGAGCATAATATGGCGTTGATGTCAGTAATTTGAACCCCATCTCTTGAGCAAATTCTTGCATCTTTCTACCAGTAAACACAGAACCTTGGTCTGTGGTTATGCTCTCTGGCAATCCGAACCTATAGATAATTTGTTTCTGTATGAACTCAATAATAGAATTTTGATCAGCAACTATTAATGGTATTGCTTCGATCCACTTGGTAAAATAATCTATTCCTACCAAGATATATTTCTGTCCTTTAGACGAAGTAGGATTTATTTCTCCTATTAAATCCAATGCCCATCCTCTGAAGGTCCATGGTTTAATGATTGAGTGCAACTCACTTGCAGGGGCATGTTGAATCCCTGCATGCTTCTGACATTCTTCACACCCTTTAGCAAAGTCTATACAATCTTTGAGCATGCTGGGCCAATACATGCCATATCGAAATAACAACCATTTCATTTTATGACCTGCTTGATGTGCCCCACATGCCCCATTGTGGACTTCTGACAATGCTAAGTATGCCTCACTTTCTCCTAGGCATTTCAGTAATACGCCTTCTTGAGTCTTTTTGAACAATTCGTTTCCCATGAGGACATATGATAATGCTCTATATTTTATCTTCCTATCAACATTCAAAGTTGGATTTGTTAAATAGCTCACAAGTGGACTTCGCTAATCTGCATCTGATAAGGTGTCTATGGCTAGCAATTCGAATCCTTGTTTCTCAGCATACCCTAACTTTATACTGTCTAGATCTGATGGTATGAATCTAGTAGCCATAACTCTACCTCTTAATTCGACCAGATCCTCAAAGTTTTTGGCAGAAACTTTATAACCTGAAGCCAACTGTGCTAAGTCATTTTCTTCTTGGTTTTCTATTCTTGGTATATGTTGAATATCCATGTATTTGAATTTTTTAAGTAGCCTGTTAATTATGACGAAGTATATCATCAGATTTTCCTTTATGCATTTGTACTCCTTTGTTATTTGCTTGACCACTAACTCTGAGTCTCCTTTAATTTCGACTCTAGTTGCCCCCAATTCCAACAAAGCTTCAAGTCCAACAATAAGCGCTTCATACTCAGCTTCGTTGTTCGAGCAACGAGGACCATCTAATTTATACTTGAATTTTGTTGGAATTCCTTCAGGAGAAATTTTAAGGACCCCAACACCACTACCATTCATGTGGGTCGAACCATCAAAGTATAATTTCCATGGTTGCATTTCAACATAACTCATGACAGTCTGTTCAACCAATGAATGGTCCACAATGAAATCAGAAATCACTTGGCCTTTCACAGCTTTTAAAGGCATGAAAGTCAAAGAATATTCTGTTAAGGCTAAAGCCCATTTACCAACTCTACTATGCATTATTGGTTTCAAAATCATATGTTTAATAACATCGAAATGAGATGAAACATAAACATCAACAGGCTTTATATAATACTTAAGTTTAATACAAGAAAAGTACAAACAGAGACATAGTTTTTCTATATTGCTATATCTAGTCTCTGCATCATTCAATATTCTACTTAAATAGTATATGGCTCTTTCGATGCCATTGCTATCTTCTTGCGCTAACATACTACCTATACTAACTTCGGAGGCAGATATGTACAATCTCATGGGCTTTCCCCATGAAGGTGGAGACAAGATGGGAGGCTGAGAGAGATATCTTTTTATCTTGTCAAATGCCTCCTGATGGGCTTCGTTCCACTCGAAGGCTTGGCCTTGCTTCAAACGAAGCAACGGAGAGAAAGCTTGGGTTCTTCCACTCAGATTCGAAATGAACCTTCTGAGAAAGTTAATCTTCCCTAGCAAAGATTGCAGCTCCCTTTTTGACGTAGGTGCTTTCGTCTCCATTATGGCTTTGGTTTTATTTTGGTTGATCTCAATTCCTTTTTTGTGAACCATAAAGCCAAGGAAATCTCCAGCCTGCACAAATAATCTTAATGACTATTATTTAATCTCTCTGGTAACTTGCAGGATCGACTAGATTGATCTTATGGTGTATTGGTCATTTGGATAATTCTCATTGTAGAACTGATATTCATGTTTGGTGTTTAGATTGTTGTGTAGGTGTTCAACTTACTTCGATTACTCTATTAAAGATCTAATGACATGATCAAGTGAATACGTTCGAAACTAAATTGCATGAATAAAGGTTCAATTGTAAAGACATGTAAGACTGCAAAAAGACAAGTAAATAACTTCGAAGTATAAAAGCATGTAATGTAAAAGATTTTCTGGAATGTAAAAGATTTGAAATATAAAGAAAGCGTTTAAATGCAAGAAATCAGTAAAATGACTTTGAATGAGAAAGTATTCGAATGATAAAAGCATGAAGATAAAGGCATGAAATATACAAAAGTTTCTGAAATGTAAAGGATTTGAAATGGAAAGAAAGCATTTAAATGCAAGAAATCAGTAAAAGACTTCGAATGAAAATACTTTAATGTAAAGGCTTTTGAATGAATTTGACATGAAGATAGAGGATAAACTGGACATGATAAAGAGTTTTGCTTAATCATAAATATTTGGTGTTATCATACGTACATTGTTCGAGCATTCGTTTCCCTAGCCATGTGGTATTTTGAATGTTTACTGAATTTTGTACAATAGATATGACACACGAAATCATAACGCTAAGACTTCTATTTATACTACTTCGACCATAACGGTCTTGCTATAAGATTCTGCCACGTTCAGAACATGCAAAGCAATTCCCCTCTCTAGCTTCCACGCGTCTTCGAATGCTCCAGCGCATATATTTTAAATTTCGAACATCCCGCTTGCGTTTGAATTTCAAATGTTTTGGCACTCTTCGCTTCGAACTCATTTCTTGGACATAGCCTTGTTACCATTTCGAGACTTCTTTGAATATATCCCCATAACTGTCACTCGAAGCTCCGAGCTTTGACATTCCCATTCGAAGCACTGCTTCTACCATTTCGAAACATGACATCTTGCTTTATTCCAACGAAACACCCAACTTGCTTTGTTTCGAACTGTATCATCAAAATCTTCAGCCAACACCCCCCTCCCATAATAATTGATGTAATAGCTTGGTTTATTTTACGCAATTTATTGCTTTCATATACCATGTTTAGTAAATTAGGGTTTGCATGACAAGAACAAAAACAAAACAAATAGAAAAAACCTAATGCAAGACAAAAGCATGAAAAATGACACACTTTGCACACAAGCACCCTTAGGGTTTCACCCACTTGGTTGCCTATAATAAAATGGCCATGTTACACATGTGAAGTATCGTGGCAAAACAAAACAAATAAAAGATCATAGTCCCTCGATGACGCTATCAAAAGGTTGCCTAAACAAAATGATCTTGGTCCCTCAAAAAATTGCTAAGATACTTGGCAACATTGCTATCATGGTCATACGATGGCCCACGCCCGTCCCGTTTACATCCAAAGATAGGGTTGCTTACCAAATCAATGGTAAGTCAACAATGTCAAAGGAATAAAAATGCACAAGAAAGATATTTGAGTAGGTAGATAGCTTCTAGTTACTTGTTCCATTTCAAAACAATCCTTGCTATTTTCAAAAACAAACACACACACACATTTCAAAACATCTTACAAAACATTGAAAACATTTTCAAAAGACAAACATCTTTGTATACATTCTTACGAACGAGAATCATTACAAAGATTGCCTAAAAGAATGGCCTCTTTTACAAAATATTTTCAAAATCACACCAAACACCATTTCAAGCAAAGCAAAGCAAGTGATCTAAACAAGTAACTAAGATCCCATGGAAAACCATGGATGAAAAGGGTGCTAGCACCTTCCCTTTTCATAATCTGCCCCCCGAACTCAAGAAAACATCTCAAAGGTCTTTCCTGTGCTTTTTTACCTTTCCTTTTGGATAAAAGAAAAGTCGGTGGCGACTCTTGCTAACTGCGACATTTGCAAACACAAACGCAAAACCTCAAGTCAGTTCTCCCACCACATCACAGAACTGGAGACTCTGCTGGGAACATTCTAAAAGTGGGGTTACCTTAGGGTTTAGATCACCTTTATTTGCTTACAATTTGTTTGACTTATTTGCTTTACAATTATGGTTCTTTGTTTGGGTTTGAATCCTCCACCCGGATTTGGGAAACATTATAGGTAAATAGCAATACATTGTGGAAACTGTGCGGGGTATACTGACATGGTCTAAGCAATAGCTATATTAGTGCGAAAAATTTGTGGGTACCGGTAGCCTTTGAGTCAATCAAAGATAATACGCGGCCGCTGAGTGATGTCATGAAGCACTAATGAACTTCTAGAACCTTTACTTGACCAACTTGGCCTTTTAGGATGTAGTGAGATAACCAGCTTTGGTGTAGTCCGAAGTTGGTAGATACTCGATACTACACTTATTGAGGGTTGGTTTCTTGGAATATTTTGGTCGCCAATAAAGAGGCTTGAACTGAAACAATGAACAAGGAAACAATCCAGTGATATTGAGCTCCTTAGAACCCGGTTACTATTTTTAGGACAGGTTGAGCCAACTAAACTTCAAGAGGGTACTTACCTATGAAACCCCATGCAAGCCTAAACTACGAACTTGTTTGATTTGTTTGTACATATATACTTGTGCATAACATCATGGACATCATGAACATCACATGCATTCACTAACCATTTCAAGGATTTTGGAGATTCATCTTTGTTCTTGTTTTGTAGGTTATGGATTCACTTCACAGGAAAACTATCCAAATCAACCTTGTAAGAATTCCTCCACAACTCAAGGAGCTAGCTTCAAGGATTCCTGAGAACTCTCCATTCACCAAGAGACATGGCCGTCTACTCAACTTGGTCACTTCCAACACAGAGGAGGATATGATGAAAGTTCTCTTCCAGTTCTTTGACCCTTTGTATCATTGCTTCACATTTCCTGACTATCAACTTGTGCCCACTTTGGAAGAATTCTCTCAACTTCTGAGGATTCCTATTATCAATAAACTTCCATTCAACGGTACGGAAAGAGATCCAAAGCCAGAAGAGATTGCTCAAACCCTGCACTTGCACTCATCTGATGTCACAACTCATTGGGAAACTAGAAGTGGTGTCAAAGGCTTCTTAGCAAAGTTCTTATTTGAGAAGGCCCAAAGATGTTGGCATTCCCTAGACTTGCAAGCTTTTTAGGAGATCGTAGCTCTTCTCATCTATGGGATGGTCTTGTTCCCTAATCCTGACCAACTCATAGATGTAAACACTGTCAAAATCTTCATGTCTCGTAACCCGGTGCCTACATTGCTTGGGGATATCCTACACTCTTTTCACACTCGTACAATGAGGAAAACAGGTGTTCTCATGTGTTGCACTCATCTCCTAGCAAGATGGTTAATTTCTCATCTTCCCCAATCATTCTTGAAGAATGAGCAAGGTTTGAGGTGGTCACAAAGGTTAATGACACTTAACCATTCAGATATTCATTGGTGTTCTCGATCCAAAGAGAATGTTATCATTGTTGACCGTTGTGGGGAATTTCCTAATGTCCCTCTACTTGGCATTAGGGGAGGCATCACCTACAACTATTGCTTAGCTCTAAGACAGTTTGGTTATGCCCGAAGGGATGGCCCACATGATATGCTGATTCAAGGATTGGTTTTCGACTACGACAACGACGATCAAAGACTCCGTCAGAGATTCATCCGAGCTTGGAGGATGCCAAACAAGGTGGATAGCAAGACTTTGGGACATAAGAATTCCATCCCTCTTGAGTCTTACCTCAAGTGGGTACGAACCCGCGCTCAAAGTCTTATGATGCCTTACCCCTCCATTCTCCCAGTGATTATAGAGCCTGTTAAGGAAGGAGTAGTTCCATACACTATCCGGCATCCTGACATGCCAACATCACTCGAAGATCTACAAAGGGATTGGATACATCTCAAGGGAGAGCGCGATACTTTTGAAGCCCAATTCTACGCAAGCGAGAAGAAGGTTTTGGAACTCACTCGGCTACTTCACGAAGAGCAGACTCTCAATACCTACATTGCACCAAAGAGGATGTGCAACGTCTTTTTACCTTAGAGTTTTGTATTATTTTGCCCAAGGGGCATTGATGTACTCACAATTCTATCTTATTAATATGATGTGTGTTTCTTTTTTGTTTAAAACAAATTTGAATTTCTAAATCCTTGAAAGCATTTCCTGAATACATATCATTCATCATGAGCATAAACAGGTCTTTGCAACAAGTTTCCTCATTTCTCTACTATTTATTTCAGTACGATGGATCTCGAACAAACGGTCAAAGATCTGCAAGCTCGGAACTCACAATTTCAATAGTTACTCATGACCTTAGCCAAGGGGAAGGAGGAGCTGAAGACTTTGCTAGAAAAAGAAAAAGATAAAAAGAAGAAGAAGCTAGCTGGTGTGGTTATCATGGGCAGAAGATTTCAGGGACAAGCCAGAAGGACCTTAGAATTTCCAACAACATCTGGAGAAGGGAAAAGAAAAGGAAAAGGAACGGCAGTACCATCAGATTCTAAAGAAGAAGAAGAGGAAGAAGAGGATTACTCTGAACAACAATACCCTCCGGCTGATGACAAGTATAAACACCTTGAAGAGCGACTAAGCGCTATGGAAATCCAGAGAGTACCAGGGCTAGATTTTGAGGAGTTAAGGCTGGTGTCAGGAATTGTAATCCCGCCAAAGTTTAAAGTGCCACTATTTGCCAAGTATGATGGGGTGTGTTGCCCTAAAATGCACCTCAGATCATATGTCAGGAAGATTCAACCACACTCTACTGACAAAGACTTATGGGTCCACTTTTTCCAAGACATTTTATCAGCAACGCAACTTGATTGGTTCTACCAGTTGGAAAGGGATGAAGTCCACAATTGGGAAGACCTGGCCGCCGCTTTCTATAAATAGTATCAATACAACACCGACTTGGCGCCTACCCGTACTCAGCTTCAGAGTATGGCCATGGCTTCCAATGAGGGCTTCAAAGATTACGCGCAAAAGTGGAGAGACCTAGCCGGAAGGGTGCAACCCCCTCTATCTAAGAGGGAGTTGGTGGAAATGTTCTTGGGAACTCTATCAGGTCCTTTCTTCAATCATTTGATTGGGAGCTCCTCTGTAGGGTTTACTGAATTGATTTTAACTGGCGAGAGGGTAGAGGCTGGTATAAGAAGTGGGAAAATTCAAAAGGACGCGTCTGCCTCAACAGCTGTGAAAAATCCCTTCACGGGAAGAAAGGAAGTATTTGTTGTCTATTCACAGAGGAATCAGGGAAGAACTGAGCGCCGACCAATGGTGGGGGCCGTTATGATTCCGAAGCCTACATCAGACCAGCCAAGAAATAATCAGCAAAGGGTAGAAAGGCCAGTTCGGAAATTTACCAAGATTAACATGACTCCAGCTCAAGTTCTACCACATCTCTTGAAGTTGAATCTGGCCACTTTAAAAGAGGCCCCAAAGAATCCTAATACAGCGTCTCTACATTACCATCCCAACGCCAGATGCGCGTACCATTCTGAAAGTCCAGGGCACGACACCAACAACTGTTGGGCTCTGAAGAATAAGATTTAAGACCTGATAGATGCGAAGGAAGTTGAGTTTGAAGTGCCTGAGAATCCAAATGTTATTTCCGCTCCGATGCCGAGGCATGGTCACAATGCCAACGCTATTGAAGAAGACTTGTTTGTTGCTACCGTGGATGAACTGTTAACTCTGCTCCCGACTATTAAGTTGAATTTGTTGAAAGCTGGTATTTTCCCAGGTTGTGACCAAGACTGCCATGCTTGTCTATCCTCATCATTTGACTTCCCTCTGTTGAAGAAAGGTATCCAACAACTGATGGATAATCAAGAAATTCTGTTTGAGAATGCTCCCGTTTCACCCGTTCCAGTTAAAGAAGTTTTAATTATAACCATCTACGCCAATCCTTCCAGCTCCCCTAAAAGACCCGTTAGGATTACACCTGCTCCCGAAGACTACTCCGCTTAAGATTACAATGCCCGGGCCAGCCCCATACAAATCAGATAAAATGGTACCATGGTATTAAACAGGATGAACTGACTGCCGAAGAAGAAAGCTCCTAAGAGGACAATTCCGACATTAGCAATATTGTTGGAACTAGCAAGATCACCCACATTGGTAGGATCTTCTCTCCAGAGATTGCTCCTCCAACAACAGTCTTTGGACCCGTGGTCGTTCCGAAGATTACCTCTGCACCAGTGATTATACCTGCAAGTGTACTTACCGATAAAGACAACATAATTCCTATCCCTACTTCCACTACTGAGAATAAAGGAAAGAACGTTCAAGAGGAGCCTGTCCAGACGAAGGCTCAATCACTAGCTATTCTTGAAACATCCAAGAAGGAGATGGAAGAAATCCTGAGGATAATTAAAAAGAGTGATTATGATGTGGTTGAACAACTAGGGCAGACCCCTTCCAAGATCTCTATGCTAGCCCTGCTGCTGTGCTCTGAAGCACATGTCAAAGCTTTGGTAAAATTTATGAAGACAGCTCATGTGCCGCAAGAGACGTCTGCTGACCAGTTCCAGGACTGTGTGGCCAGTTTGACAGCTGATAATTTCCTGGGCTTCTCTGACGCTGACTTGACACCCAGAGGGAGAAAACATAACGAGGCATTACATGTCTCAGTGGAGTGCAGAGGGACAACCCTAGCTCATGTCTTGGTTGATATTGGATCATCTTTGAACGTCTTGCCAAAGAAAGCCCTTGATAGATTGGATTATGAGGGGCTGACTTTAAAACCCAGCAACATAGTTGTGAGAGCTTTTGATGGTTCAAAGAGGATGGTCCACGGGGAGGTGGACATCCCAATAAAGGTGGGAACCCAGGTTTTCAACTCAACCTTCTATGTGATGGACATCCGTCCTTCTTATTCCTGTCTGTTGGAACGCCCCTGGATCCACAATGTCGGAGTTGTCACCTCCACCTTGCATCAGATGCTGAAGTACCCCGTCCAAGGGAGGATCATAACTGTCCATGGGGAGGAGGAGTATATGATTAGTCATCTGAGTTCCTTCTGATATGTGGAGTTAGATGGGGAGTTCATTGAGATGCCTTTCCAACATTTTGAAGAAGTCTCTCCAGAAGTAGCGACGACCAAGGCGGTATCCTTGATTCCTAAGATCACAAGACCTCCACCTCGGATGTCATCTCTAAAGGATGTAAGGGAAGTAGTAGAAGAAGGGGGTGCACAATATGGGGGCAGCTTCCAGACATTTCGTACAAATCAGACAAGTTTGGCTTGGGGTTTACTTTGACTGCTCAGAAGGTTGTGCATCGTGCCCGTGCCGAAGGGCCACCTGTGAAGATTAGTCATTAAGGGGTCAATGCAGTGGAGGACAGTGAAGAAGTTGGCAGCTTGGAAGATTGGATATTTCCTACTGTCAGCGGAGGACTTCACAACTGGGAAGCCAAAGACTTCATCCCGATAACTTTCATATCTCAGTAATTTATCTTTTACATTTCTGTTGGACTTGTAATAATTCACAAACAATTCATACATTTTCAACCTTGTGTCTTACCCGAGGAACATCGGTCCACTTGTAAGGGTTTTTATTTCATTTTCATATGTCATTCAATGAATCATGGACGCTTTTTCATATATAAACCTTTTATGCTCATTGTCTTTCTTTTACATTTTATTGTTTTAAGATGGCTATACCCTTACACACACCCACACTCACAAATACAGGTACCCTTCCATTCCGGATCCCATGGGTAACGATACTGCTATAGCCTTCAGTGACTCTGAATATCTGATCTACCAAGCCGAATACGAAGGTGAGGAAGATTGTGAGGTGCCAGGGGAATTGGCCATACTACTACAGCAAGAGGAAGGAGATATTCAGCCTCATGAGGAGCTATTGGATAAAATTAACTTGGGAACCGAGGAAGATAAAAAGGAAATCAAAGTGGGTGCCAATCTAGAGCCGAGTGTCAAGGAGCGCCTAGTTCAGCTATTTCATGATTATGTTGAGATCTTTGCCTGGTCATACGAAGACATGTCGCGACTCGATACAGACATCGTGGTACATTGTCTACCCACAAGAGAAGACTGTCCACCAGTGAAACAAAAAGTCCGCCGCATGAGACCTGACATGTCAGAGAAGATCAAAGCAGAAGTTATGAAACAGTTCAATGCTGGATTTCTGGCTGTTACTTCTTATCTTCAATGGGTGGCCAACATTGTTCCCGTGCCTAAAAAGGACGGCAAAGTGAGAATGTGCGTGGATTATAGAGATTTAAATAGGGCCAGCCCTAAAGATGACTTTCCACTTCCACACATCGACATCCTAGTTGACAACACAGCCCAACACAAAGTATTTTCTTTCATGGACAGATTCTCAGGCTATAACCAGATCAAAATGGCACCTGAGGACATGGAGAAAACTAATTTTGTCACACAGTGGGGTACGTTCTGCTACAAAGTGATGCCATTCGGACTGAAGAATGTTGGGGCAACCTATCAATGCGCCATGGTAGCTTTATTTCATGATATAATACATCATGAGATAGAGGTCTACGTAGATGACATGATAGCCCGATCACAAACTGAAGAAGAACACCTTGATCACTTGCAAAAGCTGTTTGTCAGATTGAAGGAGTACAAGCTCAGGTTGAATCCAAACAAGTGCACATTCGGAGTCCGGTCCGGTAAACTCTTAGGTTTCATTGTTAGCAACAAAGGCATCGAGGTTGATCCTGCCAAGGTTAAAGCGATACAACAAATTCCTGCTCCTCGCACTGAGAAGGAAGTCAGAGGTTTTTTGGGACGCCTAAACTACATTGCCATATTCATTTCTCACCTAACGTCTACTTGTGAACCAATCTTCAAGCTGTTGAAGAAAGATCAAGTAGTCAGATGGAATGATGAATGTCAGATTTCGTTCGATAAAATCAAGGAGTATCTACTAGAGCCTCCTGTCTTGATGCCACCCGTCGAGGGTAGACCGTTAATCATGTATTTGACCGTCTTAGAGAATTCAATGGGGTGCGTACTGGGGCAGCATGACGAGTCTGGCCGAAAAGAGCACGCCATTTATTACCTAAGCAAAAAGTTTATCGATAGTGAAACCAGATATTCACTGCTCGAGAAAACTTGTCGCGCTTTGGTATGGGCTGCTCACCGGCTAAGACAGTATATGTTAACTCATACCACTTTGCTGATATCTAAGATGGACCCGATAAAGTACATCTTTGAGAAGCCTGCTTTGTCTGGGAGGATAGCTAGATGGCAGATGATCTTAACAGAATACGACATACAGTACACTAACCAAAAATCTATAAAGGGCAGTGTGCTAGCTGATCATATGACCCATCAAGCTGTAGAAGATTATCAATCCATGAAGTTCGACTTCCCTGACGAAGACATCATGACGGTAGACAACTGCGAAGAAATCAGGCCATATGACGGACCTGAACAAGGATCCCAATAGACCCTGTACTTTTATGGGGCATCCAATGCACTTGGTAATGGTATCGGCGTTGTGCTCATGTCTCTAGAAGGATTCCATACTCCTTTCACCGCCAGACTTTGCTTCAACTGTACGAACAACATGGCAGAGTACGAAGCATGCATCTTTAGTCTCAAGGCTGCCATAGACTTGGGAATCAAATCTTTAGATGTGTTTGGGGACTCAGCTTTGGTCATCAGTCAGATCAAAAGAGAGTGGGACACTAAGAATCCAAACCTTATCCCTTACAAAGAACATGTTTTGACATTGCTACCACATTTCGAGCAGATTACCTTCGAGCACTTCCCGTGAGAAGAAAATCAGCTAGCAGATGCTCTAGCTACAATGTCATCTATGTTTAAACTTAATTGGGATAACGAGGCTCCCCGGATCTCCATTGAGCGGATGGACGAACCAGCACACTGTCACGAGATTAATACCGAAGAAGTAGTGGACCAGTCGTGGTTTCATGAAGTCAAAAGGTATCTCGAGGCTCAAGAATATCCAGAAGGAGCTTCAGTCAATGACAAAAATTTATTAAGGAGATTCTCATCTAAGTTCTTCCTAAGTAATGGCATCCTGTACAAGCGTAATCATGATTCTATTCTGCTCCGTTGTGTGGACAAGATTGAAGCTGAAAAGATCATGGATGAATTGCATGAGGGTACCTTTGGCACTCACTCTAGTGGGCATACGATGGCAAAGAAGATTCTACGGGCAGGCTATTACTGGTCTACCATGGAAGCAAACTGCTATCAGCACTCCCGGACTTGTCATAAGTGTCAAATCTATGCAGACAATGTGCACGTGCCTCCAGTTCCCCTAAATGTCTTAACAGCTCCTTGGCCCTTTGCTATGTGGGGAATCGACATGATTGGGGAGATCAAGCCTATAGCCTCCAATGGACACTGCTTCATTCTGGTAGCCATTGACTATTTCACCAAGTGTGTCGAAGCAGCTTCCTTCGCATTCGTTACTAAGAATGTTGTTGCCCGCTTCAACAAGCAGAATCTCATTTGCCAGTACGGTATCCCCGAAAGGATCATCACTGATAACGGTACGAACCTTAACAATACTATGATCACTGCCTTGTGCGAGCAGTTCAAGATTCAACATCATAATTCATCTCCCTATCGGCCAAAGATGAATGGTGCAGTCGAAGTTGCTAACAAAAATATTAAAAAGATCATACAGAAGATGACATTCACCTACAAGGACTGGCATGAAATGCTACCATTTGCCCTCCACGGGTATCGTACCACGTCTCGCACATCAATTGGGGTAACACCTTATTCTTTGGTTTATGGCATGGAGGCTGTCTTGCCTATCGAGGTTCAGATTCCCTCTTTAATAATCATGAAGAATGCAGGTTTGAGTGAAGACGGTTGGATCCAGACCCGGCTTGATAAACTGAACTTGATTGATGAAAAGAGACTTACTGCTGTTTGCCACGGTCAAACGTATCAAAAACGGATGATCAAGGCTTTCAACAAGAACGTCAGACGCCAAGTATATCAAGTTGGAGATCTAGTGATCAAGCGCATCATCTTGCCATAAAGTGATCCCAGGTGCAAATGGACTCCTACCTACGAAGGACCATTTGTAATCAAAAACATCTTTTCTGGTGGGGCAATGATCTTAACCACCATGGACGGCGACGACCTGCCACACCCTGCAAACGCAGACATAGTCAAAAGATACTACGCATAAGAGACCCGCTAGGTTGACACACCTAGGCAAAACAAGGGCATCCCGGCGAACCAAAAAGGTTCGGGCAAAAATTAGGGATAAAATAAAAAAATCTGTACACCCGGCAAGTTGAAAACCCGAAAGGGCGACTTGGGCAAAAAAGGATTTCCCGGTGGACTGAAAACCTGAAAGGGCGGTCCAGGCAAAAGTTAGGGAATTAAAGCGTATGACTATGTCTCGTCGGATCACTTTAAGGACAATCTCTTCACTGACAAACTTTGAGCTTCTTATCAATTCAATCATCTTCGGACAAAGCAACGAATGGACAAGATATTCGGAGATACGAAGGCTATAGCAGAATGGGAACCCCATGGGATTATTACACATATAGCTATCTTTATTTGTATAAATTTTTCTTACTTTTATGACACTATCCTCTTACTAGGATGTATGTCTCCTTTGTACAAAATACTTATTCAAAGTAAATACAAAGATATCTCTTTCAAAGTACAGAAAACTATTTGCTTTTTTCTTTACACTTGTGTTTTTATTTGCAAAAACGTCCAATGATTCATTAATGAACATATGCATTTGAACATAATTATTGTTTACAAATAAACAGAGTGAAAAAGAACAATTACTGACAGATTGAAAGGATAGGAAAACGTCTTTAGGCTATTCCAGGAGAAATCCCTATGGTACATCATTAAGATCCCCAGTGGAGCTGAAACTTTTTAAGACCCCAACGGAGCCAAAATTCCAACTATCAATCCCCAGCGGAAACCATTCAGTTTCTCAAAATTCCCCATCAAGTTGTCTTGAAGCCTGAAATTCAACCAGATAACAGTTAACTTTTGTCTCTCCCCAACCTAGGATAATTCCCCAGTAGAGTGGCAGACGACCGAAACTCCTGAACCTTGTCCAAACAGGAATAAGTTTTCTTCCCCACAGAGTTTTTCTTTATTTCCTGCAAAACAAGGATTCCCATTGTGTAATCCCTAGTAGAAGTCATCAAAATTCTCTGGATTCCCCAAGCAGATTACTCAGGCAGTATATGGCATTGCTCGCAACAGAATTTTTGTCAATACTCCAACTTCAACAACATGAAGAATCCACATATCCTCAGCAGTCAAGGATTCATATCCTCAGCAATCAAGGATTTATTTTCCTCAGCATTCAAGGATTTATTTTCCTCAGCAATACAGCAAATCAGCTTACATGCGCATACATTACATCCATATATCATAAACATTGATAAAGTGCATATATTGCATCATACATTTCATGCAACATAACTTTGTGTTTTCAGCTAACATTTTACCCTTTTCAGGATAAGATTAACAACTACTGTTTAACAATATGCAATCATGATACAGTTCAGATACACTCTAGACACGGAAGTTATTTTGCTACTCATTCAGATTCAGATCTCAAATACAGTTTAGATACGCTTCAGACACGGAAGCTATTCTATACTCATTCAGATCCAACTTCAAGATATAGTTTAGATACGCTCCAGACACGAAAGCTATTCTACTACTCATTCAGACCTCAACTTCAAGATACAGTTCAGATACGCTCCAGGCACGGAAGCCATTCTGTTACTCATTCAGACTTCAACACCCAGATACAGTTCGGATACGCTCCAGATACGGATGACATTCTGATACTCATTCAGTTTTCAAATTCAGATACAGTACGGATACACTTCAGACACGGATGCTATTTTGTTTCTCATTCAGATTTCAAGTCTCCAAATACAGCTCAGATACGTTCCAGACGCGGACACCATTATGATACTTATTCTTCTGACTTACAACTTACAATTCAACAAAACATTCTTAGATGGCATCTACAAGCCCATCTCCAACAAAATTCTATCATCTCTCCAAATGGAATCTTTAATCCCATTCCCTCAACTACACTTTGACGAGTGCAAATTTATGGGCACTCTAGTGTCCAATCATCTTTTACCTTCGAGTCACGAACGGCAAAGCTCGCCAATCTAACCCTTCAGGTTCAAGAAGATTGAAAAGGGGCAGCTGTTGTACCCCAAAATTTTCCCTCTCATTTATCAAGATTTTTCTCACAAGACTTCTTGGACTCAAGACAAGACTAGGGTTTGGTCAGCTAAGACATCTCATCTTGCACTGATAACCCAAAACTAGGGATTGAGTTTGCACAAGTATTTTTGGACCATCGATGCTTCATGTGACTTTCATACATCATGTTGGACCCCTAAGATTGTTCATGTTAAGTTTCAAGCCTTGAACCACATTTTTTATTAGTCAATTCGACAGTTGACCTAAAAATCAATTGTATTGGGGAAAAAGTCAACCATGGTCAATTTACAGTCAAACTTCATAATTTTTTATCTACATCAACATTTTAGACTCATATGTACCATTTGATCAAGTTTGGATCACAACTTCTCAAGAAATTTGATCAAATCATCAAAAGGGCAAAATGGTCAAAATTAGGGTTTTGACTAAGAAAGGGCAATTTCTGATTTTTAACCTAGCCAATGACCAATTGGGTTTAAACATGATTTCAAGGTTTCAATGGAATCATCTTGACCTAATTACATGGTTCAAAAGATCTCAAGTTCATTGGATTGACAGATGAATTTTGCAGTCAACCGATCAAAAGTCAATTGTGCACTGAAAAGTCAAACTTTGACTTTTTGGTCAAAATCAAGTGCCAAGAGTCATAACTCATCAAGATATGTCAAAATATGAAACTTGTTCACCAAGAAAACCAATTTTGAAAATTAGGGTTTTGAATTTAAAAAATTTCATAACTTAGAATTTTTCTAAGTATGAAAATTTTCTTATTTTTTCCCAACTTTTCACCACTTTTTCACCATGATGCATTTTGATTCAAAGAAAACTTCCAACATGAAAGTTGTAGTCCTCCATGAAACCTACAACTTTTATTCACAAACTTTTCCCAAAAGATGCTTGGATCTCAAGTTATAAATTTGTGAATATAGGTCCATGAACTTCTTAACTTAGTGAAATTTTGCCCTAATTTAGGCAGGTTTTTGACCGAACTTCATGGACATTTTTCACCTAGTTCCAAGAGGTATCTCAAATTGAA
The DNA here is from genome assembly GCA_948472305.1 of Vicia faba. Taxonomy (NCBI): domain Eukaryota; kingdom Viridiplantae; phylum Streptophyta; class Magnoliopsida; order Fabales; family Fabaceae; genus Vicia; species Vicia faba. Next base: position 700,833,702 of record OX451737.1, read on the forward strand.
TTTCAAATATGTATTATAGAGAACATTTCAAGCTTTCCAAAATGTCCAAGAACTCTCTAAGATCATTTTTGTTTAGGGAGAATCGAAGAAGGGAAGTTGGCATTTTCTCACTTTTGTTCATGCCATTTTCACAAAGCATCAAGTTGCAAATCAGATCTATGTTGATTGTATCCTGCTTTATATGTCCTAAACTCACTTTACACTCCATAATTAAATGCAAACTCAGTTGACAAAGGCATTATCTTTGCTTTTGAAGCATTGTACAAGAGATAATTCCATTTTAGGCATAAAGGTTACAATGTGATTTTCATAAAGGGCAACTTTTGCAACTTTGTCAATCTTGAGCATTGAACCTGTCCCTTTGGTACAAGCAACTTCTACAGGTTTCAAGCAATGTGTACCAACTCTTATCAGCTCTCAAACCAGCTAGTACAAGCATGTTAGCATTGGTCACTTCACTTTACTTAAGATGCAAGAAAGGTTTCCAAAAGGTCAGAACTTGTACAACTAGTAAGAAGTGGACTTGGTATCATTTATTTACAAATATACAAAGTTGTGGCAAGGCTTAGCACGATGGCTTGACACCAAAAACACTCTGAAACTCAAAAACACAAAATTTCTCCCCAAACTCGGAACTTCTGCAAAATCATAGCCAACCCTCATTTGGCTCGTGCATTTTGTGTTTAAACAGTTCAAACATCTTATTCACATCATACCAAAGCAATCCAAGCCATCACCTTGGTTCTGTAAGCCCTGTTTCAGCATCCACCATTTTCACTTTGGAAGCTTGCAACTTGACTTGGTCAGAGAGTTCTAGCCATCCTCAAAGCAAGATAAGCATTGGAATAGCTTGGAGGAAGTTCAAGGAAGCTTAATCAATCCTCAGGCCTCCATTAAAGTCCCTACATTTCTCTATCCAAATCCAGCTGAAGGAGGTAATTTCTTAAACTCTATAACTCCGAATAGGCAACTTCAAGCCACGATTTGTGAAGAAAAAATGTAGCCCTTATCATGACAAAGTTGTACATATGCATACTTTTCATTTATATTAAATGTGATGTGAGAATTTAAAGCTTGAAGTTCCTGAATTTTTTAGGTCACGAATTAGGGGTTCCAAAATTCTCTCTGATCTTTAAGAGTTAGGTCACATAATTTATATTGTTGGAATCGTGAGCTCAAATGCCATATGTTTCATGTTATGAGATTTTGTTTTTATACAAGCATGTGAGAGTTACAGTTTGAGCTGAAGCGCGCGCGAAGAAGGAGACCAAGGACAGGGACGAAGTGAAGTCTGGGCTTTTTGGCGCCTGGCCTTTTTTGTTTTTGATATTCACACCCCCCCTGACTTGTTATTTGCACCCCCTTGACTAACTTTGTTATATTTTTGTATTTATTTTATATTTTCATATTTTTATGCTTTCATTTATTTTTCTGAATAATAAAAATCATAAAAAATAATTTCTTTATTTTTTGAAATTTTAATTTATTTTATTTTTTATTATTTTTTACATAAAAAAAATAGTTTATTATGATAAATAGATTTTATTTTCTTAAATAACTTGTAAATATATTTAAAAATACTTAATATTTTATTATACTATTTATACTCATAAATACTTATTTTTATACATATTCAATTTTTAATATTCAAAAATAATATTATTTATTATTTTCTTATGTGCAAAATAATAATAAGAAACATTATTTTTCTTTGAATTAAAAATTAGGGTTTCACGCCTCCAAAAATAATACTATTTTTTCCTTATTTTTTAGGGTTAATTTAAATCATTTTCTCATACAAAAAATAAACACAAAACATTTTTTACATAAATACATTTGCATTGCATTTTAAATATTTGTATATTTATTTAATTCGCGCAATATTCGATTGGGTTGTAATAATATATTTAGGTTTATATTTGTGCAAAATCCCCATTCAAAACATGTATCCCCCCTCCCATAATAATTGATGTAATAGCTTGGTTTATTTTACGCAATTTATTGCTTTCATATACCATGTTTAGTAAATTAGGGTTTGCATGACAAGAACAAAAACAAAACAAATAGAAAAAACCTAATGCAAGACAAAAGCATGAAAAATGACACACTTTGCACACAAGCACCCTTAGGGTTTCACCCACTTGGTTGCCTATAATAAAATGGCCATGTTACATATGTGAAGTATCGTGGCAAAACAAAACAAATAAAAGATCATAGTCCCTCGATGACGCTATCAAAAGGTTGCCTAAACAAAATGATCTTGGTCCCTCAAAAAATTGCTAAGATACTTGGCAACATTGCTATCATGGTCATACGATGGCCCACGCCCGTCCCGTTTACATCCAAAGATAGGGTTGCTTACCAAATCAATGGTAAGTCAACAATGTCAAAGGAATAAAAATACACAAGAAAGACATTTGAGTAGGTAGATAGCTTCTAGTTACTTGTTCCATTTCAAAACAATCCTTGCTATTTTCAAAAACAAACACACACACACATTTCAAAACATCTTACAAAACATTGAAAACATTTTTAAAAGACAAACATCTTTGTATACATTCTTACGAACGAGAATCATTACAAAGATTGCCTAAACGAATGGCCTCTTTTACAAAATATTTTCAAAATCACACCAAACACCATTTCAAGCAAAGCAAAGAAAGTGATCTAAACAAGTAACTAAGATCCCATGGAAAACCATGGATGAAATGGGTGCTAGCACCTTCCCTTTTCATAATCTACCCCTCGAACTCAAGAAAACATCTCAAAGGTCTTTCCTGTGCTTTTTTACCTTTCCTTTTGGATAAAAGAAAAGTCAGTGGCGACTCTTGCTAACCGCAACATTTGCGAACACAAACGCAAAACCTCAAGTCAGTTCTCCCACCGCATCACACTATCCAACACGCCTCACAGCCTAATATGCCGCTCGGTACTTAACACCATCAACATCCTCCTCGACCACTAGTTCGGCCAACATCACAGACACGTTACTACATCTTAACGACAACGCCACTACCATTCATAACTTCCGACCAATCGCTCGGAATAACACAGTAACGGGCAACTATATTTCCTATAACATGTTCATCAAACATACAAGACAGTCACGCTGAAACATCCCTAAAACAACCACTTCAACAACTTACAAACAACTTTTCCTGCCAATCGTTCGAAATAACCTAACATCTTAACGACCATCACGACCAGTAATCACTATCCTAACCTATACATCGATTAAACCAGTAGTCACATAGATACACAAAACATCCACAACACACAACTGGGTAACTTCGATAGCAATTCAGAAACATCAACGTACATCATGTTTACAAATGACCAATTCCCACATAATACGCATCATAAGCCTGTGAGCAACACCTTCATAAATTGATTTTTGAATGATTGCAAATATATATGTGAAACACTAAATACATGTTTGCACTATAAAAATATAATATAACATGTTTAAATAAGCCAAAAATGTATTTCACTCATAATGCATCATTATGAGTCGACACAACAAGTTTTTTATCGATACATAACTTTCTGAAGTCCCTGGAATACTATTTCAAAACTATTATGCATCGATACAAAAGCTTATGCATCGGTACATAACTCTTTGATGACCCTGGAATGCAAACTTAAAAACTGCATGCATCGATACATAATTTCATGCATCGACGCATAACATTTTGATGCCCCTGTAATACTTGTATGCATCGACACAAAACCTCATGCATCGACACATAACACTTTGATGTCTCTGTAATACATTCTTGAACTTGTATGCATCGACACAAAACCTCATGTATCGATACAAAACATTTTGATGCCCCTGGAAAACATTTTTGAACTTATATGCATCGATACATAATATCATGTGTCGACTCATACTATGTTTTAAATTCTTACAATCAGTATGTATCGACACATATGTGTTATATGTCGATGGATATAAAAGTTTTGGTTCTGTAAAACGTTATAACATGATTTTGTATCGACTCAAAACACAATGTATCGACTCATCCTGTCACACATAACTAACATGAGTCGACACATGACCAACATGCATCGACTCATAACACTTTCTTTTTTACTAACTATTTTCTGTTATAAATATAAGCAAGCATTTTTCTCAATTTCAACATAGAAACATATTTGAATTGTGTGCAAACAATTGTGAGCAACCAGAAGCCTAAAGAAACTTCATATTCATCATCTTCTAAACCATCTTAAATTCAACAACAACAAAGAAAATCGAACATCCTTGTTGAACTGAACTAAGCGGTTTGAGATAGCGTCCATTTGTGCATTGAAGAAATCTCAGCTGAGTTGAAGGTTGAAGAGGAGGCTTCAAGAAATAAACCAGAGGGTTTGTCCTTCAAGAACGGGTGTGTTCTTGACGGTTTTGTTAGCCACGGCCGCACGAGTCGGATTCAGCCGTAGCGAGGGGTTTGGAAGTCAGAAGGATTTTAACAAACAGGTCATGGAAGTGGAGGATCGTTCGTGGACTTTGCAGGGAATCTTGATACAGCTCATATCAAGTGGTGGTTCTTACAAGAAGAAGAAGATCATAGGGATTTCTATCTTTCTGTGTAGTGTAACCTTGTTATCAAACATTCAGCAAATTGATATAAAAGTTCTCAGTTTCGATTGTGAAATTGAGAGGGAGATGTACCCACATGCGAGGACGACAGTGGGGAACTTCCTTACCAAGCTGCTTGCGTATCGTTCTTTCTTTCTTTCTCTTTATAATTTTACTTATTCTATAATTTTGTAATTCAATTGGCTTGCTAAGTTTTACTGTCTAATGATAAACATAGTGGCTCAAACATTTTCACTAAACCACCACTACTAAATCATTATACAAGCATATGCCAAGTGTTTGACAAAATTCTTATCAAATTTATAAATTCATTGGAAATACTGTTTTATGTTAAGTGCATTGAAACGTTAAAGATTTCTGAGTTGTATATTCATCCATCTCATTCAATAAAAATCCAGCAAGTTTTTCACATGTCAAGTTTTCTAGTAGTCGGTTCAAAGTAGACAAAATTGATTCAGGACATTTATTTTCGCTGCTTTCAACTCGCTTTGATAAAATAATTTTAAATCCTTAAAAAAGTAAGAAATGATTTATTCACCCCTCCTCTAAATCACTTGCCACACCGTCTAACAAGTCGTATCAGAGCACCGGTTAGCTGGTGCTTTGTATCTACTCGTAACGCTATGGCCTTTGAACCAAATGGGTGTATAATAGAGCTCCTATTTTCAATGGTGAAAACTATGGCTACTGGAAAGACTGCATGCGAGTACACATAAATTCCATTGACAGGAATGTATGGACTGCCATTCAAAATGGTCCCTTTCAAATAACCATGAGGAATGATGCAGGTGCAATAGTACCTAAACCTGAGGATCAATGGAACGAAATGGATGAAAATAAATGGTCGTGCGATTGGAGAGGCAGAAATATGATGATCTCAGCACTTGGTGTTGATGAGTATTATAGGGTGTCTCATTGCCCATCCGCTAAAGAAATGTGGGATGCTTTAGAAATTTCCCATGAAGGCACAACTGAAGTTAAACAATCCCGCATCAATACACTCAATCAAGAGTTCGAGCTCTTTCACATGAAACAAGGAGAATTTGTCTCTGACATGCAAAAGAGATTCGTACATCATGTGAGTCGTTTAAATGCACTTGGAAAACCTGTTTCCAATGAAATTGCTACTAATAAAATTCTGAGATGTCTTAGCAGGGAATGGCAACCTAAAGTAACAGCTATCAAGGAAGCAAATGACCTCACTACGCTTACCATTACAACTCTGTTTGGAAAGCTGGAAGAACATCAACAAGAATTGCAAAGTCTTGAAAAATACGAAAATAAGAGTAAGAAGGAAAGGAACAAAGATAGGGAGGGTGAGAAGAAGTCAATAGCTCTAATGGCTTCTAGCTCTAAGTCCTCAACCAAAGAGAAAGATGATAATGGCTCAACTAGCGATGAAAATTCTGATGATGAAGAAATGGGACTCTTTGTTCGGAGATACAATAGATTTATTCGAAAGAATGGAATCAAGCACTCCGATAAGAATCTCATAAGCTTTCGAAAACAATCCAAATAGCCAAGGCAAGAAAAAAATAAAAAGCAAAGAGGTAAAGGACCTTGTTACAATTGTGGTAAAGTTGGACACTACAAACCAGATTGTCCAAAGATGAAAAAGGATAAGGGAAAAGCTCCACCAAAGAAGTTCAACAAACAAAGAAGAGCTTACATTGCGTGGGAAAGCGATAGTGATTCATCAGACAAGTATAGTTCAAGTGGTAGTGATGAAAGTGCAAATTTATGTCTGATGGCACATACCAAAAATCAATTCTACAACAAGAAAGACAACCACAACAAGCAAGTAAGACAAGCATATCCTAACAACTTTTCTTCTATGACCTTTTATGAACTAAAGTTAGATTTTGAAAAACATCAATACAAAGCTGAAGATGCTTTTAAGAGATTATCCTCCGATAAATAAATATTTTCATTTCTGGAGAGTAAAGTCTATAAAGCTGAAAAAGACTTAAAAAGTCTAAAAGCTAGTATTGCAGAAAGTTCAAAAGATAAGGATGTTACAGGATGTATTCCCAGAAGGGAATGTGAAGTTTGCCATATTTGGAAACAAGAGGTTATAACTCTTAATGCCAAATTAGAAAAAGCTTTACAATCCAAAGTTACTTTTGCAGTCGATCCTAAAATTTTTAAGAAAACGTTGAATCCACTATATTCAAAATACTCTTTTGTTTAAAAAATACCAAAGGATTCAATGAGCAGAAGTAAAACAATACATCATCATCATGGTTTATGCCATTATTGTTGTCGTTTTGGTCATACCATTGAAAAATGTAAGTTTAGGAGGTTTCTTGTTCCTAAAGGCATTTACCAATGGAGGCCTAAAGGCAACCATGTTATCACTTACCCACATGGACCCAATAAAAATTGGGTACCTACCTCTCTCTTTTGATATTGCAGGAAAAATGCCTTACACCCATCGATAGAAGATGGTTTCTAGACAGCGGGTGTTCAAGGCACATGACCGGTGACATATCGCTCTTCATTGACTTCAAGGCAAAGAAGAAAGGATTTGTTACCTATGGAGACAATAACAAAGTAGCTATACTCGGTAAAGGTAGTGTAGGTAATCCCTCTACCACTACTATGTCTGATGTCCATTTAGTAGAGGGGCTTAAACATAATTTGCTCAGTATTAGTCAATTATGTGACAAAGGTTATAAAGTTACCTTCACAAACACTTGCTGCATAATTGAAAATACTGAAAAAGATATTGTGTTTAAGGGTATTAGAGTAAACAATATCTATATGCTTGACCTTTTTGATGTATTCTTAACAAGCACTAAGTGTCTAGTCACCTTGAATGATGATTCATGGCTTTGGCATAGACGTTTAGTGCATGTTAACTTTGATTTGCTTAATAAGGTAGTATCCAAGGATCTAGTAGTAGGTCTTCCAAAGATAAAATTTACAAAGGATCGCCTATGTGATGCGTGCCAAATGGGAAAGCAAACAAGGGTCTCTTTCAAATCCAAAAACATGATTTCCACTTCACGACCCCTTGAGCTTCTCCACATGGACCTTTTTGGACCCTCTAGAACAAAAAGTCTAGGAGGAAATTATTATGGTTTTGTGATTGTTGACGACTACTCTAGATTTACTTGGACTATATTCCTTCATAGCAAAAATGAAACTTTTTCTGCTTTTAAGAGTTTTGCAAGACTATCTCAAAATAGAATGGAATTGAAAATAATTGCAATTCGAAGCGATCATGGAGGTGAATTTCAAAACCATCTCTTTGATAAGTACTGTGACAAGCATGGTATTGAGCATAATTTTTCAGCACCTCGAACTCCACAGCAGAATGGAGTTGTGGAGCGCAAAAATCGCGTCTTAGAGGAGCTAGCAAGAACAATGCTCAATGAAGGTGGATTGCCAAAATATTTTTGGGCTGATGCAATTAGCACAGCCTGCTATGTTTTAAACAGAATACTAATTCGTCCAATTTTAGATAAAACACCTTATGAAATCTTAAAAGGAAGAAAGCCAAACCTGTCACATCTTCATGTATTCGATTGCAAATGTTTTGTTTTAAATAATGGAAAAGAAAATCTTGGAAAATTTGATGCAAAAGAAGATAAAGGTATCTTTCTCGGATACTCACAATCAAGCAAAACATATAGGGTATATAATAAACGTCTACTTACAGTTGAGGAGTCAATTCATGTCTCTTTTGATGATTATCTGAAACATGTCGAAAAAGGAATTTCTCTTGATGGTGCAGGTGTATCTACTGAGAATATACTCAAAGAAACTGTTGAAGAAACTGTTCAATCCAAAACAATTGATGATAAGGAAGAAAAAGATACAAGCCCTTCAAAAGATGAGGAAGAAGAGCAAATGGAAGAAAATGATCTTCCACTAGCTTGGAAGTCCTCTAAAGACCATCCCATTGACAACATATTGGGAGACATCTCAAAAGGAGTAATGACTCGCTCCAAGATAAGTGATTTTTGTTATCATTTTGCTTTCATTTCACAAGTAGAACCTAAGAATGCTAAAGAGGCCTTGATTGATGAATTTTGGCTAATGGCCATACAAGAAGAGCTAAATCAGTTTAAAAGAAATGACGTTTGGGAACTTGTCCCTCGTCCGCGAGACCATCATATCATAGGCACTAAATGGGTTTTTAGAAATAAACTTGATGAAAACGGAATGATAACCCGTAATAAAGCACGCTTGGTAGCACATGGGTATAACCAAGAGGAGGGCATTGATTATGAGGAGACTTATGCTCCAGTTGCTCGCCTTGAGGCTATACGTCTTTTGCTCGCTTATGCGTGTGCAAAAGATTTTAAGCTTTATCAAATGGACGTAAAGAGTGCCTTTCTTAATGGAGTCATAAATGAAGAAGTGTATGTCTCACAACCTCCTGGTTTTGAAAATAACGAATATCCAGATCATGTCTTTAAATTAAAACGAGCTTTATACGGTCTTAAACTGGCTCCTCGTGTCTGGTATGAGAGACTTAGTAAATTTCTACTTGATCATGGTTATTCAAGAGGTCAAGTGGACACCACTCTTTTCATTAAACGTAAAGGAAAGCACATCCTTTTAGTTCAAATATACGTAGATGACATTATTTTTGGTTCAACTAATCTACACTTGGTCGAGGAATTTTCCAAAGTCATGCAGGGTGAATTTGAGATGAGTCTCATGGGGGAGTTAAACTACTTTCTCGGTATCCAAATAAAGAAGCTCAATGAAGGCACAATTATATGTCAAACAAAATTTTTCCAAGAGTTGCTTAAACGATTTGGGATGAACAACTCTAAATCAATTGACACTCCCATGCCTATCAACGAAAATTTAGACAAGGATGAACATGGTAAGAGTGTTGATGTCAAGAAATATAGAGGTATGATCGGGTCACTCTTGTATCTTACAGCATCTAGGCCTGACATCATGTTTAGTGTTTGCATGTGTGCACGATATCAATCAGATCCTAAGGAATCCCACTTGAAAGCTGGCAAGCGTATACTTAGGTATCTCAATAATACACCTAAGTATGGGCTATGGTATTCCAAGGGAAGCGATTGCAGTTTAGTAGGTTACTCTGATTCTGATTTTGCTGGCTGCAAATCAGATAGGAAAAGCACTAGTGGAACATGTCACTTGTTTTCAAACTCTCTAATAAGTTGGCATAGCAAAAAGCAAGTTTTTGTCGCTTTGTTAACTGCTGAAGCTGAATACGTTGCAGCCGGTAATTGTTGCGCTCAGATCTTATGGATGAAGCAACAATTACAAGACTACGATATTCAATTAAAACGTATTCCAATAAAACGTGACAACACAAGTGCTATAAATATCACTAAGAATCCAGTTTTACACTCACGCACTAAACACATAGAGATTAGACATCACTTTCTTCGTGATCATATTGAAAAGGAGGATGTTACGTTTGAGCATGTTGATACTAAAAATCAACTTGCTGACATCTTTACAAAACCACTTGCAATGGAACTCTTCTTCAACATCCTCCGTGAGATAGGGATTTTAGATCTCTCTTACGTGATGTCCTAAGCATATATGTAATTGAAATATATCTATGTCTCACCATACTGTTGAGATGTGCTTTTCAGATTTAGTACATGTGTCCACTTATCTAATCAAACGAGGTAATATCCTTCCTATCTTCACCCTCAATCACCTATAAGTTGATCTAAACGTTCCACTAATAATGTCTTCGTATATCTCTTTTACATAAATTGTTTGAATTTGACATATGCAATTTACATCACATCATTAGGCATGCATAACACTCTTCAGATGAGTCATTTTTTGTGAAATTTGGTACCATATCCCCTTGTTAACAAGAAACTGTGCAAAAACTGCAATTTCTGTCAAAACAAGTGGTTGTATTAATGTCTCTTTCAAACATTCTATCGTGCTTATGTAATCTAACTTTTATCTGCCAATTCATTACTTTTAACGTGATTACTTTATGTTTACTCTACTATTTACTCACTTATTGATAACTTTATGCCTGATATTCTGTGTGAATGCCAAGTCAATTATTTGCTGAAATTGTATACCAATTTTCTTATGTGCTACGATTCCTGAAAATATTGCTTATTCTCTTTTTGATGCGGTCAAAGGGTGAGAAGAAGAGTGTGTTAGTGAAGATTTTGATTGTGTTATGAAGAAGATGCACAAACTCAGGGGGGAGCAAGCTTATTTCGTTCACACTATATCACCACACATCATCAGATATTTTCCATCATCAAAAAGGGGGGGTTTATGAGCAACACCTTCATAAATTGATTTTTGAATGATTGCAAATATATATGTGAAACACTAAATACATGTGTGCACTATAAAAATATAATATAACGTGTTTAAATAAGCCAAAAATGTATTTCACTCATAATGCATCATTATGAGTCGACACAACAAGTTTTGTATCGATACATAACTTTCTGAAGTCCCTGGAATACTATTTCAAAACTATTATGCATCGATACAAAAGCTTATGCATCGATACATAACTCTTTGATGACCCTGGAATGCAAACTTAAAAACTGCATGCATCGATACATAATTTCATGCATCGACACATAACATTTTGATGCCCTGTAATACTTGTATGCATCGACACAAAACCTCATACATCGACACATAACACTTTGATGTCTCTGTAATACATTCTTGAACTTGTATGCATCGACATAAAACCTCATGTATCGATACAAAACATTCTGATGCCCCTGGAAAACATTTTTGAACTTATATGTATCGATACATAATATCATGTGTCGACTCATACTATGTTTTAAATTCAAAAATTAAATTTACAATCAGTATGTATCGACACATACGTGTTATGTGTCGACGGATATAAAAGTGTTGGTTTTGTAAAACGTTATAACATGATTTGGTATCGACTCAACACAATGTATCGACTCATCCTGTCACACATAACTAACATGAATCGACACATGACCAACATGCATCGACTCATAACACTTTCTTTTTTACTAACCATTTTCTGTTATAAATATAAGCAAGCATTTTTCTCAGTTTCAACATAGCAACATATTTGAATTGTGTGCAAAAAATTGTGAGAAACCAGAAGCCTAAAGAAACTTCATCTTCATCATCTTCTCAACCATCTTAAATTTAACAACAACAAAGAAAATTAAACATCCTTGTTGAACTGAATCAAGCGGTTTGAGATAACGTTCATTTGTGCATTGAAGAAATCCCAGTTGAGTTGAAGGTTGAAGAGGAGGCTTCAAGAAATAAACCAGAGGGTTTGTCCTTCAAGAACGGGTGTGTTCTTGAGGGTTTTGTTCGCCACGGCCGCACGAGTCGGATTCAGCCGTAGTGAGGGGTTTGGAAATCGGAAGGATTTTAACAAACAGGTCGTGGAAGCAGAGGATCGTTCTTGGACTTTGCATGGAATCTTGATACAGCTCATATCAAGTGGTGGTTCTTACAAGAAGAAGAAGATCATAGGGATTTATATATTTCTGTGTAGTGTAACCTTGTTATCAAACATTCAGCAAATTGATATAAAAGTTCTCAGTTTCGATTGTGAAATTGAGAGGGAGACGTACCCACACGCGAGAACGACAATGGGGAACTTCCTTACCAAACTGCCTGCGTATCGTTCTTTCTTTATTTCTCTTTATAATTTTACATATTCTATAATTTTGTAATTCAATTGGCTTGCTAAGTTTTACTGTCTAATGATAAACATAGTGGTTCAAACATTTTCACCAAACCACCACTACTAAATCATTATACAAGCATATGCCAAGTGTTTGACAAAATTCCTATCAAATTTCTAAATTCATTGGAAATACTGTTTTATGATAAGTGCATTGAAACGTTAAAGATTTCTGAGGTGTATATTCATCCATCTCATTCAATAAAAATCCAGCAAGTTTTTCACATGTCAAGTTTTCTAGTAGTCGGTTCAAAGTAGACGGAATTGATTCAGGACATTGATTTTCGCTGCTTTTAACTCACTTTGATAAAATAATTTTAAATCCTTAAAAAAGATAGAAGTAATCTATTCACCCCCCCTCTCGATCACTTGCCACACCGTCTAATAAAGCCCCATTATAAGGTAAGAACCCCACCCTAACCTGGATTGAAGGTCGCTCAACCAAAGCTTCGGTCGTAATCCTTGATTTTCTCTTGCTCGACACCGAGCATCTTGCTCCTCGTCCGCGTAGCTCTACCGGTCAGCGTACATAATTCTTATTCTCCAACTAAAACAAATCCTTGTGTTAGCTTCTCCTTATATATCCATCCTCTTGGGCCTAACTTACACCCCCACTTTACTACTTGCCACCAATAGCTTAAGTTCAACATTATATATATATATATATATATATATATATATATATATATATATATATATATATATATATATATATATATATATATATATATATATATATATATATATATATATATATATATATATATATATATATATATATATATATTCCCTTAATTCCAACAATATAATTATTATTAATCAACTAATTAATTAATTAATAATAATCCAACAACTTATACCAATAATTCTCAACATCTTGCAACTTCACAAATAATTCAAAAAATAATAATTAATTAAATTACGGGCGTTACAAACCCCACCCTTACCTTAGATTGACGGTTGCTAAGCTTCAACAATGGATTTCCTTACCCTAGCTATTCTCAACTTCTTGCTTCTACTTCTCTCTGATTACGATCGTTCCAAATGATAAGATTCTACTCTCTAATCCTTCTTTTTATTAGTTTAGCCCTTAGACCTCTAATATCGTATTTCACTTATGCCCTTCCACATAATAATAACTAAAATAATTATTTAATTATTAGTATCACCATATTATTTTAATATTATAATTTAAAATGATAATATTAGTAATAATTTCTTTCCATTCTTAAGTGTCTACATTATTAGTCATACACCCCCCAATACCTTAATTTTGATAATTTTTAAGGTTACTAGCTCACAACAAGGCATCACGTCATAACAAAATGTTCATCAACACATACAAATACACAATATCAATTAAATAATTTATTAAAATAATTCATTAAATAATCGAGATATTACAAAGATGTTCAATAAGGAAGATGAAGATGGATTGGGGAAGGGCGAAAGATTAAACTAGTGAAGGATACTATGTTAGAGAAGAGATTCTTTAAAGGTCATTCTCATGAAAAAGCAGAGAATTGAAGAACTAGTATACTTTTAATATAATAAAACTAGTGACTATCATAATTACTTCATTAGCCAACTAAATTTAGATTTAACATGGTTTTACAAGGACATATAAGTAATTGCAACTATTAATCATTTATTTAATTAAAATTATTTAAATAATATATTAATTACATTTATAATGTATCACAATCATTTCATATATGACATTAACACTTAACCTAAGCAATAAATTTAAAAAATAATTAATTATATGCAGACAAACCATTCAATTGAGACATTAGATGCAGCGTATTCTCTCCAAACGTTTGAGCTCTTGCATTAATGCAATCCTTTTTCAATTCATCCTTATTTATTTCAATCATATTGCACCAATCCATTCATTTGTTCCATTCATCTGATACATTTGAAGTTTTCCTCTATTTTGCTACTTGTTCATATTCCTTTTTTACTTTTCATCAATAGATTTCGTTCCATTATCCTCCAGTTTCGTCTAATTTGAAAACTTTGTAAAGAAATTCTGAATCAAAGGCACATCGGGTTTAATATTTCCTAATCAAACCCTACTTTTGAGTTTTTTTTTCTTTTTCATCATTCTTTTATAATTTCTTTCCTAATTTTTTAAGTTTTCTTATCATGTATGACAATGATGATGACAAAAGCAAAGAAGAGACAGAGAAATGGTGGCGATGATGACAAGCTTCTCCAGATAGAGTGAATGGATCAATCTCCACGAGATCTAAACTATGGAAAATCATCCTTCAATCCTTAAAAATGTGTTGCTTACTACGTTTAACATGAGATATAGCGGTTGATGGTGACGGTTCAGATCTGGGTTTCTAGGTAGCTTCAAAATTGGGTTTCCATGTCTAATCATCATAGTCATTTTACATGCTCAAATCTAGGTTTCCATTTAGTTTTAGAACTGCAATTAAAATATTTAATGAGTTCCCTCTTTCATGGGTGATTATTGAGAATTTCTGATGTTTATAGTGTGGGATTTGAGGTCACTGTTGAAATCTTATGGTTGAGAGGTTGTTTTCACTCCTTCAGGAAGAAGACGATGATGACGTAGATCTGTTATCTTCAACAAAATATAATTATTAATTAGAAATTAAAATGATTTTTATTAGAAATAACGATTACAGATATAATATGCTTTAATATGACATTAAGAGATAATGATAGTTGGGAGAAATTATAATATTTTTTATAATAATCAAAAGATTATGTAATATTAAACTGATATTTTTGACTTCTGCCTTCATTTTCATTAGGATTGAGATTTGTTTCTTACTAATAGTTTTCTATTTGAGTTTTATTTTTTCTTGAAATTTTATATATTTTTATTTTATTTGTGGTACAAATATAATATAAATTTTTAGTTTAATGAAATAAAATTAAATAATCCACCTATGTTATGCCACTTGGTCATGTGTCATATATTTAAAAAAATTATAAATTTATAAAATAGGAGGACTGATTTCGTGAATTATTTATAATAGCAAAACTGTAATTTAGCCTAATTATTAATTAATGATTATTCTCTATAGTATCACATTTAATAAAAAAAAATATATATTAACTATTCTGAACCCTAAATTATCAAGAGCATTTGAAATATACATTAAAATAATTTCCAATTAATAATTATTTTATATACTATGTATTTCACGAATAAAATATATATTAACTATTCTAAACCCTAAATTATTATGCGTATTTGTAATATACATCCTAATCATTACTAATTAATAATTATGTATCATATTTCATGAATAAAATATATATTAACTATTTTTGAACCATATAAATAAATATGATGTAAGAGTTATTTTATTCAAATAACATTTTAATATTTTATGTATATTTTGATTTGGTCTTAAAAATATGTCAATCATATATACACTTATTTATATATAAATGATATTTTTGAATTATTTTATAATTATTAATATTTTTGAAATTTATTTACAACAATAATAGATAATTATTACGATTTTATTTATGTGATAGGTCTATCATAACTGGAAAAATGAAATTATTTAAACTTACAAGTAATTTGACATTGAATTTAAATTTGGGGTTAATTCAAAAATGAAATTAAGTTTTGGTCTTTCAATAATCTATTTATTTTAAAAGTAGAAGTTCAATTTGATCATATTTTTAAACATTTATGTTATATCAACTGGTGTCAACTTTATGACTAAATTAATGTATTATTTATTTATTTTTAAACATTTATGTTATATCAACTGGTTATATCAACTGGTGTCAACTTTATGACTAAATTAATGTATTATTTATTTTCTATGAAGATCTTAATAGATATAATTGATATAGGCTTAGCAACAAAAAAAAAATAGACTTACTATCATTTTTATAATTTTTATATCAGTTCAACATCTATCTGTTTTAAATACGTTAATATAAAATTACAAGTAAATATTATATTAAACACAAAGATTCTTAATATTTTTTATAAATAGTATATGTAACTAAAATATTTATTAATTGTGAAAGTAAATGATTTTAAAGGTTAATGTAATCTCACTATGTAATTTTTTTTAATGAATGAAATAATATATTTTTATCCATAAATAAGCTATTATTACATATTATTACATATTATTATTATTATTATTATTATTATTATTATTATTATTATTATTATTAAAATATATTTAAAAAATCAAACTCAAAGGAAATAGATTTAAAAAATATAGTGGACATATAAGTCAGATGTAACCAACTAAAATCAGATTTAACATGGATTTGCAAGGACATATAAGTCATTACAACCACTTATCATTTCTTTTATTTAAAATATTATATTTATTATATTTACTGCATCATAATCATTTCTACTATTACAATCCCACTTCTTCACGTTTTGAAAATACCACTTTCAATACAACTATTCAAAAGGTAACATTGGGAACATTCATTTTTTCAGAAAACCTACAAACAATTGAATTCACTTCATCCATCGGAAACATTCATTTTTTCAAAATTTTACTTTGAAACAATTCCAACATTTTCAATTCCCCTACACTCCTTCCAAATGTCTATAAAACATGACAATAATCCAAGGCTTCTATACTTCATTTACCACCATTTCTTTTCTTTTCCACAAACCCTAAAATTGGTTTCAAAGGATTTAGCCTTTGTTTGGATCGCTATTAAACTCACTTTTAAACCCTTCCTTTCTCAGACCCGCGACTCCATCGAAAAATCCAACCCGACCCGACCCAGAACACTGATGATGTTCCTGATGCTGCTATCGCTCCTCCTCCTTCTGAAACTGACGTCGAAGATGCCGACAAAGATGTCTGATAATTTGTACGCAATTGTTACTATTCCCTTCTTGCATTATGTATTTCCTTAAATGGTCAAGTGAAATAACATTAACTGTTTTTATTGTGTTGTTTGTTGTGTTCTGACTTGTGGAATACTGTAATTTTAGGATTATGATTAAATACCATATTTTTCACTTCATATGTTATTAGACATTTGATTATGTAATTTGGTGTTTGTCTCTTTATCTATTAATATTGCAATCATGTTGTAAAAATTTCTAATTCACAAACACAATGTGGACTTCTGGGTTAAGCTAGGATTTGAAGTCAATCTCAAGATTATGCACCAATCTGTTTAGGACTTGAAGATTTTATATTCGCCGGTTATACCTCCGTATTCAGGTTAACAATTATTCATTTGCACACCATTTTTAAAAGGTCAATAGTTTTGAAAGGTCAATAGTATTCAGGTTAACAATCCTTTTTGAAGAACGGTAACTGGTTTGATATACTAAAGTTAATATATGTTTTCAAATTTCTATATGAAGTTTGTTTATTCCAAACATTTTATATGTATATTTACAGAGAAAAGACCAACATATATCATTAGAGGATACACTCATTTTGATTTGTATAATTGCAAAATCATACACAATATCCATGGAATTTTAAGCAAACAACAAGGTATTGCTACGACTGATTTCTTTGGGTCTTTGAAAATATTTTCATTTTATTCTCTAAGATAATTTATAGAAACAATAATAAAATTTATTTATCAACGTTGACGTCAGACTATGCTATCACACATGCTGTGAAAGATGCTTTGATTTCAATTTTTGATTGAGTATTTTTGTCATTTAATTGTAATATCTACTTATAAAATAGTATTGTATTAACAAAGAAACTATAGAGTAAAATCTTCTTACTTTGTGCCTATAAATAATATAAATGAAATGTCTTAACTCAGACAAATAAATGTGCCACAAAATGATTTCCTATAAAAAATGTGTTGTAAATAAAGATATGTTTAAATAGAAAAACATGATTTTTCCTTAACACAATTTCATAATTTTATGGCCGGACTAACTCATTTTTCAGATGTTTTCAGTACACTCCTAATATATTTTTTGCTTATAATGAAATTCGGTATTTATAGCGTAATTTCTTGAAATAATAATAAAAAAATATTATAAACATCATTTGATAATCTACCCTTAAATAATGAATTTAAATTATCCTTCATTATTATAGTGTTCTATAATTTCTCCTTTGATATTTTGATATTTATGTAAACTGCTTGTGTTTTGTATTTGTTTACATAGATAAACTATTTTCTAAGACATGTTCATTAAATGTGCATTTACAACACTTCAGTTTTTTCTAAATAAATATCATATTAAATTTTCATTATAATGCTTTCATTATTCATATTCAAATCTTAATTTATGTAAAATATAGAGATTGAAAATTTTATTACGTATCTTTTTAGTTTCTGTTTTATAAGAGGAGGTTTATATATATATATATATATATATATATATATATATATATATATATATATATATATATATATATATATATATATATATATATATATATATATATATATATATATATATATATATATATATATATATATATATATATATTGAAAATTGAAGTTGATAATTTTCTTGAAACACTCATAAAACTAACATTTCAAGAATAATAAGGGCTCCTTCCTTGAATTTAGATAGTAAAATTTGAGTTTATATTTTCCACGTGATCTCAGTTTGTTGATGGTGTAGATACATCATCTCTGAGCAGCAACAATATAATTACTGTGACATTTATACACTTATGACGGGTCTAAAATGAAAGCATGAAAGAAAAATAAGAATAAATGAAATATATGAAATTATAATTTTTATAGATGCTAAATTATGAAACTACGGTAATTTATCGTTTACATATAATAATATACATTTATTTATTTAGATTATCTTACATATATAATTTTAAAAAGTCTAAGGAATTATATATATATATATATATATATATATATATATATATATATATATATATATATATATATATATATATATATATATATATATATATATATATATATATATATAATTCACACGTTATTAGGTTAATACAATACTCTTTTGGTTAAATCTAATATAATATATCTTAATTAGGTTAAATCTAATGCACTATATCCTAATTAAGGCTGGATATGTACTTTACTTTTTAAGTTTCCAAATCCATTGATATTGAGTTGATTGTTTCTCCCAAAATTAACAATGCATTCATTTACTGTTCATAATCATTTAATTTTTATATTTTTATGATTCCTTTTAATTTACTTTCTCAATCCATTTCAAATTAATAAATTATAATTATCTAAAATTTCAATTTTTTTATTTACTTCCTAAAATATATTAAAATAATAAATAGTTCTTAATTATATAAAAAAAATTCTAGACAGATTATTTCACGGTTTTGTTAAAAAAAATATAATTTATGTTATTTTAAATTATTTAATTCATATATTTATTAACATAACTTTTATGCTTCAATCAATATAAAACATGTCATTTATCTAATATATTCTAACATTATCGATTTAATTATATGATTCAATAAATAAAATAGATATTGTGAAGTTCTTGGAATTGCATTTAAATATAGTAGATATTTATTCAATAATAATAATATAAATTATAATAATTATCAAGTTAACTACGTATACATAATATAAAATTTATATAAAAAATTAAAAACTTTAATTTTTTTAAAAGGTTTATTTTAATTTGTTTATAATTAAAAATCAAAATATAGTAAACAAATAACTTATAAAATGAAATACAAGAATATTAATTTATATTTATATATATTTTTTAACAAATAATTTATTATAATAATATTATTTTAATTATTCTTTTATAATACTATTTATATATATAAATTAAAATTATTATCGTGTTTTTAACCGATCTCATAAATTAATAGGAAAAAAAGTTACAACAACGAATAGAAATTAGACCAAAATCCTTATCCAAAACAATTAGGGTTAAAAATATATTACGCTCAAAATATAATTATATTAAGAAGAGAAAAATATAGCTACAAATTTTCTACAAATGTTTAGAAATGAAAAATTAAAATGGTGTCACAATATATATGGAAAGTTCTACACACATCAGATCAAAATAAATTTTATTTTGTACGTATTCAATTTTCAAATATATTTCATCAATTAATATTTTTAGTTTTATGTAAAGTTGATTAATACAATGTATTTTTTTATTTTTCTTTTTATAATGTTATTTTATTTATTTAATTAAAAATTTATTAAATTTATTTTTGATCAATTTCTCCTAATTAAGACAACTTCGGATTATTAACTTTTTTAAATTATTATTAATCATATTTGTTTAATTATTTAAATATTTTTAATTGATTGCATCTATTATCTATTATCTCAACCATATGTAAATATGATCCTTTAACCATTGTATAAAATTTTGATTGTGCTCTCGTACTATCCAATTTTCATTTCTGTTTTGATTTAACCCTCGGAGTACAACCTTGTGCATTTCAACATATGGCTCAACCTCAATGTCATTGTGCATAACATACAAATGCACTTGCTCCCGTTCATCCCTTGATAATGTCTCAATTTTATTTCCAATTAATTTTTTACCTTCCTTTTTTTCAAAAATATGAGTTTTGGGGAGCCCAACAGATTGAACATTGGACAAATATTCAGTACAAAAATCAACCGCTTCTTCAACAATGTATCGTTCAACAATATAACCCTCTGGGTGACTTCGGTTTTTCACGTACCCTTTTAATATTTTCATATAACATTCAACAGGGTACATCCATCTCATATAAGTTGGTCCACACAATTGTGTCTCTTTCACAAGATGAACAACTAGATGTACCATTATGTCAAAAAAAGAGAGAGAAAAATACATCTCAAGCTCACATAAGGTAATAATTATTTCTTTTTGCAGTGTTGGTAATACCTCAGGATCGATCACCTTACTACAAATTGACCTAAAGAAAAAACACAATTTAGTTATAACGCTTCTTACTTTTTTTGGAAAAATAGAACGTATACCTATTGGTAGAAAATGATCCATTATAACATGACAATCATGTGTCTTTAAACTCTTCACGTTGTTCGATGTCTCTATTGAATGCTTTTCTCCACCCACGATAGTGATGTTTAGAATGTAAGAATCTACGATGACTGAGAAACACATTCTTCTGACAAAGTTCCAATCGTGTCGTATCGGTTCCATCTTCACAAACAGGACACGCATGTTGACCTTTAATTCTATACCCAGATAGATTCTCGTATGCTGGAAACTCATTAATTATGCCAAACAACATCGCCCTTAAATTGAAACTTTCTTTCTTATATCCATCATAAACCTCCACACCGTTCTCCCACAAATCTTTAAATCTTCGATCAAAGGTGTCAAGTATACGTCTATGTCATTCCCTGGTTGTTTAGGTCCAGAAATTAACATAGATAACATCATGTACTTACGCTTCATACATAGCCATTGAGATAGGTTATAAATCATAAGAATCACAGACCATGTGGTATGTGAGATACTTTGAAGACCACGTGAGTTCATTCCATCAGTAGATAATGCCAAACGAAGGTTTCTTGCTTCTTCTCCAAAATCAGGATAATCATCATCAATTTTCGACCACTGTGGTGAATCTGCCGGATGTCTATACTTTCCATCAATAATTCTTTCATCTGCATGACAAGTCAAGTGTCTTGCATCGGTTTCACTACGAAACATGCACCTAAGTCTCGGAATTATAGGAAAATACCATAAGACTTTTGCTGGAGATAATTTTTTCTTATATCGAGATAAACCGCATTTAGGGCACTCATTTGACGATGCATATTACAAAACACAATCGTTTGGACAAGCATCTATCTTATCATAGCTCATGCCAATAGAGCACAACATTTTTTGGCCTTATAGGTTCGATTAGGAAGAACATTATCCTCCGGAAGCATATCTATCATAAGGGCTAATAACTCTGTGAAACTTTTATCTGACCATCCATTTCCCGCCTTTAAGTTGTACAACTTTAATACCGCAGACAGTCTTATGAATTTAGTACAATCTTCATACAACGGTTTCTCTGCATCGCTTACCAATCTCTCAAACATTTTGGGACAATCCTGAAGATCTTCTTCAGGTGCATATGTAATCTCTTTGACTCGATCAAAATCATTTGTATCTGTGTCCTTGTCGTCTGAAACATAGGCCATACTACTTTTCTCCCCCGGTTCAACATTGTCGTTACTTTTTTCACCGTGAAATATCCAACACGTATAACTTCTATCAATTTCACGCATTAGTAAATGCGATTTCAATCCATTTGCGTCAACCTGACCCACATAACAACAACCCAAGCAAGGACACTTCATTCGACTGGGGTCTTTAGCGTGTTCAACAGCAAACTTAACGAATTCTAATACCCCATTCTCGTACTCTTTTTACAATCGATCGGCAGACATCCATTTTTATCTATTTTTTCTACTAATTAAAGTAAACAAAAACACTATAAACAGATTATTCTCTTTTTGTATGAATTGAACGAATTATTTCTAGAAATTTATTTCTAGAGTTATTAATATGGATTAAAAATAAATGTAGGAAGGAGATAGTAAATAAATAAAAGAATCAGTAATGTTGAATTTGAACTTGACTTACCAAAGAAAGAAAAAGGGTTATTGGTGTCGACGGCGCATGATGCGGCTTTGATGTTCTTTGAATCGGTGATGGTCTTCGACTATACCAATACAAAGGGATCATCAAAAACAAACAAAAACAATCCATTTAGGAGGCTAATGAATTTAGGTGTCAATGCGCATGAACAAAATAGGAAAAATAGTATATACACTATAAGAAGATTAATACAAACTTTTAGAAATTTTGTATGATTTAAATGGATTATTTCTAGAAATTTAGTACCTATATATCTCCGAAGGGTTGGTCGGACGGAGGATGGAACTTGGCGACGGCAGAAGGAGCTTGGACGACGGCGGAAGGAGCTTGGACAACGACAATTTGTGAGAGGGAAAGGGTTTTCGTTCGTGAGTTTGAGAGAGAAACGAGTCTATGAAAAGAGAAACAATATTGATTCTATTTTTTAATTTTAATTTATATGCCTTTAGACAACGCTTTTTAGAAAACGCTGGCTAATGTGGTCCTTTAGCAGCTCTTTTGAAAAGAGCTGACTAATATGGCTCTTTAGCAGCGCTTTTGAGATTTTTTTTTAATTTTATATGATTTTAGACAGTGCTATTTAAAAGCGTTGTCTAAAGTGGTCCTTTACCAGCGCTTTTGATAAAGCGCTTTCTAAAGCAACACTTTTAACAGCGCTGTCTAAGATCACATTTTTAACAGCGCTTTTATTTATTATTATATACAGTTTCCGTATTTTTTTTTAAATTCACTTATAATAGCACTTTTGTATAAAAACGTTGTCTAATATATGCTGTTAAAAAACCCTTTTTAACGTAGTGTATAACTTATATTAACAACTAACGGTGTTAGTTAAGACTAATAAACCTAGATAAAGGTGATGAAATAAAGATGAGTTTGGAATATCTCTAACACTTCAAAATTGTAGTCATAAACATAATGGTCACTATGGACAATTCAAACACAACTATATGCATTTTACAATTTATTAATTTTTTTTGAACTTCTAGACCAATACAAATAGCAATTAGATATGTTTGTTACTTAGAGGCTTGGTTAATTAACAAAACCGAGATGGTTAGAAATAATAGACTTTTAGGTGCGACCTTGGGTAAACTGAATTCTCAATCATATAGGTTGAGATTCTTGATTCAAAGAAGAAATGAAAATTGGACATTTCATACTAAATTGATTTCCATTGGCCTTTTTATTTAGTCTGGTGTGTTTAATAATATGATATTGTCATTATGTGTAATAGAATGTGATGACAATGTTGGGTGTTTTTGATATTTAGGAGTTTTCCATAGTTTTTATACCTACAATCATCTTGTGTTATGCGGTTTTTATACGTAACTTATTTATTTATTTTTTAAAATTGTAGATTTGAAAAACCACCATCTCAATAATTAATTAATTAATTAAATTGTTAAATTAATTTATTTATATTAAAAATAAAATAAAAAAGATAAAAAAATTGTTTCTAATAAACTTAATTCACACCTTCTAAATAAAAATGTCAACTATCAATTAAATTTTATTAAATAATTAATTTATTAAAATTAATCTTATTAATTAAAGTTGTTAAATCTCTTAAAAAAACTTTTTGAAACCAAAACTAAAATTAATTTAGTAATTATTAAAATTATTTATTTATTTATTGTTAATTAAAAACACTCATTTCCATAATTTAAAATTTTATTTTTTATTTTATTTGTTTTATATAGTTAATTTATTTATTTATTTTTTAATATAGATTTGAAAAACTATCATTTCAATAATAATTAATTAACTAAATAACGAAATTACTTTGTTTACATTAAAAATAATATAAAAAGAAGTTTTAAAAAAATTGTTCCTAATAAACTTAACTCACACGTTTTAAATAAAAAATATCCACTATCAATTACGTTTTATTAAATAATTAATTTATTAAAATTAATTTAAATAAATGAATATTATTCTTAATAAATTGTATATCTCCACTATTAATTAAATAAAAATTATTCTTAACAAATTGTATATTTCTACTCCTAATTAAAATACACACGTTTTAAATAAAAAGTTATTTTTTAATATATAATAATAAATTAACTTATTAAAATTAACCTTAATAAAGAAATATTGCTCAAGGGTTTAAGACATACTTCACCAAAATATAAAGTTGCGCTATGAGTTAGACAAAAAGCACCACGCTAATAACACTAAATCATCAAGTATGGAGAAGTATGTCTTAAACCATCAAGCAATATTTCTTTATTAAGGTTAATTTTAATAAGTTAATTCATTATTATACATTGAAAACATGTGTATTTAATTAGGAGTAGAGGTATACAATTTATTAAGAATAATTTTTATTTAATTAAGATAGAAGATATGCAATTTATTAAGAATAATACTCATTTATTTAAATTAATTTTAATAAAATTAATTATTTAATAAAACGTAATTGATAGTGGATATTTTTTATTTGAAACGTGTGAGTTAAGTTTATTAGGAACAATTTTTTAAAATTTTTTTTATATATTATTTTTAATGTAAACAAATTAATTTCGTATTTAATTAATTAATTATTATTGAAATGATGGTTTTTCAAATCTATATTAAAAAATAAATAAATAAGTTAACTATATAAAACAAATAAAATAATAAATAAATCTTTAAATTATGGAAATGAGTGTTTTTAATTAATAATAAATCTTTAACTAAAAAATGGTTAAATGCACTTGAAGATGCATGTTACTAAAACACTAATTTAAAAATAAATGGGTGTAAGTTAGCATCTCCTATAGATATTTTTTTAAATATACTTATTTATATTTTAGAAGGAGCGTGTTTGCCAATAATATCTAAAAATTTATTAAATATATCCTAAGGTGTATGTTGTTAAAACACACCTTCATAACAAAGAGGAATCTTCCCTGGATTATGGAGGAATCTTTCCCATCCTCGCTTTCAACAAAGAGAGCCTGGGATGAAGGCCAACATTCCTCCCGAACGAGGATTCTCCAAAATGGCCTCACCTTACTGGGGACGGTACTTTAAGGGAGATGTAACCCTTCATGAGGATGCATGTTGT
This sequence comes from Vicia faba, assembly GCA_948472305.1. NCBI lineage: Eukaryota > Viridiplantae > Streptophyta > Magnoliopsida > Fabales > Fabaceae > Vicia > Vicia faba. Next base: position 700,859,617 of record OX451737.1, read on the forward strand.
CATTTCTTCATGGATTTCCCGCACTTCTGAGAAATCTTTTGAGGTTGTGTCAATAGAGGAATCATCCGACGTTTAAAACCTCTCTGAAATCACTACTACAGAAAACACATATAGTTAAGATTGTGAAATACATATAATGACGGTAACACGTCTGTTTTTAAGTAGTGTGTGATTATATATATGTTGGTTACCATAATGGGTGTGTGACCGTTGTTATAAATTTGATAGTGCGCTACATGTAACGCCTAATATTTAATTAATCATTTAATTAAATATTTTCGAATATTTTTCCGATTAAATTTTTGAAGTTTTGAAATATTGATTTAAGTTGTATTGTTGTAATTTGAATTAATTTATTTGATTAAGTTGTAGAAATAATATTAGAATAATACTATTACTAATTAAGTGGACTTTTAATAATTAGAAATAGGAATATTGGGAGTATAGAAATGAGATCCAAAAGATTAAATAAGACAAATAGAATATTATTATTATTATTATTATTATTATTATTATTATTATTATTATTATTATTATTATTATTATTATTATTATTATTATTATTATTATTATTATTATATTAGTTAGTTGATAAGAGAAAAACAAGGAGAAATAGCAATAAAGGAAAAATAGGTTTTTGACAATAGAAGAGGAATAAAAGATAGAGAAGAGATATGTGGAAACTATATGAAGAGGCAAATCTCAGAGTCAATTGGAGAGTTAGAACAACTTTCGATCTAAGATAAGAGTGAAATTTTGACTCTATAATAAGGTATGATAAATGGTATGTCGGATTCGATTGTAAAATTATTTTTATTTGTGTTTGAAATTGATAATATTAATAAAATTTAAAGATAAATTGATAATCCAATTTAATATATATGCCATACTGTAATGTCATATTTACGTTTTGAAACCAATAAAACTGTACAAATTTAATAGCATCATGTTACTGTATGTTATATTATCACATATATTTTGATAGATATAATAAATGGGGATATAATAATTAATTAGTAGTGTATCAGTGACACTTATGCTAAAACTAAGCATCACGTTCATGTTTCTAGAATAAATAGAATTGTGGTACTTGGAATGAGTATAGGATAATTAGATAATTGGAATTCCATGCTTACGGTAGATTCATGTTCCATTCATATATATATATATATATATATATATATATATATATATATATATATATATATATATAGTTAATTATAATAATTATAATAATAATAACGCAATATTATTAAGAATAATATTTTTTTAGGAGTTTTAGAATTAGAGATGAGAAATTAAATTAGTTTTTAATTCTGTTAGAGTTGTCAATAGAGTTATTAGAGTTTTCAATTGAGTTGTCGATAAAGTTGTTAGAGTTATTAATAGTGTTGTTAAAATTATCAATAGAGTTGTTGCATATCATTAAGAGTCACTTTTATTTGTTCTGCGTAATTCCGACATGTTTAGAGTTGTCAGTAGGGTAAGTTGGAGTTTCCAAATAATAATACATCTTTGCTAAATTATAATTTATTATAAGTATAGAAATTTGTTTAATCAATTATAGTAGTATGTCACTAGAATAAATTAAGATAAGTAGCCGGAATTGGTGATAAACTTATTAATAATTAAATAGATTCCCCTTAGTTCATTACTTTTAAAATAACTCGTTTATTAAGATATTAGTAACAACATGGCTAGTAGATAAGGATGTGTGACTTATATTTGTTGTATATTGAAGCTTATATTCAAAAGTTATATATTGTAGCGATATTCTAAGTAAATTGAGAAACTAGTTGCAAGTGTTTTCAAGTTACTGATATATAATATACCATTAGTATAATAGTAATAATTATAATAATAATATTAATAAGAATGACTTAATATTGTTAATATAATTTTGTAGAAGTTTTGTAATTAGAAGTAAGTATTTAGATAATTAATTAATCGGAAATAATCGAAATAGCGCGAATAATTACGCGGTTTGGTTGTAGTAAATTTTGGTTGATTCGTGGTATCGTGTTCCTTGTTGAACAATGTGAATTTGCAGGTGATGTTGTATCTTGTTGAATTGTCTCTATTTATGGAGAAAAATATTAAGTTGTGGGCTTATGGCCAATGTTGGTTTGTTGTTGCGTTGCTATAGAATTTTGTTGTTGCTATCCTGACATTCATATTGGGTCGCATACATAGCATATCAAGTTGGAGCTGATGCTCAGTAAGTTGGCATGAATTAACAAATTAAGTTGAAGGCTTATGCCTTGTTGATGTCTCTATTAATTGGAAGATTTCTAAGTTGGGAGTTTTGCCCATTGGTATCACATGCATGTACATTGTAACGAGTCTCATTTTGTGTTGCATATTTAACATGTTGTGTTGTTGACTTGTGATGATTGATGTTGGTTGAAAGTTGTGAAGTGGTGATTTTATATAATCTGATATATTAAATTGTTTATCATACACTCAATTATATGGTTCAATATCTCACTCTTTCTGTTTGAATATTTTCCTCTGTTGGTAACGTGCAGGTAATCAAGAAGGATAGTTGTTACCTTCGTTAGTTCGAGTCAGTGATGTCGCTCTGATACGTAGCACTCGGGGGGGGGGGGGGGGGGGGGGGTGAACACATGTTTTCTTTATTGTTGGTCTTCATTATGTTGTTGAATTTTTAAGTTGTTTTCATTAAAGACTTGATGTCTTAAAGCCGTTTTGAGTTGGGCAAGAAGTTATGGTGTTTTCAGTTGAATTTGTGAATCTGCTGCGTAGCAATGATAGTTGTTTTATTTTTAAAGACTAAACAGGTTGTTATTGGTTCATTCGAATTTTATGTGTTATATATCTGAATTATAGGTGATTTAATATTGTTGTTTCCAAGTTGAAAGTGTAGCATTCCATTTGTTTGTTGGAAATTTTGTAACTTTGATTTTATATAATTCGTTGGGTAGAAATGGGGTGTTACACTACATACAGCCACAATTGTATTAAACAAGCGTTGTCTTTTAATAAAATTAAAAAAAGCAGTAGAACAACAACATCAGCAAGAATAACAAAAACAACAACAAGAACACCAAGAACAACATAGACAAGAAGAAGAAGAAGAAGAAGAAGAACAACAACAACAACAATAACAATAACAACAAAAAGAACAACAATAACAACAAGATTAAGAACAACAACAAAACAACAATAATAATAATAGCAACAACAACAACAACAACAACAAAAACAACAAAAACAACAATAACAAAAAAGAACAACAAGGACACAAAAATGACATTGTTAACTTCAACCCATACTTTCCTTGTCTCATTCAAATTGGAGAAGAGATGGTGAAGTTTTAAATTTTTTTAGTGAAAGAAATGATATTTTTGAGTTTGGTTTATGGTAGAAATGATATTTTAGAGTTTGGTTTAGTGGAGAAATAGAGTGTCGTAAATGAAAGACGATGTTTGGAGGTAGAAGATGAAGTTTATTTAAGTTGGAAGTTCGTCTAAGTTTAAGGTTTCACGCGGATCACTAATGGTAGTGTCTTGAGCGTTGATAATCACTAAATGGACAGTCAAGATTTGTTTAAGGATGGTGAAGAAACTCAATAAACAAACTTATATTTTCCCATGACTCAGAGTGACTTTTCACCACAGTTAGAAGTTCTAACGGTTTTGGAAAGTGGCTTAAAAATATATAAAAACAAAATTGTAGGTGCTAGGATTTGAATCCATGACTCTTAGTGACTTTTCACCACGGTTGGATATTTCAACTATAGTAGTAAAGTGGATAGCACCCTACATACAACAAGGGTTGTATCAAACAAACATTGTTGTATGTCTTATAATAAAATATAAAAAATGCAACAATAGAACAACAACAACGACAACAAGATTCGAACTCATGACCACACGCTACTTTTTACCACGGTTGGAACTTCCAACCATGGTAAAAAGTGGATTAAAATTGAAAATAAATAAAAAGCTTCCAAAAATGAGAAATTACCATGGTTAACAAGGAGGTCTTTTTAATGAAAATTATGTTCCATATTAGTGAGTGGAAAAGATGAGGCTCGTCTTTAAGAGCATTCATATCATATACCTGGCCTTTTCTCAGCTCACTCTGGTTTTTCCTGGTGAGGGAGATGCCTTGGCTGTTGGTAATCAATACCTACAAGGAAATGGATACTTGGAAAAGGAAGTGAAAGGCTATGGATAAAAAGTGCTCTGCTTTATAGAAAGATTTGGCTAAGTTATTGAAGAAAGCTAAGGTTATTAAATCCCTACGAGAAGAGGCGAAAACCTACTATTACCTTTCTCTTATGGATAACAATATAATTGAGCTGGAAAATGTTCTTAAAGTGGAGGAGAATCAGAAAACTCGTCTTCTAGAGGTCGTTAGCAGGATGCTTCCGAGGCTATTATTGAAAAGACCCTTCTGGTGGAGGAGGACCAGAAAACTCTTCTTCTAGAGGTCGAGGCTTATGTCATGGCCCTGAAGGCTCTTAAAGATGAGGTGGTCGAGCTGAAGGTGGTGCTCCTGGATTCCTTCCGTTGAACTATGCAAGCCATGTTCGAGGTCCTTAACCGAGTTATGGAACAGGAGAAAATGTTTTTCCCTTCTGATGAGATTCATGTTCAAGAGTTAAATCTCTTTCGGGTTGTTCATGATGGGGTTTAAGATGGTGGTCCTGGTACCTCAGCTCTGGATACTTATACTTGATTACTTATTTTTCTTTGTACTGACTTTGTTCTTGAAACATTTCCGAGCCATTGTGCCTTAGATTTAATCATTTTAATATTTTTACAATTATTTTTACCTCGGTGATTTGTGCATCATTTATCTTTGAGTTATATACTTGGTATTCTTCATTTGATGTAACTTACAGTTTTCTTTGTTTTTATGTTGTTGCAATGTCGGGGTTTACTGACCATCCCTGCACTGTAAAGTCAATAGGCCACTGGGGTCTCACTGGTGCTTCCTTATGAGTTGTGAGTACGCGCTTTGGCATCTAAAAAATATTTTATGGTTATGGTGTGATAGCCCTGGATGCTTGATTTTAGGTGAAAAGGAGGTGTCTCGTCATGATGAGGTGCTTGATGTGCTCTTTGTACATTCGTGATGACAATCTTCGTGATTTATGTTTAGGAGCTTACCTTCCCTTTCCAGTAATTTCATTGTAGATCTCGATATGGATCTAGGCTTTTTTTCTTCTTATACTTTGTAGAGTACCCAAGAGAATTGTAGATTTGGAAATATAATGAATCATCTCTGAAACGATAGTTGACAAGATCGAATGTGACAGATCTCTGTAATCGATGTTGAAATGTTCTCGATTCGGTGGCCTGAGGAGGTTACAAATTTTAAATGGGAGATTCAATTTGAAATCATGGAAATCGTAAGAATTGGAAGTTGATTCCCACATATGGTACTGTTGTTTCATTCCAGAACCATAAGTGGATGCAGTTGATAAATTGGTTTTCTTGAACAGGTGGTGCGGATCTCCATTATGGTGGCACAAGGTGGACCTGCATGGTTAGCGTCTGACGCTCAAGTCAGTTTAAAATTCAAGATGAGTATAGTGAAAACAGAAATCAGATAGTGTACCTTGATTTCTATGTAAACTGATGACTATATACTTTGGGCCTTGTGTGTGAAGAATATGTTCATCATCAACCATAACTTGGTTTTGATGAAGAAAAAATCTTATCTTAGAAGTAAGATTAAATAAGAAAAAGATTGAAATCAATGTATCAAGTTTTCATAAGTTTTATATTTCAATGGAATTGGATCATAGACCAAGGTACAATGTGAAATTTAGTTCTTATAAGCTTTAAGTGCTTAAAAATTAATCATAAACTTTAATGAAAACATTGTTTAAAAATTGCATATTATCTTAGAAATCATTTAATATGTTAATTAAATGAAAATCTTAATCTTTCTCATAAGAATGTTTAATGAGCATTTTTTAACAAGTGAATATTTTCCCTAGTGGTTGAGTGGTCATGTTAAACTACTTAAGTGTTGTTCTTTGATCCTTGAGTGTGTCTTTTTTAACTTAACTTTTCTAAGTATAAGACATGTTAATCAAATAACCATACCATGTCAATCGACTAACCATGTCTCTGTTTCAAGAAAAAAAAGCATTTTCCATAAGGATTATCGATTGACCTATTTGGTCAATCAATTAACCATTCCAAATCCTTCATATTTTTGAATATTGAATGAAGGTCAATCGATTAACTTTGTTTCATTTTGAAAAATATTGAACGAATGCATCACCTTTTCATCTCTAATGATCATAGAACCTTTTCATAAAAATTGAATTTGATCATAAACATTTTCAAAGGTTGTTTCTGAAAATTCAAGAGGTGCATGGTTCATTATAAATAGAAGATTTTTTCAAATTCAAAATTACTCATGAACAATTTTGTTTGTTTTAAGTATCAGTAAATATTTTAATAGGAAAAAAATTTCTGCATATTTTTCAAATCATATTGAAAAAGTCTTGAGAATTTAAATATTTATATTCTATTGATTTGTACATTGAATGAGGAGATTAAAGTTGTCAATATATCATAAAAACAACAAAGTTATCAAATTATCACAGTTGTGGAAAAGTATGCTTATTACAAATTATCTGTTTATCTGTAATTTTTTACCAAGTATGTGGTGATTGTTTATATGTAAGAAAGTGTTATACTTATTATAGGCTAATGCAAATAGGAAAGGTTGTTTTTAAATTTTTTGGAAACGTTATTTGAATCAGGGTTTCAATGTCCACCTTTGTTGTTTGTGTTTTTGGAAATAGAGGAAGTAGTGCACTTATTTATTGTTGTTATAAGATTGTAGGAGAAGTCTTGGTGTGAAGCTTAAAAAAATATCTAAACAATAGTGAAAGTCTCTCACGGAGTGTGAGAAGATTAGATTTACCATTGGTTTAAAAGAGGGCCTAGTATAAATCCTCGTGTTCATTTATTTTACTACGTTTTACTTTTCATTTTCTTATTCATTCATATTCCCATGAATTCTGGAAATATAAAAGAAACCATAAAAGTCCATAAATCTCTAAAAAGATCAGTAAACATTTTTGTGGGTGTTTCTCGCGTACAATCTCTAGCCTCTTACTTAAAGGTTACTTGTAAGACCGGCTACAAGAGTCCTAGACTTAGTGTTAAGTTTGATATGGTGTTTTAGTATTTGAAATGGATAAGGTGTGAACCGAAACAGAAAAAGGTAAAAACAAAGATAAATTTGCAAGATAAAATGATGAACAAAACTGAACTTGAAATAAATTGCTTTGAATTAAAGGTGGACAAATGCATACATTTCTCATAAGTGACTCGTTTGTCTCTTGACGCAGATACTTTGAGTTTTTTTCTTACAATGTTACAAAATGTGACCTCTAACATGAATCTAAAACTTGCTAAAATAAACAACAAAAGTAACTGCTATCATACACCCTCAACGGTTATTACATAACCACGTTTGGAATTTGTGATAAAACAACCTCTTGAGACCTCACGCGTTCTATTTTAAAAAAAAAAGCAATTTGTACCTAGGAGGATTCGAACTTAATACCTTAAGAGGAGCATACTCTGAAGACTCAAGCCTTCACCACTAGACCACACACACGCACACCCTCACACGTTCTATTGATAACCGTTTGATGAAAATGCTTCAATGTTGAATATTTTCGCCTTCAACTAGCCTTCATTCCTTCTTCGACCTGGCTTTAACACAATATGAATTTTTGTTATGTTTCAAAAGGACTTTCCCTTGATAATCTGTCGACGCCTCTCATCTCTCTATTGGTGATGTCGAAGATGATTTTCCTTGGTGATGACCCTTAACTTATAATCTTATTTCCTTAATTGAAAATTAGTGGATAAAAAATTTCCCCCAAAATGCCAATTTCAACGGAGGCTATGTCGATTGAGAATTTTGGCATTTTCCTTCTTTTTGAATTTTTGACTACTAGTCTACTCACTTAACGTCATGTGTTATAATGTCCACTTTTTGCACCATTATTCCCAAATTTATCCCATCATTTCTCACGATTCCTTCTAGTTCCTAGGGTGTGGGATTTCAACAAACCCCACTAACTCTTCCACTTCAAAACTTGTGTCAACCAAAGTTTTACCAGTGGCTGCTTCAATTTGTCTATAAATAATCCTTCAGCTTCTCATCTTCTTTTCTTCTTCTTTCTGGCACTCATTTTTCTGCAAGTTTTTGTGAACAAAAAACTTATTTCCTTTCCTTTTCACCACCATGGCCGCTTCCTTACTCACTCCGATCAACACCGGTAACAACTCTATAACTTTTACTCTCTCTGAAGAAGACAACTTGACAATTATTCCTCAGCTTCTATCTACTGATGAACACAAGATGAAGAGATGGAAATAACATATTCTCATTACGTTTGTTATTACGGAGAAACTCTTTGCCTTCCACGGACCACTCCTAACTCAATGAAATCATCCAAGGAAAGTTCAAGAAAACATTTCTTGTTTTACCCCTGCTAAGCCTTTGGCCTTCGACCATGAAAAACCCATCGATGTTAGGTTTATGGAAGCTAGGGTGTTGATTTATGCCTACCTTAGGCAACAAAACTTATCTTACTTGGCTAGAAAAAGTTCTAGAACAGAGATAGGAGCAATGGAAAAAATTTGGTATTTTCGACGCTATCCAACTGTCAGGAATGCTCACAAGATCAATTCCAACTTGATCCTAGCTTCGATTTTCTTTTGGGAAGGTACGACTAACTCTTTCCAACTTTCTTGTGGGATGTTAACACCCACTTTGTTCGATATAGCACCCATTACTGACCTTTCTCCTATGGGCGAAACCTTCGACCCAATTGCACCAACTGAACACTCCTTTCATTTTGAGGGTCCAAGTCTCAAGCACTACATAGTTGATCATCATGTCACCGATGAACAGGATGTTTCTAACGATGAGCATATTACTTTCCTTAACCTTTGGGTTTCTTATTTATTTTTTTCCCATGGTCTTTACCGGTGTCCAAAGGCTTTATCCCTTTAGCAATTCAAATCTATGAGGGTCGAAGGATTACTTTGTGTAAAATTTTTTTGGCATATTTGTACTATACTTTGGGTGATGCTTCATCAAGCGTGAAGTCTCTCCCTACTCATGATAGGGGGCTAGGTCTGTCAGGCCCCTTCTTATTGTTACAACATTGGTTGAATGCCATATTTGAACATCAACTAGACTACCCTATCTCTGAAACAATCCTACGCTTGACAAAGAATCGAGCTATCGAAGGCTTGAGACTGTCTTTAATGACTTCTCAACAAGACCTCGACAGGTTTTCTTTTATGAAATATATAAATTTATTTGTTGAAACCACCATTTTCGTTTTGACCATGGCCCCTTTGGTGGATCAAAGTGTTTCCCCAGATTGATTTAAAAATCCTTTCCCTAGAGTTCCCCCGAAAACGGCTGCAAAGTCGAATGTTGTCTTGAGAGCTTTCTTGACCCCCACATTACTTTCCTTCAGAACCGGCATTGGGTCAAGGGTTACAGTTTCATGGGCTATCAACCATACTCAGTAGCAAACTAATTTTAATGAAGGCACACGGAGTGCCACTACCTCAGGTTCAATACCTTTTCTATCTTCGATACCTTCACATCAACTTGCCTCTAATTACCTTGGATTTTAGGTTCTTTAGGGGACACCACAAATCTCAATCGAAAAGGAGATTTCTGCTGAAATTGAACACACTCAAATTTTTCCTTCCTTCAAAGTTCCAACTCCCACTAATCCCAAGGAAGCTAAAAAAAGGCAGAAAAATCATTCTAAAAAATCCGGCCCAAAAGGCTACTCCCTCGACCGCTAAGACCTTTAGTGATTCAACTACTAAGACCTCTAGTACGTATCCTTCCATTGTCCAGACCAATGATCAAGAAGAAACTTCTCCTCCTCGACAATCATCTCCAACACATCAACTTCCAAAAGAACAACATGTTCCATCCCTAACTCTCGAGGTATTTATTCTTTTTACTCGCTTTCACGTGTTAGGTCTTTATACTAACCTAAAATCGTTCCCCAGGAACTGTCACAAGTAGAAATCATTGACTTCGACCACTCCATCAAGACAAATCTTATTGATAATACCAACAAACTCGAACCTAACTCTCAGAATTTGATTGAGGCTACCTCTACGTTGAACCCTCAATCCCATGATGGCCTTGGAGATGCTTCGACTAAAGGAGTCCCTCTGCCCAATCATTCTGACTGCCACTGATGCCAGTAATCAAGAGCCCCGGCCTTCTACTGCCGCTAAATCTTCTATTGAGAAAAATTTGAAACAACATGTTTTAGTTGATGGAAGGTCAAAAGGTACAACTCCTACTAAAAATGTCCTACAAGACATTAGCTCCAATAGCCCTCTTACCAATAAGAAATCATGGCCATGAGAAAAAAGAACCCAGCTGAAACACTTAGAAGACTACAAAAACTTCGAGAGGACTCTACTGGTTATCAAACTTCTGTATTGACAGTTGCACTTACCACAAAAACTGATGTTATTGTGACCCTCAAACTGCAATAACTTAGAAGATATTTGTTTGAAGGTGAGTTTATTGATGTTGTAGAAGAAGAGGCTATGTTAGGAGAGGACACATTCAAATTGCTCGACAAAATTTCTCAATGAAACATTCTTGATTCTCTGGCTCAATATCTAATCGGGTTTGAGGCTTTCTTCAATCAGCTTGTCAAGGATTTCACGCTCCGCAGACATATTGACCTCTAAATCAAAACCAAGGTTAATGAAATGAGGGGAAAATAGGACTTGAGCGAAGCTTGTGATAAGAAACTGAGTGTGCTTGAATTCAAGAATCAAGAACGCGTCGACCAACGCCTTATTTTTTACCAACAAATCTCAACTTACTAAGCACAATTATCTGAACTTACTAAGAAGATAGCTAAAGTCAAACGGCAAAAGGCCTCGTTGGATTCCACTGGAGATCTCCCCAGCCAAGATGAAATCAATCAGGAAACTCATAAAGGGGTTGATCATGGCGAGAATGCCCTCAAAATCAAGGAAAAGATTGACCAATTAAACGCGAAGATAACATGTATCAACATCAGGATTTCCTTTGGGAAGACCCGCTTTGGAGATTTCAAATCTCTTGTTGTTTTTATTTTATTGAGACTAGTACTCATTTTTGGATTTTATGTAAAGCTTTTGGGATTTATGGTTACTGTTGCAACTCTTTTTTAAATCAGAGTCGCCGCCCTTAATTTTTAACCTAAAGGAGTGGAGTATAAAGGAATAACCCTAAGTTCATAGATTCTAGATTTGGACTCGGTTCTAGACGAGGGGAAGGTGTTAGGCCTCCCTCATCTACCTTGTTCACAAGGATACTAGGTTTAGAAGTGTGTTTTTAGGAAATAGGGTTTTTAAGTAATAAGGGAAAAAAGGTTTTAATTTTAGTTTGGGGGAAAGGGTTTGAATTTTATTAGGGGAAAACTCACCACGATTTTAATTATATGCCTATGTATCCTCTTAGGAGAAATCAGAGTCCCGTTTCATAGTTTGGGGTTTGGTTTGTATTTTTTATGGATCACAAAGATATTTACATTTTTCGCACATTTAGTCTAGGTGTCGTGAATAGTAGAGATTATTAGACTAAACGTGCAGTCGATTTGAATAAATTCACAGTTCTTTTTGAAAGTTGATTATTGAATTGATTTATTTTGAAAATGAGTTTGTAGTATGTTGAGTATTTTTTTAATATGTTAATTATTTAGAAAAGGAATTCTATTTAAATGCATAAAAATAAGTTTTAATGCAATAAATAAAAATAATGTTTTTAATGAATTTATAAAATAATATAACTTATGTAACAACTAATAATAATTAGTATAAAATTAAATATATTAAATACATAAAACAAATATAATAATTATTAAAATAAAAAAATATAACATATAACAAAATATATGTAATAATTATTATAATAAAAATTAGAAAATATAAAAGTTAAAAAATGATAAAATAAAATAAAATATTAAAAAAAAGATAGGGGGTGTGAAATATATATATAGCGTTAGTAAAAATGGGGGTTATAATAGCATAGGCCTGAATTCAGATATTGAATTCAGGCCCAGGAGGCAGGGGGTGTGCGCTTTGTGTTGTTTAAGAAAAATGGGGGTGCAGTAATATAAAAAGGCCAGGCCCAATACTTTTTTTTAGTCTACGTGTTATCAAAAAATGGGGGGTGGCGTTAGTATGGGCTTAGGCCCAAGGAGAATTGAGAGTCCATTTAGACTTCATGTGGGGGAGAGTATGGTATTATGATGGACACACGCATGCAGTGACGTATGATTGAAATCGTGTGGTTGAGATTGGAGAAGCATGGTTATTACCGCGGGTTGCGCACAGGGGATTACACAACATATTAGATTTCTTTTTTTACAAAAAAACATAATTCTAATGTTATTATTCCTCTCTCTCTCTCTCAGCGTCATTCCCTTTATTTCTTTTGTGTCTCTTTGTTCTCTCACATTTCCTTTCTCTCAAATCCTAGCTTGACGCAATCGTGGCGACAGGAAAACCCTCCTCAACAACCAGCATAACAACATGCAACCCAACAGGTGATGAAGGAATTTTTGACGACGACCGTAACTTCCAACGGGTGATGAAGGAATTTTTATGACCATGACTTCCAACAGGTGATGAAGGAATTTATATGACGACCGTAACTTCCAATAGGTGATGAAGGAATTTTTACGATTGTGACTTCTAACATGTGATGAAGGAAATTTTAATGACGACCGTAACTTCCAACAGGTGATGAAGGAATTTTTGCAACCATGACTTCCAACAGGTGATGAAGGAATTTTTGATGACGACCGTAACTTCCAACATGTGATGAAGGAATTTTTACGATCGTGACTTCCAAAAGTTGATGAAGGAAATTTTGATGACGACCGTAACTTCCAACAGGTGATGAAGGAATTTTTGCGACCGATCAATTTGAAATGTAATTTTGTTTTGGAGAATAAATCCTTGACAAATGTTGGGGAAATAAACCCATGACTGCTGGTCTGCTAGAGAGGTGATGAACTTCTCGAGGACGCTTGAACTTCTTCTTAGAAAGATTTCGGAGAGGTTTGGTGTATGCCAATCTACTGGGGAAGCCAAAATGAGAATCTTCATTCAGGTCTTGGGTCAGAAGATTGGGTGTATGCCAATCTACTGGGGTTTTAAGGATGAGAATCTTCATTCTGTTAACGGTATCAGGAGCTTGGGAGTATACCAATCTTCTGAGGTTTCAAGGATGACAATCTTCATTCTTGAGAGAAACAGATTTTTAGGAGCTTCAGTTGTCCGTTATTCTGTTGGTGGCTGTAACTTCCAACAGGTGATGAAGGAATTTTTGACGACGACCGTAACTTCCAACAGGTGATGAAGGAATTTTTGCGACCGTGACTTCCAACAGGTGATGAAGGAATTTTTGATGACGACCGTAACTTCCAACAGGTGATGAAGGAATTTTTGATGACGACCGTAACTTCCAACAGGTGATGAAGGAATTTTTGATGACGACTGTAACTTCCAACAGGTGATGAAGGAAATTTTTAACGACCGTGAATTCCAACAGGTGATGAAGAAATTTTTGATGACGACCGTAACTTCCAACAGGTGATGAAGGAAATTTTTAACAACTGTGAATTCCAACAGGTGATGAAGGAATTTTTGATGACGACCGTAACTTCCAACAGGGGATGAAGGAAATTTTTAACGACCGTGAATTCCTAACAGGTGATGAAGGAATTTTTGATGACGACCGTAACTTCCAACAGGTGATGAAGGAAATTTTTAACAACCGTGAATTCCAATAGGTGATGAAGGAATTTTTACGACCGTGACTTCCAATAGGTGATGAAGGAATTTTTGATGACGACCGTAACTTCCAACATGCGATGAAGGAATTTTTACGACCGTGACTTCCAACAGGTGTTGAAGGAATTTTTGATGACGACCGTAACTTCCAACAGGTGATGAAGGAATTTTTGTGACCGTGACTTCCAACAGGTGATGAAGGAATTTTTGATGACGATCGTAACTTAGAACAGATGATGAAGGAATTTTTATGACCATGACTTCCAACAGGTGATAAAGGAATTTTGGTGACGACCGTAACTTCCAACAGGTGATGAAGGCATTTTTACGATCGTGACTTCCAATAGGTGATGAAGAAAATTTTGATGACGACCGTAACTTCCAGCAGGTGATAAAGGAATTTTTGTGACCGTGACTTCCAACAGGTGATGAAGGAATTTTTGATTACAACCGTAACTTCCAACAGGTGATGAAGGAATTTTTACGACTGTGACTTCCAATAGGTGATGAAGGAAATTTTGATTACGACCGTAACTTCCAACAGGTGATGAAGGAATTTTTGTGACCGATTAATTTGAAATGTAATTTTGTTTTGGAGAATAAATCCTTGACAAATGTTGGGGAAATAAACCCATGATTGATGGTCTGCTAGAGAGGTGATGATCTTCTCGAGGACGCTTGAACTTCTTTTCAGAAAGATTTCTGAGAGATTCGTCAATGCCACTAGTATCAGATGTTTGTGGTATTTCCAGGAAACTTCGATTGTACGTAACCCTTTGATGAGATTGACGTTTAAATGCCCTAAGTGATGGTGAGGGAGACTTGCCCCAGGTTATCCTGCAATTGAGAGATTTCTTGAAATCTTGACTGGACTGCCCCAGGTTTAATGGACTTTGAAATATTTGTTGAAATCTTGACTAGACTGCCCCAGATTTGCTGGACAATACCAAACCAAGTCCCCTTCTTGTTGATAAGAGATTTTTGTAACGGAAGTGTCATCCCACTTGAAGTGATTTTATTCACTGAGAGAGCTTTCGTTCCTCCGAACATTCACTGTTGTGAATTTCTTTGCTGTCAAACAAATAAACATGTGCAAACAACGATATTCAAATAATGCAAAGTTTATGCTTGTCTCGAAGTTTTGAAAAATGCGTTTTTTAGCAGAAAACTTTTTATAAGACAAATTCAACACAAGATTTAGAGCAAAGCCTTACAGGAGTCAGGATACCTTTTGTAACAGTATGCTTTCGAACTAACCCATGCTTCAATTAGGACTTTTAAAGGGTTGTAACGTGGCTTGGTTCACGGTTTAAGAAACAAAGGATAAAGGCTCAAAGTATATTTGTATCCACCCGCTCTTCGTGACGTTCTTCAATTCTATACTCAGTTAATTGTGCGTCGAACTCTATTCGAGTTTGGAACGACGTTTTGGTGATGGTTCACACCAGTTGAATTTTATGAGAAGGCAGTCATCTTTGCAAAATTTTTCATGTTGTTGAGGATTTATAATGACCTCTTTCTTTTGATTTGTTATTCCTAATTTTTGCCTGACTGTTCTGGTTTTCGAGATTACAGTCAACGGGATGCCCCAGCTTTCTTAAGCCTCCTTTATAGGTTTTGGCTCAGTGGGCTTTTTTCTTTTGAGAGGTAATGACTGCCTATGAGATAAGGAACCATCACTGTCTTTTGGTTCCAAAGGAATGTTTTTGATGTCATTCTTTGTATTACGAACTGAGAGTTTGCAACTTCAATGCGCATCTTTTGAATTAACTGAGTGACTACCCTGCCCCAGGTTTAATTAAAGGTTTCAATTTGTGCTTAAAACAACAAACTTCTACTTCTCTGGCTTAAAGGGGTTGACTAGGGATTATCTTCCTTATAACTCCAGTGTTTAGGATTTAAAAGAAACGCATGTACATCATCAGCAAGGTCTGTCCAAAAGCATACTGTATGAGATTATGGTATTGTTTCGTCATCCTCCCTCTAAAGGATTATAACTTTTATCAAGAGTTAAATATCATAAAGAAAGTAGGAAGCATAATTCAAGAATAGTGAAAATGAATGGATTAATTCAAGACAAACATATGCAATGCATTAATGAAACAAAGTTTGACATCAACAGATAATTGTTTGAATAACAAAAGAAATTACAACTTGAAAATTCAAATGAAATAAAAGTCTCTTAGTTCGAACTTGTCATTTCAGGGGGAGAACCCTCAGCGGAAGATTTTCATCTCGCCATCCTGCATGAATTTCAGCACTCCATTGTCAATCAAGTCTTGGATCTTATTTTTCAAAGTCCAACAGTCGTCGGTGTCATGTCCAGGACTATAGGAGTGGTACACATAAAAGGCGTCAGGATGATATCTAGGAGCAGAGGTATTGGGATTCCGAATAGGATCCTTTAAAGCAGTCAGATTGACCTCCAACAAGCGCTCCAGTATTAGAGATGATGGTATGTCGGTTTCTGTGAACTGTCTTCCAGACGTATTTTGCTTACGCTGATTACCCCGTTGACGCTGAAGAGGTTGTTGTTGGGCTTGTGACCCTGAAGCAAGTTGGGGAGCTTTTCCATTGTCTTCTTGTCTCAAAGGAGGTTGAATGATGACTTGATCTTCAACCCTAATTGTTTGCCCCACTTAGTTATCTCGAAGCATTTTGTTGACGAGAACCATGAGCTCTTCTTGTCTTTGAGCCAAGTCTTGAATGAGAGCCATCTCTACTGAAATAAACAGTAGGAGAATAAGGAAACCTGAAAAGGAAAACCTGTTATGATACAATGCATGATATTTGGATGCATGTTTTCAAGAACCTCTCGGGGTAAACATAAGGAATTGTTAGAAATTGAACTTTGATCAACATCTTTGATTGGAGAACTTTGTATCGGTGAATACCATTCCACGAGAATCAAGCTCACCATGTCAAGTGGGTCATAGCCTCCGATTCAAGTTGTTGTACTTGATCTTCAACGGTATTCTTTTAGAGGGAGATGAATCCTCTTGCCCTTTGGTAGACGTCTGGTTCAACGTGACCCTGCATCAAAGACCCTTGAGATCCTTGAAATGGTTATTGAAAATGATATGGTATGATGTTATGATGTTATGTACAGGTATGCAAAAGTAAGTAAGTGTATATACATGTAATCATATTCACACAAAGCAAACAAGTCCTTATGTTTAGGTTTGCATGGGGTTTGTAGGTAAGTACCCTCTTGAAGTTAGTTGGCTCAACCTGTCCTAAAATAGAAACCGGGTTCTAAGGAGCTGAATATCACTGGATTATTTTCTGTGTTCATTGTTTTGGTTTAGCCACTTAACTGGCGACCAAAATATTCCAAGAAAACAAGCCTCAATGAGTGTAGTATCGAGTATCTACCAACTTCGGACTGCACCAAAATCGGTCATCTCACTACCCCTAAAAAGGCCAAGATGGTCAAGTAAGGTTCTAAGAGTTCGTTAGTGATTCATGACATCACTCAGCGGCCCCGTATTCTCTTTGATTAACTCAAAGGCTACCGGTACCCACAAATATGTCACACTAACGTAGCCACTGCTTCTACCATGTCGGTATACCCCGCACAGTTCCCTCACAGTTTATTGCTACTTACCTAAAAGGTGCCCCCAAATTCGGGTGTAGGATTTAAAACAAACACAAGCAAGGAACCCAAAAAGTAAAGCAATCGAAGCAATCAAAGTAAGCATGCATAGGTTATCTAGAACCCTAAGGTAACCCCACTTTTAGAAAGATCCCCAACAGAGTCGCCAGTTCTATGATACGGTGGAAGAACTGACTTGAGGTTTTGCGTTTGTATTCGCACTTGTTCGGTTTAGCAAGAGTCGCCACTGACTTTTTATTTTATCCTAAGGAAAGGTCAAAAAGCACAGGAAAGACCTTTGAGATGTTTTCTTGGGTTTGGGGGGTAGATTATGAAAAGGGAAGGTGCTAGCACCCTTTTCATCCATGGTTATCCATGGGCTCTTAGTTACTTGTTTTAGATCACTTGCCTTTGCTTTTCAATTGTTTGAAATGGTGCTTTGTGTGTGTGGTTTTGAAAATGTTTTGAAAAAGATGCCTTGTCTAGGCAACCTTTGTAATGATTCTTGTTTGAATATATACAAAAGTGTGTGTCTTTTTGAAAAGATATTTCAATGTTTTGAAAGTTGTTTTAAAGTTGTGTTGTGAAGTGTGTTTGAAAATGGCAAGGGTGTTTTGCAAGATTTTTGATCAAGTAACTATGAGTTGTCTACCCTATTTTACTCAAAGATCTTTCTTATATTTTTAACCCATTTTAACAGTGTTATTTCACCATTGTATTTGGTGAACAACCTTGCGTTAGGATGTTAAACGGGACAGGCGCGGGTCATCGTATAGACCATGATAGCATTATTTTTACATTTAAACAAAAGTAAATATAAAGTATTTAATGTATTAATACTAGAAATAATTAAAATAAATACCAAATAAATACAAAAGTTTATGAAAATATTTTTTAAGTATTTTTTATATTAGAAAATAAAATATCAAAATCAGAAATGAAATAAAAATGCAAAAATGACAAATATACAAGAAATTGACCAGGGGGTGTAAAAAGAAAAGAGGGGGGGGGGGGGGGGGGGGGGGTGCCAAAAGTAAGCCTGTACAGGCCCAGCCCAGAAACAACTTCATCTTCCTCCTTTGAACAGAAACACGCGCGCTCTGTATACAAAATGCTATCTCCTGATTCCTTGCTTTTTTGACAAAACTCATAACATGAAACTTGTAGAGGAGCATCAAACAACGAATCTAACCATATAAAAAACTTAAGCTAACTCTCAAAGACCAGAGAGAATTTCTCTGGCCCTAAATCTTAACCTTGTTTATTCAGAAAGTTCATGGATGAAATTCTCCTAGCATGATTAATATAAATGAAAACTAAGCACATGCATGGTTTCAGGGCTATGAATACAACATCTTTCATTCACCAACCTAAGTCTAACTATTCCTAAATAGAGAGATAGAAGTTCATGAAATACCTGTTTCAGTTGACTTCGAGCTGGACAATGCAGCAACTTCCAAGGGTGCTTGAGGTTCTTTTGAGCTTGCCTGATGTCCAATGAAGCTTTCCCAATGCTTAGTTTATTTTGAAGTAGCCTGAATTGAGCTACAGAACTCAACCTGCAAATCTTTCAAACAAAAATGGCAATGTGTGTTAATGGTGTTACAGCTGGCAATGGAGGTCTGGAATAGTTCAGGTGAGTTGAATGGAAGGTATTGGAACAAGTTTGAGGCAAAACACACGAGGGAAAGTGGAGATGGAGGTGGTTCTGCAGGGCTTGCCCTGTTTTGCAGAAAAATGATGATTTTGTGTACAAGGAGGTTTGAGTGGTGAAGAGCTCGTGTTTATGACTCAAAAGGTTATGTGAAATGTGTTTGCAATCTTTGTGTAAGCTAACTATGGCTGGTTTTTGAGTTGGGAAGATTTTGGACCAATTTCTTCTTTGTGAAGCAAGAGTGTGTAACTACTCAATGCAGGCCTGTACACCCTATCTCGTAATCTGCATACTTTTCCCTTGATACTTGCAATTTGTGTATTTGATCTTGCCTCAGAGATATGGCCCCATGCTTCAAAGATCTTGGTTTGACATAAAGTATAACTTTTCAAAAATGGAACTATGCCTTTTACCATTTAGGGATTAAACTTGTGTACAATACCCTAATGGCCAAGACAATGCATTAGCTCAATGAGTTTGCATTAAATTATGGAGTACAAACTGGTTTTGAGGCCTGTAATTGTGTACAAAGCTATCTTGGTCAGATTTGCAACTTGGTATGAACATGTATTGGCCATGGATCAAAGTGAGTTTTTGCCAACTTCAAGCATTCGATTCTCCCTAACCAAAAAGGTGTTTGAGGAGTTCTTGGACAATTTGGAAAGCTTGCAACATGTAATACAATCCATATTTGAAATTAAACTTGAAACTCCAAGTGGAACTATGTGAAAAATGGCCAAGAAGATGGGTCAAAGTCCTGCCTAAACTAGGGCAAAATTTCTCTAAATTAAAAATTTTAGGTACCTGTAGCGATAAAAATGTAGCGGGGTAAATCGGAGATCGAATTATTGATTAATTCGTCTCACAAAAGCAAGAGTCGCCACCGCGCTTTATTGTTTCCAAAGGAAAAGGGAAAAGAGCGAAATAAAACCCTAAATATGCAATGTAAATAATACTGAAAATACAAAGCGTTTTTGAAAAGAGATCTTATGGTTCGGGGGTTGGTTATACAATGGGAAGGTATTAGCACCCAATGTATCTATAGTATTCTATAGGAACCTTTTGAAATATCTGTTTTATTTAAAATTGATTGCTTGATTAAAATAAATTATTTTGGCCGAAAAGGGATGCAAACGGGTTTTTTTGAATGCGACGACCTAACGTCGAAGTTTTTGCTTAAAGGGTAAACTGATTCCAGCCGTTTGCTTTTAATGATGAACATTAAATTTATTTTTCTGCTCTTAATTGTTTATTCAATTCTGACTTTTCTTTTGATCGTTTTTGCAGGTAAAATTTAAATGAGCAGACAAGAGCATTGGATAGAAGATTAGAATTAGAATTTAGGAAAATAGTTTTTTATTTTACTTTAAGCATTTGTGTAATTGTCTTTATAAATATTTTGTAATAACACAATATTTAAATGACAATTGTAATAAATAGAATAAAGTGAATAAAATTCTATTATTTCTCAATTAATTCTTTTTCTTTCCAATTATTTATTTATTGTTTATAATTCTTTAAATCATATAATAACTGAAAAATCAAATCCAATCATTTAAATTCAGAATGATAAACAAATAAATAAACATCATTGATCAATTAATAACTTCAATTATTTACTTTATTATTATTTTTAATTCTTCTAAATTATAATAACTGAAAAATAGAACTTCAGCTATTTAAACTTAGAACAATAAATAATTAAATAAACATTGCTTGATCAATTAATAGACTCCTTTTCAAATGTTTATTTCATTATTCATAAACCTTTAAATTATATAATAACGGAAAATAAGTTCCCATTATTTAAATTTAGGATAATGAATAATTAATAAACATTATTTGATCAATTAATAAACCTCTTTTCAAATATTTATTTTTATTATTTATAAATCTTTAAATTACATAATAATCGAAAATAAATTCTAATTATTTGAATTTAAGATAATAAATAATTAATGAACATTGTTTAAGTCTTGATCAGTTAATAAATTTAGCGTTCAACAAATAAACAGCTCCCGACTCGAAAAAGTTGTGAATTTTTACACTGCTTTGAAAATTTGATAAAACTATGTCAAAACCCTTGCAATGCGAATGATGCATATGGGAGACGGTATCTTAGGTCAAAATTTGGGGTACAACAGCTGCCCCTATTTAAGTTTCTTCTATCCGGAGATATGAAGATTAAAATCTTCGTGTCGACGAGATTGAAGGTACTTAAATACATAATACGCAAATTTTGCTCTAAGATACCGCCATTATGTTTGATATGAATGCAGTGATTGAACTCACAGAGAAAGATATTGTATGAAACAAGACAATGTTGGGGGAATCGAACACCAACAAAACACAGGGACATGGATTATACATTACTGGGGAAACAAGCTATCGACTTCAAACGACAGACTCCTGACAGCGAATAAAATCGAGGGAACACGACCTCTGACCCTAACAAAGAGAGCATCTTGCATAGGCCATAACAGATTATTGACCCAAAACAGTGAGTTTGCAACTCAAGGTCAATGATAGACAGAGAGTATCAAATTGCTGATAACTGATTACCGACTTCTGGAGGTACAGATTCGTAACAGACTTCTCTGCTAGATTTTCAGAGATATACTCATTAATGCTGAAGTAATAAGATTGTAGATACGCAAGTTGTTCAAATAAAGAAAACTGCCACTTGCTGTTGTCCAAAGAAAATACCAATAACATACAAGCTTCTCAAATAAAGAAGCTGCCGCTTATTGTTGTCCAGAGATGTCAATAACATACAAGTTGTTCAAATAAAGAAACTGCCACTTGCTGTTGTCCAAAGAAAATACCAATAACATACAAGCTGCTCAAATAAAGAAGCTGCCGCTTGCTGTATTCCAGAAAAGTAATAACGTACTGGTAACTCATGAAGAGTTTGCTGCTTGTCGCTTTCAGAAAAAATAAAATGACGCACTAGTAGCTCGTGAAGAACTGCTGCTCGGCGCTTTCAAAAAGTAATAACGCACTAGTAGCTCGTGAAGAGCTGCTGCTCGGCGCTTTCAAAAAGTAATAACGCACTAGTAGCTCGTGAAGAGCTGCTGCTCGGCGCTTTCAAAAAGTAACGTACAAGTTGCTCATGAAGAGCTGCCGCTTGTCGTTTTCCAACGGCGTCTATAACGTACAAGTTGCTCATGAAGAGCTGCCGCTTGTCGTTTTCCAATGGCGTCTATAACGTACAAGTTGCTCATGAAGAGCTGCCGCTTGTCGTTTTCCAAAAATCAAACAGAAGGAAATTGCGATGATATTGGCAGAGAATAAAATCCTCGTCAAAGAGAACCATGAATCAATCCTTCCCGAGGAGATCACCTACTTAAAGGTGCAACATAAATGCACCAGCCGTCTAGGTCGCGAACTTACTGGGGAGAATCAAAGAAATAGCCTATGCAAGAGGCAGCAACTTCATCCAGGAATAACCTAGAGAGAAAACAGTCAAACAAGACTCCACCCAATGAGGAAGGAACTCGATTGGGGAATTCATCCTATCCAGAAATAGACAAGGTAAGCTGAATCAAAAATCATCCACGAGGGTTAGCTCAGTTGGGGAATTTAGAAAGGAAACACATTTTCTGCCTAAGCTAACCTTCTACTTGGAAGGACAAAAATGTATATTGTTCGAACAAACAAAGTACGACCCAAAATCAACGGCAAATGTGGATATGCATGCTGATATAAGTGTAAATGAGTGAATGAATGTTATGCTGACAAAGACAGACAAATGGACTATCTTGAAGATAATATACTATCACAGCAAAATAGATACTCGGCCA
The DNA here is from genome assembly GCA_948472305.1 of Vicia faba. Lineage (NCBI taxonomy): Eukaryota > Viridiplantae > Streptophyta > Magnoliopsida > Fabales > Fabaceae > Vicia > Vicia faba. The sequence continues at coordinate 700,882,528 of OX451737.1, forward strand.
ATCTTAGAAAGACGGAAGATAAACGGAACTGGAAACACAAAGCAACGTCGGAGAGTATCACGCTACAAGGCTCAAGTCTTTTGAGGAGAAAAGCCTCCAAATCCAATCTTCTAACACCAATAGACCACGGTATGAGACAAAGCGTACCAAACTTCAGAAATCGCCCAAAAAGAGATAGCCAAAACAATGCTTAACTGGAACAGCTGGGGAGTCACCAAACTTAGTACCCCGAGAAACACAAGTTTACACAACCAACACCTCATGACGATTTTGAAATAAAACATGTTCATCATGCAAGGATAAATTACTGTATTGTTTTGCATTTCATGGCTTGACCATCCTCGGAACAACTGTTAATATTCCTTTCATTATTCACGACACATTTTTAAAATAAGAATACTTTAAATAACTTCGTTTTAAATATTGCCGTAAAATTAAAATTTTGCCCACAAAAGGTAAATGCTCAAATTTCATTAATAAGATGGTAGTTCGCTAACAACGCGACTCCAACGGTTTACAAAAGTTTGGGAAATAGTACATGAAAGAAAAAGGTTACACAAAAACAATGATCACTATTCTTCCTAACAACTTCGAATTCCGAAATGTGTTCAAATGCCAAGACTGGTCTGACCAAAAGCTTGCTTAAGCCGCCCTTTCGGGTTTTCAACTTAGCAAACTGTCAACTCAAACCTAAGCGAAATATTTCTTGACTGCATCGGCGTTCATGGAGCGCGGGAGCTCTTCACCGTCCATATTTGTGAGAATCAAGGCACCTCCAGAGAAAACTTTCTTAACGACATACGGTCCTTCATAATTCGGAGCCCACTTGCCCCTAGAATCAGGTTGGAAAGATAATATCTTTTTGAGCACGAGGTCACCTTCTCTGAACTCGCGTGGTCGAACCTTTTTATCAAAAGCCTTCTTCATTCTCTGCTGATATAATTGACCGTGACACAATGCTGTCAATCTCTTTTCTTCAATTAAATTCAACTGATCATATCTACTTTGACACCATTCAGCCTCAGAAAGTTTAGCTTCCATCAACACTCTCATAGACGGAATCTCAACCTCCAAGGGGAGTACTGCTTCCATGCCATAAACTAGGGAAAATGGGGTTTCACCTGTTGAAGTTCGAACTGAAGTACGGTATCCATGTAAAGCAAATGGAAGCATTTCATGCCCCAAGGTGTAATGAAAGCTGTCTTCTCCATATCTTCTGGTGCCATCTTGATTTGATTGTAACCAGAGAAACCATCCATGAAAGAAAAGGCTTTGAACTTTGCGGTACTGTCGACCAATACGTCAATGTGCGGTAATGGGAAGTCATCCTTTAGGCTAGCTCTATTCAGATCTCTATAGTCTACACACATCCGAACTTTGCCGTCTTTCTTAGCAACAGGCACTATGTTAGCTAACCATTGAGGATAGACCGACGTAACAAGGAAACCTGCATTGATCTGCTTCTGAACCTCCTCTTTGATCTTGTCAGCCATGTCGGGACGAGTCCTTCTCAACTTCTGCTTGATCGGTGGACACTCAGGTCTCAACGGTAAACGATGTTCCACAATGTCATTGTCCAACCCTGGCATATCTTGGTAGGACCAAGCAAACACGTCAACATACTCTTTGAGAAGCTCCAACATTTTCTCTTTAACTTCCGGGATAAGCAATGCTCCAACTTTGACTTCTTTTCTATCTTCTTCATCACCCAAATTGACCAACTCTACAGGTTCTTCAAATGATTGAATGATCTTCTCATCATGCTCAAGCAAACGGGAAATTTCAACAGGAATCTCGTCACCATTCTCTTCTTCGGCTCTGAACACAGGGAATTCAAAGTTGGGAGAGGGCATAGGATCATTGTTTTCGATGGTTAGGTCATGGATTAATCTGCACATATAATTATGCTTTTTTTCTTTTTTAGAAATCGATTTGTGCAAATAAAACAAAAGGTTATTATATTTTCCTATTACTACCAATTAATTTTCATTGCTATTTCCCAGAAAAAAGTGAAAAGTAAAACAGTAGTGGACTAAATAACATTTTTATGATTGGCAATACTTGAAACAAAGAGCCCAGACATTTTCCCTTTTTCCTTGGGCAGAGCAAAAGGATTTATTTTCAACATAGCCCGACACAAATACTTTTCGCCTTGGGCAGAGCGAATTTTTTTCAAAAACACAACATTACTCAAAAATGTGCATCATAACAGGAACAACAACAGCAGTCCAGTTCTGGTAAGCCACTCCATGCGTTAAAAAATCCAGTTTTAGAAGACATGTGAAGTGTTGGATGATGCATGATATGCAACAGAGAGTTTTTATTTGACTTTCACGGAACTCAAGATATTAAGTTGTAAACATCAAAGTGTGAAGATAGAAGAGGAATTTTGAATTGGATCAAAGTGTCGATCAAGTTATCATCAAGATCAATCATCCATTTTGGTGGATTAGGGTTTTCACCCTATCAACACCCAAGATCCATTGAGCTTGATGAAACTTGTGATGTTTACAAAGAAAAACTTCCAAATTCCTTGAAAATCAAGTGAAAAAGGGTTTCATGGATGCGTGGATGAATGATAATGCAATCAGTTACACACAAGTTCACAAATACGAGGATCAAAGGTTCAACGTTTCGCATGGAGTCAAAGGGTAAAGCCCACCCAAAGGTATGTACTAACGTTTCAATCACACCTGTAAGACCTGGTTCTAAGAGTTCCTAGAGTCTACATTCCTCCTTCGGATATTACCAACGTCTTGATTACTCAATAATTAGCAATATTCTCAAGAGAAACTCGTCCGAGCGTAGCATCGCGTAACAACTACTTTCGAATTACTCCGTTATAGTCTCCGCGCTTCACCTAAAAAGGCCAAGATGGGTTAGGGTTCTACGGTCCTCAACTTCTCGGGCTCCTAGGTCGAAAATAATAACGTCTTCCCGATTACTCGGTAAACAAATATTAAGTTCAAGAGGGCCTTCCATTGAGTGGGGGATCTCATGCCTCCTTCTTCGGGATTTCTCCCTCAAAGTTAACATGACTGTACCGCCCGTCCTATTCCTTAAGTGTTACTTAATCCGGGTATAGGATTCGTCCTTTGCAAAAAAACCCAAACACCCCAATTTAAACACATAATCAAGCAAATCAAATAATAATAAAACAGATCAAGCAAAATAGGCTTAACCCACTTAGGGATGGACCAGCAAGAGGTCAATCTTTCCCCAGCAGAGTCGCCAATTCTGTAGCGATAAAAAATGTAGCGGGGTAAATCGGAGATCGAATTATTGATTAATTCGTCTCACAAAAGCAAGAGTCGCCACCGCGCTTTATTGTTTCCAAAGGAAAAGGGAAAAGAGCGAAATAAAACTCTAAATATGCAATGTAAATAATACTGAAAATACAAAGCGTTTTTGAAAAGAGATCTTATGGTTCGGGGGTTGGTTATACAATGGGAAGGTATTAGCACCCAATGTATCTATAGTATTCTATAGGAACCTTTTGAAATATCTGTTTTATTTAAAATTGATTGCTTGATTAAAATAAATTGTTTTGGCCGAAAAGGGATGCAGACGGGTTTTTTTGAATGCGACGACCTAACGTCGAAGTTTTTGCTTAAAGGGTAAACTGATTCCAGCCGTTTGCTTTTAATGATGAACATTAAATTTATTTTTCTGCTCTTAATTGTTTATTCAATTCTCACTTTTCTTTTGATCGTTTTTGCAGGTAAAATTTAAATGAGCAGACAAGAGCATTGGATAGAAGATTAGAATTAGAATTTAGGAAAATAGTTTTTTTATTTTACTTTAAGCATTTGTGTAATTGTCTTTATAAATATTTTGTAATAACACAATATTTAAATGACAATTGTAATAAATAGAATAAAGTGAATAAAATTCTATTATTTCTCAATTAATTCTTTTTCTTTCCAATTATTTATTTATTGTTTATAATTCTTTAAATCATATAATAACTGAAAAATCAAATCCAATCATTTAAATTCAGAATGATAAACAAATAAATAAACATCATTGATCAATTAATAACTTCAATTATTTACTTTATTATTATTTTTAATTCTTCTAAATTATAATAACTGAAAAATAGAACTTCAGCTATTTAAACTTAGAACAATAAATAATTAAATAAACATTGCTTGATCAATTAATAGACTCCTTTTCAAATGTTTATTTCATTATTCATAAACCTTTAAATTATATAATAACGGAAAATAAGTTCCCATTATTTAAATTTATGATAATGAATAATTAATAAACATTATTTGATCAATTAATAAACCTCTTTTCAAATATTTATTTTTATTATTTATAAATCTTTAAATTACATAATAATCGAAAATAAATTCCAATTATTTGAATTTAAGATAATAAATAATTAATGAACATTGTTTAAGTCTTGATCAGTTAATAAATTTAGCGTTCAACAAATAAACAGCTCCCGACTCGAAAAAGTTGTGAATTTTTACACTGCTTTGAAAATTTGATAAAACTATGTCAAAACCCTTGCAATGCGAATGATGCAGATGGGAGACGGTATCTTAGGTCAAAATTTGGGGTACAACAGTACCCTTGTTCCAAAATTCATAACTTGAGATCCAAGCTTCTTTTGAGAAAACTTTGTGAATCAAAGTTGTAGACTTTGTGATGGACTACAACTTTCATGTTGAATGTTTTGTTTCAATCCATTTGCATCTTGGTGAAAAAATGGGACAAAGTTAGGAAAAAATAAGAAAATTTTATAACTTGGGAATTTTCTAAGTTATGAAATTTTTCCATTTAAAACCCTAATTTGCATTTTTTGGTTTCTTGATGAACAAGTTTCATAATTTGACACGACTTGATGAAAAATGACCCTTGGCACTTGATTTTGACCAAAAAGTCAAAGTTTGACTTTTCAGTATACAATCAAATTTTGATCAGTTGACTGAAAAATTCATCTGTCAATCCTACGCATTTGAGATATTTTGAACTTGTTGAATGGTTCAAGACAATGTCATTGAGTCCTTTAGTCCAAGGTTGAGCTTGATTTTCCATTGGCTAGGTCAAACAGTCAAAAATTGCCTTGGTACAGTCAAAACCCTAAAAATAACCATTTTGCCCTTTTGATGATCTGATCAAATTTCTTGTGGAATTGTGATCCAAACTTGATCAAATGGTTCATATGAGTTCATAATGTTAATGTGGGTCAAATTTCATGAGGTTTGAATATCAATGGGCCACAATTGACTTTTTCCCCAATATAGCTGATTTCTAGGTCAACTGTCCAATTGACTGGGCAAAAATTTGAATCAAGGCTTGAAACTTGGTATGGACAAACTTGTGAGTCCAACATGAAGTATGAAAGTCACTTTGGGCATTGTAGGTCAAAACATCACTGTGCAAACTCAAACCCTAATTTAGGTCAATAGTGCAAGGAAGTGTCTTGAGCAGAGCAAACCCTAGCTTGATCTTGAGTTTCAAAAGTATTGTGATGAGAAATGTTGATGAAATGAGAGGGAAAATTTTGGGGTACAACAGTTGCCCCTGTTCAATAATCTTGAACCTAAAGAGTTAGATTGTCAAGTTTGCCTTTCGTGACTCGAAGGTAAAAGAGGATTGGACACTAGAGTGCCCGTAAATTTGCACTCGTCAAAACATAGATGAGGGAATGGGTTTAAAGATGCCATTTGGAGATGGTAGAATCTTGCTGGGGATGGGCTTAAAGATGCCATCCAAGAATGTTTGTTGAATTTGTATGTTATGGGTGAGTGGGTGAGTATCAGAAAGGTATCCATGTTTAGAACGTCTCTGAGCTGGGGGTCTGAATAAGCAACAGATTAGCATCCGTGTCGGGAGGCATCCGTAAACTGTTTTTCAGAAATCCTTGATGTTTGAAACTTACTAAACTTATCCTGCGAAGGGTAAAGTATTAGCTGAAACACAAAGTCATGCTGTATGATGCAATGTATGTGTTATATGAATGTAATGAATGTGCATGTAAGCTGATCAGCCGTCTTGCTGAGGAGGATAAATCCTGGATGGCTGGAGATAATAAAATCTTTGACCGTTGTCGGGGAAAATAAATCCTTGACTGCTGCTGGGGATTGAAAATCCTTTGATCGTTGAAAATGGGAAGTCCTGGGACCACTGTTGGGGAAATCAGGAGTTTGGGTTGTATGCCAATCTACTGGGGATTCCTGTTTTGAGGAGATCTTCACCAGGGAATATCCGAAAACTCTGTGAGGAAATGAGAATGAGAGTCTTCATTCTGCTTGGGGAATTAGAACTCTGTGGGTAATAGCCATACTGTTGCGGGGTGGCTATCCTGTTGGAGAGTAAAAAACTCAGGACTCTGGGAAAAGCTTATTCCTGACTGGAAGAAGTTCAGGTTTAGGTTGTATGCCACTTTAAGAATGAGAATCTTCATTCTGTCGAGAATATCAGAAATTCAGATGTTATACCACTTTGAGAAATGAGAATCTTCATTCTGTTGGAAATATCAAGAGGTTTGGTGTATGCCAATCTACTGGGGAAGCCAAAATGAGAATCTTCATTCAGGTCTTGGGTCAGAAGATTGGCTGTATGCCAATCTACTGGGGTTTTAAGGATGAGAATCTTCATTCTGTTAACGGTATCAGGAGCTTGGGAGTATACCAATCTTCTAAGGTTTCAAGAATGAGAATCTTCATTCTTGAGAGAAACATATTTTTAGGAGCTTCAGTTGTCTGTTATTCTGTTGGTGGCTATAACTTCCAACAGGTGATGAAGGAATTTTTAACGACGACCGTAACTTCCAACAGGTGATGAAGGAATTTTTGCGACCGTGACTTCCAACAGGTGATGAAGGAATTTTTGATGACGACCGTAACTTCCAACAGGTGATGAAGGAATTTTTGATGACGACCGTAACTTCCAACAGGTGATGAAGGAATTTTTGATGACGACCGTAACTTCCAACAGGTGATGAAGGAAATTTTTAACGACCGTGAATTCCAACAGGTGATGAAGGAATTTTTGATGACGACCGTAACTTCCAACAGGTGATGAAGGAAATTTTTAACAACCGTGAATTCCAACAGGTGATGAAGGAATTTTTGATAACGACCGTAACTTCCAACAGGCGATGAAGGAAATTTTTAACGACCGTGAATTCCAACAGGTGATGAAGGAATTTTTGATGACGACCGTAACTTCCAACAGGTGATGAAGGAAATTTTTAACGACCGTGAATTCCAACAGGTGATGAAGGAATTTTTGATGACGACCGTAACTTCCAAGAGGTGAAGAAGGAATTTTTACGGCCGTGACTTCCAATAGGTGATGAAGGAATTTTTTATGACGACCATAACTTCCGACAGGCGATGAAGGAATTTTTACGACCGGGACTTCCAACAGGTGATGAAGGAATTTTTGATGACGACCGTAACTTCCAACAGGTGATGAAGGAATTTTTACGACCATGACTTCCAACAGGTGATGAAGGAATTTTGATGACGACCGTAACTTCCAACAGGTGATGAAGGAATTTTTACGACCGTGACTTCGAACAGGTGATGAAGGAAATTTTGATGACGACCATAACTTCCAGCAGGTGATGAAGGAATTTTTGTGACCGTGACTTCCAACAAGTGATGAAGGAATTTTTGATGACGACCGTAACTTCCAACAAGTGATGAAGGAATTTTTACGACTGTGACTTCCAACAGGTGATGAAGGAAATTTTGATTACGACCGTAACTTCCAACAGGTGATGAAGGAATTTTTGTGACCGATCAATTTGAAATGTAATTTTGTTTTGGAGAATAAATCCTTGACAAATTTTGGGGAAATAAACCCATGACTGCTGGTCTGCTAGAGAGGTGATGAACTTCTCGAGGACGCTTGAACTTCTTTTCAGAAAGATTTCTGAGAGATTCGTCACTGCCACTAGTATCAGATGTTTATGGTATTGCCAAGAAACTTGGATTGTACGTAACCCTTTGATGAGATTGACTTTTAAATTCCCTAAGTGATGGTGAGGGAGACTTTCCCCAGGTTATCCTGCAATTGAGAGATTTCTTGAAATCTTGACTGGACTGCCCCAGGTTTAATGGACTTTGAAAGATTTGTTGAAATCTTGACTGGACTGCCCCAGATTTGCTGGACAATACCAAACCAAGTCTCCTTCTTATTGATAGGAGATTTTTGTAACGGAAGTGTCATCCCACTTGAAGTGATTTTATTCACTGAGAGAGCTTTCGTTCCTCCGAACATTCACTGTTGTAAATTTCTTCGCTGTCAAACAAATAAACATGTGCAAACAATGATATTCAAATAATGCAAAGATTATGCTTGTCTCGAAGTTTTGAAAAATGCGTTTTTTAGCAGAAAACTTTTTATAAACAAATTCAACACAAGATTTAGAGAAAAGCCTTACAGGAGTCAAGATATCTTTTGTAACAGTATGCTTTCGAACTAACCCATGCCTCAATTAGGACTTTTAAAGGGTTGTAACGTGGCTTGGTTCACGGTTTAAGAACAAAGGATAAAGGCTCAAAGTATATTTGTACCCACCCGCTCTTCGTGACGTTCTTCAATTCTATACTCAGTTAATTGTGCGTCGAACTCTATTCGAGTTTGGAACGACGTTTTGGTGATGGTTCACGCCAGTTGAATTTTATGAGAAGGCAGTCATCTTTGCAACATTTTTCATGTTGTTGAGGATTTATAATGACCTCTTTATTTTGATTTGTTATCCCTAATTTTTGCCTGACTGTTCTGGTTTTTGAGATTACAGTCAGCGGGATACCCCATCTTTCTTAAGCCTCCTTTGTAGGTTTTGGCTCAGTGGGCTTTTCTCTTTTGATAGGTAATGACTGCCTATGAGATAAGGAACCATCACTGTCTTTTGGTTCCAAAGGAATGTTTTTGATGTCATTCATTGTATTACGAACTGAGAGTTTGCGACTTCAATGCGCATCTTTTGAATTAACTGAGTGACTACCCTGCCCCAGGTTTAATTAAAGGTTTCAATTTGTGCTTAAAATAGCAAACTTCTACTTCTCTGGCTCAAAGGGGTTGACTAGGGATTATCTTCCTTATAACTCCAGTGTTTAGGATTTAAAAGAAACGCATGTACATCATCAGCAAGGTCTGTCCAAAAGCATACTGTATGAGATTATGATATTGTTTCGTCATCCTCCCTCTAAAGGCATGTAACTTTTATCAAGAGTTAAATATCATAAAGAAAGTAGGAAGCATAATTCAAGAATAGTGAAAACGAATGGATGAATTCAAGACAAACATATGCAATGCAATAATGAAACAGAGTTTGACATCAACAGATACTTGTTTGAATAACAAAAGAAATTACAACTTGAAAATTCAAATGAAACAAAAGTCTCTTAGTTCGAACTTGTCATTTCAGGTGGAGAACCCTCAGCGGAAGATTTTCATCTCGCCATCCGGCATGAATTTCAACACTCCATTGTCAATCAAGTCTTGGATCTTGTTTTTCAAAGTCCAACAGTCGTCGGTGTCATGTCCAGGACTATAGAAGTGGTACACATAAAAGGCGTCAGGGTGATAGCTAGGAGCATAGGTATTGGGCTTCCGAATAGGATCCTTTAAAGTAGTCAGATTGACCTCCAACAAGCGCTCCAGTATTAGAGATGATGGTATGTCGATTTCTGTGAACTGTCTTCCAGACGTATTTTGCTTACGCCGATTACCCCGTTGATGCTGGCGAGGTTGTTGTTGGGCTTGTGACCCTGAAGCAAGTTGGGGAGCTTTTCCCTTGTCTTCTTGTCTCAAAGGAGGTTGAATGATGACTTGATATTCAACCCTAGTTGTTTGCCCTACTTGGTTATCTCAAAGCAGTTTGTTGACGAGAACCCTGAGCTCTTCTTGTCTTTGAGCCAAGTCTTGAATGAGAGCCATCTCTACTGAAATAAACAGTAGGAGAATAAGGAAACCTGAAAAGGAAAACCTGTTATGATACAATGCATGATATGTGGATGCATGTTTTCAAGAACCTCTCGGGGTAAACACAAGGAAATGTTAGAGATTGAACTTCGATCAACATCTTTGATTGGAGAACTTTGTATTGGTGGATGTCATTCCACGAGAATCAAGCTCACCATGTCAAGTGGGTCATATACCCCGATTCAAGTTGTTGTACTTGATCTTCAACGGTATTCGTTTAGAGGGAGATGAATCCTCTTGCCCTTTGGTAGACGTCTGGTTCAACGTGACCCTACATCAAAGACCCTTGAGATCCTTGAAATGGTTATTGAAAATGCTATGGTATGATGTTATGATGTTATGTATAGGTATGAAAAAATAAGTAAGTGTATATACAGGTAATCATATTCACACAAAGCAAACAAGTCCTTAGGTTTAGGCTTTCATGGGGTTTTTAGATAAGTACCCTCTTGAAGTTAGTTGGTTCAACCTGTCCTAAAATAGAAACCGGGTTCTAAGGAGCTCAATATCACTGGATTATTTTGTGTTCATTGTTTTAGTTTAGCCACTTAACTGGCGACCAAAATATTCCAAGAAAACAACCCTCAATGAGTGTAGTATCGAGTATCTACCAACTTCGGACTGCACCAAAATCGGTCATCTCACTACCCCTAAAAAGGCCAAGATGGTCAAGTAAGGTTCTAAGAGTTTGTTAGTGCTTCATGACATCACTCAGCGACTCCGTATTCTCTTTGATTAACTCAAAGGCTACCGGTACCCACAAATATGTCGCACTAACGTAGCCACTGCTTCAACCATGTCGGTATACCCCGCACAGTTCCCTCACAGTTTATTGCTACTTACCTAAAAGGTGCCCCCAAATCCGGGTGTAGGATTTAAAACAAACCCAAGCAAGGAACCCAAAAAGTAAAGCAATCAAAGTAATCAAAGTAAGCATGCAAAGGTGATCTAGAACCCTAAGGTAACCCCACTTTTAGAAAGATCCCCAACAGAGTCGCCAGTTTTGTGATACGGTGGGAGAACTGACTTGAGGTTTTGTGTTTGTATTCGCACTTGTTTGGTTTAGCAAGAGTCGCCACCGACTTTTTATTTTATCCTAAGGAAAGGTCAAAAAGCACAGGAAAGACCTTTGAGATGTTTTCTTGGGTTCGGGGGGTAGATTATGAAAAGGGAAGGTGCTAGCACCCTTTTCATCCATGGTTATCCATGGGCTCTTAGTTACTTGTTTTAGATCACTTGCCTTTGCTTTTCAATTGTTTGAAATGGTGCTTTGTGTGTGTGGTTTTGAAAATGTTTTGAAAAAGATGCCTTGTCTAGGCAATCTTTGTAATGATTCTTGTTTGAATATATACAAAGGTGTGTGTCTTTTTGAAAAGATATTTCAATGTTTTGAAAGTTGTTTTGAAATTGTGTTGAAGATGTGTTGTGAAGTGTGTTTGAAAATGGCAAGGGTGTTTTGCAAGAAATTAAATTCTAAATTATTACAACCAAATCGAATGTACAAGGCATAACAATTAAATATACAATATTTAAATAAATACAATAAACAAATATTAAATAAAATTTATTATGCAAAAAAAGTTTTTATGTATGTAAAAATTATTTTTAATGTGAAAGGTAAATAAATAAAAAGTCAATTTTAATTATTTTGTTTTTTAGGGCAAAAACCCTAATTTCTTAGATAAGTAGTATTATTTATTATTTATATACAATAATGTATCAATTTGTACAAAAAATAAAAGTATATTGTAAAAAAAGGTATTTTTAGTATAAAATATTAATAAAAATAAAAATGTATTATTTTTGTGTTTTTTGCTGTAATTATTTAATAATATATATATATATATATATATATATATATATATATATATATATATATATATATATATATATATATATATATATATATATATATATATATATATATATATATATATATATATATATATATATATATATATATATATATATATTAAATATATTAAGTATATTAAGTGTGTATAAAAATAAGATAAATTATTTACAAAGAAAATGTATATATTTAAAGAAAATATTTTCAAATGTGTATAAAAATAATAAATAAAAATAAAAGTATTTTTCTACATTATTTTTACATTTAAACAAAAGTAAATATAAAGTATTTAATGTATTAATACTAGAAACAATTAAAATAAATACCAAATAAATACAAAAATTTATGAAAATATTTTTTAAGTATTTTTTATATTAGAAAATTAAATATCAAAATCAGAAATGAAATAAAAATGCAAAAATGACAAATATACAAGAAATGGGCCAGGGGGTGTAGAAAGAAAAGAGGGGGGGGGGGGTGCCAAAAGCAAGCATGTACAGGCCCAGCCCAGAAACAACTTCATCTTCTTCCTTTGAACAGAAACACGCGCGCTCTGTATACAAAATGCAATCTCCTGATTCCTTGTTTTTTTTGACAAAACTCATAACACGAAACTTGTAGAGCATCAAACAACGAATCTAACCATATAAAAAACTTAAGCTAACTCTCAAAGACCAGAGAGAATTTCTCTGGCCCAAAATCTTAACCTAGTTTTTTCAGAAAGTTCATGGATGAAATTCTCCTAGCATGATTAATATAAATGAAAACTAAGCACATGCATGGTTTCAGGGCTATGAATACAACATCTTTCATTCACAAACCTAAGTCTAACTATTCCTAAATAGAGAGATAGAAGCTCATGAAATACCTGTTTCAGTTGACTTCGAGCTGGAAAATGCAGCAACTTCCAAGGGTGCTTGAGGTTCTTTTGAGCTTGCCTGATGTCCAATGAAGCTTTCCCAATGCTTAGTTTGTTTTGAAGTAGCCTAAATCGTGCTACAGAACTCAACCTGCAAAGCTTTCAAACAAAAATGGCAATGTGTGTTAATGGTGTTACAGTTGGAAATGGAGGTCTAGAATAGTTCAGGTGAGTTGAATGGAAGGTATTGGAACAAGTTTGAGGCAAAACGCACGAGGGAAAGTGGAGATGAAGGTGGTTCTGCAGGGCTTGCCCTGTTTTGCAGAAAAATGATAATTTTGTGTACAAGGAGGTTTGAGTGGTGAAGAGCTCGTGTTTACGACTCAAAAGGTTATGTGAAATGTGTTTGCAATCTTTGTGTAAGCTGACTATGGCTGGTTTTTGAGTTGGGAAGATTTTGGACCAATTTCTTCTTTGTGAAGCAAGAGTGTGTAACTACTCAATGCAAGCCTGTACACCCTATCTTGTAAGCTGCATACTTTTCCCTTGATACTTGCAATTTTTGGATTGATCTTGCCTCAGAGATATGGCCCCATGCTTCAAAGATCTTGGTTTGACATAAAGTATAACTTTTCAAAAATGGAACTATGCCTTTTACCATTTAGGGATTAAACTTGTGTACAATACCCTAATGGCCAAGACAATGCATTAGCTCAATGGGTTTGCATTAAATTATGGAGTACAAACTGGTTTTGAGGCCTGTAATTGTGTACAAAGCTATCTTGGTCAGATTTGCAACTTGGTATGAACATGTATTGGCCATGGATCAAAGTGAGTTTTTGCCAATTTCAAGCATTCGATTCTCCCTAACCACAAAGGTGTTTTAGGAGTTCTTGGACAATTTGGAAAGCTTGCAACATGTACTAAAATCCATATTTCAAATGCAACTTGAAACTCCAAGTGGAACTATGTGAAAAATGGCCAAGAAGATGGGTCAAAGTCCTGCCTAAACTAGGGCAAAATTTCTCTAAGTTAAAGGTTTTAGGTACCCTTGTTCCAAAAATCATAACTTGAGATAAAATCTTCTTTTGAGAAAACTTTGTGATTCAAAGTTGTAGACTTTTTGATGGAATACAACTTTCATGTTTCAAGTTTTGTTTGAATCCATTTGCATCTTGGTGAAAAAATGGGACAAAGTTAGGAAAAAATAAGAAAAGTTTATAACTTAGAAATTTTCTAAGTTATGAAAATTTTCCATTTTAAACCCTAATTTGCATTTTTGGGTTTCTTGATGAACAAGTTTCATAATTTGACATGTCTTGATGAAAAATGACCCTTGGCACTAGATTTTGACCAAAAAGTCAAAGTTTGACTTTTCAGTATACAGTCAAATTTTGATCAGTTGACTGAAAAATTCATCTGTCAATCTTATGCATTTGAGATCTTTTGAACTTGTTGAATGGGTCAAGACAATGTCCTTGAGTCCTTGAGTCCATGGTTGAGCTTGATTTGCCATTGGCTAGGTCAAACAGTCAAAAATTGCCTTGGTATAGTCAAAACCCTAAAAATAACCATTTTGCCCTTTTGATGATCTGATCAAATTTCTTGTGGAATTGTGATCCAAACTTGATCAAATGGTTCATATGAGTTCATAATGTTGATGTGGGTCAAATTTCATGAGGTTTGACTGTCAATGGGCCACAGTTGACTTTTTCCCCAATATAGCTGATTTCTAGGTCAACTGTCCAATTGACTGGGCAAAAATTTGAATCAAGGCTTGAAACTTGGTATGGACAAACTTGTGAGTCCAACATGAAGTATGAAAGTCACTTTGGGAATTGTAGGTCAAAACATCACTGTGCAAACTCAAACCCTAATTTAGGTCAACAGTGCAAGGAAGTGTCTTGAGCAGAGCAAACCCTAGCTTGATCTTGAGTTTCAAAAGTCTTGTGATGAGAAATGTTGATGAAATGAGAGGGAAAATTTTGGGGTACAACAGTTGCCCCTGTTCAATCTTCTTGAAACTAAAGAGTTAGATTGGCAAGTTTTCCTTTTGCGACTCGAAGGTAAAAGAGGATTGGACATTAGAGTGCCCGTAAATTTGCACTCGTCAAAACATAGATGAGGGAATGGGTTTAAAGATGCCATTTGGAGATGGTAGAATCTTGCTGGGGATGGGCTTAAAGATGCCATCCAAGAATGTTTGTTGAATTTGTATGTTGTGGGTGAGTGGGTGAGTATCAGAAAGGTATCCATGTTTGGAACGTCTCTGAGCTAGGGGTCTGAATAAGCAACAGATTAGCATCCGTGTCGGGAGGCATCCGTAAACTGTTTTTCAGAAATCCTTGAAGTTTGAAACTTACTAAACTTATCCTGCGAAGGGTAAAGTATTAGCTGAAACACAAAGTCATGATGTATGATGCAATGTATGTGTTATATGAATATAATGAATGCGCATGTAAGCTGGTCAGTCGTCTTGCTGAGGAGGATAAATCCTGGATGGCTGGAGATAATAAAATCTTTGACCGTTGTCGGGGAAAATAAATCCTTGACTACTGCTAGGGATTGAAAATCCTTTGATCGTTGAAAATGGGAAGTCCTGGGACCACTATTGGGGAAATCAGGAGTTTGGGTTGTATGCCAATCTACTGGGGATTCCTGTTTTAAGGAGATCTTCACCGGGGAATATATGAAAACTCTGTGAGGAAATGAGAATGAGAGTCTTCATTCTGCTTGGGGAATTAGAACTCCGTAGGGAATAGCCATACTGTTGCGGGGTGGCTATCCTATTGGAGAGTAAAAAACTCAGGACTCTGGGAAAAGCTTATTCCTGACTGGAAGAAGTTCAGGTTTAGGTTGTATGCCACTTTAAGAATGAGAATCTTCATTATGTCGGGAATATCAGAAATTCAAATGTTATACTAGTTTGAGAAATGAGAATCTTAATTCTGTTGGAAATATCAGGAGGTTTGGTGTATGCCAATCTACTGGGGAAGCCAAAATGAGAATCTTCATTCAGGTCTTGGGTCAAAAGATTGGGTGTATGCCAATCTACTGGGGTTTTAAGGATGAGAATCTTCATTCTGTTAACGGTATAAGGAGCTTGGGAGTATACCAATCTTCTGAGGTTTCAAGGATGAGAATCTTCATTCTTGAGAGAAAAAGATTTTTAGGAGCTTCAGTTGTCCGTTATTCTGTTGGTGGCTGTAACTTCCAACAGGTGATGAAGGAATTTTTGACGACGGCCGTAACTTCCAACAGGTGATGAAGGAATTTTTGCGACCGTGACTTCCAACATGTGATGAAGGAATTTTTGATGACGGCCGTAACTTCCAACAGGTGATGAAGGAATTTTTGATGACGACCATAACTTCCAACAGGTGATGAAGGAATTTTTGATGACGACCGTAACTTCCAACAGGTGGGTCAAAGTCCTGCCTAAACTAGGGCAAAATTTCTCTAAGTTAAATGTTTTAGGTACCCTTGTTCCAAAAATCATAACTTGAGATCCAAGCTTCTTTTGAGAAAACTTTATGTATCAAAGTTGTAGAATTTGTGATGGAATACAACTTTCATGTTGCAAGTTTTGTTTGAATCCATTTGCATCTTGGTGAAAAAATGGGACAAAGTTAGGAAAAAATAAGAAAATTTTATAACTTAGAAATTTTCGAAGTTATGAAAATTTTCCATTTTAAACCCTAATTTGCATGTTTGGGTTTCTTGATGAAAAAGTTTCATAATTTGACATTTCTTGATGAAAAATGACCCTTGGCACTTGATTTTGACCAAAAAGTCAAAGTTTGACTTTTCAGTATACAGTCAAATTTTGATCAGATGACTGAAAAATTCATCTGTCAATCCTATGCATTTGAGATCTTTTGAACTTGTTGAATGGGTCAAGACAATGTCATTGAGTCCTTGAGTCCATGGTTGAGCTTGATTTGCCATTGGCTAGGTCAAACAGTCAAAAATTGCCTTGGTACTGTCAAAACCCTAAAAATGACCATTTTGCCCTTTTGATGATCTGATCAAATTTCTTGTGGAATTGTGATCCAAACTTGATCAAATGGTTCATATGAGTTCATAATGTTGACGTGGGTAAAATTTCATGAGGTTTGACTGTCAATGGGCCACAGTTGTCTTTTTCCCCAATACAACTGATTTCTAGGTCAACTATCCAATTGACTGGGCAAAAATTTGAATCAAGGCTTGAAACTTGGTATGGACAAACTTGTGAGTCCAACATGAAGTATGAAAGTCACTTTGGGCATTTTAGGTCAAAACATCACTGTGCAAACTCAAACCCTAATTTAGGTCAACAGTGCAAGGAAGTGTCTTGAGCAGAGCAAACCCTAGCTTGATCTTGAGTTCCAAAAGTCTTGTGATGAGAAATGTTGATGAAATGAGAGGGCAAATTTTGGTGTACAACACCCAAACTTAAAAAAACACAACAAAAAATTTCTCTAAGCCAAGTATTCTATTTACCTTCAACTGCGATCTTCTATGTCCGTTTTGTCTGATTTGGAGTTTTGATCTCTTCTCTTTCTCCTTGTGTCTACAGGTGACAACGATGAAGAGGATGGGACGGTGGTGCGATTGAAGGACATCGGCGGTGATGGAGCAACTAGGGTTTCAGATATTGAAACCCTAGGCTAGCTTTGTGATTGACGCGAATTGGTGAAGAAGACAGGGCCTCTCAAGATTATTTCTCCCCAATTCTGTAACAAAATTTCTCCTGTGTAATTTTTGCTATCGATTCTTCTTCGTCCTTTTTTGTAGATTTATATTAGGTTTTTATAGTGTTTTTAGAAATTAGATTTTTCCAAAAGAAATGAATTTGTATATAAATTAATTCTTAGAATTGAATTAGGGTTTTAGAATTAGGAAATGTTTTGAAATTTTGTCTATAAATTAAGAATATTGTATTTAGTTTCTGTCTTGAATTGGCTTCTGTATTAGTCCAGGATTCTGTCTCGATTTTAAATTGATGAAGAAAATTCATTTTTGTTTGTAGCAATGTGTTTTCCAGTTAATCGCTATAGTGAATGTTTGTGATATCTTCTCTTGGGCCAAACCTGGCTTTGTTTGGTACTTTGGGCATGCGTTTCTTGCAACAACATTCTTAATAGAAAGGGCCTACTTGCTTTAGGCTCTTATGTTTAAACGTTTTTCTCAAACATAACTTCAATAATAAAAAAAGTTACTAGTAACATAATAATACTAATAATGATTAATAAGAATTTAATAAAATTGAATAATAGCAAAAAAGTCAGACATTGATTTTCAGTTATTTATGATAAAAAAGTTTGACTTTAATGGGCCTATCCAATCCACAATACAAACCTCTTTATAACTTAAAAATGGACTCCTATTTTATTGGGACCTTGGAATGAATTGATATGGGCCACGAAAATGTATCGCTGTCCTTTTTAGTCAACAACAAAAAAAAACAAATGGGTCTGCTGATTAGCTTCATGGGTTTGTCCAAGAAGCGTATACCCCCTTTTTAGAAAAAAATCTCAATGACCTAATGGGCTGGTCTGAAAACCTTACTGGGCCATATAACTTCATTATTGGGCCTCAACAAAAACATAATTATTTTATACACCCTTTCCAAAAAGGACTTGAAACCTTAATGGACCTTAAAAAAAAGATTTTCCACACCTCCTTGATTAAAACAATACCTCTCCCTTGAAATAGACTCCTATTTAAAAAACCTAATGGGCCATCAGATATTGATGGTCCATTTTGGATCAACACACTTCTCTAATTTTTAAAACACCCCCATAGAAGTGAAAACTATATAATGCGATTTATTTAAAAAGAAACCTAAATATAATATAAGGGTAGGGAAAATTTGGGGTATGACAGCTGCCCCTATTTAATTATCTTTCGATTGAATGGTACGAGAATACACAAGTCTCACATTCTGATTGGAAGTTTATTAAATATTGGAAGACCCCGAGATTTGCCCGAAAGATTTATAAGGATACGCTGTAGAGCGCTCCCATGGATATAAAGGATAAGCATGGACGATGATGTATCATCTAATCTGTGTTTGAACCCAAGTTGATTTCACTTAGGCATGACAATGCAGAGTCCCTCCAGTATCTAAGAAGAGATCATTTGCATATTTACCATAACCTAGGTAGTAAATGATATAGGTTTGAACATTTCACTTTACTAATTCTTAGAGAGTAATATAGCAATTTTTGGTTTGGTTTGATTTTGTTTATCCATCGCAACCTAGGGGACGGATAAAACAAAGTTTTGACGATATATTTCCGCATGGAGACTGATGCGATATAGATATATCGCAGGAAAAATGATAACAAACATTGCTGCATAGAGACTGACGCGATGGGTTAAATTGAGAAAGAAACTTGATAATGATATTCCTGCCTAGAGACTGATGCAATGGGTTATGTTGTGGCAAAAAAATTGACAATAACGTTGCTGCATAAGGACTGACATATTGGAAAAGGTTTGACAATAACATTGCTGCATAAAGACTGATGCAATGGAAAAAGTTTGATAATAACATTGCTGAATGGAGATTGATGCAATGGAATTTTTTTGACAATAACATTGTTGCATAAAGATTGATGCAATGGAAAAAGTTTGATAATAACATTACTGCATGGAGACTGATGCAATGGAAAAAGTTTGAAAATAACATTGTTGCATGGAGACTGATACAATAAGTTAAATGTAGAAAATTTACACATTGTCGCATAGAGACTGACACACGAGTGGAATCACCGATTTTGCAACATTGTTTCCCGGGGTCTGACACAATGAGCTAGATCGCAAAGGAAAAAGATATTGCTACGTGGCGACTGACACAATAAGTTAAATATAGAAAATTCATGCATTGTTGCATAGAGACTACCACAATGGGTGGAATTGCTGACTTTGCAACATTGCTTCCTGGAGTCTGACACAATGAGCTAGATCGCAAAGGAAAAACATATTGCTGCATGGAGACTGACACAATAAGTTAAATATGAAAAATTTCACACATTGTCGCATAGAGACTGACACAATGGGTGGATTGCAGATTTCACAACATTGATGCCCGGGGTCTGACACAATGAGCTAATATCGCAAAGAAATAACATATTGTTGCATGGAGACTGACACAATAAGTTAAATGTAGAAAATTTCACACATCATCGCATAGAGACTGACCTAATGGGTGGAATTGCTGATTTCACATCATTGTTGCCTGGAGTCTGACACAATGGCTAGATCATAAAGAAATAACATATTGCTGCTTGGAGACTTACACAATAAGTTAAATATAGAAAATTTCACACATCGTCGCATAGAGTTTGACACAATGGGTGGAATTGCTGATTTCTCAAAATTGTTGCCTGGAGTCTGAAATAATGGGATGAATCACAAAGAAATAACATATTGCTGCATGGAGACTAACACGATAAGTTAAATATAATAAATTCACACATTGTCTCATAGAGACTGATACAATGGGTGGAGTATATAGGAAGTTATTTTGAATGATCCACATCTTAGATAACTAAATCAAAGATGAGAATGAATTTTACTGGTTATTTATTTCTAACCGAGGTAATAATCTAATGGAGAGCCCAAAGATATTGGTTCTTCCCAAAGTATGATTTGAGAAATGCCATGTGTGATGTATGTGCATGATGCCTTAAATAAATATGGAACCCAGAGTGTATATACACTGGGTGTGTATGCCCCAAGTATTTTGAAAATGTTTTTGATGATTTTCGTTCTTAAACCACCGGGTTCTTGTAGTCACCTACTTCCCAATGTTGTTTATTTTAAATTATTGTATCTTCAAGTTGATTTGAATTTGGTGAAAGGTGTCAGCAAGATTTTGATGTCTGTATCATAGGTGCGGGTGTAGGTATAGGCGTAGATGTGGACGTTGGAATACGCATGGATTTTCTTTCAATGTTTTTCTAACCAGATTAGACTTTGATGCTTTATCAAATATTCTTTGGTGTTTCTGTATGTTAGGTGCACCAAATGTTGTGAATGACTTTGAGATTTTGATATGGTTATGTGCATGTCATGCTTGATATGAGGCTTTTTGACGGGAAATCTATTGCTGGAATTTCTAAGGATTCTGCTGTCAAGATTCAATTGAGAACTACCTTCTATCGAGGTCTTTTAAATACTCATCTGCTGAGATCAACCAGGAGAATCTATTGCTGAGATTATGTTGAAATACCTTCTCCCGAGGTCTTCTGAATAATCAAACTTCCATGATCAACCAGGGGAGTCTACTGTCGAGATTTGATGTAGAATTACCTTCTGCCAAGGTCTTTTGGATAATCAATTGTCGTGATCAAACAGGGGAATCTACTGCCGAGATTCGAAGTAGATATGATAACTTGATCGACAATGATGATTTCCTTTACATAAATCAAGGTTTTATGCTATGCGTGTAAATTTGATTGATGCATGAAATGTAATGATTTATTGATGCATGAAATGTGAAGATTGATTGATGTTTGTGATGAATGACTTGGATATGTGCAAATGGACGTTGGACCTTGAAATGCGAATGTGTAATTGGGTTTTTTTTAGATATGCTTTACCCATGCTGTCGGACTTCGTACGATGGATGAGATGATAAGTCTAGCTTGATTCTGGAATGATAAGCCCTAATGCATGATTTATGTAACCTTGTGCTTTATGATTAATGCCCCTATGATGGATCATGGATGATTAGAGTGTACAGGTTTTCCTATGCAACAGGGTTTCTTGACGCATGACAGTTGAATGTTATGCTATCATGATTTCCCGATACTCGATTTGAACTCAAAGATTGCTGATGTAGGAGAAAGATCCACTAGAGATTATGAAAATATACGGAGAGTTAGCCTCTATGTGGGCTGTCTTTCCCTAATTTATTGATGGGGTCTTGGAGGATATTCTCTTTGATATGAGATTAGGAACAGTTTGATCATAATGTGAATGACCCTACTATTGTATTATGCCCATGATTAAAAGACTCTTTAAAATGATTGGTTTTGATGAACCATTTTGAATCAATTCCTTTTAATCAAGCCTTGCAGTGGTTTGCCTCACAATTAAAATTTTGAAAGAGGTGCCCCTCAATCTTCTAGATCTGGAGGAAGTACCCTCAGAAAGAACTTAGACCTCACCATAAACTTAACATAGATTACCCCAAGTATTTGAAGCTTTAAAAGTTTTTACTTGAAGTTGCTTGAAGGGGAATTTGGACCCTACGTGCAATAGGATGAACTTGGTACATACTGCCCCAACATTTGAATCTTGGTAGGTTGCCTCTGATTACCAAGGCCTTAAGAGGTTTGTTAAAATGAGGAAACCGAGTCATATCTCATTGTGATATGACTTCATTAAGGAATGCTCCTCCGAAAGGTATGCCCCTAATTGAACAGTTCTTTGAAATTGGATCCGAGTTGATTGAATCTCAGAATGATCACCCTTTATCAATAGTATCTTCATGTGGTATACTTGTAGGATCATTAGTATTTTCCCCTGTTTAATGGGGTCCTCTTAAATTCTTTTCCCCTAGTTAGAAGCTTCTTGGAAATGCTGCCTTTGATCAGATCTTCTTTTGAAATCTCCTTGATGCTAAGTATTGATTCGTAGATAAAATTAGACATTTTGAAAAAGTAATTCTAATGTGATGCACATGCAAGTTCTTGAAATCAAAGTTTGATTATTGAAAAGAAGTGGATGATTAGGAATAGATATTAGAAGAAGCAAAGTGATTAATAATTTTAACAAACATAAGAGTCAGTTTAACACAAATCTTGCTGAGTATGTTTTCATAGTGAACCTAGCTTCAATTAGGACTTTTGAAGGTTGTAACATGGACATGGTTCATGGTTTAAGAAACAAAATATATAAGGCTCAAAATTTATTTATCCCAGCTCATTCTCCTTGATATTCTCCAGTCCTAATTTCAATTAATGCAACAAATGCGTTTAATCTCCAAGAGAAATTTTGCAGTTGCACAGATGATGAGAAGCATAGATAAAGATCCAAGCGCCGATGAAAAGCATTGATAGGATCTAAGCATTAATAAGATCCAAGAGCTAATGATAAGCCTTGATGATTCTTGAGGTGGAAGTCACAAGATTGTTCTCCAATTTTTTATTTTCAATCCATCATTTTGCATGGACCAATTCTTTTGAACTTTCCGGTCCATCAGGATGCCCTAATTTTTGCCTAAGTCAGGTTTTTTATTTTCCTTTGACTTAACAGGATTTTTTGAATTTCCTTTTTTTTTTTGAAAATTTGTGGCTGCCACGCTAATTGTTGTGAGCTTCGTTTTCATTGTTTTCCTCGATTTTGAATGATGTATTAAGGAAGAAGATGTCGTAGATTTTGTCTTTATTGATTGCTTCCTCAATCTCTGTTGATGTGCACGAGGAAGATGATGTGATCGAACCCTTTATTAGACCGTTTCCTCAATGATGTATTGAGGAAGTAAATATGCTTGAACCTTTTATTCAGATAAATCACTTCTCTTGAGAATAGAATGTGCCATTTAATTAATTGAAAGACTATCATGTCCCTGGTTAAGATTAAGGGTTTTTTAGAAAATAGAAAGAACTCCGACTTCTGGCTTGAGGGGGTTAACTATGGATTAACTCCTTATTTCTCCACTGTTTAGGATTTGAAACAATTCCTTACATCGTCAGCTAAGCCTTCTATTAAAAAGCATACATAAGAAAAATTCAATTATTTTGTATTTTCATCATTCTCCATCAAATTTTGTTAAAGTTATGCAATGGAAGATAGAAAAGAAGAATAGAAAGTCGTTGATTATTTTTGGAATGGATCGACTTCAAAAACATGCATGCTTATTTTGTTAGAATCACTTGACCAAAGGTTACAAAGTTTAAAAAAAAATAACACTTAGCAAGAAAGAAATCACAATTTGAAATGATAAAGGCCTAATGATCTAGAGATAAGCCCTCTTGTTGATCCACCGACTTTAGGGGATTCTTCTTAGTATTTGGATTTGTGAAATCAAGGGCGATCATTCGCCAATGATACCCCTTCTTCAAAAGTTAACTTCTTATTGTCGACCAAGTCTTGGACCTTATGTATGAAAGCTAAACATTTTTATATAGTATGCCCCATGGAATTGGCATGATACTCGCACCTGGAATTTGCATCATACCTAAGCGAGAGTGCCCCACTCGGAGGATTGAGTGACTTCTTCTCTACCAAATATGCCTTGAGTAAATGTTGTAGTAACTGACTATGCGGTATGGGAAGTGGATCAAAGCTCCTAGGTGATAGATTTTGTCTTTTCCTTTGTTGGTTATATCTCTTTTGTTGATAGGGTTGTTGTAGTTTTTGTAGAGGAGGGGGAACTTCCCACAGTGGTGGCATATGTGGTGTTGAATAGGCATGTGGCTGAGATGACGAAGGTTTGCCTTCACTCCTTAGTAATAATTGCATGATCAAGTTCATTTGAGTCGTTAATTGGTGGACCTCTTCCTTCAATAGTTCTTGGTCTCTTTTGAGTTCCTCCATGGATTCTTAAGACATACTTTGAGTTTGCTTATGAGTATCGAGAATCTTGCTAGTTGATCACAGTTGGATAAGGGTGGAAGTGTAAATGATATGAACTTTGTGCAAATGGATGAAAAATGAAAATGTATGAAAATACTTGGGTATGCAAAAAAAAAATTCAAGGGTATGAAAATGTTTTCATTGAGAGGCAATGTGACGGGGATGTAGTGTGAGGGTAGACATAGGGGTACCCTATACAGGTTTAATGATAAACATGGTGATATCCTACACTGACTCAGATTGAGACAGGCAGAAACTCCTTATGGACGAAGATAATGATAAACATAAGATTGATGATATCCTACATTATTTCAGAGATTGATACAGGTAGGATTCCTTAAGGACTATGGAAAATGAAAGGAAGCGAGGAGTCCCTATAGGATAGGGATTACGACATAGACGAAAGTCTTATGGGCTAGAGATAGTAGTAGAAGAAAAGATAACCCTTGCGGGTTTACAGATTGTAGTGGGGTTTGTGAAAGGTATTCTTAGAATGAAGGCTCCTAGTTTTGGCCTACGGATATTCTACCCTCCCCATAAGGTGGTTTCCTTAAAGGTACCATGAATAAAACTAGAGGGAAAGTCATAAGGGCCTCCCTTAAGCAGAGTCTCTTTACAAATCGAGACTTTCTTTTCTAGGTCATGAAAGGTCTCATCGTGAGTTTTTGGTTTAAAGGTCGTATAAAGAGTCATAGGTATCATTCCAAAGTCCTACTTCCCAAGAGGATGTCTCTCGAGAGGTATTCCTTTTATAGAATTCCACCGACTCTAGGCGAAGTCATAACATAAACTCATAGGGCTGATGTATCCCCTTGGCTAATAGACGAACCTTCTTTCTAAGGGTTTTTGAAAATATTTTTGCAAAATTTAAATACCACCAGATGATTAAATATAATGAATAAAAATAAAAAATAGAAATAAATAAATAATTAAATAAAAAAAATATAAAAAACCCAAAAAATAAGAAAAACCCTAAAACCAAAAGACAAGAATCCTAAACCTAGGGTTGAGTCCCCAACAGAGTCGCCAGTTGTTGTAACTGGTTTTTAAATCAGAGTCGCCACCCTTAATTTTTATCCTAATGGAGCCCTAAGTTCGTAGATTCTAGATTTGGACTCGGTTCTAGACGAGGGGAAGGTGTTAGGTACCCCCCATCTACCTTGTTTACAAGGATACTAGGTTTAGAAGCGCGTTTTTAGGAAATAGGGTTTTTAAGTAATAAGGGAAAAAGGTTTTAATTTTAGTTAGAGGGAAAGGGTTTGAATTTTATTAGGGGGAAACTCGCCACGATTTTAATCATATGCCTACGTATCCTCTTAGGAGAAATCAGAGTCCCATTTCGTAGTTTGCGGTTTGGTTTATATTTTTTATGGATCACAAAGATATTTGTATTTTTCGCACGTTTAGTCTAGGTGTCGTGAATAACAGAGATTATTAGACTAAATGCACAGTTGATTTGAATAAATTCACAGTTCTTTTTGAAAGTTGAATTGATTTGATTTTGAAAATGAGTTTTCAGTATGTTGAGTATTTTTTAATATGTGAATTATTAGTAAAGGAATTTTATTTAAATGCATAAAAATAAGTTTTAATGCAATAAATAAAAATAATTTTTTTAATGAATTTGGAAAATCATATAATTTATGTAATAACTAATAATAATAAGTATAAAATTAAATATATTAAATACATAAAACAAATATAATAATTATTAAAATAAAAAATATAAAACATATAGTAAAAATATATGTAATAATTATTATAATAAAAATTAGAAAATATAAAAGTTAAAAAATGATAAAATAAAATAAAATAAAATATTTAAAAAAACGTAGGGGAATGTGAAATGTATATGGCTAGTAAAAGTGGGGGTTCTAATAGCATGGGCCTGAATTCAGATATTGAATTCAGTCCCAGGAGATAGGGGTGAGCACTTTGTGTTGCTTAAGAAAAATGGGGGTGCACTAATATTAAAAGGCCAGGCCCAATAATTTTTTTTGAGTCTATGTGTTATTAAAAAAATGGGGGGTGGCGTTAGTATGGGCTTAGGCCCAAGGAGAATTGAGAGTCAGTTTGAACTCCATGTAGGGGAGCGTATGGTATTATGATGGACACACACGTGCAGGGACGTATGATTGAAATTGTGTTGTTGAGATTGAGGAAGCATGATTATTACCATGGGTTATGCATAGGGGATTACATAATATATTATATTTCTTTTATTTACAAAAAAAAACATAATTCTAATGTTATTATTCCTCTCTCTCTCTCTCTCTCAGCGTCCTTCCCTTTCTCTCTTCTCCGTGTCTCTTTGTTCTCTCACTTTTCCTTTCTCTCAAACCCTAGCTTGAACTAATTACGGCGGCGGACAAACCCTCCTTAACACCTAGCACAACAATAACATGCAACCCAATAATAACCACCAAACCCCAAACTTTAAAAAAACACAACAAAAAATTTCCCTAAGCTAAGTATTCTATTTACCTTCAACCGCCTTCTATGTGTGTTTTGTCTGATTTGGAGTTTTGATCTCTTGTCTTTCTCCTTGTGTCTACAGGTGACGGTGATGAAGAGGATGGGACGACGGTGCAATTCAAGGACAACGGCGGTGATGGAGCATCTAGGGTTTCAGATATTGGAACCCTAGGCTAGATTTGTAATTGACGCGGATTGGTGAAGAAGACAATGCCTCTCAAGATTATTTCTCCCCAGTTCTGTAACAAAATCTCTCCTATGTGTAATTTTTGGTATCGATTCTTCTTCGTCCTTTTCTATAGATTTATGTTAGGTTTCTATAGTGTTTTTAGAAATTTGGTTTTTTGGAAAGAAATGAATTTTTCTGTAAATTAATTCTTAGAACTGAATTAGGGTATTAGAATTAGGAAATTTTTTGAAATTTTGTCTGTAAATTAAGAACATTGTATTTAGTTTCTGTCTTAAATTAGCTTCTGTATTAGTCCAGGATTTCATATATGTTCTTTATTCCATCTCGATTTCAAATTGATGAAGAAAAATCGTTTCTGTTTGTAGCAATGTGCTTTCCAGTTAATCGCCACAGTGAATGTTTGTGTTATTTGCTCTTGGGCCAAACCTGGCTTTGTTTTGTACTTTAGGCATGCGTTTCTTGCAACATCATTCTTAATAGAAAGGGTCTGTTGCTTTGGGCTCTTATGTTTAAACGTTTTTCTCAAACATAATTTCAATAATAAAAAAAGTTACTAGTAACATAATAATACTAATAATGATTAATAAGAATGTAATAAAATTGAATCATAGCAAAAAAGTTAGACATTGATTTTCAGTTATTTCTGATAAAAAAGTTGGACTTTAATGGGCCTATCCAATCCACAATACCAACCTCTTTATAACTTAAAAATGAACTCCTGTTTTATTTGGCCTTTGGAATGAATTGATATGGGCCACGAAAATGTACCCTTGTCCTTTTTAGTCAACAAAAAAAAAAAAACAAATGGATCGGCTGATTAGCTTCATGGGTTTATCCAAGAAACGTATACCCTCTTTTTTAGCAAAAAACCTCAATGACCTAATGGGCCATATAAATTCATTATTGGGCCTCAACAAAAACATAATTATTTTATACACCTTTCAAAAAAAGACTTGAAACCTTAATGGACCTTAAAAAAATATTTGTTCACACATCCTTGATTAAAACAATACCTCTCCTTTGAAATGGACTCCTATTTAAAAAACCTAATGGGCCATCAGATATTGATAGTCCATTTTGGATCAACACGCTTCTCTAATTTTTAAAACATCCCATAGAAGTGAAAACTATATAATGCGATTTATTTAAAAAGAAACCTAAATATAATATAAGTGTAGGGCAAATTTGGGGTATGTCAGCTACTATTTTGGACTTATTCCATTTTGGTCACCACTATATATAATATGATTTTTATTCCATGGTAATATGAATATCTTGGAGCATAGGTTTATATTTTAAAATATTTCCCATTGACTTGTAAGATTCGATGATCTGTTGATAACTCTTCCACCTCATAATAACTATTAACAAATGCTTGAGTAACTCGAAATTAGGGGTGTTCATTGGTTCGGGTAAATCTGAACAAAACTGGAATCCAAACTAAACCAAGGTGTTTGGGTCGGATAATTTTTTAGTTCGGGAAAAAATCGAACCAAACCAATGAAACCCGATATTAATTGGTTCGGGCAACGAATTTTAAAAATTCTACCCGTGAGCTCGTCTACCCGAACCAACCATATTGTTTCATATAATTTAAATAATTATTATTATAGAAACTAGTATAAGTTATTCAACTTCAAGAAGAAAAAATGAAACACCATTTGTGACATTCACAACCTATATGGAGAAACAAAAATATTTAAAAAATTACATTATTATGGAAAATTAGTTGATGTAAGTTATATATATTTTTAAACATTTGTGCCCATTTGTTTCTAATGTATCCGATCAATCCAACTCAAATCAACCCTTTATTTCTTGGTTTGGTTAGGTTTGGATTTTATCAAAAAAATTTGAAAATCAAATCCAAACCAATCCATATATTTTTGATCAATTTGGGTATCAGATTCTCTTAAAATCTAACCAAACCGGCCTATGAACACCCCTACTCGAAATGGTCATTCCCAGTTAGGCGAGCATTTGCCTAACGTTTGATCCCTTCGATCCATAAGTAGAATTAATTTCCAAACATACTCACCTATTGGGAACATTTTTGCTTTCACTTTTTTGTTATATGCTCTGGCAACTCGCTATTTCTAACGTATTAAGACATCCAGTGCAATCAATCTTTCTTTGTCTAAGTCTACCATTTTGTCGAACATCATGCTCCAATATTGTTCTGACGCAATTTCATTTTGATGTTGTATCTGATGTGGTATTTCGTAAGTGCACGAAAATATCAGAGTAATACAAAGAGTGTTGAACCCACAGAGACCTAATAGTCAAGCTATCATTTTTTTTAAATCTTTATTGTGTTTATCTAAGGCTAATAAAATAAGAAATTAAGTTGTACAAACAAAGTAAATAAAAGTAAAAATTAATATGTGAAAATCAATGTTGGAATATGGATCACATTGATTCATTGGTACTCTTAGCATTCGTAAATTTAATTTCTATGGAACAATATTTTCTATGTTGAAAAGACCTAATTGAACAGAAACTGTTGCTTTCGCATATTCAGAACCGAATTTTATCCTCTGAGTTATGCCATCTAGTGTCACGATGGTGGCACGTATTGCGTTAAAGAAGTAAAACCTATTTTAAGAAATTAGAATATTAACTTAATTGAAAAGTGATTTTGATTGGAAAATAATATTTTAAAGGGTTCCCAGTGTTCGCATTGGCAAAACTTACCTTAAACTTATAAACGCGTCCGAAAATAGGTTTAAGAGTACTTTATTAAAATACTAATCTTCCTAGTTAATTAACAAATAAATTTCACGGTTTTTATCAATTAAAAAATAAACAAACTTAATCTTTGGTACCAGATGACTTTCGATCTTACCAGGCATATAAATTGTTCTACTTTAGTAGCAACCAAAAAAATGAAGTTTAGAAAAATTGTGATTAAAACCAAAACAGTCCTATAGAATTTCTCAAAGAACAACTATTTAAAGTACCATCAAAACAAAGATCCTCATAATCCAACAAATATAAATTTAGCTAGACATGATTATAATGTAAGCTAAAGCAATAGATTCGATATGCAGGTAAACAAAATAGACATAGTAAAATAGGCTTTAAATAGACAATTAAAAGAAAGGTAGAAGAAGAGCGTGCGAATAAATAAAAGAGGCGATTAAATAAATATAATGTGATAAATAAATTTTCTCCGAAGAGACTTTAATATGGTACAGGAAGGAAAATGTAAAAACTTGAATGCAGAAGATAAATGAAGGCAAGATTAATGCTTCAAAATAAAGGATGCTCCAAACTCGATTGCAGACTCAATCAACGGTGTGATTACCCTCTGGTGTAAAGAGTTAATCGCTTACAAAATCAATAGTATAATGGCTTAAGTTTTTTAACTAAGCTTTGATACCCAAAAGAAATACCAAATGACCTATTTATAATAAAAATAAAACCCTAAAAGTGGTGTGGAGGTTGTTGGATTCGTGTGAGGCAAAATAGGAGAAAAGGAGGGAGTGGGAAGACTTGGCCATGCCCAATTCAACTACAGTGCATTTTCACAGTGTGGAGACTGCCACACCTCATGGCAAATGCGACGACTTCAAAATGGGCTTGACTTGGTCTTTTGATCCCAAAAACATGGACCACTCATGGCCACCTGCATGGTGAATGCCATGGTGGTCGCTATGAGTGCATAATGTTCCATTTTTCTTCTGTTTCTCGTCAGTTTTGCTACGTTTCTTTGCACATGACTATGAATTAGCAAAATAACTAAAATACAAACAAATACCTGCATACAAGAGGAAATGTAACACAGGTGATAATAAGTCATACACAAATCGAGTTAAATAATTTGTGTACGTTGGTGTCATCAGTATCCTTATCGACTGCAGGTGTATTTCAACTGGAAAAACAAAATTATGCCCAAATACTAGACAAAAAGGCGTCGACATTGTCACCTATTTAGGGGATGTTCGACAGGCCCATAGTATATGATCTAATGTCTTATGCCAATTCTTAGGTTTCACAGAAACGTGTTTCTTAATCAACCCAATTATCACTTTATTCGCCGCTTCGACCTGAACATTTTATTGGGCATAATAAGGTGTAAAGGTTATCAACTTGAATCATGTTAAAGCTGCTAATTCTTGCATCTTTCGACTGATGAAAATTGACTCTTGGTCTGTGGTGATTGTCTAAGGAATTCCAAACCTATAGATCATGTGATTCTGAATGAACTCAAACCCTATTTGCTTGTCCACATTAACCAAAGGTATGACCTATATCCATTTGGTGAAATAATCTATTCCTACCAAGATAAATTTTTGTTGTTTCGATGAAGCTGGTCGAATTTCTCCTATAATATCTAAAATCCATCCTCAAAAAGGCTATGGTTTAACTATTGTATGCAATTCACTTGCTGGTACATGTTGAATGGCCACATGCTTTTGACACTCGTGGTAGCCTTTGGCGAAATCGATGTAGTCTTTTAACATGTTTGGCCAATATATGCCTTGTCGAAATAACAACCATTTCATTTTATGGCCAGCTTGGTGAGCACCACAAGTTCCACTATGAACCTCAGATACTGCTACATACGCTTCAGTTTCTCCCAAGCATTTGAGTAATATACCCTTAAGAGTATTCTTAAACAATTCATTACCCATACAAATGTAGCTCAATGCCCTGTATTTTATTTTCATGTCAGTACTTTCGATTGGACTTTCTAGACATCTTACAATTGGCTTTCTCCAGTCTGTATCTAACAAATTATCAATGGCAAAAATTTCTTCCAGACTATTATCTGCCCCCAAGCTTTTGGGATTGACATATTTGTAGGCGGCATTGAGATAAGTTTCTCCCTTACTTTGACAAACTCTCTGAGCTTGTCTGTCGACACCTTATTTCCATACGCAATTTGGACTAATTCATTAGCTTCTTGATTCTCTATCCTGGGTATGTGTGTAGTGCTTTCCACTTCAAAGCCCTCCAATAATTGATTCACAATTGCAAAATATTACTTGATACACTTATACTCTCGTGTGATTTATTTGATCACCAACTATGAATCTCCTTTTATTTCGATTTTGGTTATGCCCAAATCCCACAAGATTTTGAGTCTAGTGATTAAGGCTTCATATTCCTCCTCATTATTGGAACACTTTCCATCTACTCTACATTTGAACTTTGTTGGCATCCCTTTTGGAGAAATTATCAAAACTCCTACACCAGTTCCGTTCTTATGGCTCGACCCATTAAAATATAATTTCCAAGGATTCGTGTCTACCATATTTACGGATGGCTCGACTATTGCGTGATCCATAATAAAATATGCCACAATTTGGCCTTTCATAGCTTTTAAAGGCAAATAAGACAAAGAAAACTCAATTAATGTCAGTTACCACTTCCTAATTCGACTATGTAATATGGGCTTAGACAACATATGTTTAATAACATCAAAGTGAAATGAAACATTAACATCAACTGGCTTAATGTATTACTTTAATTTCATACATGAGAAGTACAAACACAAGCACAATTTTTCAATTAAACTATACCTAGTTTATGCATCTATTAATACTCGACTAAGGTAATAGATGGGTCTTTTAACACCATTATCATCCTCTATGGATAACATGCTTCCTATTGTCAAGTCAGACGCAACTATATACAATCTCATGTTTTTGTTTCGACTAAGTGGCAGTAAGATATGAGGCTTTATCATATGCTATTTGATTGCATCGAAAGCCTCCTGTTGCTCTTCTCCCTAGTGGAATTCGCTTTCTTTTTTTATATTGAGCAATGGCAAGAAAACTTGTGTTTTGCTACTTGGATTTGATATAAATCTCCTCAAGAAATTGATTTTTCCCAACACAGACTATAATTTTTTCTTCGTCGTAGAAGGCTTGATATCCAAAATTTCTTTTGATTTAATTGATCTCGATGCCTTTTTATGCACTGCGAAGCCTAGGTAGTCTCCTGCATGAACACCGAAAGCACATTTTAGTATATTCATTTTCGATCCATATTTCCTCATTCTTTTACAAGATCGTCGAAGGTGGTCTAGATAACCACTTTTAGATGAAGATTTAATTACAATATCATCAATAAAGATTTGCATAAAATGATCTATGAAATCATGGAACATGACATTCATGGCCCTTTGATAGGTTGCTCTGACAATTTTTAAGCCGAATGGATCACAACCCATTCATACATCCCCAAGGCCCCTGGACATTGAAACGCCATTTTGGGAACATCCTCATTTGTTATAAAAAAATCTGGTTATAGCTAGAATATCCATCAAGAATAATCAAATATTTGAAACATGCAGCTGAATCTACCAACATTTCTGCCAGTGGCATCAAATACTTATCCTTAGGAGTCGCTTTACTTAAATCCCTAAAATCTATGCAAACTCTAAGAGCTCCATTTTTCTTAATAACAAGAACAATATTTGCTAACCATTTAACATACCTTGAAGTTATGATAAACTTACTTTTGAGTAGTCTTTCAATCTCTTGTTTGATTTTCAACGTGATTTCTAGAATGAATTTTCGAGGATGTTGCTTTACCGGGTTTTTCCCTTGTTGAGTAGGCAGACGATGCTCCACTACGCTTCAACTCAGTTCAGGCATTTCACCATAGTCCCAAGCAAAACAATCTCTATATTCTTTCAATAGTTTAACCAATTGAATCATCATTTTCGATCCAACTTTTGTACTGATGTAAGTTGGTCTTTTCGTCACACCATCTCCGAGATCCACTTCCTCTAAAGGATCCTAGGCCTGCATTTTCTGAACTGAATTCAATGGGTCTCTTTCGAACCCCAAAGGCTGATTGTCGTAAATATAATCTAGCCTCCGACTTTCTAAAAGTGATGCTTGGCCATAATGGCCTTCTAGATTTTTTTGCTTTAGCTTCAACAACTAAATTTTGCAAATTTTCGGCCTGTCAAGCCAATTTTATTTTTTTCAACCACATTGGCCAAAATTTGAGCCAGACTTTCTGTCTCACTGGTCATCTCCTTCGACCAGACTCCACCCCATAGGTGGATTCGTCTCCCTGAGCATTATCTCTTATTCGATGTCCCAAATGAATCCATGATCAGGATTAGTACTTAGAAAATGATTTGTGTTTTCTCCAGGAGCATAAACCTCATCATCACAAGGTGCCACATTTTCCAAATGTAGGTCGAAAGATTTTTTTCTGCCTTTACTTTCATCAATTTTGTAATAAGTCTGATTAGCTTCTATATTCTCGACAACACCATCCTTTCTCCAAATGGATATCCTTTGGTGAAGGGTTGATGGTATCTCCCCTATCCCGTGGATCCATTAACGTCCTAGCAATAAATTAAAATTTCCTTGGAATTTATTACCATGAAGAGTGTTGATCTGGTGGTTGTACCGAGAGTCAATTCGACCTGGAAAACTCCTAGTATGATGCTTGTTTTCCCCTCGTAGTTGGATAAAAACATGTTTTATGGTCGAAGAACGGTACTGCACTTTCCCTTCTTTTTGAACAGGGCATAGGGAATTAGGTTCATAGTTGCCCTCATCGACAAATACTTTGTTCACTGCATACCATCCATTTTTTCCTTATGAATAAAGACTTGAGGTGACACAACATGCCTAGACTTGGTTTCTCGAACACATATTTTTTCTCCTCCACCATAACATTATTCATAACATGGTAGCATAATGGTTTTTCATCTGCAACATTGTTTGACACATAGTCGTCTTCATTTTAAGACACCTCTGATATTCTGTCGAACTCTGCAGGTAATACAGACACAATGCCACAGTTAATGATGAAATCTTCGCCATAGTTATCGTCGACCATATCATCTTCAAGAGGATCATAATCATCTTCCTCATCTTCAAGCAGAGGTGCATATTCCTCCTCATTTTCATCTTCAGTCACGGGAGTGTATTCTGCACTTTGTGTCGCCACCACTTCCTTATTTCCTAAAGGTGTTATTCTCATTGCCAATCTTTGGTTCACTATGATCTTTTCTTTTTCACTCAACCTCTATTTTGTGTAATTTTTTCTCAATTAGAGTTTCCACAAGTTTTATAGCTTCCACGAGCTTTAGACATTTGACAGGCTTTACAATTTCCCCGTTCTTAGGAATTTCGACAAGCCTTATTTATGATGTTAAGG
The DNA here is from genome assembly GCA_948472305.1 of Vicia faba. Lineage (NCBI taxonomy): Eukaryota > Viridiplantae > Streptophyta > Magnoliopsida > Fabales > Fabaceae > Vicia > Vicia faba. The sequence goes on from OX451737.1 coordinate 700,917,574, forward strand.
CTTCTTCTGCAGCTTTATTATTTCTCTGATAGAACCTCCATTGCATCTTGGTCATCAGATTCTTCCCTTTATAGTTAGGAGACACTTGATATCCCTTAGGCTCCGACCTATTCTCTTGAGCCTCAACTTCTTGGACCACCACTCTCCACTTTGGCCTTTTCCCCCCTTTTTGACTCACAGGTTCCACCCATTTTTCTTGTGGGATGTCTGACGGAGGACGAAATGTTTTCGGTCGAGGCTACTGAAATAAACTCCTGTACTCTTTATTGCATCAAGGGATTCCCTCTTTATTGAACATAAATATTGGCCTTGGAAGATTTTCTTCCTTGAGAGCCTCTTTTGTTGTCCCTTCATATCTTTCAGCCACTTTTTCGTTATACGCAGCATTACACCTTGGGCACAATTTGGCTTTTGATCCTTTTACTTTGCATTTTTCCTAAAAATCAGCCAAACTTTGCCCAGGTTGGGGATAAACTGCTGGTAACTCATCTTCCATCTTTCATCTTCACGTCAAAACCTTCAGTAGTTCCGACCATCATAACTTCCATGTCGAAACCCTCAGTAGCTTTGACCATCATGCACTCAAAAGGCTCCGCATATAAAGCCTTTTCGACCTTCAACGAATCAGTGTCCACCTGCAATTTTGGCTTTTCGCCAAACTGCAACATGCTTTCTTTCAAAGCTTTCTGTAACAAATCCCTGAAAAGAACACATTGAGATGTTTTATGACCAAGAAAATTATGAAATTTGCAGAATCCCCTTTTCTTCTTTTGTTCTAGTGGGGGATTCTTTAGGCCCTGAGGCACAATAACTTGACCATCAGTTACTAACAAATCAAATATTTCATCACACTTAGTTATATCAAAAGTATAAGCTTTTTTATGGCCTTGCCACTTTTCTCGGTTTCGATGGGATTCTTCCTATTTGATGGCCCCAATGGTTTACAAGCATAAGAGGCCCAGGCTAAAGTTTAGCCACATTAACCTCGGTTTCTTCGACTGACTCACCATCAACAAAAAAGAATTCTACAGTGGCTATATAAGCAACATTCCCTTTCTTTTTTATACTTACTGACTTTGGCTTTCTCAGCTTTCAAACGATTAATTTGTTAAACCTGAATAGCCAATTGTGCCATATCTCTCAAGTATTGAGTATCCAACTTTTTCCTAATCGAATAGTCTAGGCCATTTGCAGCCATTTCGAGTAATTCATGCTCAGGGACTTGTTTAAGTATCAGTCGATTGACTCAGTAGTTTTTCGTTTGACGCCAGCAAGTTCTGTTAGACTTATTTTTTATCGTTCCATGTAAAATTGTTCATGGAACATTTCTCTAATTGGGTCCACGTGTGGCTCGAATGGGGAGGTAGTATTGTAAACCAGGTAAAAACATTTTTTGACAAGGAAATTGGAAAATATTTCAAATTCAGATCCTCATTGTTGGCTATATCGCCAGCTTCGATTTGATACCTAGCAACATGCTCAATAGTGGACTCCTTTGTATCCCCTACATACTTTGTGAATTTAGGGACTTTCCAACCCCTAGGTAGTTTTGTTTGCAAAACAAAATCTAGTAACGAGGAAGAGTACGTAGGCCTCTGAGAGTAAGTATTCATTATGTTTCGAACCATGATTTGTTCGACAATAGCTTTTAGGTTTTATTCTCCAGCTATTGCGTCTCGTTGAACCTGTCTGACCACTTGGTCATCATTTTAGTTTTGATTTACTGTCACCATTGGGGTTTGTTCAACAACCCTAAGTATAGGGTCGACACGCTGGGGAATTTCTTGCTCTTGGTTGATTGTCTCGTCGACCATCTCTTTATACTGCAGTTGTTCTTCCGGTGGAGGTGGTACAGCTTGTCGAACTGACGTTCTACGGGAACCAAGAAAATCACCAATATGAGTCATTTGAGTTTCCAACGTTTGGTAATTCTGCATCAAACTCTCGATTAATGGTCCCAATATGACACTCATCTGTTGAGTAAGCATGTTGACCATTTCGTGATTACTTTCATCCATTTGTTTCCTCATAACTACAACGGAACTCGAGATGAAAGTGAGTATTACTTGGTGTGAAAAACTCAATCGATTCGAACGACCAAACTGACTTCCCACAGGCCATGATGCATGATAAGGGGAAAATGCTAACGCTAAGTGTTCACCAAACGTCGAAACACTGTTATGCAATCCTGTCATCATTGTTGTTGGTATTTCGTACACTCATTCTCCATGCGTAGACATTGTGAAACTAGACACATATTGCCTTGAAATGTTGACCACGTTTGTTCTCGAAGTTGTTGGCTGACTCGTGGTGATTAATATGCTTGGGGTCGTCGAAGACACAACCACAAAGCTTGAACCAACACTCGATGCACCACTGATATTTCTTCTCAGAGGTTGTTTCCCATCTGGATTTTTAGGACCCACCATTGTTTACAACTCTTCAATCTCATGCACAGATTAAAAAATATCGCATTAAATTTTTGTAAAATTAAATTTTGAACTCTATTTCAAATCATTAATATTTTCTTAAAATAAATAAATAATGTTTAAAATGTGTGAAATCAAATCAAACATCTTTTATCAACTAAAGCACTTATATTTTTTACTAACATTATACTGTTTAAAAATTTTGTATTGATAAAAGAATAAGGTATATCCGTGTAAGATAAACTACTACATACAATTGTTAAACAACAAAGGTGTCTCATGTGCACCAAAAAAATAAACAAAGATTGACTGACGCAAGAGAAAAATCATAAAAACGGCTATAGAAATTAGAAACATGATTTTCTCCCATTATTATGCATGCAGAACAATTTGTTTTAGAACATGTTTTATTTTATTTTTGGTTCTATGCATGCACAACATTTGATTACGCCAACATTAATAGTCCATGTAAATGTAATGATCGAACCTAGTACATATTCACTTTCATTTTTTATTCTAAACTTTTATTTTAAATTATGAAATTATAAATAAAATTCCTCCCCATACATGTCCCCTGTTTGCCGATAACATACGCTTTGGATTACAACATAGGATCGAATCACCAATAACCATTATTAGTGGCAACCCACTTTGGATTGCAATTGAGAATAAAAATATTAAATATAATATGTCAATGGGAGTTTGCTTTCTTTTATTAATTATTAAAACTGAATATATGAAAAGGAAGATCACTAATGTGTCGACCAACCATTTCATAATGCACCCACCACTATCATTGTAGCTTTATACATATATCATTCACACTAAAACCTAACTTATATAAACTTATCCAACCTTTTTTTAATATTTTAATGCTACTTTTTATCTTAAGTACACAATCCAATCTATATATTATTTATTGCTTATCGATTCGGTATTTTTATTATTTTTTAATATATTGCTTTTACATTAGATTTAGTGACACTAGCATTATTGTACTTTGTAATCACGCGAGTTGAAGCTGCCCCAAGTACACTAGCTGCCTCATATATATGCTCCATTCGTTTGTTGTCTCTTGCTTTTACAAAACTTAGATTTAATGATTATTCTGGACTCAAGGTATTGTAGTTATCTTTTCCTATTGAAGGTGAAAGTGATACCTCTTAAAAATTATGTTTAAAGGGGGAATGAGGGAAATTTTTAAAAACATATCACATTTTTCTAACTTTTAATATTAAATTATCACACTTTTTTTAAATAAATCTTAAAATATTATATTTTTTCAAAAAAAAAAAAATCAAACACATCTCCAAATTAAATGGGCAGACACTTCAACTTATTATTATTTTCTAACAATTTATTTCCCGTGAATTTTGTTAGGAATTTTTAACGAATTTACCTACAAATATTTGATGTGAATTTTTTTATAAATAATTCTTTTCACAGAATTTCCTGCGAATTCATCCAAATTTTAACGATTGTATTATAGAAAATCACATATGTGACAAATTCGTATGAAATTTAATAAGAATATTATATGTTATAGAACTCGTAGGAAAATCCGCAGAAAAATTCGAAGGTAAATCTGCAGGTGGATAAATTTTTTTTTTTAAAAATAAACAAAATCCTAATACATATGAGTCTGAATATATCAAACTATTGCTTCTAACTAAGCAGTCTTAGAAACTTACAACTTCTGGCTAACAACCTCAGAAGCTCTACTGCTTCTGAGCAACTCTGTTTCTGAGTAACAGCTTCAGAAGCTTTTGCTTCTTACAACTTCTAAATATGAATTACTTCAAACACCACCCCTTAGTTCATATTCACCTAATTAAAATTCTACAACACCAATTACATTCCTCAAATGGATAAAGTGTTCAATTTTTACATCCTTTTTCAAAACATCTGCAAGTTGCTTCTAGGTGCTATAATGTGCAACTTCTAGCACTCCATTCTGAATTTGTCACACATACGAAGCACATGCAAAGTATTCAGCTTCACAAATTGACAACGCAACCACGGGTTACTTCTTAGAGCACCAAGAAATGGGACTTCCCAGATATTTTAAAAAATATCCAGAAGTACTTCTTCTATCAACTCTGTCTCCACACCAATCAGAGTCTGAATAGCATATCAGCTCTGTATCTAATTTAACACCAGAAGGGAAAAACACTCCATTCCTCAGATTTCTTTCAATATCTTGAAGCTTGTCAAACTCCGCAAATCTCCTTAGTATTTGTCTGATTCTTTGTGGCCTCTGAACTTGTTCAGAATTCCCTTCTGATTCTAGAACAATATCAGATACTTGACCACCTCCAAAAGTTAGATCACCTTCAGAAGTTCTGCGTTTAGAAATATGACCACTGTTAGAGGCTGGACTACCTTTAGAAGCTCCTCCTTCAAAAGGTCCACCTTCAGAGTCATGATTACCACCAGATTCGAAATCATCATCAAAATCTGAATCAGAATCAGATTCACTATCAGAATTAGACCCGCCTTAAGAGTCTTCTTCTTCTTCTTCTTCTTCTTCTTCAGAGTCACCTTCAGACTTTGAATCGTCTTCAAAACTTTCAGGTTCTGACTCATATTCAAAATCTCCATAATTATCTTCATCTTATGACTATGACTCACCTTTAGAACCTAAAGGTCCTGATTCATCTTCAGAAGCAGAATCTCCTTTAAATTCTGACTCATCTCCTGATTCTTCTTCAAACTCAGAATCACCTTCGAATTCTAACTTGTCTTCAACTTCAAAGTCATCTTCTGACTCTGATTCATCTTCTGAAACCTCAGATTATGACTAATCTTCAGAGACATCTTTTGATTTTGACTCATATTCTCCTTCCCCTTCAAAGTCAGAAAACGAAAATCGCACAGGTTCTTCATCAAGTTCATAAGCCATCAATAGCACAGGTTCATCATCAGAATCTCCTCTAGCTATGTTTTCTTTTTCCTATTTGACCAACAATCTTTAGCAAAATGGCCAAACCTATTACAACAGTAACATTGAACCATTCTCTTTCCAAACTTCTCCTTTCCATTATGATATTTCTTCTCATCAGAGGAGAAGGCTTCTGACTTCTAGGAACTACCACCGTGTCTCTTATTGGCTTCCGACCAAGAATGCTTCTGGTCCTTCTTGACTAAAGAAGATTTCAGAGCCTGCTCAACTTCTCTTTTAGAAATTCTCTCAGTCAGACGCAACTCTTGCGCCTCTAGAATACTTTGTAGCTCTTCAATTCTCATGGTGTCCAGATACTTAGAATATTCAATTGCTACAATAATGTAATCAAATTGATGAGTAAGAGACCTTGAAATCTTCTGACTGATTACTTGTTCATAAAGGGTTTCTCCATACAATTTCATCTCATCTATGATCAAAATCACTCTGGATATATAATCTGGTACCTTCTCTTCTTCATGTTGAGATTCTCATACTTCTTACGTAGATATGGAAGCTTCACCTTCTTTACTGACGCATCCCCACCATAGCATTGTGTCAGTATATCCCACGCAACATTCGTCGTTGTCAAATCAACATTTTTCTCAAACACATTTGCATCCACACACTGATGGATGTACAACAATGCATTTTGGTACTTCTTACTCGTATCTCTCTGTGCAATCCTCTGTTCCACTATTGTATCTATAGTAATTGGAACATAACCTTTAGTTACAAGATCAAGCACATCTTGAGCATCAAACAACACACATATTTGAATCATCCACTGATTCCAATTCTTTCCATCAAACACTGAAAGTTTAGTATTCAAAATGCTTCCTCTGCCCATCTTCGTTTTTAGGCACTAAAATTACACAAATCTCATATCTCACCAAACATTTGTGTTTCCAGACCCCTCAAAATCAAGAAATGCAATTCTGCTACGATTCTGCTCATGAACTTAACATGAATTCAAGAACAACGACACCACTTGCACACGCCTCACGTACACTTGTATTTCCCTGTGAATCTAATCGGAGCTCTAGATACCAATTGTTGGTTCACAAAGGTTGAACATGAAGATAAGCAAATGGAAGAAGAGAGGGAAAGAAAGGAATGTAGTACAAACTTGTAGGCGAAGAATACTTTACTTCAAAGTTGTATTGCATTATTAATAAAACCCTAGTTACAAACTAGTATATACACACACACACACACACACACACACACACACACAAAGTAACTGTCACATAGGCACAAAAAAAACTTAAATACTAAGTTAAGTAGCTAAGCTAACAAAACACTAGAACCCCAAAAGTTAAACACACTTCTAGAATAGTCCCCTCAGAAGCTTCTGCTTCTGACTAATACATATGCTTCTAAATATATCAAACTACTGCTACTAACTAAGCAGTCTTAGAAGCTTATAGCTTCTGGATAACAACCTCAGAAGCTCTACTACTTATGAGCAACACTATTTTTGAGTAATAACCTCAGAAGCTTCTAGTTCTAACAACAACTTCTGGATATGAATTACTTCCATCAATAGTATACTTGTGTGCAAGCTTTCTAATATTTCTTTCGTTCTCTCAACATCATTCTTACTCTTGTACATTTTTTATCAATTGAATATGCAAGTGTTCCAAAAAGCCAGTAGTTTTGAACCATATGTTGATATTGGTATGATATTAACGTCTGATTTAAACTAGTCTTTTGTGATAAAAAAACATGGCAAATTCAAATTCAACTTTGAGTGGGAAATTTCCTGCAAACCTTTAAATATTCAAAGGATAAAATTATGATCGTTGATATACAAATGAATGTTATATTCAAATTTCATGATGTGCTTAAAATTGTGAATTTTGGTATCTCAATATTGGCTAAAAATGCAAATGATATGCAATGAACTCTTAATCGTAAATTAAGAATGAAGGATGCTGATAGGATACTGGTTTTAGGCCTTTGCCCAATAAAAGGCCTAATAGAGAATCAGTTATAATTTTATATGTCAGAAGGGTGAAGGGTAGTTATATAAGGACACTGATAGAAAGGGAGAATTGATTATGTGTATTTTTGGATAAAAACCTTTTGGGTTGGGCAGAGTGAGAATATCTCTCCTTTGAGGAGCACTTTGTTATGGGATTATAGGGATTCGTCTCTGTAATAGTTTTAATTTCAATCAATAATACATTTTTCATTTATCTAAATTTTGGGTTTTTATCATTGGTTTGACCTAGCGAATATCGAGACGGAGCCAGTGCATTGCTAATGTTGTGTAGCCTGAAACTATCAAAGAACAGCCGTATAAATATTTGAAACTGTTGGATAATTGTTTAAAACTATTGGATACTTTTGGAAAAGTGTCAAAAACTGGAAAATAACTTTCAGATACATGTTGGGAATTGCAAGTTAATTGCAAATATGATTGAACAAGAAGAAGTGTTAGATGCAAAAATGGTTGTGAGAATTGATGATGCATAAACAAGAATGGGAAGGTTGGAAGAATCTCTCCAATCCTTTGTGTCAGGGTTTTGTCAATTGCTAAAGGCAGAGATTGCAATGAATTTGGGGTATGTTTCCCTAGAAAACATCGGTTCTAGTTGGGACGTGTTGTTGGTAGCAAATGTGTTAAAAAACAATCGTAAAATTGGGTTCTAGACATAGGTGATAGCGGAAAAGGAAGATCCGGGGGAGGATAAGAAACAAGTCATGAAACCAGACAACACAAGAGAGGAACAAGTCGTGCACAACTTGCAACTGTTATTGAGTATGCCACTATCAAATCCACTCCTAAAGATCCTTCTTGAATTGAAACCGTGAAATTGTGGTCCATTTATAGTGGATCTTCCTTGGTGCATGTTACCTCCTCTTGTAACACCCTTCTAACTCATATTATTTCGCATAAATTTTTACGAAAATAAATCAATAAAACACAAAGGTGTCACATCTTCATATAAACACCTTTCTCTGTAACACATTTTTTCAAAACATCTAATACTTTAATATCATAAATATCAAAAATTCATATTATTACAGTGGAATCATAGTCTCAAAACATCTTTATTAAAAATACTGCATAAGGTCTTCATCACACTTCATCGTTCATGATTCATAAATCAAATAACTAAATACCATGAAAGGTAACTCATCATCTCAAAATAAGCAAGAGAACATAATAGTTTCAAAATAAAAGTTCTCAACCCCGATGTTACATATCCGAGCAAGACCTTCTAAAATCAACGAAAATAAACAACGCACTCTGAAGCTAATCCTCTAAGCTTCAACGCACTAATCCTGATCACCTGCAAGTTACCCACGTAAAGAGGCAACATTTATAAGCAGAAAAGGTGAGTAATCATAATCATTATAAAATACATAAGGAATAAAAATAGTAGTTACAACACAATAGAAAGACATCACACACTATCAAAACTTAATGTTATGCTCAAACCTTCACTTTATTATTTATTCATAGAATCATCATGTCATCTGTCAACAATCATCACCAAGACATCATTAGTTCACATATTCACAAAGCATCGCTTAATAAATCATTATGTAATGCCACAAAGAATATAATGCAACTTTATTATACTCATGCATGTGCTACCAAATCTTCACTGATGATTATGTCATCATTTCTCCAAAGATCCCCACCAATAGGACCGATTCCCTCTTGGAACCATAGCACATAAATTTTTTTCACTCAAATCCACACTATAGTATTGAGTCCATCACTAGACTAATCGTCCTATAAACTTCACGGGATCGAAGTCCTAACAACATCACTGAACTGATGTCCTAATCATATGCCATAAATGCATGATGCGTAACAACATAATAAAAACATGACCACGGCTAGTCAAAACACATCATCATTCATGAATTCATCATACTACCATCACGTACTTTATTATACACACATCCTCATAACAACATTAATTCATCCTAGAACACAAGTCAAGTTACAAAAAGACATAGTTACATCAATTTATAATAGAAAGCACACATACTATTATATCAACACATAATCTCATCATAACAAAATCACTATAAAAATACATCATATGATTCATCTTATTCCACCAAAGTATAGTTTATCACGTTATCTTTCTAACGCTTCAAACGACACGTCAAACGGAGTCCAGAAACTCAAGTTACGGCTTATCGAAATTTCTGTAAAACACCCCTCGCCTGAGGCTCGCTCGGAGAGGTTCGGGAGAAAAGCCTTCCCACATAAAAATATAAGAGCTTTGTTTCCCTTCAGTAACCCTCGCTCGGCGAAGCTATTCGCTCACCCGACAAGCTCCTATTGCTTCAACTTTGCCCGATGAAGCTGGGGCGAGTCACCCACCTCCATACAAATTCCAGGGGCTCGGTTTCCCTTCCACCCTTTCCTTTTGGTTCTATCTCTCCCAGCTCATCAGGGGTGAAATACCTTTCTCAGGAAAGCATCTTGCTCGCCCGGTGAGGTAGCGCGAACAAGGTTTTCCTGTTGTGCTTTCCTGCATAAAACCAGTCCCAATTCTTGCGATTCTAACACATTACAGGTCTCAAATCATCCTAACTTCACATAGTTTCATCATACAATAACAAAACATTCTAATATACATTATATGAATCTATTAATTGTAAAACAGTATCATAATTCCATCAACTCTCATCAAATCGTCATGTTAACATCATCAACTAAAATTCCAACACAAACCTATAATTCTCCAAGCTCTATATCATATCATAATAACATTGATAAAATCCTCTTACCTTAGATTCCTAGTAGTAATTGGATCTCTTCTCGCATTCCATAGAACCTGTAGCGGTAGAAATGTCCAAGACTAAGCCATTGGATTGACTAGACTTTATACAAATCAAAATAAAAATCGCCATCGCACTTTATTGTTTCCAAAGGAATGGGAAAAGAGAGAATAACCCAAAAAAGGTGGAAAGATTCAAGGTAATGGGGTTGGTTATGCAAAGGGAAGGTATTAACACCCTAAACATCTACGGACTCCACATGAGCCTCTTTGTAAAATATGTATATTTTGGCTATAAAAATGTGTTGTATATAAAATGGATGGTGGAGGTGAGAAAAGAAATATATTTTTATGATTTTTGCACCAGCCGCGGTTGCGAACCCTTAGTGCCTACGTACTACCTTTCATGCAATAGGGGATCAGGGTACACGTAGTTCCTCTTTTAAAAGATTTGAAACGTGAGTGTGTTGGTTAATTTTATGAGATAAGACGTCATCGTCATTGTCCGTATGGAAAACATACTTACTACCCACAATCACGAGGAAGGAGAATTTGCATCATCTCAAAGTGGAGGATATGACTTGGATTTTAAAATCAACAATGCCTCACTCAACACCCAAGTGGAAAATGTCTCTCTTCACTACATATTGTAGAAGTATAGTTGTTTGCATCACTACAAGGATTGACAAGAGTCTAATCTTTTAAGAAAAAGTTTAAGGGTAAAAGCCAAAGTGGCAAAAATGGTTTGAAATGAGATTGGTTGACTTTTAGTCTTCTCATCAAAAAATGTCAAAGTATTATTAAATTGATTGAGCTTTATTTATGAAAATGTTTTGAAAATGCATGGACCTAAGTCCAAGTTTATTATGAAAGTGTTTAAGTTTCAAAACAAGAAGAGTTTTCAAAAGGAGGGAGAAGATTTTTGAAATTAAAGAAGATGGGAGGAGAAGAAGAGACTATCCTAAAGCATAAGGTAAAAGCTAAGGATAAGGACCATCTAACCAACAAGAAGCCAAAAACTTGACATTATGAGTCAAGATAGAATTCCCATTCTTTGGATTGAAACCAAGCAAGCAAAGATACTAGACCTCTTCAAATGTATTAAGTCTTCACAAAAATTGGGCAGAGTAACGATTGTATACGGGTGAATTCCAGATTACAAATCAAGGATGCAATCACAAAAACCTGCACACAAAAACAAACAAGCAACCCAATGTCTTGAGGTAAACCTCAAGATCTCCAGACAAAATAATCAGATAAGATCACAAGGTCTCCAAGATAGGCCAAGGTTTCCAATCCTAAGTCCAGAAAAGTCCACTGCTCCATAACGCCAAGGATAGTAACCAAATAGTCCAAGTACCATTAAGAGTTTTTTAGGGTTTATGTTGATTATTAAGTATCTTAGGAAAAGAAAAGAAAAGAAAAGCTCAAGTGAGCAAAGTAAAAATGACAAGAATAAATAAATGCTCAAATGAGTAAAGATAAAAAATGGCATGAAATGTAAAATGCTAAAAAATAAATAGTACATAAAGCATAAAAAGAATAAAGCATAAAATAAACAAGTCAATAATTAGTGGTTAGTTGGATGACCATCTTGAAACTTGCATTTGAAACTCATTAGAGGATTGGTAGAACCAAAGCCTCCACACAACAAGTTGCATTTGCTTTTTGTCAAGTATATCATCCATTTGGAATTCTCACAAGTACTATTTAATGATCCACGATGTTTAAGTGATCCGCGTTGACCAAAGATGTTATAGATCCATTAGAGGATTGGTAGAACCAAAGCCTCCACACAATGAATCTCAAGGTTATTGGATCAAAGAGATCAAATTAACATATTTGGGCTTGCAATCATAAGTTTGGGCCACGAATGATCATTTATTCGAATCGGGACAAAATTTAGCGCTATGTTAAGCAATCGTAAGTAGACTTACATAGAAGTCGAACCTATTTTGAGGCTGATCAATAGCAATCTATGCACTATTTATTTTGAGACATGATATAGAGATCATGCTCCAACAACACTTAGTGCAATAAGAAGGGGATGAGATGAAGGGGAATTAAGGTAAAAAAGAAAACCGCATTTGAATTAATATTTAATCAAAATATTATTAAAATCATTCATCCGTTTTTTGTGGAGTTAGACTCAACACCATGAATCCAATGATGTTAATAAAGCCATGATTAAAAAATCAACCCAAGACAGTAAGAAAATATTCACAAAATAATAATATATTTAATATATGCATTAAAGGGTTTAAAAAATGTTTTAAAAAAATGGAAAATAATGGGGAAAAAGTCAATTATATTCAAATTAATCAAGAAATAAAAGATAAGATCATAGAAAAATCAGAAAATAGGTCAAGTAATTATACAATTTTTTTGGGAATTTTTAAAAGTCAGAAACTATTTTTAAAAATTAAAATAAATGGGTAAAATAAAAAAAAAAGTAAATTCAGAAACAAAGATAAAATAAAGTCACCAATATTTGTCACAATGTCATTGGATCATTCCATAATTTTTTCAGAATTTAAAAATGTGTAAAAGTATTTTTAAACATTTTAAATAAATCAAATAAGGGAAAAATTCATAAAAAAATACCAAAACACAAAATTAAATTGTGAAAATATAAAAATCAGAATGAGAATAATCAAAAATATTTTTCATAAATTTTTTAGATTTTTTGGACTAAAAGTGAATTTTCTATGATTTTTTGAAATTTAAAACAATTAAAATATAAAAGTCAGAAAAAGAAAATAAAAGAAAAAGATGTGGACCATTGGATAAGAGTCAAAACGTGTTAGTAATCAAATCCAAGGGATCTGGCGCACTGTGCATATCATGGTCTTTACTGAATAAAGCACTGAATCAAATGTAAAATCAGAAATTCAAAAAATACAAATGGCACGCTTTCATTGGTTAGAAGGTGACACGTTGGTCATCTTCAACCTCCAGCCTCACGAATTGTAGGTCTCTCAAAGTGTAAAATCAGAAACTCAGACCTATGTCATTCTTTTCGTCTCTTCGAGATGAAGATAACCATACCCTCGCGCCATTTTTATATAAACTGTAACTCAAGAAATTTGGAAAGAAAGTTTTGAAAGGGGATTTGAAAATTCATGGTCAAAACGTGTTTCCAGATAAAAGTAAGTGTTGTGACTAGAACCAGGGCAATGAGAGCAACACAATGGTACCAAAGTTTTGAAAAATTGATGAAGGAATCTACCTATTGAAGTTGAGTTGCAGAGCTCTGAAACTGGACTTCTATGGAGCAATATAGGGCACGATTCTTTAATGTAATGGTATGGTTAGCTTCAGGGAAGATCAAGGAAGGTGAATTGATGGAGAAAATGGATTTAAAAAGGCCTGAGAATAGGATTCGAAGTAGCTGAATTCTGAGTTGTGAAGCAAGTTTGGCTGGGCGATTCTGGATATCTAAGCTTGAGAAAATGAATGGGATAGTACATGTATTAATAGGAGAAGCAAATGAGATCAAAAGGAAGAGTGAATGATGCATTTTGGAGGGAATTCGTGCAAACCTAATGCACGAGTGAAGTGTGATCCAAACTTCACCCAAACTCATCTAATTCTTGCGTTTTGATGCACTAATCCACTTGGGAAAGTTGGCTAATCATGTTTAGACCCAAAATGTGTGCTAATTTTAGGTTTAGAGGTTGTAACATGAAATTCAAATTCTGACTTGCAGGGAAACTTCAATTCCAAGTTACCACTTTTGAAACAATGTCATTTCCATCTCAGGGAGTCTTAAGGCATGATTCTTGATGCTTTGGAAAGATGAGGTAACAAACTTTGCAATGGAAAAAAGAATGGAATCAATTGGAGGCTTGAGCTGAAAATTACATGGAGTCAAAGTTGGAGAAAAAGAGTTGACTTTCCATACTTAGAAATATTTCAAATTCTTCTTTAAAAATGACCTATAATCTCTTACATCCAAACATGGCTTTCCACTTAGAATTTGCTCTTGACCCAGAAAGATGGAATGAAGTAGATCTCTTGAATGACATTTTGCAATTTGAACCACTCAAAATATCCAAAAAATGAGCAAGTTATGACTTGTTGAAGTTGGCCAAAAATCATGAAATGACCTATAATCTTTTGCATTCTTAAGGCAACTTCCATCTATTTTCTTACTTTGCATATAAAAGAAGGCATGAAGTACACATCCTTAGGATCATCATGAAAAAATAATTGGCTCAAGGTGATAAAAATTGACCAAGTTATGACCATTTGAAGTCACATATGGAAAATTAGGGATCCATCTAGGTGACTTGTAATCTTTCTTCTTCGCCAAGTTCCTTCCACATGAAAACTCTTTGGAAATTTTGAAGTGATTTATTGGTAACTCTTTGAAGAGAAGAATTGTTTTGGAATCACTCAAAAATAACAAAATATGAGCAAGATATGCCCCTTTGAAGTCCAAAACCCTAGCCTCTAGGTCAAGAGAATGCTTGGTGGAACTTTGCCAAATTTGAACAAACTTTTTGTGCCAATATTCTTCCTTTGTGAATAGAAATTTATTGAGGATGATGATGAGGACCTATGGCCACCAAAACAAATTTCATATCAACTTCAAAACAACTTCAATGGTGAGGTTTGAATCTCTCAAACTTTTGACTAGGGCATGGAAATAAACTCATGAACCCATGAAGCAACTTGCTAAACCTCATTTCTTTTACCTACATTATCAACAAGTAAGACAAACCAATATTGCATTTTATTAATTAGAGAGAAAAATCAAAGTACAATATCTATGATCACAAAAGCAAACAAATCAAGGTGCTTGATAACTTCTCAAAGAGCAAAGCTAAAGATAGGGAGAAGAACCAAAATCCCTAATGTGATTTTGTGGTGATTGAAACAATGTGGTATGATGAAGGGATCTTAGGGGCAAAAATTAGGGTACAACAGCTGCCCTTATTTAAGTTTATTCTATCCGGAGATACGAAGGTTAAAAATATTCGTGTCGACGTGTTCGAAGACACTTAAATATAAAACAAACCCTGTTTTTGGCCCTAAGATGCCATGCAAATGTGTATGCATATGAACAGAAGAGACACAAAGTAGCATTGGGGAGGAAACACAAAATGTAGAAGAAAAAGAGAAATCCCAGCAGGAAAATAAATCACTGGTAAACCACAAGAATAGAATCAGAGAGGAGGATAACAAGTATCGACATTCACTGCCGATGTACTATTGTCGTTCTCTGAATATATCATACCACCGCCGTTCACTGACGATGAACTATCAACGTTCACTGAAGATAGCAAAAAGATAACAAACACCGACGTTCACTACCGATGTACTACCAACATTCACTGAAGGTAGAAAGAGAAGATATCATACCACCGCCGTTCACTGACGATGAACTATCAACGTTCACTGAAGATAGCAAAAAGATAACAAACACCGATGTTCACTGCCGATGTACTACCAACATTCACTGAAGGTAGAAAGATAAGATATCATACCACCACCGTTCACTGACGATGAACTATCAACATTCACTGAAGATAGCAAAAAGATAACAAACACCGATGTTCACTGCCGATGTACTACCAATGTTCACTGAAGGTAGAAAGAGAAGATATCATACCACCGCTGTTCACTGACGATGAACTATCAACGTTCACTGAAGATAGAAAAAAGATAACAAACACCGACGTTCACTGAGGATGTACTACCAACGTTCACTGAAGGTAGAAAGAGAAGATATGATACCACCACCGTTCACTGACGATGAACTATCAACGTTCATCGAAGATAGAAAAAAGATAACAAACACCGACGTTCCCTGCCGATGTATTACCAACGTTCACTGAAGGTAGAAAGAGAAGATATCATACCACCGCCGTTCATTGACGATGAACTGTCAACGTTCACTGAAGATAGCAAAAAGATAACAAACACCGACGTTCAGTGCCAATGTACTACCAACGTTCACTGAAGGTAGAAAGAGAAAATATCAAGTTTTCCAGAATTCTGGTGTTCTTCCAAAAACGGGTCTCGACTTCTTCTTTAACAAAGGAGATATGCCTGGAAAGGGTACTATGTAACCTGTCTCAAATAAAGAGACTACCACTTATTACCAAAAGGGAGCTGCAAAGAAAAATGGCTTTCCAAGGATAGAAATATGACTTCCCGGAGAAATGCCATGATATTCCCGCTGAGGAGATAAAGTCTCCTTGTGCAAAATAAATGCACAAGCAAAAATTTAAAGTTTTCAGAAATCCATAATACACGACATCGTCATGCTACCACAAATCCAATTCAGAAAAATATCGGAACAAGAAGGCCAAAGCAGATTCATCCTTTGAGAAATAAACTCAAGAGGGAAGACCAAATTCAACCAAACAAAGAGCGCTGCAGTAAAGGTCAGAAACACAATGTCCATGAATGATGATTTTAGCAATGTATGATGCATGTATGAATGTACGAGTGCTATTGTGCATATGCTGGTAAAAAGGATACATAATCAGTGCAGACAAACGAAACCGCCTCAGTTACTAACAACATTGGGCTAAGCTTCAATCAGAAAGATCAATCCAGGAAAGGTGAAAGAGACTGCGGAAACCAAACCTATTGCATTAACTTCACTGAGGATAACATAATCCGACTGTAGCTTAAATCAAACAGACACCGGGATAGAACACCCTGCTTCGGGTTCATCGGAGAAACAGTTTTCCAAAAGTAACATGCCTATTGGAGATTGCAAGATCAACCTTAAATAAGGAAAACTGACGTCGAAACAACTAAACCTCACTGGGGAATTCAAGCCTACCTCCCAAGAGAAAAGAAACTGCGGGTTGAAAATTTTCACCACGAACCCTCATTCCAACAAGAGATGCCCTGGGATAACCCTCCAGGGAGATCAAGAAGTCAACACTAGTGCCGATACTGTAAAAAGAGCGACACCTCAACACACCAAGGGAATAAAAACTTTCATCATATGAGGGAAGACTTTGCTGGGGAAGCTGGGACGAAGGCTTCCGACCATGCAAACTCAAAATCAAAAGCGAATCCAGACTTGACTGGGGATAATGTGATCACCAACCCAAATACTGTACTTTGTACCCACTGATATCATCTTTAACTATCTGGGAAACAGACAAAGATTGCGCACATACCAGCAAAATGACCTGAGAAAACCTTTATGAAGGAAGTAAATCTTCTTAAAGCAACTAGAATTTGTTCATCCCTAGGATCACCAATTTTGTTGTCATTGTTTCATCAGAAATCCCAAAGTAAATTGAATTGTAAAGATCTTTTTTTTTTTGAAAATTCAATTTTTCTTTTTAATCTCTTTGCTTTAAAAGTTATTATCAGTAATAAATGAAGCCCTTGCAAGCTAAATAATATTAAGAATAAAAAGAATTGGGAAAAAGCTCGAATTTCATTAATAGAATGGTAGTCTGCGAATGGCGAGACTCCATGGATGATTACAAAATTTGGGAAATGGTAGTACATAATGGAAAAGATACATTGAGATACAATGACCACTATCCCCCAAACAACTTTTGAAATCCTGAGCATCATCCTCTGTTGAAGTATGATGAGGATCTGAGAAGATTGTTGCTTTGGTGATCAAGTTTCGTCTAACGTAGTTACTTGCCAAGAAAATCCCTAACTTTTGCCTAAGCTGCCCTTGCGGGTTTTCAACTTAGCGGGAAATTTATTCTGTTTATGTCTCTAATTTTTGCCTAGACCTCCCTTTCGGGTTTTCGGCCTACCGAGACGCTCCTTTTTGCCTAAGCCGCCCTTTCGGGTTTTCAACTTAGCGAGCTGTTCTTTTATTTCTTTAGGAGAAGTATTTCTTGACTGCGTCAGCATTTATGGGACGTGGGAACTCCTCTCCATCCATAGTTTCAAGAATTAATGCACCACCAGAGAAGGCTTTCTTGACAACATACGGGCCTTCAAAATTGGGAGTCCACTTGCCCCTAGAATCAGCGTTGAAAGACATGATCTTTCTGAGCACGAGGTCTCCTTCTCTGAATTAACGAGGTTTGACCTTTTTATCAAATGCTTTCTTCATTATTTTCTGATATAACTGCCCATGACACAAAGTTGTCATTCTCTTCTCTTCAATCAAATTCAATTGGTCAAACCTGTTCTGAACCCATTCAGCCTCTGTCAATTTGACTTCCATTATCACACGCAGTGAGGGAATCTCTACCTCGACAGGGAGTACAACTTCCATTCCATACACTAGGGAAAACGAGTTCGCTCCTGTTGAAGTGCGAAAAGATGTTCGATATCCATGCAGAGCAAAAGGGAGCATTTCATTCCAATCCTTATAAGTGACAACCATTTTCTAGATGATTCTCTTGATATTCTTATTAGCAGCTTCAATAGCCCCATTCATCTTTGGCCTGTATGGAGATGAATTATGATGGACAATCTTGAATTCTTCACACAGTTCCGTCATTATCTTGTTGTTCAAATTTGAGCCATTGTCAGTGATGATTCTGCTTGGCACACCGTATCGGTATATAAGATTGTTTTTGATGAAACGCACCGCCACCTGTTTGGTAACATTGGCATATGAAGCAACCTCTACCCATTTGGTAAAGTAGTCAATTGCTACCAAGATGAAACGGTGTCCATTCGAAGCCTCGGGTTCTATCATCCTGATCATGTCAATACCCCCACATAGAGAAAGGCCATGGGGAGGAAATCACATTGAGAAGTGTCGGAGGCACATGGATCTTATCTGCATAAATCTAGAATTTATGGCACTTCTTTGCAAATTTGTAACAATCGGATTCCATTGTCAACCAATAATATCTTGCCCTTAACATATTTTTAGCCATTGAATGTCCATTAGCATGAGTGCCAAATGAACCTTCATGAATCTCATGCATCAACATGTCTGCTTCGTGTCTATCCACGCATCTGAGCAAGACCATGTCAAAATTTCTCTTGTATAGCACATTTTCACTGAGGAAGAAACTTCCTGCCAATCTTCTCAGTGTCTTTCTATCTTTCTTTGACGCACCAAACGTGTATTCCTGAGTCTGAAGAAAATGTTTGATATCATAATACCAAGGTTTTTCATCTGCTACCTCCTCTGTCGCAAACACATGAGTGGGCCTATCTAGCCATCGAACTATAATTCGGGGTATATCATTCCAAGCATTTACTTGGTACATGGAAGCCAGAGTTGCCAGAGCATCTGCCATTTGGTTTTCATCTCTAGAAATGTGATGGAATTCAACTTTATTGAAGAAGGGTAGTTGTGATACGGTGGGAGAACTGACTTGATGTTTTGCGTTTGTGTTCGCAAATGTTTCAGTTTAGCAAGAGTCGCCACCGACTTTTTATTTTATCCTAAGGAAAGGTCAAAAAGCACAGGAAATACCTTTGAGATGTTTTCTTGGGTTCGAGGAGTAGATTATGAAAAAGGAAGGTGCAAGCACCCTTTTCATCCATGGTTATCCATGGGCTCTTAGTTACTTGTTTAGATCACTTGCTTTGCTTTTCCAATTGTTTGAAATGGTGCTTTGTGTGTGGTTTTGAAAGGTGTTTTGAAAAGAGACCATCGTTGTGGCAACCTTTGTAATGATTCTTGTTTGAATGTATACAAAGGTGTTTTTTGTCTTTTGAAAAGATTTCAATGTTTGAAAGTTTGATTTGGATAATGTTTTTGAAATTGTGTTGTGAAGTGTGTTTGAAAATAGCAAGGATGTTTTTGCAAGTTTTGATCAAGTAACTAGGAACTATCTACCCTATTTTACTCAAAGATCTTTCCTAATGTTTTTAACCCTTTTGACAGTGTTGTTTCACCATTGCATTTGGTGAACAACCTTGTGTTAGGATGTTAAACGGGACAGGCGCAGGTCATCATATAGACCATGATAGCAATTGTGTCAAGTATATTTGGCAAATTTTTGAGGGACTTGATCATTTTTATTTAGGCAACCAAGATAGCATCATCGAGGGACTATGATCTTTTGTTTTGTTTTTGTTTTGCCAAAGTACCCAACATGCATACCATGGCCCATTTTTGAAGGCAACAAGTGGATTGTAACCCTAGGGGTGCAAGTATGCATTGTGTTTAATTTTCATGCATTTTTTGTCTTTGATTAGGTCAAACTATTTGTTGATTTGGATTTTTGCATACAAACCCTAATTCTCTAATCATGGTATAATTGAAAGCGTAAAGTGCGAGAATTAAAATTCTAAACTATTACAACATGATTATGGGGATGGGGGTACAATTTGAAATAGAGGGTATTTGAAAATAAATATAAACCCTAATTTACTATTACATCCAAATTGAATCACAATGCGTAAATATTTAAATGGACAATATTTAAATAAACAAAATAATAAATATATCAAATAATATGAATTATGCAAAGAAAAGTTTTTGTTTGTTTATGTATGTAAAAGTATTTAAGTATAAGGAAGTAAATAAAAAAGGATTAATTTTATTTGTTTTAAGGGTAAAACCCTAATTTCTTTAAGAAAAATAAACATATTATATCATTTATATACAATAAAATATATTAATATGTACAAAAATAAAATATACTTAAAAAAGGTATTTTTTCCTATGAATAATCATAAAAGTGAAAATGTAATATTTTTATATTTTTATTCTAAAGTATTTAATAAAATAAAAGTATATATGTATATATATGTATATTAATCAAATTAAATATATATAATATAAAATAAAATATGTACAGAAATAAAATATATTTAGGAAAATATTTTTAGTATGAATAAAAATAAAGAACAAAAATAAAAGTATAAATTATGTATATTTTTCAAGTATTAATAAATAATATAAAAGTGTTTAAAATGTTTTCTATGTTAGGAAAATTAAAATAAAATGCCAAATAAATGTAAAAAAAATATGAAAATGTTTTTTGAGCATTTTTTATATTTGGAAATAAATAAAGAAAATCAGAAATGAAAACAAAAATGCAAAAATATGAAAATACAAGAAATTGGGCCAGAGGGTGCAAAAATGAAAATGGGAGGTGTCAAAAGCAAGCCAGGCCAAGCCCAGCCCAAACCAGCTTCATCTTCAACCTTCATACTTTGTAAACGCGCGTGCATGGTTCAAATGCTAGATCCTGTATACGAGCTCTATTGCAAAAACTCACAACATCAAACTTGTAGAGAATTTCAAGACGATTCCAACCATATAAAAAACTAATCCTAACTCTCAAAGACCAGAGAGAATTTCTCTGGCCCTAAAATCTGACCTAGTTTTTTCAGCATGTTCATGGATAAAATTCTCCTATCACACTTAATATAAATGAAAACTGAGCATATGTACAACTTCATGGCAATGAACACTATATTTTTTATTCACAAACCTAAGGCTAAATGTTCCTAAATAGAGAGATAGAAAGTGAAGAAAAACCTATTTCAATTGGATTCGTGTAGGGCAATGTAGTGCTTTTGAATAAGGCTTAAGATGTCTGGTAGCTTGCCTGAACTTCACTTGACCTTCTCCAATAGCTAGCTTGCCTTGAATGTCCTTGAATCAGTCTATAGAACTCAACCTGCACAAGCTCAAAATGAAAATGGTGAACACTGTAAATGGAGTTACAATTGGTATTTGAGGTTTGGGGTAGCTTGAGTGAGTTGAATGGAAGGTGTTTGAAGTAACTTGGGGAAAAACGCACGAGCCAAATGAGCTATGGAACTCAAGTTGCAGCACCTGCCCTGTTTTGCAAAAGAAATGTGATTTCTGGCTATGGGATGTTTAGGGGCTCAAACAATTGTGTTTCTTGCTCAAAGGGGTGTGAGAAAGATGTTCAAACTGTTTGTGTAAGTTAACATTGGCTAGTTTTCAAGTTCTAAGGTTTTTGACAAGTTTCTTGTTTTTGAAGTAAGAAAGTGGAAGTTGTGGTTACAGGCTTGTACAGGCCATCTTATCATCTTGCATACAATCCTCTTGGACCCTCTAATTTGTGGATTTATTTTTCTGCCAGAGATCTTGGACCAAGGCTCAAGGATTATGGTTTTGACATAAAGCAAACTTTTGCAAAAATGGAAATGTGCCTTTTACCATTTAGTGATTAATCTTGTGTACAATGCTTTAATGACCAAAACAATGTATTAGCCCAATGGATTTGCATTAAATTATGAAGTGTGAAGTGGTTTAGAGGCCTGCAAACTAGTGTAAGGCATGCTGATTTGAAAATGCAACTTGTATGAACATGAATATGCCATGGATGAAAAGTGAGTTTTTGCCAACTTCAAGATTTCGATTCTCCCTAACCACAAATGTGTTTGAGGAGTTCTTTGACAATTTGTAAAGCTTGAAACATGCTTTATAATTCATATTTGAAATGAAACTTTAGACTCCAAGTGGAACTATGTGAAAAATGGCCAAGAAGATGGGTCAAAATCCTGCCTAAACTAGGGCAAAATTTCACTAAGTTAAAAGTTTTAGGGACCCTTGTTCCAAAAATCATAACTTCAGATCCAAGCTTCTTTTGAGAAAACTTTGTAAATAAAAGTTGTAGAATTTGTGGAGGACTACAACTTTCATGTTGGAGGGTTTGTTTGAATCCATTTGCTTCATGGTGAAAATGTAGGGGCAAAGTTAGGAAAAATTAAGAAAATTTCATAACTTAGAAAATTTCTAAGTTATGAAATTTTTTCAACTTAAAACCCTAATTTGCAATTTTGGATTTCTTGATGAAAAAGTTTCATAATTTGACACATCTTGATGAAAAATGACCCTTGGCACTTGATTTTGACCAAAAAGTCAAAGTTTGACTTTTCAGTGTACAGTCAAATTTTGATCAGTTGACTGGAAAATTCATCTGTCAATCCCATGCATTTGAGATCTTTTGAACTTTTTGAATAAGTAAATATGATTTCATTGAGTCCTTGAGTCCATGGTGGAGCTTAATTTTCCATTGGCTAGGTCAAAAAGTCAGAAATTGCCTTTGTACAGTTAAAACCCTAAAAATGACCATTTTGCCCTTTTGGTGATCTGATCAAATTTCTTGTGGAATTATGGTCCAAACTTGATAAAATGGTTCATATGAGTTCATAATGTTGATGTGGGTCAAAATGCATGAGGTTTGACTGTAAATTGGCCATAGTTGACTTTTTCCCCAATATAGTTGATTTCTAGGTCAACTGTCCAATTGACTGAGCAAAAATTTGATTCAAGGCTTGAAACTTGGTATGGACAAACTTATGAGTCCAATATGAAGTATGAAAATCAATTTGAGCATTGAAGGTCCAAAAATCCTTGTGCAAACTCAAACCCTAATTTAGGTCATCAGTGCAAGGAGATGTCTTGAGCAGAGCAAACCCTAGCTTGATATTGAGTCCAAGGTGCCTTGTGATGAGAAAAGTGGATAGAATGAGAGGGAAAATTTTGGGGTACAACAGTTTCCCATGTTAAATCTTCTTGAACCTGAAGAGTTAGATTGGTAAGTTTGCCGTTCGTGACTCGAAGGTAAAAGAGGATTAGACACTAGAGTGTCCGTAAATTTGCACTCGTCAAAAATGTAGCTGAGGGAATGGGCTTAAAGATGCCATTTGGAAACGGTAGAATATTGATGGAGATGGGCTTAGAGATACCATCCAAAACTTGTTTGTTGAAAATCAGTAGAATGAACATCAGAATGGTATCCTTATTTGGAACGTATCTGAGTTGTATCTGGAGACTGGGTTCGTGTGAGCAAGGGAATGGCGTACATGTCTAGAGCGTATCTGAGTTGTAACTGTATTTGATTCTTTAATGAATATCAGAATGACTGTCGTGTCTGGAGTGTATCTGTATTGTATTTATATTCTGAATGGGCGACAGAGAAACATCTGTGTATGAAGCATCTATGTGCTGGGGATAAATTCCGAATGAGTGACAGAATGGCAACCGTGTCTAGAGCGTATCTGGACTGTACCTGAAGTTGAGATCTGTATGAGTAGCAGAATAACTTCCGTGTCTGGAGTGTACCTGTCTTGTAACTGGGATCTTGACAAGTGACAGAATGACTCCCGTGTCTGGAGTGTATCTGAACTTGAGTTTGATAGCTGAATTTGAATGAGAAATAGAATGGCTTCCGTGCCTGGAGCGTATCTAGTCTGTATCTGATTGCTGAAGTCTGAATGAGTAATAGAATAACCACCACGTCTGGGGTGTATCCATACTGTATCTTGACTTGAAATTCTGAATGAGTAATAAAATGACCGCCGTGTCTGGGGGTGTATCCATAATGTATCTGAAATCTCTGAATAGTTGTTAACGATAGCTTTTTAATCTTATCCTGAAAAGGGTAGAATGTTAGCTAAAGCACAAAGTTATGTTGCATGATATGTATGATGCAATAAAATGTGTTCCATCAATGTTTATGATATATGAATGTAATGTATGTGCATGTAAGCTGATTAGCTGTCTTGCTGAGGAAAATAAATCCTTGATAGCTGGAGATAATGAAATCTTTGATTGCTGCCGGGGAAAGTAAATCCTTGACCGATGCTGGGGATTCCAAAAATCTTTGATTGTTGAAGATGAGAGAACCTTGCTGATTACTGTTGGGGATAGAAAATCCTTGGCAACCTGTGGGGATTATCAAAATTTTGACAACTTCTGTGGGGATGTGAGGATCCTTCATGACTTTCCTGGGGAAATAAGGAAAAATCCGACGACCTCTACTGGCGAATTAAAACCCGGGAGGCTTCAAATGGAGAAACGGGAACTAGAATCTTCGTTCTGTCGGGAAATAACTCTGTGGGGAGAGTGTTTATTCTGCCGGGTAAATTAAGAGCTTGGGTTGTATGCCAATCTACTGGGGATTCTTTGTTTTATGGAGAACTCTGCTGGTGAATCAGAGGGAGTTGGATAGTATTACACCGGGGTTTAAGATTTGGAGTTTTGGACTCCGTTGGGGAAGAAAGTTTCATCTTCATTAGGGATCAGTAGTTCAAAGTTTTTAGGCTCCACTGGGGATCGGGAGTTTAGAGACTTAACTCTGATGGGAATTTTGAAACCTAACTCCGCTGGGGATATGTACTTCAAGGTTTTAGCTTTGTTGAGGATCTGAATGACATACTGTAGGGGATTTCTTCTGGAATATCCTAAAGACGTTTTCCTCTACTTTCGACCTATCAGTAATTATCCTTTCTCATTTTGTTTCATTTGTAAGCAGTGATTATATTCAAATGCATATGCTTAATTAACAAATCATTGGACGTTTTCAAATAAAACATAATTGTAAAAAGAAAGAAAAGGCAAGCAAATTTCTGCCCTTTGAAGTATCTTTGTATTAACTTTGTAAGTATTTTTATACAAAGGAGACAGACATCCTAGTAAGAGAATGTAGTCGTAAAATTGAGAAAATTTTTATACAAAGAAAGATGGCTATGTGTAACAATTCCATGGGGTTCCCATTCTTCTATAGCCTTCACAACTATGAGTATCTTGTCCATTCGTTGCTTCGTCCGGAGGTGATTGGATAGATCAGAAGCTTGGAGCTTATCCGTGAAGAGATTGTCCTTTAAGGTGATCCGACGAGACATAGTCATACGCTCTAATTCCCTAACTTTTGCCTGGACCACCCTCTCGGGTTTTCGATCCACCGGGACACCCTTTTTTGCCTAAGTCGCCCTTTTGGGTTTTCAACTTGCCGGGTGTACAGATTTTTTATTTATTTATCCCTAATTTTTGCCTGAACCGCCCTTTCGGGTTTTCGATTCACCGGGATGCCCATTTTTTCCCAAGTCTCCCTTTCGGGTTTTCAACTTGTCAGGTCGTTTATGCGTAGTATCTTTTGACTATGTTTGCGTTTGCAGGGTGCGGCAGGTCATCGCCGTCCATGTTGGTCAAAATCATTGCCCCACCAGAAAAGATGTTCTTGATCATAAATGGTCCTTCGTAAGTAGGAGTCCACTTGCCCCTGGGATCACTTTGCGGCAAGATGATCTGCTTGATTACAAGATCTCTGACTGGATATACCTGATGCCTGACTTTCTTGTTGAAAACCTTGATCATCCATTTTTGATACATCTTACCATGACAAACAGCAGTAAGTCGCTTCTCGTCGATCAAGTTAAGTTGATCAAGTCGGGTCTGAATCCAATCGTCTTCATTTAAACCAACATTCTTCATAATCCTCAAAGAAGGGATCTGAACTTACATAGGTAAAACAACCTCCATGCCATATACCAAAGAAAAGGGGGTTGCCCCAGTTGAAGTACGCGCCGTGGTACGATATCCATGCAGAGCGAATGGTAACATCTCATGCCAAGGTGACTGTCATCTTTTGAATGATCTTCTTGATATTTTTGTTTGCGTCTTCAACAACACCGTTCATCTTTGGCTGATAGGGAGATGAATTGTGATGTTGAATCTTGAACTGCTCGCACAGAGCGGTGATCACAGTGTTATTCAGGTTTGTATCGTTATCCGTAATGATCCTGTCAGGGATACCATACCGACATATAGGGTTCTGCTTAATGAAATGGGCAACCACATTCTTTGTAACCGAGGCGAAGGAAGCTGCTTCGACCCATTTGGTAAAGTAATCAATAGCCACCAGGATGAAGCGATGTCCATTGGATGCTGTAGGCTTGATCTCTCCAATCATGTCGATTCCCCACATCGCGAATGGCCAAGGAGCTGTTAAGACATTGAGAGGAACATGAGGAATATGTACCTTGTCAGCATAGACCTGGCATTTGTGACATGTACGGGAATATTGATGACAATCAGCTTCCATGGTAGACCAGTAGTAGCCTGCCCTTAGAATCTTCTTAGCCATCGTATGTCCGCTCAAGTGGGTGCCAAATGTGCCACTATGTATTTCAGTCATGATCAACTCCGCTTCAACCTTGTCCACACAATGAAGTAGAACACAATCATGGTTGTGCTTATAAAGGATACCATTGCTCAGGAAGAACTTGGCAGCAAATCTCCTTAAGAACTTTTTGTCATTGACGGAAGCTCCTTCAGGGTATTCTCAAGTCTGGAGATACCTTTTGATTTCATGAAACCAGGGTTGTTCCACTACTTCTTCGGTATTAATCTCGTGACAATGTGCAGGTTCGTCCGTTCGCTCAATGGTGATTTGGGGAGACTCATTATCCCAGTTGAGTTTAAACATGGAAGACATTGTATCCAGAGCATCTGCTAGCTGATTTTCTTCTCGCGTGAAGTGCTCAAAAGTAATCTGCTCGAAATGCAGTAAAAATGTCAGGACATGTTCTTTGTATGGGATAAGATTAGGATGCTTAATGTCCCACTCTCCTTTGATTTTACTGATAACCAAAGCTGAGTTCCCAAATACGACCAAAGATTTGATTCCCAAGTCAATAGTAACCTTGAGACCAAAGATACAAGCTTCATATTCGGCCATGTTGTTGGTGCAACTGAAGCAGAGTCTTGCTGTGAAAGGTGTATGGCAACCTTCTGGAGAAATAAGTACTGCACTGATACCGTTGCCAAGTGCATTTGAAGCACCATCAAAGTACAGGGTCCACCGGGATCCTTGTTCAGGTCTGTCATACGGTCCGTTACCTTCAATGTTGTCCAATGTCATAATGTCCTTGTCAGGGAAATCAAACCTCATAGATTGGTAATCTTCGATGGCTTGATGAGCTAGATGGTCGGCTAGTACACTCCCCTTTATAGCTTTTTGGGTTGTGTATTGGATATCATACTCTGCCAGGATCATTTGCCATCTAGCGATTCTTCCAGATAAAGCAGGCTTCTCGAAGATATACTTGATTGGATCCATCTTGGAAATCAGCAAAGTGGTAAGTGTCAACATATACTGCCTTAGCCGACGAGCAGCCCATACCAAAGCGCAACAAGTTTTCTAGAGCAGTGAGTAGCGAGTCTCACAGTCGGTAAACTTTTTTCTAAGGTAATAAATAGCATGCTCTTTTCGGCCAGACTCGTCATGTTGTCCCAGTACGCACCCCATTGAATTATCCAAAATAGTCAGATACATGAGTAAAGGCCTTCCTTCGACGGGTGGCATCAAGATGGGAGGTTCCAACAAATACTCCTTGATCTTATCAAAAGCAACTTGACAGTTATTATTCCATTCAACCACCTGATCTTTCTTCAACAGCTTGAAGATTGGCTCACAGGTAGATGTTAGGTGAGAGATGAACCTCACAATATAGTTTAAGCGTCCCAAGAAACCTCTAACCTCCTTTTCAGTGCGGGGGCAGGCATTTCTTGTATAGATTTTACTTTAGCAGGATCAACCTCAATGCCTTTGTTACCGACGATAAATCCCAAAAGTTTACCAGACTTGACTCCAAAAGTGCACTTGCAAGGATTCAGTCTGAGCTTATATTCCTTCAATCTGACAAACAGCTTTTGCAGATGGTCGAGGTGTTCTTCTTCTGTCTGTGAACGGGCTATCATGTCATCTACGTAGACTTCAATCTCATGATGTATCATATCATGAAACAAAGCTACCATGGCTCGCTGATAGGTTGCCCCGGCATTCTTCAGTCCGAATGGCATCACTCTATAGCAGAAGGTACCCCACTGCGTAACAAAAGTAGTCTTCTCCATGTCTTCGGGGGCCATTTTGATCTGGTTGTATCCCGAGAATCCATCCATGAAGGAAAATACCTTGTGTTGAGCTGTGTTGTCAACTAAGATGTCAATGTGTGGTAGTCGAAAATCATCTTTAGGGCTAGCCCTGTTTAAGTCCCGATAATCCACACACATTCTGACTTTTCCGTCCTTCTTAGGCACGAGCACAATGTTAGCAACCCATTGTGGATATGAAGTAACAGCCAGAAAGCCAGCATTGAATTGCTTCATCACCTAAGCTTTGATCTTTTCAGACATGTCGGGCCTCATTCGGCAAACCTTTTGTTTGATCGGTGGACAGTATTCTCTTGTAGGGAGACGGTGAACCACAATATTTGTATCTAGTCCCGACATGTCTTCATAGGACCAGGCGAAGATCTCAACATATTCATTCAACAACTGAATTAAGCGCTCTTTGACACTTGGCTCCAGGTTGGAACCCACCTTAACCTCTTTCTTGTGTTCCTCTGTTCCCAAATTGATAGTCTCTATCAACTCTTCATGGGGCAGAATAGCCCTCTCTTCTTGTTGCAAAAGTATAGCTAATTCTCCAAGCACCTCACAGTCTTCATCACCTTCGTACTCGACATGATTGACCAGATCTTCAGAGTCACTGAAGGCCAAAGCAGAATAGTCACCCATGGAATCCGGAGTGGATGGGTACCTGCATTTTGTGAGTGTGGGTGTGTGTAAGCGATAACCATCCTTAAACAAAACAAAATGTAAAAGGAAAGAAAATGAACACAACAGTTTATAGATGAAAACACCCAATGATTCATTAAAAATGGCATATGATAATGAAGAAATCAAGCCCTTACAAACGGACCTATATGCCCCGGGAAAGGCATAAGGCAAAAAGAGAGTGTACGAATTGTTTAATTATGACAGACCAAAATAGGAAATTGTTCAAAGATAAATTACTGATTGATGAAAGTGATGGGAACGAAGTCTTTCGCCTCCCATTTGCTTAATCCTCCTTCAACGGTTGGAAAAATCCAATCTTCAAAGTTGTCTTCTTCATCATCATCTTCTAAGGCATTAATTCCATGGTGAGTAATTTTTAAGGGTGGTCCTTCAGCCCGAGAGCGACGCACAACTTTCTGACCAGCAGCGGTGAAACCCAATCCGAACTTATCCGTCTTGTGAGGAAAATCTGGCAGTTGCCCCCACACTGTACTTCTTCCTTCTTTGATTACAGCCTCCGCATCTTTGAGGGATGTCATCCGAGACACAGGCTTGGAAATGATAAGCACATCAGTCATTGTCTTTGCTACTGCGACTTCAGGAGAAACCTCTTCAAAGTGTTGGAAAGGTGTTTCTATGAATTCACCATCTAATTCCACATAGCGGAAAGAGTTAAGGTGACTTATCATATACTTCTCCTCACCGTGAACCGTTATGATCTTACCCTGGACCAGATACTTTAGCATTTGGTGTAGAGAAGAAGTGACTGCCCCAGCGTTGTGGATCCATGGCCTTCCCAACAAGCATGAATATGAAGGATGGATGTCCATCACATAAAAAGTAGAGTTGAAAATTTCTGTACCCACTTTGATTGGAATGTCCACTTCTCCGTGAACCATTCTCTTAGAACCATTGAAGGCTCTAACAATGATGTTACTGGGCTTTAGGGTCAAACCTTCACAGTCCAATTTGTCCAACGCCTTCTTTGGTAGAACATTTAAAGATGAACCGGTGTCAACCAGAACATGGGAAAGTGTGGTCCCCTTGCATTCTACCGAGACATGCAGCACATCATTATGCTTTCTTCCCCTAGACGTCAAATCAGCATCAGAAAAGACAAGACCATTATCGGCTGTAAGGCTAGCCACGCACTCTTGAAACTGGTCCGCAGAAGTTTCTTGAGGTACGTATGCCGTCTTTAGAAATTTGATCAAGGCTTTGGCATGAGCCTCTGAGCAGAGTAAGAGAGCCATCATAGAGATTTCGGAAGGGGTTTGCCCCAGCTGCTCTACGATATCATAGTCGCTCTTCTTGATTATCCTTAAGATTTCTTCCATCTCTTTTTGGGTGGTCTCGGCGATAACCACAGTATGAGCCTTCGTCCTGACAGGTGCTTCTTGGATCCCCTTACCTTTATCGGTAGTAACAACAGAGGGTCTAGCTTCAGGAGCGTCAAATTCTTCAATTACCGGACTTTGCACAGATGGCTTGACAGGCACAGAAACTATCGAGGGTCCGAAGACTGCCCGTGGAGGAGCAATCTCCGGAGAGAAAATCCTTCTGCTGCGAGTTATCTTGCTTGTTCCCGAAATTTTCCATATATCAGGGGTTTCATCATCAGAATTCTCTTTGGTTGATTAGATCTGCTTGATACCATGGTATAAGATTTCTCCTCCGTAATTCCATGGTATCGTCTTGTTAGATTTATACGGGACAGGCCCCGGCATGGTAATTTTCAGCGGCACAAACTTAGGATCAGGCGTAATCTTAACAGGCCTTTTTCAGGTCTTGGAAAGATCGTCGGAGATGGTTATTATAACAATGTCATTGATTGGAGTATCAAAGGTAACAGGAGTAACATGAGTGATAGTATCAACAAGAGTCTTTTGAAAGAGGATCTCTTGGGTATCCATCAGGCGTTGGATGCCTGATTTCAATAGTGGGCAGTCAGTTTGCAAGTTTGAACAAAAGTAACAGTCTTTTCCACAGCCTGGGAATATCCCGGCTTTCATCAAATTTACTTTAATCACTGGTAACAGAGTCATTAATTCATTAACAGCGGTAACATGAAGATCTTCCATAACGGCATGGACATTATGACCGTGCTTGGGAATTAGGGCAGAAATCACATTCAGCTTTTCAGGCGCATCGAATTCTACCTCCTTGGCGTCTATCAAGTCTTGCATCTTGTTTTTAAGAGCCCAACAGTTGTTGGTATCATGCCCTACACTGTCAGAGTGGTATGCACATTTTGCATTGGAGTGATAATAAGGAGAAGAGGTATTAGGGTTTTTCGGCGCTTCTTTCAAGTTGGTAAGGTTCAGCTTTAACAGATGAGGGAGGACTTGAGCCGGTGTCATATTGATTCGGGTGAATTGCCGTTGTGGCCTTTCTACCCTTTGCTGATTAGATCTTGGTTGATTGCTACGAGGTTGATCGATTGAGGAGTTTTGGATCATCACAGCCCCCACCGTTGATCGGCGCTCCGTTCTTCCTTGATTTTTCTGGGAATAAACAGCAGAAGCTTCTTTCTTGGCTGGGAAGATCTTCTTAATAGCAGTGGAAGCGGAGGCATCCTTCTGAATTTTACCACTCTTAATGCCAACTTCGACCCTTTCACCGGTCAGAATTAATTCGGTGAATCCTGCAGACGAACTTCCGATTAAATGATTGAAGAATGGACCTGACAGAGTCCCTAAAAACATATCAACCAGCTCTCTATCCGACAAAGGTGGATGCACCCTTCCAGCCAAATCCCGCCACTTTTGGGCATACTCCTTAAATCCCTCACTAGAGGCCATACCCATACTCTGTAGTTGAGTACGAGTAGGCACTAAATCTGCATTGTATTGGTATTGTCGGTAGAAAGCAGCAACTAAGTCTTCCCAGTTATGAACGTCAGATCTCTCAAATAGATAGAACCAGTCCAATTGCGTTCCTGACAAACTATCTTGAAAAAAGTGGACCCAAAGATCCTTATCAGAAGAGTGAGGTTGGATCTTTCTGACGTAGGATCTCAGATGCATCTTTGGACAGGACAAACCGTCATACTTAGCAAATGTAGGTACTTTGAACTTGGGAAGAATGACGATTCCAGCAACCAACCCTAGTTCTTCGAAATCTAACCCAGGTACCCTTTGCAACTCCATGGCTGCCAAATGATCCTCAAGATTTTTATACTTATCATCCGCCAGCGGGTATTGCTGTTCAGAGTAATCTTCATCCTATTCCTCTTATTCTTCTTCAGCTTCAGATTTAGAGAGCATTGCAACTTCTTTACCTTTACCAGCCCCTTCATCAGACGTTGAGGGGAACTCGAGGATCCTTCTAGCCTGGTTTTCAAACCTTCTTCCCATAGTGGCCATACCAGTCCTTTTCTTCTTTTTCTCTTTGTCTTTCCCTTTTTCCAACAGTGCTTTAAGGTCCTCTTGACCCTTTTCTAAGGTCATGAGGAGTTGTTGGAATTGCGAATTCAGTGCTTGCAGATCCTTAACCGTCTGCTCCAAATCCATCTTGCTGAAATAAATAGCAGAAAGATAAGGAAACCTGGTGTGAAGACCTGTTTATGCATATGATGAATGATATGTTATTCATGTAATGCATTCAAGGATTCAGAAATTCAAATTTGTTGCAAACAAAAAGAACACACGTCATATTAAGAAGAAATTTGTTAGTACATAAATGCCCCATGGGCAAAACATTACAAAATTCTTAATGTAAAAAGACATTGCGCATCCTCTTTGGCGCGGTGTAAGTGTTAAGAGTCTCCTCTTCGTGAAGTCGACGGGTAAGCTCCAAAACCTCCTTCTCACTGGCATAGAAGTTGGCTTCAAAAGTATTTCGTTCTTCCTTGAGCTGTATCCAACTCTTTTGCAATTCTTCCAATGATGTTGGCATGTCAGGATGTAGGAGGGTGTATAGAACCTCTCATTCCATAACAGGCTCTTTGATCACGGAGAGAATGTGAGGGTAAGGAATCATAAGACTCTAGGCGCAAGTTCATACCCACTTGAGGTAAGGCTCAAGGGGGATGGAATTCTTGTGCCCCAGTGTCTTACTATCCACTTTGTTGGGCATCCTCAAAGCTCGGATAAACCTTTGTCAAAGTCCTCGCGCATCGTTGTCGAAGTCAAAAACTAGGTCAGGAATCAGCATATCATGAGGGCCATCCCTTCGAGCATAACCAAACTGTCTCAAGGCTAAACAAGGGTTGTAGGTAATGTCTCCCCTAATGCCAAGTAGTGGGACATTAGGGAATTCCCCACAACGATCAATGATGATGACATTTTCTATGGACCAAGAACACCAATGAACATCAGAATGTGTGAGGATCATCAACCGTTGTGACCACCTTAAACCTTGTTCATTCTTCAAAACTGTTTGGGGAAGGTGAGAAATAAACCACCTTGCTAGAAGAGGAGTACAACACATGATAACAACTCTTTACCTCATTGTTCCTGTGTGAAACGAGTGTAGGATGTCCCCAAGCAATGTAGGCACAGGATTCCGAGATATGAAAATCTTGACAGCATTCACATCTATAAGCTGATCAGGGTTTGGGAATAAGACCAACCCATAGATGAGAAGTGCTACAATCTCCTAAAAAGCTTATAGATCTAGAGAATTCCAGCAGTCTTGTGCCTTCTCAAACAAAAACTTTGCCAAGAAACCCTTGACACCACTTCTGGTTTCCCAATGTTCTTTGATATCAGATGGTTGCAAGTGTAATGCTTGAGCAACATCTTCAGGCTTTGGTTCTCTTTCCGTACCGTTGTAGGGTAGTTGAAGGAGAATAGGAATCCTCAGGAGTTGAGAAAATTCCTCCAAAGTAGGTACTAGTTGGTAATCAGGGCATGTGAAACAGTGGTGTAGGGGGTCAAAGAACTGCAAGAGAACTTGCACCATGTCTTCTTTAATGTTGGAGTTGACCAAGTTGAGAAGTATACCATGTCTTTCACTGAAAGGAGAATTCTCTAGAATCTTGGAAGTAAGCTCCTTGTGTTGAGGAGGGATTCTCACAAGGTTGACTTGGATTGTTTTCCTGCGAAGAGATTCTATGACCTACAAAACAAGAACAAAGATGAAGATCCAAACCCTTGAAATGGTTAGTGGATGCATATGATGCTTTATGATGTTCATGATGTATGCGCAAGCACATGTACAAACAAGTCACACAAGATCCTAGTTTCAGGCTTGCATGAGGTTTCATAGGTAAATACCCTCTTGAAGTTAGTTGGCTAAACCTGTCCTATAAATAGTAACCGGGTTCTAAGGAGCTCAATATCACTGGATTATTTTCTGTGTTCATTGTTTTGGTTTAGCCACTTAACTGGCGACCAAAATATTCCAAGAAAACAACCCTCAATGAGTGTAGTATCGAGTATCTACCAACTTCGGACTGCACCAAGGTCGGTCATCTCACTACCCCTAAAAAAGTCCAAGATGGTCAAGTAAGGTTCTAAGAGTTCATTAGTGCTTCATGACATCACTCAGCGGCCCCGTATTCTCTTTGATTGAATCAAAGGCTACCGGTACCCACAAATATGTCGCACTAATATAACTATTGCTTCAACCATGTCGGTATACCCCGCACAGTTTCCACAATGTATTGCTATTTACCTATGAATGTTTTCCAAAAATCCGGGCGGAGGATTCAAACCCAAACATTAGAACCAAATGTAAAGAAATCAAAGCAATCAAGATAATCATGCAAGGGTGATCTAAACCCTAAGGTTACTCCACTTTTAAAGTTTTCCCCAGCAGAGTCGCCAGTTCTGTGATACGGTGGGAGGACTGACTTGAGGTTTTGCGTTTGTGTTCGCAAATGTTTCGGTTTAGCAAGAGTCGCCACCGACTTTTTATTTTATCCTAAGGAAAGGTCAAAAAGCACAAGAAAGACCTTTGAGATGTTATCTTGGGTTCGGGAGTAGATTATGAAAAGGGAAGGTGCAAGCACCCTTTTCATCCATGGTTATCCATGGGCTCTTAGTTACATGTTTAGATCACTTGCTTTTCTTTTCCAATTGTTTTAAATGGTGCTTTGTGTGTGGTTTTGAAAGGTGTTTTGAAAAGAGACCATCATTGTGGCAACCTTTGTAATGATTCTTGTTTGAATGTATACAAAGCTGTTTTTTGTCTTTTGAAAAGATTTCAATGTTTGAAAGTTTGATTTGGATAATGTTTTTGAAATTGTGTTGTGAAGTGTGTTTGAAAATAGCAAGGATCTTTTTGCAAGCTTTGATCAAGTAAATAGGAACTATCTACCCTATTTTACTCAAAGATCTTTCCTAATGTTTTTAACCCTTTTGACAGTGTTGTTTCACCATTGCATTTGGTGAACAACCTTGTGTTAGGATGTTAAACGGGACAGGTGCGGGTCATCGTATAGACCATGATAGCAATTGTGTCAAGTATATTTGGCAAATTTTTGAGGGACTTGATAATTTTTGTTTAGGCAACCAAGATAGCGTCATCGAGGGACTATGATCTTTTGTTTTGTTTTTGTTTTGCCAAAGTACCCA
Organism: Vicia faba; assembly: GCA_948472305.1. Classification (NCBI taxonomy): domain Eukaryota; kingdom Viridiplantae; phylum Streptophyta; class Magnoliopsida; order Fabales; family Fabaceae; genus Vicia; species Vicia faba. Next base: position 700,953,462 of record OX451737.1, read on the forward strand.
ACATGCATACCATGACCCATTTTTGAAGGCAACAAGTGGATTGTAACCCTAGGGGTGAAAGTGTGCATTGTGTTTGATTTTCATGCATTTTTTGTCTTTGATTAGGTCAAACTATTTGTTGATTTGGATTTTTGCATACAAACCCTAATTCTCTAATCATGGTATAATTGAAAGCGTAAAGTGCGAGAATTAAAATTCTAAACTATTACAACATGATTATGGGGATGGGGGTACAATTTTGAATAGAGGGTATTTGACAAGAAATATAAATCCTAATTTACTATTACATCCAAATTGAATCACAATGCGTAAATATTTAAATGGACAATATTTAAATAAACAAAATAAATAAATATATCAAATAATATGAATTATGCAAAGAAAAGTTTTTGTTTGTTTATGTATGTAAAAGTATTTAAGTATAAGGAAGTAAATAAAAAAGGATTAATTTTATTTGTTTTAAGGGTAAAACCCTAATTTCTTTAAGAAAATAAACATATTATATCATTTATATACAATAAAATATATTAATATGTACAAAAATAAAATATACTTAAAAAAGGTATTTTTTAGTATGAATAATAATAAAAGTGAAAATGTAATATTTTTATATTTTTATATTTTTATTCTAAAGTATTTAATAAAATAAAAGTATATATGTATATATATGTATATTAATCAAATTAAATATATATAATATAAAATAAAATATGTACAAAAATAAAATATATTTAGGAAAATATTTTTAGTATGAATAAAAATAAAGAACAAAAATAAAAGTATAAATTATATATATTTTTCAAGTATTAATAAATAATATAAAAGTGTTTAAAATGTTTTCTATGTTAGGAAAATTAAAATAAAATGCCAAATAAACGTAAAAAAAATATGAAAATGTTTTTTGAGCATTTTTTATATTTGGAAATAAATAAACAAAATCAGAAATGAAAACAAAAATGCAAAAATATGAAAATACAAGAAATTGGGCCAGGGGGTGCAAAAATGAAAATGGGAGGTGTCAAAAGCAAGCCAGGCCAAGCCCAGCCCAAACCAGCTTCGTCTTCAACCTTCAGACTTTGTAAACTCACGCGCCTGGTTCAAATGCTAGATCCTGTATACGAGCTCTATTGCAAAAACTCACAACATCAAACTTGTAGAGAATTTCAAGACGATTCCAACCATATAAAAAACTAATCCTAACTCTCAAAGACCAGAGAGAATTTCTCTGGCCCTAAAATCTGACCTAGTTTTTCCAGCATGTTCATGGATGAAATTCTCCTAGCACACTTAATATAAATGAAAACTGAGCATATGTACAGCTTCATGGCAATGAACACTACATTTTTTATTCACAAACCTAAGGCTAAATGTTCCTAAATAGAGAGATAGAAAGTGAAGAAAAACCTGTTTCAGTTGGATTCGTGTAGGGGAATGTAGTGCTTTTCAATAAGGCTTGAGATGTCTGGTAGCTTGCCTGAACTTCACTTGACCTTCTCCAATAGCTAGATTGCCTTGAATGTCCTTAAATCAATCTATAGAACTCAACCTGCACAAGCTCAAAATGAAAATGGTGAACACTGTAAATGGAGTTATAGTTGGTATTTGAGGTTTGGGATAGCTTGAGTGAGTTGAATGGAAGGTGTTTGAAGCAACTTAGGGTAAAACGCACGAGCCAAATGAGCTATGGAACTCAATTTGCAACACCTTCCCTGTTTTGCCAAAGAAATGTGATTTCTAGCTATGGGATGTTTAGAGGCTCAAACAATCGTGTTTCTTGCTCAAAGGGGTGTGAGAAAGATGTTCAAACTGTTTGTGTAAGTTAACATTGGCTGGTTTTCAAGTTCTAAGGTTTTGGACAAGTTTCTTGTTTTTGAAGTAAGAAAGTGGAAGTTATGGTTACAGGCCTGTACAGGCCATCTTATCATCTTGCATACAATCCTCTTGGCCCCTCTAATTTGTGGATTTGTTTTTCTGCCATAGATCTTGGACCAAGGCTCAAGGATTATGGTTTTGACATAAAGCAAACTTTTGCAAAAATGGAAATGTGCCTTTTACCATTTAGGGATTAATCTTGTGTACAATGATCTAATGACCAAAACAATGTATTAGCCAAATGGATTTGCATTAAATTATGGAGTGTGAATTGGTTTAGAGGCCTGCAAACTAGTGTAAGGCATGCTGATTTGAAAATGCAACTTGTATGAACATGAATATGCCATGGATGAAAAGTGAGTTTTTGCCAACTTCAAGCTTTCGATTCTCCCTAACCACAAATGTGTTTGAGGAGTTATTTGACAATTTGGAAATCTTGAAACATGCTCTATAATCCATATTTGAAATGCAACTTGAGAATACAAGTGGAACTATGTGAAAAATGGCCAAGAAGATGGGTCAAAATCATGCCTAAATTAGGGCAAAATTTCACTAAGTTAAAAGTTTTAGGGACCCTTGTTCCAAAAATCATAACTTCAGATCCAAGATTCTTTTGAGAAAACTTTGTGAATCAAAGTTGTAGAATTTGTGGAGGACTACAACTTTCATGTTGGAGGGTTTGTTTGAATCCATTTGCATCATGGTGAAAATGTGGGGCAAAGTTAGGAAAAATTAAGAAAATTTCATAACTTAGAAAATTTCTAAGTTATGAAATTTTTTCAACTTAAAACCCTAATTTGCAATTTTGGGTTTCTTGATGAACAAGTTTCATAATTTGACACCTCTTGATGAAAAATGACCCTTGGCACTTGATTTTGACCAAAAAGTTAAAGTTTGACTTTTTAGTGTACAGTCAAATTTTGATCAGTTGACTGAAAAATTCATCTGTCAATCCCATGCATTTGAGATCTTTTGAACTTGTTGAATAAGTCAAGATGATGTCATTGAGTCCTTGAGTCCATGGTTGAGCTTGATTTTCCATTGGCTAGGTCAAAAAGTCAGAAATTGCCTTTGTACAGTCAAAACCCTAAAAATGACCATTTTGTCCTTTTGGTGATCTGATCAAATTTCTTGGGGAATTATGGTCCAAACTTGATCAAATGGTTCATAATGTTGATGTGGGTCAAAATTCATGAGGTTTGATTGTAAAATGGCCACAATTGACTTTTTCCTCAATACAGCTGATTTTTAGGTCAATTGTCCAATTGACTGGGCAAAAATTTGATTCAAGGCTTGAAACTTGGTATGGACAAACTTATGAGTCCAATATGAAGTATGAAAATCAATTTGAGCATTGAAGGTCCAAAAATCCTTGTGCAAACTCAAACCCTAATTTAGGTCATCAGTGCAAGGAGATGTCTTGAGCAGAGCAAACCCTAGCTTGATCTTGAGTCCAAGGAGCCTTGTGATGAGAAAAGTGGATAGAATTAGAGGGAAAATTTTGGGATACAACAGTAGTAATCTTCTAGAATAATCTTTGTAAGGGATCAAGCCAGGGTGACGAGTGTCCCATTCTCCTTTAATCTGATTTATTACCAAATCTGAATCACCATACACATCTAAAATCTTGATTCTGAGATCAATAGCTTTCTCAAGACCCATGATGCAAGCCTCATATTCCTCCATATTATTAGTGCAATCAAATGTTAACCTTGTGGTAAAAGGAATATGCGATCCATGAGGAGTGACAATCACAACACCAATCCCTTTACCATAAGCATTCATAGCTCCATCAAATACCATACTCCAACGAGATTCAGGGTCGGGGCCCTCCTCAGGAAATGGTTCATCACAATCTTTCACTTTTAAGAACATCACATCTTCATCCGAGAATTCATATCCTGCAGACTGATGATCTTCCACCGGCTGGTGAGCAAGATAATCTGCCAACACACTACTTTTGATAGCTTTTTGAGTGTGGTATTCAATATCATATTCAGATAACAACATCTGCCAGCGGGCAATTCTCCCAGTAAGAGCAGGCTTTTCAAAAATATACTTGATTGGACCCATTTTGGAGATCAACCAAGTAGTATGATTTAACATATACTGCTGCAAACGCTTTGCCGCCCAGGCCAAATCACAACATGTTTTTTCTAGCATAGAATACTGCGACTCACAATCAGTGAACTTTTTGCTGAGATAATAAATGGAGAACTCTTTCTTTCCTGTTTCATCCTGTTGTCCCAGAATACAACCCATGGATTTATCTAACATTGTCAGATACATAATCAACGGTCTTCCTTCTACAAGAGGGAGCAAGATAGGAGGTTCAAGCAGATACTCTTTAATACTTTCAAATGCCCTTTGGCAGTCATCTGTCCATACATAACCTTGATCTTTCTTTAACAACTTAAAGATCGGTTCACATGTTGCAGTCATGTGGGAAATAAATCTGGAGATATAACTCAAACGCTCGAGGAAACCCCTGACTTGCTTTTCAATTCTTGGCACTGGAATTTCTTGAATTGCCTTGACTTTGTCAGGGTCAACTTCAATTCCTTTCTGGCTAACAATAAAACCCAACAATTTCCCCGATCTAACTCCGAAGGTGCATTTATTTGGATTCAAGTGGAGACGATACTTTCTCAAACGCCGAAACAACTTCAACAAATCTTCTATATGCCCTTCTTCAGTTTGGGATTTGGAAATCATATCATCAACATATACTTCGATTTCCTTGTGCATCAGATCATGGAATAGGGTTGTCATAGCCCTCTGGTATGTTGCACCAACGTTCTTCAACCCGAAGGGCATCACTCTGAAACAGAATGTTCCCCAGGGTGTGATAAACGTTGTTTTTTCCATGTCCTCTGGAGCCATTCTTATTTGATTATACCCGAAAAATCCGTCCATGAACGAGAATACCTTGAATTTTGCCGTGCTATCCACTAACATGTCAATGTGAGGCAATGGAAAATCATCTTTTGGACTAGCTTTATTTAGATCTCTGTAATCTACGCACATGTGGACTTTTCCATCTTTTTTCGGTACAGGGACAATATTGGCAATCCATTGAGGATACACTGATGTCACAAGAAAACCAGCATTAATCTGCTTTAGGACCTCCTCCTTGATCTTTACTGCCATATCTGGATGGGTTCTTCTCAACTTTTGTTTAACTGGCAGACACTCTGGCTTCAACGACAAGCGATGCTCAACAATGTATGTATCTAGACCAGGCATATCTTGATAAGACCAAGCAAAAATATCCACGTACTCTTTCAACAGCTCAATCAACCCGCTCTTCACATCAGGATGCAACGATGCTTCAATCTTAACCTCCTTCAGATCTTCTTCTGAACCCAAATTAACCACTTCCAAAGGCTCCTTATATGGCTGAATGGTATTCTCCTCGTGCTCAAGCAACCGTGAGACCTCTTCTGGAATCTCATCATAATATTCTTCTTCGTCCCCAAACACAAGACAATAAAAGTTGGGAGAGGGTGCAGGGTCATTGTATTCAACGAGTTTTTTAATTAATCTGCACAGGTGATTTATGATTGCTTTTAGAAACTGACAAATATAACAAGTGATCATGAAAATTAATTTTCAGTTATTATTTATTTTGAAAGGTTTTTATTTATTTATTACCATTTCCCAAGATAAAGGCAGAAAATAAAAGACATAATTTGGAAGCAAAGACAACTTTTATTAATGATCTTATCAATTATAGCAAGTAGATAAGCCCTACAACATTAATACTTCCACCTTGGGCGGAGTGAAAGCTTTTCAAAAGAAAGAAACAGATTAACAAAACAAATTACTTTGAAACATGTATGCAAGAAGGAACATCAATGGTGACTCAGTTCTGAACTCGGACTCCATGCGTCACATAATTAGGTGCTTCCTGCTATGCTTCATCCTCTTCAACAACATTAATTCCAGAACCAATCGGATGGAGGTAGCCTCTGCTGCGGAAAACATCATGATAACTGTTCACAAAAGACTTTGATTTCCAACTTTCGCCTTTACCATTCCTCAAAGAGAAACCTAAACCAGCTTTGTTTTTGTTCACGGATGGATCCACAAGTCGTCCCCAAACTGCATTATGACCATTGCGCACAACCTGCTGCGCATCCTTCAACGAAACCACATAATTCTTATTCTTCCTTATGTTGTCAATGGACAGGGCTTGGAACTGGGTTCCAACAACAGCCTCATCCGCTTCTACAATACTGAAAGAGGATAGATGGGATATCAAAAATTCCTGCTCCCCATTTATGATCACTACCTTCCTTTTACACATAAACTTTAGCTTCTGATGCAGAGTTGAAGTGACAGCCCCTACTTCGTGTATCCATGGACGTCCAAGCAAACAACTATACGCGGGAATAATATCCATTACCTGGAAAGTTATCAAGAACAAATGTGGTCCTATGTGGATGGGTAAGTCCACTTCACCGATGACAGATTTCCTCGATCCATCAAAAGCCTTCACAATGATGCCACTCGGGCGCATAGGTGTTCCCTGATACTTTAACTTCATGAGGGTACTTCTTGGTATAACATTCAACACAGATCCGTTATCAATTAACACATTAGATAGCGAGTCATTCTTGTAGTTCATGGATATGTGGAGGGCCAGGTTGCGATTCCTCCCTTCATCTCGTAACTCATCATCGCAGAAACTCAAGTTGTTACATGACGTAATGTTTCCAATTACGCTGCTGAATTGATCCAACGGCATGTCATTCTCTATAAAAGCTTGGTCTAGTACTCTCATCAATGATTCCCTATGAGCGGAGGAATTCATCAGTAATGCCAGGATGGATATCTTTGAAGGAGTCTGCAATAGCTGATCTACAATTTTGTAGTCTCTCATCTTAATTACCTTAAGGATATCATCCACTTCTTTATCTAATGTGGCTCCACTAGTCTCTCCTGCAACCTTCTTAGGCTCATCGTTCTCAGCAATTTTCTTTCCATCAACAACATCTTTTCGAATAACCGGCGCAAACACACGACCACTACGGGTCACCCTGCTATTATCAGCTATACTCCCAACATCTGGCATTGGCTGGATGGGAACCTCCACCCCATATTCTAAGATTGTAGCATTGTATTTGTAAGGCACAACCTTATCTGATTTATAGGGAACATGACCTGGCAGACTAATTACCAATAGGGTAACAGCTGGTTTGCTATGCTACTCCACTTCAAGATGAGCGGGTGCACCAAAACAAGGTACAATGACGTTTACACCTTCCTCAACATAATCAGCCCTCAAAAGGTCATTTTCGGCAAACAAATCTTTGTCTGAAGAAAAATACTCATCTGCGAAGGCATATTCTTCCTCTGACTCTTCTTCCATCAAACAACTTCAACCATATCAATCTCGTGATAAACATCTCTCTATCCTGTGATCTTAATAGTCCCATTGTCTAAAAGCAACTGGACACCCTCTTTCACAATAGAACATCCTCGGGGGTCCCGATAGCAAACTATACAAGACCCATATTGGTGTTCCACCTGACCAGCAGTACGGCAAAAGGTAGCATGCAACTGTACGAGATCTTCATTCAAATGCTCTACTTCAAAAATTATGAATTCACCCGGACATCCAGAAACCATATTCATTTCCTCTTCATATTCTGCCCTAGGCCTGATTATATGGATTAAACCTTCATCCATCATCTCCTGCAAATCAGCCTTTATCTTCTCGCAACCCTGGATGTTTGTACTGCAAACAGCACAAACAGCGTGGTCATGCATATAATAACTGAATTCACATAGATCTACGTGCATCTTTACCAAATCCCCTCTAACTAGATTAATGTCAAAAATCCAGAAATCACCGGGACAACCGGCCACCATATTCACAGCATTCACTCCCCCGTGCTTGGGTAGAGGATTGTCTTTCACATTAGGTCGCATGTCTTTAAAAGATAAAATTCCAGACTTCACCAACCTTTTCACTTCGGTCCTCAAAGGATAACAATTCTTAAGACTATGACCTGGTGCTCCCTGATGAAAGGAGCACGTCTGGTCTGCTTTGTAATACCAAGGCAAAGGTGATGGTACTGCTGGAGGTGGTCGTGTCTAGACCAACTTCTTCTGAATCAATGCTGGTAGTAGCTCTGCATAACTCATGGGAATATGGTCATAGTTCTCCCTTCTCTGATTATTCCCTTGGTTCCCATGCTGGGACTGTCTTTAATAAGCAACGGTAGTTGGAGCGGCATTCATAACAGGAGTCATTGAAGCAACTTGCTGGTGACACTGAAAATTCATTCTAGGAGCATTCACTCTCCTCTCTTGTATGACAACATTTGTATCCCCCTCTTTCTTCTTTGTAAACCCATAAGCTGGCTTCTTCATACCTCCAGATCCTTCACCCTTTGTCAAACGGCCTTCTCTTACTGCCTCTTCTAGGCGGACACCCATTCCTACCAACTCTGTAAAATCACTCGGGGCACTTGCTACCATTCTTTCGTAGTAGAAGGCACTCAGCGTCTTCAGAAAATTTTTAGTCATTTCTTTTTCCTCCATGGGAGGAATCACTTGTGCAGCCACTTCGCGCCATCTTTGTGCATACTCTTTAAACGATTCTCTGTCTTTCTGAACCATGGCCCTAAGCTGGTCACGATCGGGTTCCATGTCCATATTGTACTTGTATTGCTTTATGAATGCTTCTCCCAAATCATTAAAGGTATGGATGTTGGCGCTATCTAAACTCATGTACCATTTCAACGCTGCACCGGTTAGACTATCCTAGATAAAGTGAATTAGCAGACGCTGATCACCGGTGTGGGTTGACATTCTCCTTACATACATCACGAAATGAGCACGAAGGCAAGTGTTGCGCTTGTACTTCTCAAACTCAGGGACCTTGAACTTAGCAGGCACTTTAACATTTGGGACCAAACACAGCTCATTCACGTTCTGCCCAAATAACTCTTTTCCCCTAAGAGCCTTTATCTCTCTTTGCATTCTATCAAACTGCTCTTGGAAATCATCCATTCTATCATAAAGACCCAAATCTTCACTCAGCGAAAGGAATGGACGACACACATCTTCAAACGGAACCAAATTCACTGAAGGAGGTGCAGCAGGAACAATATGTACTACAGGAGGTGCTGGAGTGACAACATTTGGAACCACTGGAGCATCTTGGGGGCCCAAATTGAAACCTTCAGGTGCAAAATTCTCCGGCATTCCCCATGGATAACCCTGAGGCATACGGTTCTGAACAATAATCGGAGTAGCAGATATGGGAACAACGGGAACTTCAACATTTACCCTTGTTGGTTGAGGTTGAACACTCGGTGGTTGATTCTGAGCAGCCACCAGAGCTTCCATTAGAGTAGTCAAATTGGTCAAGCCAACCTCCAGAGTAGAAACTTCTTCGCGCAGCTCGCGATTCTCCTGTTCCAAATTGTCCATCTTCTTTTTGAAGTTAGCCCGAGTGTTGTAGTGATGAGTCAGTTTGCTATTGAAGTAAAGAAGATGGGTAAGGCCCCTGGGTATGCATAATAAATTCAAGAAATATGTGCAATATGATGCATGTCATGCAATGCACATGATTATTTTTATTCTATCATTTTAATATTTCAAGGGATTTAAGATCTATAAACATATTGCAAACATAAAAACAATAACGCATTTGAAATATTGAAAATTCTTTATTATAATAATTTCAAAATGGATTACAAGTTTCAATGATCCCAAGTACAAGATGAAAATACAATCTGAAAATCCTGAGAGAAAGAAACTGATAGAGATCAATCTGTACGCTGGCGCTTCCCTGTGAGTCTGGCAATCTGAGCCCTCAACCTCTGGTTTTCTTCCACCTGTCTGATGGAAACCTCCTTCCAATCATCTGAAGCAGGAAGTGAGTAATCAACACCTATTTGAGGCTTAGGGGAAAATAAACCCCCTTGCCTCTCCATAGACTCCACCGCTCGACTCTCAAGGATCTCGATCAAATCATCTTTCTCCTTCAAGTTTGCTTTATAGGAACTCTCTAAAGTCTGGAACTTGTTCTTCCAAGCATCCCTTTCTTGCTACATCCTAACCAAAGCAAGCTGTAGTTCTTCTAGATCATCTAATAAAGGAGGAGCGGTCTTCACAAATAAATCAGACATGGGTGTCTCCCGAGTATATGGCATTTTCAACTGAATGGCTCTCGATTGGACCCAATGAAGATATGGCTCTAAATAAACAACACCCCTAGGCCCCAAATCCTTCCTACTCTTCTTATGAATGTGACGCCAGGCCTTCGCAATCTGCTCCCTAGCTTACTTGTGGTCTTCTCCCTCCTTCAGAAAGAAACTACTCAAATGAATACTATTTGGTTTATCTCTCATCGGATATCCAAGCTGTCGCCGTGCAAGAACAGGGTTATAGTTAATTCCTCCCTTTGTACCAAGAAGAGGTACATTGGGGAAACTACCACAACTGTGAACAATTTCTATATCATGATAAGATCGATGATACCAATCAATATCCGAGTGAGTAAGTGCCATGATCTTAGGAGCCCAACGGGGTTCCTTCTTGACATCCCAAAAGGCATCAAACTGAGGCATATGAGAGATGAACCATCGGTACAACAAAGGTGTGCAACAGATAATCATTCCTCCATGATAAGAACTCCGAAGATGAACAAAGTAATAAGCATCACCCAACAGTTTAGGAACCGGGTTTCCACTCATGAAAATCCTGATAGCGTTAATGTCGACAAACTTGTCCACATTAGGAAATAATAACAAGCCATAAGCAAGTAAAGCAAAGATGGCCTCAAAAGCAACCGTACTCTTCATTCTGGCAAAGTAATGAGCTTTCTCCAATAAGAACAGAGCTGGTAATCCTCTAATCCCTCCTTTAGTAGTCATATGGGCTTCCACCTCTGACTTCCCTAGATGAATCAAAGCAGCAATCTCATGTGGTTTTGGCTCACCCTCCAAACCAGTAAAAGGAACATGATCGGTAACGGGTAAATCCAATAGATAAGAATACTCCTCCAGTGTAGGCATCAACTGATAATCGGGAAAAGTAAAGCAGTGATACACCAAATCATAGAATTGGACCAAGGTCGAGAGAATACCCTCTTTCATTTCAGCTTCATGAGAGGAATAAGGGATCCATACTTCTTCGTCTGCAGGACACTCAATCTCTGGAATCAGACTGATCATCTCATCTATCTTGGGATCCTTGAAACTGTATTTCCCGGTCTTTCTCTTTTCAGAATCCATGGTTAAAAGTACCTGAGATATTCACAAATAGTCAACCTATAAATCCCTTGAAATATTGTTTTCTTCAAAAGATGCTTATGAGTGCATGGATGCATGATGCAAAAATCACACACAAGATCACACATATAGGGTTCATAGGTTCAACGTCACGAGCATGAGGTCGAAGGTACTACCCATAAGGTGTTGGTCTAAGATTTATCACCTGCCGAACAAGGTTCTAGAGGTTCCTAGAGTCTACATCCTTCCTTCGGATATTACCAACTTCCCGATTAACTTGGTAATTAGTAATATTCTCAAGAAAGACTCGTCCGAGAATAGTATCGCGTGACAACTATTTCCGGATTACTCCGTCATAGCTTCCTCACTACACCTAAAAGGCCAAGATGGGTTTGGTATTCTACGGTACTCAGTTTCAGCAGGCTCCCAGGTCGAAAGCAGCATGTCTTCCTGATTACTCGGTAAACGACACTACAGTTAAAGGGGCCTCCACTGAGTAGGGGATCTCATGCCTCCTTTTTTGGGATTACTCCCTCAAAGTTAACATGACTATACCGCCCGTCCTATCTTAAAGTTTGCCCAAGTCCGAGTATAGGACTTATGAGTAATCACCAAGCACCTTGAAAACTAGGAAAAATCCAGACAAGCATATATATAAATTATAACACATAAACAACAATAGCACATATACAGATATAAACAAAGATAGGCTTAACCCACTTAGGGATGGACCAGCAAGTGGTCAATCTTTCCCCAGTGAAGTCGCCATTTCTCTGTAGCGGTAGAAATGTTCAAAACTAAGCCATTGGATTGACTAGACTTTATACAATTCAAAATAAAAATCGCCACCGCGCTTTATTGTTTCCAAAGGAATGGGAAAAGAGCGAATAACCCCAAAAAGGGGGAAAGATTCAAGGCAATGGGGTTGGTTATGAAAAGGGAAGGTATTAGCACCCTAAACATCTACGGTACTCCGCATGAGCCTCTTTCTAAAATCTGCATATTTTGGCTATAAAAATGTGTTGTATATAAAATGGATGGTGGAGGTGAGAAAAGAAATATATTTTTATGATTTTTGCACCCACCGCGGTTGCGAACCTTTAGTGCCTACGTACCACCTTTCGTGCAATAGGGGATCAGGGTACACATAGTTCCTCTTTTAAAAGATTTGAAACGTGAGTGTGTTGGTTAATTTTATGAGATAAGACATCATCGTCATTGTCCATATGGAAAACATACTTACTACCCACAATCATGAGGAAGGAGAATTTGCATCATCTCAAAGTGGAGGATATGGCTTGGATTTTAAAATCAACAATTCCTACTCAACACCCAAGTGGAAAATGTCTCTATTCACTACATATTATATAAGTATAGTTGTTTGCATCACTACAAGGATTGACAAGAGTCTAATCTTTTAATAAAAAGTTTAAGGGTAAAAGCCAAAGTGGCAAAAATGGTTTGAAATGAGATTGGTTGACTTTTAGTCTTCTCATTAAAAAATGTCAAAGTATTATTAAATTGATTGAGGTTTATTTATGAAAATGTTTTGAAAATGCATGGACCTAAGTCCAAGTTTATTATGAAAGTGTTTAAGTTTCAAAACAAGAAGAGTTTTCAAAAGGTGGGAGAAGATTTTTGAAATTAAAGAAGATGGGAGGAGAAGAAGAGACTATCCTAAAGCATATGGTAAAAGTTAAGGATAAGGACCATCTAACCAACAAGAAGCCAAAAACTTGACATTATGAGTCAAGATAGAATTATCATTCTTTGGATTGAAACCAAGCAAGCAAAGATACTAGACCTCTTCAAATGTATTAAGTCTTCACCAGAATTGGGCAGAGTAACAACTGTATACGGGTGAATTCTAGATTACTAAACAAGGATGCAATCACAAAAACCTGCACACAAAAACAAACAAGCAACCCAATGTCTTGAGGTAAATCCAAGAGCTCCAGACAAAATAATCAGATAAGATCACAAGGTCTCCAAGATAGGCCAAGGTTTCAAATCCTAAGTCCAGAAAAGTCCACTGCTCCATAACGCCAAGGATAGTAACCAAATAGTCCAAGTACCATTAAGAGTTTTTTAGGGTTTATGTTTATTATTAAGTATCTTAGGAAAAGAAAAGAAAAGAAAATCTCAAGTGAGCAAAGTAAAAATGACAAGAATAAATAAATGCTCAAATGAGCAAAGATAGAAAATGGCATGAAATGTAAAATGCTAAAAAATAAATAGTACATAAATCATAAAAAGAATAAACCATAAAATAAACAAGTCAATAATTAGTGGTTAGTTGGATGACCATCTTTAAACTTGCATTTGGAACTCATTAGAGGATTGGTAGAACCAAAGCCTCCACACAACAAGTTGCATTTTCTTTTTGTCAAGTATATCATCCATTTGGAATTCTCACAATTACTATTTAATGATCAACGATGTTTAAGTGATCTACACTGACCAAAGGTGTTTTAGATCCATTAGAGGATTGGTAGAACCAAAGCCACCACACAATGAATCTCAAGGTTATTGGATCAAAGAGATCAAATTAACATACTTGGGCTTGGAATCATAAGTTTGGGCCACGAATGATCATTTATTCGAATCAGGACAAAATTTAGCGCTATGTTAAGCAATCATAAGTGGACTTATATAGAAGTCGCACCTATTTTGAGGCCGGTCAATAGCAATCTATGCACTGTTTGTTTTGAGACATGATATAGAGATCATGCTCCAACAACACTTAGTGCAATAAGAAGAGAATGAGATGAAGGGGAATTAAGGTAAAAAAGAAAACCACATTTGAATTACTATTTAATCAAAATATTATTAAAATCATTCATCCATTTTTTTGGGGAGTTAGACTCAACACGATGGATCCAATGATGTTAATAAAGCCATGATAAAAAAATCAACCCAAGACAGCCTGAAAATACTCACAAAATAATAATATATTTAATATATGCATTAAAGGGTTTAAAAAATGTTTTAAAAAATGGAAAATAATGGGGAAAAAGTCAATTATATTCAAATTAATTAAGAAATGAAAGATAAGACCATAGAAAAATCAGGAAATAGGTCAAGTAATTATACAAGTTTTTTGGGAATTTTTAAAAGTCAGAAACTATTTTAAAAAATTAAAATAAATGGGTAAAATAAACAAAAATAGTAAAAAATAGTAAAGTCAGAAACAAAGATAAAATAAAGTCACCAATATTTGTCACAATGTCATTGGATCATTCCATAATTTTTTCAAAATTTAAAAATGTGTAAAAGTATTTTTAAACATTTTAAATAAATCAAATAAGGGAAAAATTCATAAAAAATACCAAAACACAAAATTAAATTGTTAAAAAATAAAAATCAGAAAGAGAATAATCAAAAATATTTTTCATAATTTTTTTGGATTTTTTGGACTAAAAATGAATTTTCTATGATTTTTTGAAATTTAAAACAATTAAAATATAAAAATCAGAAAAAGAAAATAAAAGAAAAAGATGTTGACCATTGGATGAGAGTCAAAACGCGTTAGTAATCAAATCCAAGGGATCTGGCATGCTGTGCATATCACGGTCTTTACTGAATAAAGCACTGAATCAAATGTAAAATCAGAAATTCAAAAAATACAAATGGCACGCTTTCATTGGTTAGAAGGTGACACATTGGTCATCTTCAATCTCCAGCCTCACGAATTGCAGGTCTCTTAAACTGTAAAATTAGAAGCTCAGACTTATGCCATTCGTTTCGTCTCTTCGAGACGAAGATAACCATACCCTCGCGCCATTTTTATATAAACTGTAACTCAAGCAATTTGGAAAGAAAGTTTTGAAAGGGGATTTGAAAATTCATGGTCAAAATGTGTTTCCAGATAAAAGTAAGTGTTGCAAATAGAACCAGGGCAATGAGAGCAACACAATGGTACCAAAGTTTTGAAGAATTGATGAAGGAATATACCTATTGAAGTTGAGTTGCAGAGCTCTGAAATTGGACTTCTATGGAGCAATATAGGGCACGATTCTTTAATGTAATGGTATGGTTAGTTTCAGGGAAGATCAAGGAAGGTGAATTGATGGAGAAAATGGATTGAAAAAGGCTTGAGAATAGGATTCGAAGTAGCTGAATTCTGAGTTATGAAGCAAGTTTGGCAGGGTGATTCTGGCTATCTAAGCTTAAGAAAATGAATGGGATAGTACATGTATTTATAGGAGAAGCAAATGGGATCAAAAGGAAGAGTGAATGATGCGTTTTGGAGGGAATTCGTGCAAACCTGATGCACGAGCGAAGTGTGATCCAAACTTCACCAAAACTCATCCAATTCTTGCATTTTGATGCACTAATCCACTTGGGAAAGTTGGCTAATCATGTTTAGACCCAAAACGCGTGCTAATTTGAGATTTAGAGGTTGTAACATGAAATTCAAATTCTGACTTGCAGGGAAACTTCAATTCCAAGTTACCACTTTTGAAACAATGGCATTTCCATCTCAGGGAGTCTTAAGGCATGATTCTTGATGCTTTGGAAAGATGAGGTAACAAACTTTGCAATAGAAAAAGAATGGAATCAATTGGAGGCTTGAGCTGAAAATTACATGGAGTCAAAGTTGGAGAAAAAGAGTTAACTTTCCATACTTAGAAATATTTCAAATTCTTCTTTTAAAAATGACCTATAATCTCTTGCATCCAAACATGGCTTACCACTTAGAATTTGCTCTTGACCCAAAAATATGGAATGAAGTAGATCTCTTGAATGACATTTTGAAATTTGAACCACTCAAAATCTCCTAAAATTGAGCAAGTTATGACTTGTTGAAGTTGGCTAAAAATCATGAAATGACCTATAATCTTTTGCATTATTAAGGCAACTTCTATCCATTTTCTTACTTTTCATATAAAAGAAGGCATGAATTACACATCCTTAGGATCATAATGAAAAAATAATTGGCTCAAGGTGATAAAAGTTGACCAAGTTATGACCATTTAAAGTCACATATAGAAAATTAGGGATCCATCTAGGTGACTTGTAATCTTTCTTCTTCGCCAAGTTCCTTCCACATGAAAACTCTTTGGAAATTTTGAAGTGATTTGTTGGTAAATCTTTGAAGAGAAGAATGTTTTTGGAATCATTCAAAAATAACAAAATATGAACAATATATGCCCCTTTGAAGTCCAAAACCCCAGCCTCTAGGTCAAGAGAATGCTTGGTGGAACTTTACCAAATTTGAACAAACTTTTTGTGCCAATATTCTTCCTTTGTGAATAGAAATTTGTTTAGGATGATGATGAGGACCTATGTCCACCAAAACCAATTTCATATCAACTTTAAAACAACTTCAATGGTGAGGTTTGAATCTCTCAACCTTTTGACTAGGGTATGGAAATAAACTCATGAACCCATGAAGCAACTTGCTAAACCTCATTGCTTTTACCTACATTATCAACAAGTAAGACAAAAAATATTGAATTTTATTAATTAGAGAGAAAAATCAAAGTACAATATGTATGATCACAAAAGCAAACAAATCAAGGTGCTTGGTAACTTCTCAAAGAGCAAAGCTAAAGATAGGGAGAAGAACCAAAATCCCTAATGTGATTTTGTGGTGATTGAAACAATGTGGTATGATGAAGGGATCTTAGGGGCAAAAATTAGGGTACAACATAACCCTATGAGTTTCTCAGTGTGCTATCTCTCTTCACATTGTCCTTCTCACTTTTACGATTGCAGAATGAGCACTAACACCGACTTTTCCTTATTTAACCCTTGTACCCTTTCTACGGTCTTCCCATCTTACCCTCACTTACTTCACAATATTACTAACTTTTCCTCATAGTTTCTACCTATTATTATTTTATTTATTTAATTAACACTAATTCTAAATAATCAAAACTAATTATCTAAAATTATTAAAACACTCAATATCACTTAATTCCAACTAAACTACATACAACATCACATCACATACATCAAAATATCACATATACTCATAGATACATCATAGATACTCACAATATTTACAATTAAATAATAAAATAATAATCTAATTATTTTGAAGTTTTACAACTCTCCCTCACTTAAAAGAATTTCCTCCCTCGAAAATTACCTGGAGGAAACATAATCGAATAAGACTCTCTCATTTGATCTTGGGATTCCAAAGTCCAACTCTCACCAGTTGGTCCACCCCACAATACCTTTACTAAGGCGATGCCTTTACCCCTTAATTTCTTCACTTCTTGTCCTTCTATCCGCACACGTGATGCTTCAATAGTCAGGTTATCTCTCATATGTACATCATACATTTGAATAACATGCAAAGGATCTGAAATATATCTCCTCTACTGAGACACATGAAACATGTCATGAATATTCACAAGCGATGGCGGTAAAGTTCCTTCACTTACTTAGCCGACAAAAATACCATTTCTCCATTATCACTAAACTTAGGGAACCACAAAGTCTTATTATAACAATTGATATGAACATAGTTGAACTCCAACCATTTCATTCCAAGAATAACGTTAATTTGGTGTAAGGGCAAACACACCAAATCCATCATGAAACTCTTACCATAAATGGTAAAAGGTTATCTTGAACAAACAAGAGTAGTATTAACAAAACCACTAGCAGGATTATATATTACCCTTCTACCATTCATATCAGACAACTTCAATCCCAACATGTTAGCATATTCACGCGAATAAATGAATGAGTAGCACAAATATCAATAATAACAATTAACTCGACATTGTTAATAAAACAAGTACCTTGACTCAAGTTGTCCTTCTTAGCATCTTTTGATCCACTCAAAGTGAACATCCTACCGTTGGTCTGGGAAACATCGTCCCTTCTTGGCTTCTAGCACATGGTATAGATATGACCCTACTCTGCACAATTGAAACAAGTTGAACGATTGTTCTTACATTCAGGAGCACGGTGACCTGTCTTACCACATTTGTAACATCTCAGAACCTTATTCTCGCACTCATTAGAATGGTGACCTTTTTCACCAAATCTATAACACTTGACAGGAGTGGGAGCTCCTTCCCCACTTGTCTTCTTTCCATCGGAAATCTTCTATTTCCCTTTATCAGCTAGAGCATCATAAGGCTTTCTACGGTCTTGATACTATTTTCCTCTCTTCCCATGCAGAATCTTGTAGTGATAGAATGAGCTTTTCTATCCTCTTCATAGATTCTACAACAGTTCACCAACTCTGGAAACCTACTATCTACTAATATCCAATTGGCTTTTTGATTTTCGGACGCAAACCATTCTTAAACTTGTTACACTTCAAGAACTCAGCAGTTGCTTCACTGTAACATAGATAATACTTTTCCAGCTCCATGAACCTTGAAGCATCCTCGGTCACCGACAGATTCCCTTATTTCAGCTCAAGAAACTCTATATGTTTCTTCCCGCGCACATATTTTGGAAAATATTTACTCATAAATTCTCTGTTGAACACAACCCAAGTAACAAATTCACCCACCGCTGCCAATCTCTGACGGGTTCCAACCCACCAGTCATCGACTTCTTCTTTCAGCATATGCATACTGTAACACGGTGGGATAACTGACTTGGGTCTTTTGCGTTTGATCACAATTTTTGCGGATAGCAAGAGTCACTGCCTACTTTTATTTTATCCAATAAGGAAAGGTTGAAAAGAACAGGAAAGACCTTTCGAGATTATTTCTTGAGTTCAGGGGGTAGGTTATGAAAAGGGAAGGTGTTAGCACCCTTTTCATCCAAAGTTATCTACGGGCTCTTAGTTGCTTTCTAGATCACCTGCTTTTGTTTGAAAATGTGCTTGTGGTTTGGGTTTTAAAATTATTTAGAAAACGTCTTTGTAATTGTTCTCGTCACTATAAGAACGCGTACAAAGTGTTGTTTGGAAAATAGTTCAAACAAGTGTTTGTGGAATTTGTTTTTGAAAGTGATTTTGAAAAGGTGTCTTTGTAATGGTTCTCGTCTCTATAAGAACGCATACAAAGTGTTTGTCTTTTTAAAATGTTTCAAAATGAAAGTGTTGGTGTATGAAATGTTTTTATTGTGAGCAAGCGAGAAACTAGGAGCGTCCTACCTACTCAAAAGGTATTTAGTATTCTTTTCTTCCTCCTTTAGATGTTGTTATCTTACCATTGATTGGTAAGAAGCTTTATCTTTAGATATAAAGGGACGGGCATGGGTCATCGTATAGTCATGATAGAAATGTTGTGAGATATTTTAGCATTTCTCTTGAGGGATTAAGATCATTTGTAAGGCAACATTCGAAGCGCCATCGAGGGACTATGATCTTATATTTTTTTATTGTTTTTTTTAAGACGTCTCACATGCATAACATAACCATTTTTCATAAGGTAGCAACTGGAGTTAACCCTAGATATGCAAGTGTGCAAGTGTTTGTGTTTCATACTTGGTTTATCTTGGATTAGTGTTTTCTAAGATTGATTTTATCTTCCCATATAAATCCTACTTTACCAGCATTTATATGAAAGTGATCAATTGCGGAAAGTAAATATCCTACGCTATTACAATTACTTGGGGACGAGGTGTACAAATTTAAAAATGGGGGTTGCAATAAATTAAAGTCCTAATTATCTATTACAACCATATTGAAATAATGTACAAGAATTGAAATGTAAAATAGATTTGTTTTGTTTTTGTTAAGAGAAGAAATAAATTTTCTTAAGAAAATGTTTTTTGTCTTTTTTTAATTTAAAAGTAATAAAGCAAAGTATATGAATATAAAGTATTTTTTGGTGTTTTTGATTAATGAAAATAAAAGTGATGATAAAAAATAATAAGAGAATAAGAGTTAAAGTTAGCGTGTTACTGAAAGCATAAAGATAAGAAAGAGTAGAAGTTCTGACTCTAGCGCGCGGTAAATCAGAAAGCAAATATTAGTAGAAATGGGAAAAGCCAGAAGTTCTAGGGTTGTTGGGAACAGAGGAAAGCCTAGAAGTTATGATTGCTGAGAGAGCCTAGAAGTTCTGATGCAGCTGGGAAACTAGAAGTTCTAGTGTTACTGGAAGGCTAGAAGTTCTGGTTGTTGAGAGGGCCTAGATGTTCTGATGTAGCTGGAAGCCTATAAGTTCTAGTGTTTCTGGAAGGCTAGAAGTTTTGTTAATGACAATGCTGTTGGATGAGAATATCTAGAAGTTCTAGTCCAGGAGTATTGTTTTGAAAAACCAACGGGATATGGTTTATCTAGAAGTTCTGGTCCAGGATTAATGTTTGGCAGATAATGGGGTAAAAAGTTTAAGAAATAAGCACAAAAGATGCTTCTGGGCTAGAACCCAAGAACCTTAACACTAATGCCTTATTCGCGCGCTATCTACCACTGGGGTGGCTATACATCTGATATTAGAAGCAAAAACATAAACATATATTATAAAGTAAGTTCTGGTGATGAACTTCATCTTCTTCTTCGCACCAGCTAGAGTATCTATAACTTAGTCATTTCTCAACAAAAATGGAAAATGCAAACACAGAAGTTATGGAAAATTTCATCATGGGTTTCAGAAATACAAAGCATCCAACTGTAAATCAGAAGCAAACATGAATTTTGCTAATCCTAATTCTGAACCCTAATTTCCTCAAGAAGTTCTAATATGAAATTCTCTCTACTTAGGCCATATAAATGAAATCTATAAATATGTACACATTCAGAGCCATGATATCTATATTATGTCTTTGAGATTGCAAGCCTAACAATGCCTAAGTAATGAGATGAAAGTCAAAAGAAACTCACCTTGCAGCTGGAGATTATTTTGTGAGTTAAAGCCTGGTTCAAATTGTTGTGATGTTCTGGTCAGTTTCCTCAAGTCCACAGAAAGCTAAAACAATCCTTAAATTGAGTTGTGGATGGTTGGAAAGCTCTAGAGCAGTCAAGGTGTAAATTTTTTACTTTTGAAATGGAGATTGGTGAAGACTGTATTTCAGTTTGAAAACAGAAGTGGGGAAAAGCTTCTATGTGTATGCCAAAAGCTGTGTGGATGATTTGGCCAAGAAATGCACAAGGAAAATTAGAGTTTGGACGCAAAAACTAAAAACTAGTTGGTTTTGTGTTTGTGCTGCAGTTTCAGGTTCCTGGGAATTTTCAGCAAGGTTTCAGGGATTTATTTCAATCCTTGCCCCCTTTTTAAGTTTGCAAATGAAGTTTAATTTATAGGCAAATGATTTAGAAGCTTGGAGAAGTTAAGAGTACAACCATCATGTGTTATGGATCATTGATTTGTTTTTGAAGCAAGTTTAGACAAGAATGTTTCAAGGCAAGGTAGGGTGGCTAGCAGCTTTAAACATGCCTAATATGAGTTTGTAGGCATGATTTATGGTGAAGTACACTCAGAAACAAAGTAAAGTATGGGCTCAAAAATAAACTTTGTACAAAAGTTTGCTTTTCAAGGACAGCAGTGGTACTTTCATGCCACACGTGGGAAGATCCTTTGGGTAAAAACTCAAAAGTTGGTGTATGCATTAAATGATGATGAGATTTAACAAGAAAGAAGGCCTACAACATGAGATTATGCAGCATAGCTTGAAACTAGATCAGAAGTTCAGCATAAACGTAATCTTAGATTAAGAACAAATGTCCAACTTCTGATCTTGGATTCTCCCTACTCCAGCATGATCTGAAGGAGTTCTCAGACTTTTCAGAAAGCTTGTAACATACTTTGTAATCCCTCTTTGAATCATCTTTGTAAACTCTAATTTTACCTACGTGAAAACTCGATCAGAAGTTCTACTCAAATTCTGACTTGGAAATGTTCAGAAATTACTAAGTGTTTTAGTTTCATGGACGTGCCTTCAAGGATTTACAACTTGAAATCCCAGCGTTTCTAGGAGAAGTTCTATTCTGCAACGTTTTAGATCTCATTAATATATTTAACTCTTGTGTCAGAATTTCTTCCTGAATCAACTTGCATCATGATGAAAATCTGGCCAGAAGTTCTGAACTTATCATAGTTTCTTAACACTTAGAAAAAATTTCAAAGTGTTTAGAACTTTATCTTTTCCGAAGTAATTTTTAATTTTGATTTTCTTGACGAACCAACTTCATATTCTAGCATATCTTGATGAAATGTGATTCTTGAAACTTGATTTTGATCAGAAAGTCAAAGTTTGACTTTTCATTATGTATTTTGACCATTTTACCCTTGTGCCAATTCCAAACCTAAACTGATGTATCAGTGCTGCAAGCTTGAGTCATGGAAGATCTTGTGAGAAAAATCTTGAGAAATGAGAGGGCAAATTTTGGGGTACAATAGTACCAAATCACACCTTTTGTGCCTCTGAAAAATCCATGACTCGAAAGATCCTTTCAATCTCCTTAAGCCAAGTCTGCGCTCCATCAGGATCGTATCGACCCTTGAAAGTACGCGGGTGGTTCCTCTGAAAGATCTCTAAGACACATGACCCATCATTCGCGCCAACATTACGCTGATGTTGCACTGTCTAAGCCATAGCCTGTAAAGCAGTAGTAATTGCAACATCGTTTCTTTCAGCCATTCTACACACGAAAAACTAATCGTCAGAAAACACCGTATTAACAACGTTCTTACACTAATCGACCGACATAACATACACATCAAAAGAAAATCTGGTCAGACTGACCGACCTGCTCTGATACCACTAACGTAACACCTTTCTAACCCACATGTATTTCACATAATTTTTTTAAAAAATAAATCAATAAAACACAAAGGTGTCACATCTTCATATAAACATTATATAAACAACCTGCTTCGTAAAACGGTTTTTTAAAACATCTAAACAAATAATTCTTTAATATCATCAAATATAAAAAATTGAGATTATTGCAGTGGAATCATAGTCTTAAAACATCTTTATTAAAAATACTTTATAGGGTGTTCCTCACACTTCATCGTTCATGATTCATAAATCAAACAACTAAATACCATGAAAGGTAACTCGTCATCTCAAAATAAGAAAGAGAACATAATAGTTTCAAAATAAATGTTCCCAACCCCGATGTTACATATCAAATCAATACCTTCTAAAATTAATGGAAATAAATAACACACTCTGGAGCAAATCCTCTAAGCTTCAACGAAGTAATCCTGATCACCTGTAAGTTACCCACATATAGAGGCAACATTTCCAAGCAGAAAGGGTGAGTAATCATAATCATTATAAAAGACATAAGGAATAGATATAATAGTTATAACACAATAACAAAACATCACACACCATCAAAACTTCATGTTATACTCAAACCTTCACTTCATTATTTATTCATAGCATCATCATATCATCAGTCAACAATCATCACCAAGATATCATTAGTTCACATATTTACAAAGCATCGCTTAATAAATCATTATGCAATGCCACAAAGAATATAATGCAACTTCATTATACTCATTCATGTGCTACCAAATCTTCACTGATGATTATGTTATCATTTCTCCAAAGATCCTCACCAATAGGATTGATTCTCGCTTGGAAACATAGCACATAAAAAAATTTCACTCAAATCCATACTATAGTATTGAGGCCATCACTAGACTAATCGTCCTATAAACTTCATGGGACCGAAGTCCTAACAACATCACTGAACCTATGTCCTAATCATATGCCATGAATGCATGATATGCAACAACATAATAAAAACATGACCACGGCTAGTCAAAACACATCATCATTCATGAATTCATCATACTACCATCACGTACTTCATCATACACATATCCTCATAACAACATTAATTCATCATAGAACACGGGTCAAGTTACAACAAGACATGGTTACATCAATTTATAATAGAAAGCATACATACTATTATATCAACACATAATATCATCATCTCATCATAACAAAATCACTATAAAAATACATCATATGATTCATCTTATTCCACCAAAGTATAGTTTATCACGTTAGCTTTCTAACGCTTCAAACGACACGTCAAACGAAGTCCAAAAACTCAAGTTACGGCTTATCAAAATTTCTGTCAGACACACCTCGGCTGAGGCTCGCTCAACGAGGCTGGGGAGAAAAGACTTCCCACATAAAAAATATAAGAGCTTTGTTTTCCTTCAGTAACCCTCGCTCACCCAACAAGCTCCTCTTGCTTCCACTTTTCCTGATGAAGCTGGGGCGAGTCACCCACCTCCATACAAATTCCAGGGGCTCGGTTTCCCTTCCACCCTTTCCTTTCGATTTTATCTCTCCCAACTCATCAGGGGTGAAATATCTTTCTCAAGAAAGCATCTTGCTCGCCCGGCGAGGCAGCACGAGCAGGGTTTTCCTGTTGTGCTTTCCTGCATAAAACCATTCCCAATTCTTGTGATTCTAACACATTACAGGTCTCAAATCATCCTAACTTCACATAGTTTCATCATACAATAACAACACATTCTAATATACATCATATGCATCTATTAATTGTAAAACAATATCATAATTCCATCAACTCTCATCAAATCATCATGTTAACATCATCAACCAAAATTCCAACACAAACCTACAATTCTCCAAGCTCTATAACGATCATAATAACAATGATAAAATCCCCTTACCTTAGATTCCTAGTAGTAATTTGATCTCTTCTCATGTTCCATATAACCCTCTGAGTTCCTCAGTGCGCTAGTTCTCTTCACATTGTTCTTCTCACTTTTACGATCGCATAATGAGCACTAACACTGGCTTTTCCTTGTTTAACCCTCGGACCCTTTCTACGGTCTTCCCATCTTACCCTCACTTAATTCACAATATTACTAACTTGTCCTCATAGTTTCTACGTCTTATTATTTTATTTATTTAATTAACAATAATTCTAAATAATCAAAACTAATTATCTAAAATTATTAAAACACTCAATATCACCTAATTTCCACTAAACTACACACAACATCACATCACATACATCAAAATATCACATATACTCATAGATACATCATAGATACTCACAATATTTAAAATTAAATAATAAAATCATAATCTAATTATTTTGAGGTCTTACAACTCTCCCTCACTTAAAAGAATTTCCTCCCTCGAAAATTACCTGGTGAAAACATAATCGGATAAGACTCTCTCATCTGATCCTCGGATTCCCAAGTCCAACTCTCACCAGTTGGTCCACCCCATAATACCTTTACTAAGGTGATGCCTTTACCCATTAATTGCTTCACTTCCCGTCCTTCTATCCGCATGGGTGATGCTTCAACAGTCAGGTTATATCTCATATGTACATCATCCATTTAAATCACATGCGAAGGATCTGAAATATATCTCCTCTACAGAGACACATGAAACACGTCAAGAAGATTCGCAAGCGACGGCGGTAAAGTTCCTTCACTTACTTAGACGACAACAAAACCAGTTCTCCATTATCACCAAACTTAGGGAACCCCAAAGTATTATTATAACAATTGATATGAACATAGTTAAACTCCAACCAGTTCATTCCAAGAATAATATCAATTTGGTGTAAGGGCAAACACACCAAATCCATCACGAAACTCTTACCATAAATGGTCAAAGGACATCTTGAACAAACAAGAGTAATAGTAACAAAACCACTAGCAGGAGTATATATTACCATTCTACCATTCATATCAGACAACTTTAATCCCAACATGTTATCATACTCACACGAATAAATGAATGAGTAGCACAAATATCAATAATAGCAATTAACTCGACATTGTTAATAAAACAAGTACCTCGAATCAAGTTGTCCTTCTTAGCATCTTTTGATCCACTCAAAGTGAACACCCTACCGTTGGTCTGGGAAACATCGTACCTTCTTGGCTTCTGGAACATGGTATAGATATGTCAATACGCTACACAATTGAAACAAGTTGAACCATCATTCTTGCATTCAGGAGCACAATGACTTGTCTTACCACATTTGCAACATCTCAGAACCTTATTCTCGCACTCATTAGAATGGTGACCTTTTTCACCAGATCTATAACACTTGACAGGAGTGGGAGATCCTTCCCCACTTGTCTTCTTCCCAGCGGAAATCTTCTATTTCCCTTTATCAGCTAGAGCATCATAAGGCTTTCTACGGTCTTGATACTATTTTCCTCTTTTCTCATGCAGACTCTTGTAGTGAGCAGAATGAGCTTTGCTATCCTCTTCATAGATTCTACAACTGTTCACCAACTCTGGAAACCTATAGATCTACTAATATCCAATTGGCTATTTGATTTCCGGATGCAAACCATTTTTAAACTTGATACACTTCGAGAACTCAGCAGTTGCTTCAATGTAACATAAACAATAATTTTCCAACTCCATGTACCTTGAAGCATCCTTAGTCACCGATAGATTACCTTATTTTAGCTCAAGGAACTCTATCTCTTTCTTCCCGCACACATATTTTGTAAAATATTTCCTCAGAAATTCTCTGTTGAACACAACCCAAGTAACAACTTCACCCACCTCTCCCAATCTATGACGGGTGCCAACCCACCAGTCATCGACTTCTTCTTTCAGCATATGCGTACCTGTAACACGGTGGGAGAACTGACTTGGGTCTTTTGCGTTTGATCACAATTTTTGCGAATAGCAAGAGTCGCCACCGACTTTTCTTTTATCCAATAATGAAAGGTTGAAAAGAACAGGAAATACCTTTCGAGATTATTTCTTGAGTTCAGGGGGTAGGTTATGAAAAGGGAGGGTGTTAGCACCCTTTTCATCCATAGTTATCTAAGGTTTCTTAGTTGCTTTCTAGATCACTTTCTTTTGTTTGAAAATGTGCTTGTGGTGTGGGTTTTGAAAGTAATTGGAAAATGTCTTTGTAATGGTTCTCGTCTCTATAAGAACGCGTGCAAAGTGTTGTTTGGAAAATAGTTCAAAGAAGTGTTTGTGGAATTTGTTTTTGAAAGTGATTTTGAAAAGTTATCTTTGTAACAGTTCTCGTCTCTATAAGAATGCATACAAAGTGTTTGTCTTTTGAAAACATTTCAAAATGAAAGTGTTGGTGTATGAAATGTTTTTATTGTGAGCAAGCGAGCAACTAGGAGCGTCCTACCTACTCAAAAGGTCTTTAGTGTTCTTTTCTTCCTCCTTTAGATATTGCTATCTTACCATTGATTGGTAAGAAGCTTTATCTATGGATGTAAAGGGACGGGCGTGGGTCATCGTATAGTCATGATAGCAATGTTGTGAGATATCTTAGCATTTCTCTTGAGGGACTAAGATCATTCGTAAGGCAACATTCGAAGCGTCATCGAGGGACTATGATCTTATATTTTTTATTGTTTTTGCTAATACGTCTCACATGCATAACATGACCATTTTTCATAAGGCAACAAGTGGAGTTAACCCTAGAGATTCAAGGGTGCAAGTGTTTGTATTTCATACTTGGTTTATCTTGGATTAGTGTTTTCAAAGATTGATTTTATCTTCCCATACATATCCTACTTCACTAGCATTTATATGAAAGCGAGAAATTGTGGAAAGTAAATATCCTACACTATTACAATTACTTGGGGATGGGGTGTACAAATTTACAAATGGGGGTTGCAAGAAATTAAAGTCCTAATTATCTATTACAACCATATTGAATTAATGTACAAGAATTGAAATGTAAATTAGATTTATATTGTTTTTGTTAAGAGAAGAAATAAATTTGCTTAAGAAAAATGTTTTTAGTCTTTTATTTTATTTTAAAAGAAATAAAGCAAAGTATATGAATATAAAGTATTTTTTTGGTTTTTTTGATTAATGAAAATAAAAGTGATGATAAAAAATAATAAGAGAATAAGAGTTAAAGTCAGCGTGTTGCTGAAAGCCTAGAGATAAGAGAGAGTAGAAGTTCTGACTCTGGCGCGCGGCAAATCAGAAAGCAAATATTAGTAGAAATGGGAAAATCCATAAGTTTTGGGTCCAGACGCACTGAAGTTCTGGGGTTGCTGGGAACAAAGGAAAGCCTAGAAGTTCTGATTGCTGAGAGAGCCTAGAAGTTCTGATGCAGTTGGGAACCTAGAAGTTATAGTGTTACTGGAAGGCTAGAAGTTCTGTTTGTTGAGAGGGCCTAGAAGTTATGATGCAGCTGGAAGCCTAGAAGTTCTAGTGTTTCTGGAAGGCTAGAATTTCTGTTAATGACAATGCTGTTGGATGAGAATATCTAGAAGTTCTCGTCCAGGAGTACGGTTTTGACAAACCAATGGGACGGGGTTTATCTAGAAGTTCTGGTCCAGGATTAATGTTTGACAGATAATGGGGTAAAAAGGTTAAGAAATAAACAAAAAAGATGCTTCTGGGGCAAGAACCCAGGACCCTTAACACTAATGCCTTATGCGCGCGCTCTCTATAACTGGGGTGGCTATACATCCAGTATTAGAAGAAAAAATATAAACACATATTGTAAAGTAAGTTCTGGTGATGAACTTCATCTTCTTCTTCGCGCCAGCCAGAGTATCTGTAGCTTACCCATTTCTCAACAAAAATGGAAAATGCAAACACAGAAGTTATGGAAAATTTCATCATGGTTTCAGAAATATAAAGCATCAAACTGTAAATCAGAAGCAAGCATGAATTTTGCTAATCCTAATTCTGAACCCTAATTTCCTCAAGAAGTCCTGATTTGAATTTCTCTCTACTTAGGCCATATAAATGAAATCTATAAATATGTACATATTCAAAGCCATGATATCTACTTTTATGTCTTTGAGATTGCAAGCCTAACAATGCCTAAGTAATGAGATGAAGTCAGAAGAAACTTACCTTGCAGCTGGAGATTATTTTGTGAGTTAAATCCTGGATCAAATTTCTGTGATGTTCTGGTCAGTTTCCTCAAGTCCTCATAAAGCTAAAGCAACCCTTAACTTGAGTTGTGGATGGTTGGAAAGCTCTGGAGCAGTCAAGGTGTAAAGTTCTGACTTTTGAAATGGAGATTGGTGAAGACTGTATTTCAGTTTGAAAACAGAAGTTGGGAAAAGCTTCTACGTGTATGCCAGAAGATGTGTGGATGATTTGACCAAGAAACTCAGAAGGAAAATTAGAGTTTGGATGCAAAAACTAAAAACTAGCAGGTTTTGTGTTTGTTTTGCAGTTTCAGGTTCCTGGGAATTTTAAGCAAGGTATCAGGGCTTTTTTTTCAATCCTTTCCCCCCTTTTTATGTTTTCAAATGAAGTTTAATTTATAGGAAAAGGATTTAGAAGCTTGGAGAAGTTATGAGTACAACCATCATGTGTTATGGATCGTTGATTTATTTTTGAAGCAAGTTTATACAAGCATGTTTCAAGGAAAGGTAGGGTGGTTAGTAGCTTTAAACACGCCTAATCTGAGTTTGTAGGCATGATTTATGGTGAAGTACACTCATAAACAAAGTAAAGTATGGGATAAAAAATAAACTTTGTACAAAAGTTTGCTTTTCAAGGATAGTAGGGGTATTTTCATGCCACACGTGGGAAGATCCTTTGGGTAAAGACTCAAAGGTTTATGTATGCATTAAATAATGATGAGATTTAACAAGCAAGAAGGCCTGCAACATGAGATTATGCAGTATAGCTTGAAACTGGATCATAAGTTCAGCATAAACGTAAGCTTAAATTAAGAACAAATATCCAACTTCTGATCTTTGATTCTCCCTGCTCCAGCATGATCTGAAGGAGTTCTCAGACTTTTCAGAAAACTTGTAACATACTTTGTAATCCCTCTTTGAATCATCTTTGCAAACTCTGATTGTACCTGTTGCAACCCAATTTTCCCCCCTAATATCCCTTCATCATACCATGTTGATTCACTCACAACAAGATCACACTAGGGTTCTTGGTTCCCCTCCCTACTTTGAGCTTTGCTCATTTTGAGGAATTACCAAGCACCTGGACTTATGTTCCTTTTGTGATCATTAATATTGTTTTGTTTTCTTAATTTAACTAATAAAATGCAATGTTGGGTTTTCTTGCTTGTTATACATGTAGGTGAAGGGGAATGAGATTTAACAAATTACTCCATGGGTTCATGAGTTTATTTCCATGCCCTAGCCAATAAAAGCTTGAGAAGTTCAAACCTTATCATTGAAGTTGTTTTGGAAGAAATGGTATGACAAGGTTTATTTTGGTTCACCACATTTCAAAGTTATCAAGGTTTATTCAAAAGTACAAGGGGTTGATTGGAGAAGCTGTTATGTTTGGACAGGGCCTTGTTCATATTGGTCACAAAGGAATAGTTCTCTCAAATTTCAAGATATGGAATTGGTTTTGGTGGCTATGAGTCCTCATTATCACCCTCAACAACTTCTATTCATAAAGCAAGAATATTGGTACAAGAAGTTTGTTCAAACTTGTCAAAGTTTCTCAAGGCATTTTTTTGATCTAGAAGTTAGGGTTTTGAACTTCAAAGGAGTATATATTTCTCATCTTTTGGTAATTTTGAATGATTCAAAATACATCCTTCTCTTCAAAGGGTTATCAACAAATCACTTCAAAAGTTCCAAGGATTTTTCATGTGGAAGAAACTTTATGAAGAAGAAAGATTACAAGTCCTTCAGATGAATCTCCAATTTTCCATGTGTGACTTCAAATGATCATAACTTGGTCAATTTTAATCACCTTAAGCCTATTCTTTTTCCATAATGATCTTGAATATGTGAACTTTATGCCTTCTTTCATGTGAAAATTGGGAAAATGGATGGAGACTGCCTTAAATATGCAAAAGATTATAGGTCATTTCATGATTTTTGGCCAACTTTAACAAGTGATAACTTGCTCAATTTTTGGAGATTTTGAGTGGTTAAAGTTTCAAAATGTCATTCAAGATATCTAATTAATTCCATATTTTTTGGTCAATAGCAAATTTCAAGTGGAAGGCCATGTTTGGATGCAAAAGATTACAGGTCATTTTTAAAGAAGAATTTGAAATATTTCTAAGTATGGAAAGTCAACCCTTTTTCTTCAACTTTGACTCAATGCAACTTTCAGCTCAAACATCCATTTGATTCCATTCTTTTTCCATTGCAAATCTTAAAACCTCATCTTTCTAAAGCATCAAGAACCATGCCCTAAGACCCCTTGAGTTGGAAATGCCATGGATTTGAATTTGGTAACTTGAAACTGAATTTTCCATAAAGTCAGAATTTTGAAATCCATAATGTGACTTCTAAACACAAGATTTATGCGTGTTTTGGATTTAAACTTGATTAGTAAACTTTTCAGAAGTGATTAGCACCCCAAAATGCATGATTTGGTTGAGTTTTGATGGAAATGAAGTCACACTTCACTCGTGCTCGACCTTCATTCAATTTCCCTCCAAACTTCCTTGTTTCTTCCAATTTTCATTCCCATTCATTTCTTCAAGCTTTAAGAGCCAAAAACACCCTTCCAAAACCTCACACTAACCCATCTTTTTTGAATTCATTTTCTGAGATTTAAGCTCCCTTTTCCAAAATTCTTTGCGCATTCATCATCCTTAAGCATCATACAAACTCTCCAGCACTTAAACCAATCAAAACGAGCCACAATTCAATCTACAGAAGTCCAGTTTTAGAGCTTTTTCCTTGAACTTCGAAAAGGTAGAATTCTCCACCATTTGGATCCAAATCAAGCACTTATCTATTCTAATCCTTTTCCTGATTCCAATGCTGCTTACAATTTTTAAATCCATTGAGAATTGAGAGAGAAATCTCAAATTGAAGGTGCTCGCTATTTGTTGGGTTTTTGATTCATATCTCTCTCCATACCTTATATAAATTTGGCGATATGGTGGTGTTAGAATCGTCTTGAAGATATGAGTTCAATGATACTAGCCTGGGATTCTAATTTTTCCATTTGTAGGATCTCACAAAATCCCCATTGCAGGGTGTCTGGAGGTTGAAGACGATGAAATGTCTCGTCTCAATCAATGATAGCATGCCAAACGTTTTAATTTCATTGGTTTCCCTTTTTCTAATCCTATGTGTATCTCACTAAGGTTCATATCAAGCACATCGCGCCTGGTCCACTGGATCAGCTTACTAACGCGTTTTGACTATGATCTGATGGTCCATATCTTTTTGGTTTTATTTTATTTTCTGATTTTATATTTTATATTTATTAAATTTTCAAAAATTCATAACTCTTTTATTTTTTATCCAAAAATTATGAAAAAATTCACAAAAATACTTTGAATTATTTCTGATCTCATGACTATTTTTTCACATTTTTATTTTGATATTTGATATTTTTTTGCATTTTTCGAATCATTTTCTTTCTTTTAAATACTTAAAAAATACTTTCTGACATTTTTTAATTCTGAAAAAATTCATAAATATTATTTTGAATATTTTTGACTTTCTGAAAAATTTTATGGAATTTTATATAGAGGTTAACTATTTTTTGACCTCTTTTCTATTTGTTTGAGCAATTTTAAATAGTTTAAAAATAGTTTCTGACTTTTAAAAATTACCAAAATTTTTATAAAAATATTTGGACCATTTCTGACTTTTCTATGGCCATATTTTTTATTTTTTGATTAATTCGAACATAGTTGATATTTTTCTCTTTATTTTCTATTTTTAAACATTATTTTTTACCCTTTTGTATATATTAAAATGTGATATTATTTTGTGACTATTTTCTGGTTGATCTTGGGTTAGATTTTGGATCATGAACTTTATTAACATCATTGGGTCCATGGTGTTGAGTCTAACTCCACAAAAATGGATGAATGATTTTAATAATAGTTTGATTAAAATTTAATTCAAATGTGGTTTGTATATTTTTTCCCTATCCATCTTCATCTCATCCCCTTCTTATTGCACTAGGTGTTATTGGAGCATGATCTCTATATCATGTCTCAAAATAAATGGTCCAGAAATTGCTATTGACTGACCTCAAAATAGGTGCGACTTCTATATAAGTCCACTTACGATTGCTTAACATAGCGCTAAATTTTGTCCTGATTCAAATAAATGATCATTCGTGGCCCAAACTTATGATTGCTAGCCCAAGTATGTTAATTTGATCTCTTTAATCCAACAACCTTGAGATTCATTGTGTGGAGGCTTTGGTTCTACCAATCCTCTAATGGATCTACAACACCTTTGGTCAACACAGATCACTTAAACATCGTTGATCATTGAATGGTACTTATGAGAATTCCAAATGGATGATATACTTGACAAAAAGCAAATGCAACTTGTTGTGTGGAGGCTTTAGTTCTACCAATCCTCTAATGAGTTCCAAATGCAAGTTTCAAGATTGTCATCCAACTAACCACTAATTATTGACTTGTTTTACCATTATGCTTTTATTCTTTTTTATGCTTTATGTACTATTTACTTTTAGCATTTACATTTCATGCCATTTTCATCTTTGCTCATTTGAGCATTTAATTTCTTGCCATTTTGTACTTTGCTCACTTGAGCTTTTCTTTTCCGTTTCTCAAGATACTTAATAATCAACCTAAAACCTAAAAATCTTTAATGGTACTTGGACTATTTAGCTACTATCCTCGGTATTATGGAGCATGGGACTTTTCTTGGACTTAGGATTAGAAACCTTGGCCTATCTTGGAAACCTTATGATCTTATTTGATTATTTTTGTCCGGAGCTCTTAAGGTTTACCTCAAGATATTGGGTTGTTTGTTTGTTTTGTGTGCAAGTTATTGTGATTACACCCTGTGTTTGTAATATGGAATTCACCCGTATACAGCTGTTACTCTGCCCAATTTTTATGAAGACTTAATACACTTGAAGTTTGGTTCTCTCAATAGGTCTAGTATTTTTGCTTGCCTGGTTTCAATCCAAAGAATGAGAATTCTATCTTGGCTCATAATGCCAAGTATTGGCTTCTTGTTGGTTAGATGGTTCTTATACCTAGCTTTTACCTTATGCTTTAGGATAGCCTCTTCTTCTCCTCCCATCTTCTTTAATTTAAAAAATCTTCTCTCTCCATTTGAAAACTCTTCTTGTTTTAAATTTGAACCATTTTCATAATAAACATGGACTTATGTCCATGTATTTTCAAAACATTTTCATGAATAAACTCCAATCAACTTAATAATACCTTGACATTTTTTTAGAAGACTAAAAGTCAATCAATCTCATTTCAAACCATTTTGCCACTTTGGCTTTTTACCTTTAAAACTTTTTTTTTGAAAAAGATTAAACTCTTGTCAATCCTTATAGTGATGCAAACAACTATACTTCTACAATATGTAGTGAAGAGAGATATTTTCCACTTGGGTGTTGAGTGAGGCATTGTTGATTTTGAAATCCAAGTCATATCCTCCACTTTGAGATGATGCAAATTCTCCTTTCTCATGATTGTGGGTGGTACGTATGTTTTCCCTACGGACAATGATGATGATGTTTTATCTTATAAAATTAACCAACACATTTGGGTTTTAAATTTTTAAAAGAGGAACTTCATGTACCTTGATCCCCTATTGCACGAAAGGTGGTACGTAGGCACTAAAGGTTCGCAACCGCGGCGGGTGCCAAAAAATCATAAAATATATATTTCTTTTATCACCTCCACCATCCATTTTATATAACAGTTTTTATAGCCAAAATATACAGATTTTTACAAAGAGGCTCCTGCGGAGTACCGTATATGTTTAGGGTGCTAATACCTTCCCTTTGCATAAATAACCCCCTTACCTTAAATCTTTCCCCCTTTTTTTTTTTGGATTATTCGCTCTTTTATCATTCCTTTGGAAACAATAAAGTGCGGTGGTGATTTTGATTTTGATTTGTATAAAGTCTAGTCAATCCAATGGCTTAGTCTTGAACATTTCTACCGCTACAGAAAAATGGCGACTTAACTGGGGAAAGGTTGACCTCTTGTTGGTCCATCCCTAAGTGGGTTAAGCCTATCTTTGTTTATATCTGTATATGTGCTATTACTGTTTTTTGTATTATAAGTTATATGTATGTTTGTCTGGATTTTCCTGGTTTTCAGGGTGCTTGGTGATTACTCATAAGTCCTATACCCGGACTTGGGCAAACTTAAGATAGGACGGGCAGTATAGTCATGTTAACTTTGAGGGAGTAATCCCAAAAAAGGAGGCATGAGATCCCCCACTCAGTGGAGGCCCCTTTGATTGTAGTTTCATTTACCGAGTAATCGGGAAGACGTACTGCTATCGACCTGGGAGCCTGCTGAAACTGAGGACCGTAGAATACGAAACCCATCTTGGCCTTTTAGGTGTAGTGAGGTAGCTATGGCAGAGTAATCTGGAAATAGTTGTCACACGATACTACGCTCAGACGAGTCTTTCTTGATAATATTACTAATTACCGAGTTAATCGGGAAGTTGGTAATATCCGAAGGAA
Source organism: Vicia faba (assembly GCA_948472305.1). Lineage (NCBI taxonomy): Eukaryota > Viridiplantae > Streptophyta > Magnoliopsida > Fabales > Fabaceae > Vicia > Vicia faba. The sequence goes on from OX451737.1 coordinate 700,988,816, forward strand.
GGATGTAGACTCTGGGAACCTCTAGAACCTTGTTCGGCAGGTGATAAATTTAGACCAACACCTTATGGGTAGTACCTTCGACCTCATGCTTGTGACGTTGAACCTATGAACCCTATATGTGTGATCTTGTGTGTGATTGTTGCATCATGCATCCATGCACTTATAAGAATCTTTTGAAGAAACCATATTTCAAGGGATTTTAAAGGTTGACTATTTGTGAATATCTCAAGTACTTTTAACCATGGATTCTGGAAAAAGAAAGACCGGGAAATACAGTTTCAAGGATCCCAAGATAGATGAGTTGATCAGTCTAATTCCCGAGATCGAGTGTTCTGCAAACTTTCAGAAGAAGTATGGATCCATTATCCCTCTCATGAAGTTGAAGATGAAGGAGGGTTTTCTCTCGACAATGGTCCAGTTCTATGATCCGATGTATCATTGCTTTACTTTTCCCGACTATCAGTTGATGCCTACACTGGAGGAGTATTCTTATCTATTGGATTTACCTGTTACCAATAGTGTTCCTTTTACTGGTTTGGAGGGTGAGCCAAAACCACATGAGATTGCTGCTTTGATTCATCTGGGGAAGTCTGAGGTGGAAGCCCATATGACTACTAAAGGAGGGATTAGAGGATTACCAGCTCAGTTCTTAATGGAGAAAGCTCGTTACTTTTCCAGAATGAAAAGTACAATTGCTTTTGAGGCCATCTTTGCTCTACTTTGTTAAGGTTTGTTCTTATTTCCTAATGTGGACAAGTTTGTCGATATTAACGCTATCAGGATTTTCATGATTGGAAACCTAGTTCCTACACTATTGGGTGATGCTTATTACTCTATTCATCTTAGGAATTCTTATCATGGGGGAATGATTATCTGTTGCACGCCTCTGTTGTACCAGTGGTTTATCTCTCATATGCCTCAGTCTGATGCTTTTTGGGATGTTAAGAAGGAACCCCGTTGGGCTCCTAAGATCATGGAACTTACTCACTCGGATATTAATTGGTATCATCGAGCCTATCAGGATATAGAGATTATTGACAGTTGTGGTAGTTTCCCCAATGTACCTCTTCTTGGTACAAAGGGAGGAATTAACTATAACCCTGTTCTTGCACGGCAACAACTTGGTTATCCGATGAGGGATAAACCGAATAGTATTCATTTGAGTAGTTTCTTTCTGAAGGAAGGGGAAGACCATAGGGAAGTTAGGGAGAAGATTGCGAAGGTCTGTTGTCACATTCATAAGAAGGGTAGAAAGGATTTGGGACCTAGGGGTGTTATTTCTTTGGAGCCATATCTTCAGTGGATCCGATCAAGAGCCATTCAGTTAAAGATACCGTATACCCGGGAGACACCAATGCCTGATCTGTTTGTGAAAACCACTCCTCCCTTATTAGATGATTTGGAAGAGCTGCAACTTGCTTTGGTTAGGATGCAACATGAAAGGGATGCATGGAAGAACAAGTTCCAGACTTTAGAGAGTTCCTACAGAGCAAACCTGAAGGAGAAAAACGACTTGATTGAGATCCTTGAGAGTCGAGCGGTAGAGTCTATGGAGAGGCAAGGGGGCTTATTTTCTCCTAAGCCTCAATCAGGTGCTGATCACTCACTTCCCAATTCAGATGATTGGAAGAAGGTTGCCATCAGACATGTGGAAGAAAACCAGAGATTGAAGGCTCAGATTGCCAGGCTTTCAGGGAAGCGCCAACGTACAGAGTGATCTCCATGAGCTCTTTTTCTCAGGATTTTAGATTGTATTTTCATCTTGTACTTGAGATCAGTGAAACTTGTAATCCGTTTTTAAGTTATTATGATAAAAAATTTCAAGTATTTCAAAAAGCGCTATTACTTTGATGTTTGCAATATGTCTATAAACCTTAAATCCCTTGAAATATTAAATAATGAAGTAAAAATAATCATGTGCATTGAATATCATGCATCATATTGCACATATTCCTTGCATTTGTTATGCATATCCAGGTGCCTTACCAAGCTTCTTTACTTCATTCAGCAAGCTGACTCATCACTACAACACTCGGGCTAATTTTAAGAAGAAAATGGACAACTTAGAACAAGAGAATCGCGAGCTGCGCGAAGAAGTTTCTTCTTTGAAGGCCGACATGGCCAATCTAACTACTCTGATGGAAGCTCTGGTGGCTGCTCAGAATCAGCCACCGAGTGTTCAACCTTAACCAACAGGGGCAACTACTGAAGCTCCGACTGTTCCCGTATCTGCTACTCCGACTGTTGTTCAAAACCGTATGCGTCAAGGTTATCCATGGGGAATGCCAGAGAATTTTGCACCTGAAGGTTTCAATCTTGGTCCGCAAGATACTCCAGTGGTTCAGACTATTGTTACTCCGGCACCTCCTGTGGTGCATGATGTTCCTGCTGCACCTCCTTCGGTGAATATGGTTCCATTTGTTAATGATTATGTGTGTCGTCCTTTCCCTTCACCGAGTGAAGACTTGGGTCTGTATGACAGAATGAATGATTTTCAAGAGCAGTTTGAAAAAATGCAGAGAGAGATGAAGGCCCTCAGGGAAAAAATGCTATTTGGGCATAATGTGAATGAGCTATGCTTGGTCCCAAACATTAAGATACCTGCTAAGTTTAAGGTCCCGGAATTTGAGAAGTATAAGGGAAACACTTTCCCTCGTGCTCATATGGTGATGTACGTGAGGAGAATGTCTACCCATACTGACGATCAACATCTGCTGATTCACATTTTTCAGGATAGTTTGACTGGTGCTGTGTTGAAGTGGTATATGAGTTTGGACAGCTCTAATACCCATCCTTTTAATGATTTGGGAGAAGCATTCATCAAACAATACAAGTACAACATGGAAATGGCGCTTGACCATGATCAACTTAGGGCCATGGTTCAGAAAGACAAGGAATCATTCAAAGAGTATGCGCAGAGATAGCGTGAGGTAGCCGCCCAAGTGATTCCTCCCATGGAAGAGAAGGAGATGACTAAGATTTTCTTAAAGACGCTGGGTGCTTTCTACTATGAGAGGATGGTAACAAGCGCGTCAAGTGACTTTACTAAATTGGTAGGAATGGGTATCCGCTTGGAAGAGGCTGTAAGAGAAGGTCGATTGACAAAGAGTGAAGGATCTGGAGGTGTAAAAAAGCCATCTTATTGGTTTACCAAGAAGAAAGAGGGGGTGCAAATGCTGTTATACAAGAGAGGAGGGTAAATGCTCCTAGAAGGAATTATCAGCGTCATCAGCAAGTCGCCTCAGTTACTCCTGTTATGAATGCCGCTCCGACTACCATTGCTTATCAGAGACCATCCTAGCAGGGTAATCAAGGGTATAATCAGAGAAGGGAGAGTTATGACCTTATTCCCATGACCTATACAAAATTTCTACAGGCCTTGATTCAGAAAAAGTTGGTCCAGACACGACCACCTCCTGCCGTACCGTCACCATTGCCTTGGTATTACAAAGTAGACCAAACATGTGCTTTTCATCAGGGAGCACCAGGGCATAGTGTTGAGAATTGTTATCCTTTGAAAAATGAGGTGCAAAAACTGGTAAAGTCCGGTGTTCTATCTTTCAAGGACATGGGACCTAATGTGAAAGATAATCCTCTACCCAAGCATAGGGGAGTAAATGCTATAAATATGGTGTCTAGTTGTCCAAGCGACTTCCATATTTTTGACATTAATCTGGTTAGAGGAGATTTGGTGAAAATGAATGCAGATCTCTGTGAATTTAGCTACTACACGCATGACCACGTCGGTTGTGCTATTTGCAGTACAAACATACATGATTGCGAGAAGATAAAGGATGATTTACAGGAGATGATGGATGAGGGCCTCATTCACATAATTAGGCCTAGGGAAGAGTATGAAGAGGGAGTGAATATGGTTTCTGGATGTCCTGGTGAATTCAGAATTTTTGATGTGGAGTATTTGAATGAGGACCTCGTGCAGTTGCACGCTACCTTCTGCCATATGGCAGGTTAGGTGGAGCACCAATATGGATCTTTCCTAGTTTGCTGTCGAGATCCCCGAGGATGTTCAATCGTGAAGGAGGGTGTTCAGTTGCTGTTAGACAATGGAAATATCAAGATCACAGGTCAGAGGGATGATTATCATGAGGTTGATATGGTTGAAGTTGGTTTAAAGTAAGAAGAGTCAGAGGAAGGGTATGCTTCCGCAAATGAGTATTTTTCTTCAGACGAAGATTTGTTTTCCAGAAATGACTTATTGATGACTGCTTATGTTGAAGAAGGGGTAAATGTCATCGTGCCTTATTTTGGCGCACCCGCCCATTTTGAAGTGGAGTATCATAGCAAGCCAGCTATTACCCTATTGATGATTAGTTTACCAAGTCCTATCCCCTACAAGTCAGATAAGGTTGTGCCTTACAAATACAACGCTACAATCTTAGAAGATGGGGTGGAAATTCCCATCCAGCCAATGCCCGATGTTGGGAATATAGCTGAAAATAGCAGGGTGACCCATAGCGGTCGTGTGTTTGCGCCGGTTGTTCGGAGAGATGTTGCTGTTGGAAAGAAAATTTATGAGAATGATGAACCTAAGAAGGCTACAGGAGAGACCAGTGGAGCTACGCTAGAGAAAGAAGTGGATGATATTTTAAAGATAATTAAGATGAGCGACTACATAATCATAGATCAGCTACTGCAAACTCCTTCAAAGATATTTATCTTATCTTTATTAATGAACTCCTCTGCTCATAGAGAATCCCTGATGAGAGTACTGGACCAAGCTTTTGTGGAGAGTGACATGCCAATAGATCAATTCAACAGCGTAATTGGAAACATTACGTCATGTAATAACTTGTGTTTCTGCGATGATGAATTTCCAGATGAAGGGAGGAATCACAACCTGGCCCTCCACTTATCTATGAACTGCAAGAATGATTCGCTATCCAATGTGCTAATTGATAATGGATCTGCACTGAATGTTATACCGAGGAGTACTCTCATGAAGTTGAAATACCAAGGAACACTTATCATTGTGAAAGCATTTGATGGGTCGAGGAAATCTGTCATCGGTGAAGTGGACTTACCCATCCATATAGGACCACATTTGTCCCAAATAACCTTCCAGGTCATGGACATTATTCCCGCATATAGTTGTTTGCTAGGACGGCCATGGATACATGAAGCAGGGGCTGTCACTTCAACCTTACACCAAAAGCTAAAGTTTTTGCGTGAAGGGAAGGTAGTGATCATAAATGGGGAGCAGGAATTGTTGATATCTCATTTGTCCTCCTTCAGTATTGTAGAAGCGGATGATACTGCTATTGGAACCCAATTCCAAGCCCTATCTGTTGACAACATAAGGAGAAATGAGAATTCCATGGTTTCGCTGAAGGACGCGTAGTAGGTTGTGCGCAATGGTCATAATGCAGTTTGGGGGAGAATTATGGAACCACCCGTGAACAAGAACAGAAATGGTTTGGGTTTCTCTTCGAAGAACGGAAGATTCGAAGGTTTGAGGTCAAAGTCTACTATGAGCAGCTATCATGATGTTTTCCGCAGTGGAGGTTACCTCCATCCAACTGATTCTGGAGTTAATATTGTCGAAGAGGATGAAGTAGAGTAGGAAATGTCGAATTATGTAATGCATGGAGTCAGGGTTCAGAAATGGGTCACCATTGATATTCCCTCTTGCACACATATTTCAAAGTAATTTGATTTGATTAATATTTTTTTTCTTGAAAAGCTTTCACTCTGCCCAAGGTGGAAGTATTAATGTTGTATGACTTATCTGTTTGCTGTGACTGTTAAGATCATTAATAAAAGTTGACTTTGTTTCCCAAATTGTGTTTTTTTTGCTTTTTTTCTTGGAAATGGTAATAAAAAAAACCCTTTCAAAATAAATAATAACTGAAATTCAATCTGCATGATCACTTGTTATATGTGTCAGTTTCTAAAAGCAGTCATAAATCATATGTGCGGATTAATTAAAAAACTCGTTGAATACAATGACCCTGCACACTCTCCCAACTTTGAATGTCCTGTGTTTGGGGCTGAAGAAGAATATTATGATGAGATTCTAGAAGAGGTCTCACGGTTGCTTGAGCACGAGGAAAATACCATTCAACCATATAAGGAGCCTTTGGAAGTGATAAATTTGGGTTAAGAAGAAGACCCAAAGGAAGTCAACATTGGAGCATCGTTGCATCCCGATGTGAAGAGAAGTTTGATTGAGTTATTGAAAGAGTATGTGGATATCTTCGCTTGGTCTTACCAAGATATGCCTGGTCTAGATACATATATTGTCGAGCATCGTTTGCCGTTGAAGCCAGAGTGTCCGCCAGTTAAACAAAAGTTGAGAAGAACTCACCCAAATATGGCAGTAAAGATCAAAGAGGAGGTTCTAAAGTAGATTACTGCTGGTTTTCTTGTGACGTCAGTATATCCTCAATGGATTGCCAATATTGAAGTTGACCCTGATAAAGACAAAGCAATTCAAGAAATGCCAGCACCAAGAACTGAAAAGCAAGTCAGAGGTTTCCTCGGGCATTTGAATTATATTTCCAGATTCATTTCCCACATGACTGCATCATGCGAACCGATCTTTAAGTTGTTAAAGAAAGATCAAGGTTGTGTGTGGACGGATAACTGCCAAAGGGCATTTGAGAGTATTAAAGAATATCTGCTTGAACCTCCTATCTTGATCCCTCCCGTAGAAGGAAGACCGTTGATTATGTATCTGACAGTGTTAGATAAATCCATGGGTTGTATTCTGGGACAACAGGATGAAACAGGGAAGAAGGAGTTTGCCATTTATTATCTCAGCAAAAAATTCACTAATTGTGAGTCTTGGTATTCCATGCTGGAAAAAATATGTGCTTTAGCCTGGACGGCAAAGAGTTTACGGTAGTATATGTTGAATCACACTACTTGGTTGATCTCCAAAATGGATCCAATCAAGTACATTTTTGAAAAGCCTGCTCTTACTGGAAGAATTGCCCGCTGGCAGATGTTATTATCTGAATATGATATCGAATACCGCACTCAAAAGGCTATTAAAAGTAGTGTGTTGGCAGATTATCTTGCTCACCAACCAGTGGAGGATCACCAGTCTGCAGAATATGAATCCCCCGATGAGGATGTGATGTTCCTGAAAGTGAAAGATTATGATGAACCGTTACCTGAGGAAGGTCCTGACCCTGGATCTCGTTGGAGTATGGTATTTGATGGAGTTGTGAATGCTTATGGTAAAGGAATTGGTGTTGTGATTGTCACTCCTCATGGATCGCACATTCCTTTTACTACAAGGTTAACATTTGATTGCACTAATAATATGGCAGAATATGAGGCTTGCATCATGGGTCTCAAAGAAGCTATTGATCTCAGAATTAAAATTCTCGATGTGTATGGTGATTTAGCTTTGGTAATAAATCATATTAAAGGAGAATGGGATACTCGTCACCCTGGTTTTTTCCCTTACAAAGATTATGCTAGAAGATTATTACCATTTTTCAATAAAGTTGAATTCCATCACATCCCTAGAGATGAAAATCAAATGGCGGATGCTCTGGCAACCCTGGCTTCTATGTACCAAGTGAATACTTGGAATGATATACCCCGAATTACGGTTCAACGGTTGGATAGGCCCGCTCATGTGTTTACAGCAGAGGAGGTAGCAGATAAAAAACCCTGGTATTATGATATCAAGCATTTTCTTCAGACTCAGGAATACCCGATTGGTGCGTCTAGGAATGATAGAAAGACATTGAGAATATTGGCAGGAAGTTTCTTCCTCAGTGAAAATGTGTTATACAAGAGAAATCATGACATGGTCTTGCTCAGAAGCGTGGTTAGACACGAAGCAAACATGTTGATGCATGAGATTCATGAAGGTTCATTTGGCACTCATGCCAATGGACACTCAATGGCTAAAAATATGCTAAGGGTAGGTTATTATTAGCTGACAATGGAATCTGATTGTTACAAATTTGCAAAGAAGTGGCATAAATGCCAGATTTATGTAGACAAGGTACATGTGCCTCCGACACTTCTCAATGTGATTTCCTCCCCGTAGCCTTTCTCTATGTGGGGTATTGACATGATTGGGATGATAGAATCCAAAGCTTCGAATAGGCACCATTTTATCTTGGTATAAATTGATTACTTCACCAAGTGGGTTGAGGCTGCTTCATATGCCAATGTTACCAAGCAAGTGGTTGTGTGCTTCATTAAGAATAATCTTATATGCCGGTATGGTGTGCCGAGAAGAATCATCATTGACAATGGCTCGAATTTGAACAACAAGATGATGACAGAACTGTGTGAAGAATTCAAGATTGTCCATCACAATTCATCTCCATACAGGCCAAAGATGAATGGGGTTGTTGAAGCTGCTAATAAGAATATCAAGAGAATTATCCAGAAGATGGTCGTTACTTATAAGGATTGGCATGAAATGCTTCCTTTTGCTCTGCATGGATATCGAACATCTATCTGCACTTCAATAGGAGCAACCTCGTTCTCCTTAGTGTATGGAATGGAAGTTGTACACCCAGTGGAGGTAGAGATTCCCTCGTTGCATGTGATAATGGAAACCAAGTTGATAGAGGATGAATGGGTCTAGAACAGTTTTGAACAATTGATTTTGATTGAGGAAAAGAGAATGATAGCTTTGTGTCATGGCTAGTTATATCAGAGAAGAATGAAGAAAGCTTTTGATAAAAAGGTCAAACCTCATGAATTCAGAGAAGGCGACCTCGTGCTCAGGAAGATCATGTCTTTCAACACTGATTCTAGGGGCAAGTGGACTCCCAATTTTGAAGGCCCATATGTTGTCAAGGAAGCCTTCTCTGGTGGTGCATTAATTCTTGAAACTATAGATGGCGAGGAGTTCCCACGTTCCATGAACGCTGATGCTGTCAAGAAATACTTTTCCTAAAGAAATAAAAGAATAACTCGCTAAGTTGAAAACCCGAAAGGGCGGTTCAGGAAAAAGGGAGCGTCTCGGTAGGCCGAAAACCTGAAAGGGCGGTCTAGGAAAAAATTAGAGACATAAATAGAATAAATTTCCCGCTAAGTTGAAAACCCGCAAGGGAAGCTTAGGCAAAAGTTAGGGATTTTCTTGGCAAGTAACTACGTCAGACAAGGCTTGATCGTTAAAGCAACAATCTTCTCGAATCCTCACCATACTTCAACAAAAGCTGCTGCTCAAGATTTCAAAAGTTGTTAGGGGGGATAGTGGTCATTTTATCTCAATGTATCTTTTCCATTATGTATTACCATTTCCCAAACTTTTTAATTATCTATGGAGTCTCGTCATTCGCAGACTATCATTCTATTAATGAAATTCGAGCTTTTACCCAATTCTTTGTGTTTATTATTTTATTTAGCTTGCAAATACTCCATTTATTACTGATAATAATTTTCAAAGCAAATGGATTAAATAACAAAATTGATTTTTCAAAAAAAAGGATTTTTACAATTTACTTTTACTTTGAGATTTATGATGAAACAATGACAACAAAAATGGTGATCCCAGGAATGGACAAACTCCAGCTGATTTAAGAGGTTTTTGTTCCCCCTGGGAAGGGCTACTCGGGTTGTTTTCACCGTATTGGATTTATGGTTCCGGTATCCTAGGTCAAGTTTGGATTCGTTTCTCCTCTTTTCTGAGTTTTCATAATGTGAAGTTTCAATCCGTGTTTTTTCTCCAGCGAAGTGGGTCTAAATTCCCCAGCGAAGTTTGATTGTTTCGGTGTCAGTCTGCTTTATTTGAGACTGGTCTTGTAATCTTCAGTAGGCATGTTACTTTTGAAAAAACACTGGTTTTCCCTATGAAGCCTGAAGAAGGATGTTCTACCCTGATATTTGTTTAATTTGTCCACCTCCGAATTATGTTTCTCCTCGGTAAAGTTAAAAGCAGGCAGTGGGTTTGGTTTCCGCAGTTGGCCTTTACCTTTCTTCGAATGATCATCTTGGTTGAAGCTTAGCCGAGTGTTGTTAGTGCCTGAGGAAGTTTTTCCTAGTTGTTCCCCATGTTGTGTGTCTGTTTTGTCAACATGCACACGAAAACACTCATACATTCATACATGCGTCATGCATAGTTAAAATTGACAAATAATTGATTCATTGACATTTGTTAATATTTTTCTTGGCATATTACCCTGTTTTGAAGAGATAAGTTATCCTCTTTTCATTAGAGCGTCGGTCTTAAGCAGAAAACACACACTCTTTCAATTTCTCTAGAGTTGTCCCTCATAGAAGATTTTTTCTTTAAACCTTCCGATACAGTTCCTTGTTTGGACGGATCTTGCTTTCCCTTTTGATTTTATTTCTCAAAGGATGTATTCTGGTTGACTGGTTCATTCCAGTTTATTTCTAGTTTGGATCTGTGATCCCCCGGTAATATTATTTACTTTCGAATTCTGAAAAAAACTCCAAGCTTTGGTTGGTGCATTTATTTTTCACAAGAAGACTTTATCCCCTTAGCGAGAATATCATGGCATCTCCCCAGGAAGTCATACCTCTTGCCCAAAAAAAAGTCATTTCTTTTTACAATCCTCTTTGAGACAGCTTATGTATTATCCTTTCCAAGCGGAGTGCCTTGGTTAAAGAAGAAGTTGAGACCCGTTCTAGGAGAAACACCAGAATATTGGGGAAACTTGTTATCTCTTGCTATATTCAGTGAATGTTAATAGTTCATCATCAGTGAACGGCGGTGATATGATATATTCTCTTTCTACCTTTAGTGAAAGTTGGTATACCATCGGCAGTGAACGTCGATGTTTGTTATCTCTTGCTATCTTCAGTGAACGTTGATAGTTCATCGTCTGTGAACGGCGGTGATATGATATACTCTTGCTATCGGCAGTGGACGTTGATGTTTGTTATCTTTTTTCTATCTTCAGTGAATGTTGATAGTTCATTGTTAGTGAACGGTGATGCCATGATATATTCTCTTTCTACCTTCAGTGAAAGTTGGTAGACCATTGGCAGTGAACGTCTATGTTTGTTATCTTTCTCTCTGCCTTCAGTAAACGTCGGTAGCTTCACCTCCTGTAGAAGTTTTTGTGTCCTTTGTGCCATCCTACCATCCTCTCTGATTCAGTTCTTTTGATCCACCAGTGATTTATTTTCCTGGTGGGGGGGGGGGGGGGGGTGCTCCTTTGTTTCTTTATTGTTGTGTCCCCAGTGTTATTTTCGCGTCTCTTTGGTCCTGTTCATATGCATTCATGATCATAAGCATTTTCATGGTATCTTAGGGCCAAAAATACGGTTTGTTTTATATTTAAGTATCTTCGATCGCGTCGACATGAAGATTTTTAACCTTCGTATCTCTGGATAGAAGAAACTTAAATAAGGGCAGCTATTGTACCCCAATTTTTGCCCCTAAGATCCCTTCATCATACCATGTTTATTCACTCACAACAAGATCACACTAGGGTTCTTGGTTCCCCTCCCTGCTTTGAGCTTTTCTCCTTTTGAGGAATTACCAAGCACCTGGACTTATGTTCCTTTTGTGATCATTAATATTGTTTTGTTTTCTTCATTTAACTAATAAAATGCAATGTTGGTTTTTCTTGCTTGTTATACATGTAGGTGAAGGGGAATGAGATTTAACAAATTACTCCATGGGTTCATGAGTTTATTTCCATTCCCTAGCCAATAAAAGCTTGAGAAGTTCAAACATTATCATTGAAGTTGTTTTGGAAGAAATGGTATGGCAAGGTTTATTTTGGTTCACCATATTTCAAAGTTATCAAGGTTTATTAAAAAGTACAAGCGGTTGATGGGAGAAGTTGTTATGTTTGGACAAGGCCTTGTTCATATTGGTCACAAGGGAATAATTCTCTCAAATTTCAAGATATGGAATTGATTTTGGTGGCTATGATTCCTCATTATCATCCTCAACAACTTCTATTCACAAAGCAAGAATATTGGTACAAGAAGTTTGTTCAAACTTGTCAAAGTTCCTGAAGGCATTTTCTTGATCTAGAAGTTAGGGTTTTGAACTTCAAAGGAGTATATCTTGCTCATCTTTTGGTATTTTTGAATGATTCAAAAGACATACTTCTCTTCAAAGGTTTATCAACAAATCACTTCAAAAGTTCCAAGGATTTTTCATGTGGAAGAAACTTGATGAAGAAGAAAGATTACAAGTCCTTCAGATGAATCCCCAATTTTCCATGTGTGACTTCAAATGATCATAACTTGGTCAATTTTTATCAACTTGAGCTCATTATTTTTCCATAATGATCTTGAAGATGTGAAATTTATTCCTTCTTTTATGTTAAAAGTGGGAAAATGGATGGAGGTTGCCTTAAATATGCAAAAGATTATAAGTCATTTCATGATTTTTGGCCAACTTCAACAAGTCATAACTTGCTCAATTTTTGGATATTTTGAGTGGTTCAAGTTTCAAAATGTCATTCAAGAGATCTAATTCTTTCCATCTTTTTTGGTTAAGAGCAAATTTCAAGTGGAAGGCCATGTTTGGATGCAAAAGATTACATGTCATTTTTAAAGAAGAATTTGATATATTTCTAAGTATGGAAAGTCAACCCTTTTTCTTCAACTTTGACTCAATGCAACTTTCAGCTCAAGCATCCATTTGATTCCATTATTTTTCCATTGCAAAGCTTGTAACCTCATCTTTCTAAAGCATCAAGAATCATGCCCTAAGACACAATGAGTTGGAAATGCCATGGATTTGAATTTGGTAACTTGAAACTGAATTTTCCACAAAGTCAGAATTTTGAAATCCATAATGTGACTTCTAAACACAAGATTTATGCGTGTTTTGGATTTAAACTTGATTAGAAAACTTTTCAGAAGTTATTAGCACCCCAAAACACAAGATTTGGTTGAGTTTTGATGGAAATGAAGTCACACTTCACTCGTGATCGACCTTCATTCAATTTCCCTCCAAACTTCCTTGTTTCTTCCAATTTTCATTCCCATTCACTTCCCTATAAATAGAGGGTCACCCCCATTCATTTCTTCAAGCTTTGAGAGCCATAAACACCCTACCAAAACCTCACACGAACCCATCTTTTTTTAATTCAGTTTCTAAAATTTAAGCTCCCTTTTCCAAAATTCTTTGCGCATTCATCATCCTTAAGCATCATACAAACTCTCCAGCACTTAAACCAATCAAATAGAGCCATAATTCAAGCTACAAAAGTCCAGTTTCAGAGCCTCTTACTTTATACCTGCCTGTTCTTCGTGATGTTCTTCAGTCCTAAACTCAATTAATTGTATGTTTGAACTCCAATTGAGTCTAGAATGACATTTTGGTGATGGTTCAGACAAGCTAAATTTGTCGGAAGGCAGTCATTTTTGCCATGATTTCCATGTTGTTGAGGATTTGTAGTGACCTCTTTTTTTGATTTATTATCCATGATTTTTCCTGACTGTTCTTGTTTTTTGAGATTACAATCAGCGGGATGCCCCAGTTTTTCTTAAGTCTCCTTCATAGGTTTTGACTTAGTGGGATTTTATTTTGAGAGATAATAACTGCCTATTTTGGTAGGGAAGCATTACTGTTTTTTGATTTCAAATGAATGTTTTTGATGTCATTCGTTGTATACGAAGTGAAAGTTTGCGACTGAACGCGCATTTGAATTAACTGAGAGGCTATCCTGCCCCAGGTTTTGACTAAAGGTTTCAATTTATGTAAAAGAGAAAGCTCCTACTTCTTAGGCTCAAGGGGGTTGACTATGGATTATCCTCCTTATAACTCCTGTGTTTAGGAATTGAAATAAACGCCTGTACATCATCAGCAAGGTCTGTCCAAAAGCATATTGTATGAGATTATGGCATTATTTTTGTCATCCTCCCTCTAAAGGCTTGTAACTTTTAACAAGAGTTGAATGTCATAAAGAGAGTAAAAAGCATAGTTTAAATATAGTGAAAATAATATGGGTGAATTCAAGACAAACATATGCAATGCATTAACAAAATGAAGTTTAACATTAATAGATAATTGTTTGAATAATAAAAGAAATTACAATTGAAAATTCAAAATGAACTGGAACACTCAATGATTTGGCATGGGAGCGGTGATCACGTTGGGAGTCTCCGGAAGATCAAACTCGATCTCCTTGGCATCGATCATGTTTTGAATCTTGTACGTCAGCGCCCAACAATCCATAGTATCATGCCCAGGACTTCCTGAATGATATGCACATATTGCATCAGGATTGTAATTAGGAGAAGAAGTTTTTGGGTTTGGATGAGGCCCTAACAACATAATCAGATTCATCTTCAACAAGTGTTGCAATGCTTGAGACAATGGCATGTTGATATTGGTAAACTGTCTTTTGGGCTCGTCTGACATTCGCTGATTTCCTCTTTGTTGTTGTCGCCGTGATGCAGGACTGCAGGTCAGGACTGCCCCCACATGTTGGTCATGATTGCTCTTGTTACGACCCTTTTGACCATACACAACATTGGACTCTTTTTTCCCAATGAAAGGTTGTTTCCCTGCACTCGAAGATGCACCCCATGGGATTTTACCACTTTTAATGCTAGCTTCGACTCTCTCTCCAGTTAGGACTAACTCGGTGAATCCGACCGAGGAGCTTGTGATTAGGTGATTGAAGAAAGGTCCCGTCAAAGTTCCCATGAAGATGTCAATCAGCTCCCTGTTAGTTAATAGGGGATTCACCCTACCATCCAGGTCTCTCCACTTTTGGGCGTATTCTTTGAAGCCCTCGTTGGAACGCATGGTCATATCCTGCAACTGCACACAAGTTGGTGCAAGATCAGTGTTGTATTAGTACTGCTTGTAGAAAGCAGTAGCTAGATATTCCCAAGTGTAAATGTGGGAACTTTCCAATTGATAGAACCACTCAAGTTGCGTCCCAACTAAGCTCTCTTGGAAGAAATGGATCCAGAGCTTCTGATCAGTTGTGTATGGTTGAATCTTGCGCACATAAGATTTCAAATGCATCTTAGGGAAAGAGACCCCATCATACGTGGAAAAGGTAGGGATTTTGAACTTTGGTGGGATGACCACTCCAGAAATCAAACCCATGTCTCCTAAGTCCAAGCCAGGCACAACTTGGATCTCCATAAATTTTAGTCTGTCTTCAAGCTGTTTGTATTTTTCGTCCACCGGTGGATATTACTCCTTAGAATAGTCTTCGTCATCAGTAGCTATATTAGCTCTAATGCTTCTAGCTTCCTCTTATTGAATGTCTTCTTCTTCAGAAGAAGCATCTTCTTTTTGAGCTAGTTGGGCATGCCCCTTGGACCTTCTTCCCACGTTGAGGATGACAACCCTTTTATTAGTCTTCTTCTTTCTCTCTTTGGTGAAGAGTGTTTTCAGATCTTTCGGCCCCTTAGCCAGATCCAGGAACATTTGTTTGAATTGAGCATTTTGTGCTTGAAGATCCTTTACCGTCTGTTCCATATCCATCTTACTGAAATAAACAGTATGAATATAAGGAAATCTGCATGGGGGAAACCTGTCGTGATATGATGCATGGTAAGTGGATTCATATTTTCAAGGATCTCGCAGGGTAAACACAAGAAGATGTTAGAAATTTGAATTTTGATTAACAACTTTGATTGGAGAACTTCATATTTTTGAATGTCCTTCCATGAGAATCAAGCTCACCATGTCAAGTGGGTCATAGCCCTTGACTCAAGTTACCGTGCTTTGGTCTTTAACGTTGTTTGATTAGAGAATGAATCCTTTTTCCCCTTGATAGGCATCTGGTTCAACATGGCCTTGCATCATAGACCCTTGAGATCCTTGAAATGGTTATTGAAAATG
Organism: Vicia faba; assembly: GCA_948472305.1. Classification (NCBI taxonomy): domain Eukaryota; kingdom Viridiplantae; phylum Streptophyta; class Magnoliopsida; order Fabales; family Fabaceae; genus Vicia; species Vicia faba. The sequence continues at coordinate 701,004,552 of OX451737.1, forward strand.
CTATGGTATGATGTCATGATGTTATGTACAAGTATGCAAAGCAAGCAAATTGTTATGTACAAATATTCATGTACACAAAGCAGACAAGTCCTTAGGTTTAGGCTTGCATGGAGTTTGATAGGTAAGTACCCTCTTAAAGTTTAGTTAGCTCAACCTGTCCTAGAAAGTAATCGGGTTCTAGGGGATCTCAATATCACTGACCTTTCTTTTAGGCATTGTCTCAACTCAAACAATCTTTTCTTGCGGCTGAGATATACCAAAAGTTCAATCTCAATGAATGCAACATCATGTATCAACCAACTTCAGACGGCACCAAAGCCGTCTATCTCACTACTTCCTAATGGCCAAGTTGTTCAATTAAGGTTCTAAGGCCAGTTAGTGCTTCATGACACCACATAGCGGCCCCGTATTCTCCTTGACTACTCAAGAGATACCGGTACCAACAAATATGTCACACTAACGTAGCTATTGTTTAGACCATGTCAGTATACCCCGCACAGTTTCCAAAATCTATTGCTACTTACCTAAAAGGTGCCCCAGATGCGGGTAGAGGATCAAAATAAGCCCAAACAAGGAACCATAATGTAAAGCAAGCAAGTCAAACAAGGAAAGCAAGTAAAAGTGATCTAGCCCTAAGGTAACCCCACTTTTAAGTGTAATTCCCCAGCAGAGTCGCTAGTTCTGTAACACGGTGAGAGAACTGACTTGGGTGTTTTGTGTTTGATCGTAATTGTTGCGGATAGCAAGAGTCTCCACCAAATTTTCTTTTATCCAATAAGGAAAAGTTGAAAAGAACAGGAAAGACCTTTTTAGGTTATTTCTTGAGTTCGGGGGGTAGGTTAGGAAAAGGGAAGGTGTTAGCACCTTTTTCATCCATAGTTATCTACGGGCTCTTAGTTGCTTGCTAGATCACTTGCTTTTGTTTGAAAATGTGCTTGTGGTGTGGGTTTTGAGAGTATTTTGAAAACGTCTTTGTAATGGTTCTTGTCTCTATAAGAACGCGTATAAAGTGTTGATTGGAAAATAGTTCAAAGAAGTGTTTGTGGAATTTGTTTTTGAAAGTGATTTTGAAAAGGTGTCTTTGTAATGGTTCTCGTCTCTATAAGAACACAAACAAAGTGTTTGTCTTTTGAAAATGTTTCAAAATGAAAGTGTTGGTGTATGAAATGTTTTTATTGTGAGCAAGCGAGCAACTAGGAGCTTCCTACCTACTCAGAAGGTCTTTAGTGTTCTTTTCTTCCTCCTTTAGATTTTGCTATCTTACCATTGATTGGTAAGAAGCTTTATCTTTGGATGTAAAGGGACGGGCGTGGGTCTTCGTATAGTCATGATAACAATGTTGTGAGATATCTTAGCCTTTCTCTTGAGGGACTAAGATCATTTGTAAGGAAAAATTCGAAGCGTTGTCGAGGGACTATGATCTTATATATTTTGATTATTTTTTCTAAGACGTCTCACATGCATAACATGACCATTTTTCATAAGGAAACAAGTGGAGTTAACCCTAGAGATGAAAGTTTGCAATTGTTTGTATTTCATACTTGGTTTATCTTGGATTAGTGTTTTCTAAGATTGATTTTATCTTCCCATACAAATCCTACTTTACTAGAAGTTACATGAAAGCGATAAATTACGGAAAGTAAATATCCTACGTTATTACAATTAATTGGGGATAGGGTGTAAAAATTTACAAATGGGGGTTGCATGAAATTAAAGTCCTAATTATCTATTACAACCATGTTGAAATAATGTACAAGAATTGCAATGTAAAATAGATTTGTTTTGTTTTTGTTAAGAGAAGAAATAAATTTGCTTAAGAAAATGTTTTTAGTATTTTTTTGTTTTAAAATAAATAAAGCAAAGTATATGAATATAAAGTATTTTTTGGTGTTTTTGATTAATGAAAATAAAAGTGATGATAAAAAATAATAAGAGTTAAAGTTAGTATGTTGTTGAAAGCATAGAGATAAGAGAGAGTAGAAGTTCTGATTCTGGCGCGCGGCAAATCAGAAAGCAAATATTAGTAGAAATGGAAAAATCCAGAAGTTCTGTGTCCAGACACACTAAAGTTCTGGGGTTGCTGGGAACAAAGGAAAGCCTAAAAGTTCTGATTGCTGAGAGAGCCTATAAGTTCTGATGCAGCTGGGAACCTAGAAGTTTTAGTGTTACTGGAAGGCTAGAAGTTCTGGTTGTTGATAGGGCCTAGAAGTTATGATGCAGCTGGAAGCCTAGAAGTTCTAGTGTTTCTGGAAGGCTAGAAGTTTTGTTAATGACAATTCTATTGGATGAGAATATCTAGAAGTTCTGTTCCAGGAGTACTGTTTTGACAAACCAATGGGAGGGGTTTATCTAGAAGTTATGGTCCAGGATTAATGTTTGACAAATAATGGGGTAAAAAGGTTAAGAAATAAACACAAAATATGCTTCTGGGGCTAGAACCTAGGACCCTTAACACTAATGCCTTATGTGTGCGCTCTCTACCACTGGGGTGGCTATACATCTCGTACTAGAAGCAAAAACATAAACATATATTGTAAAGTAAGTTCTGATGATGAACTTCATCTTCTTCTTTGCGCCAGCCAGAGTATTTGCAGCTTACTTATTTCTCAACAAAAATGGAAAATGCAAACACGGAAGTTATGGAAAATTTCATCATGGTTTCAGAAATATAAAGCATCAAATTGTAAATCAGAAGCAAGCATGAATTTTACTAATCCTAATTTTGAACCCTAGTTTCCTCAAGAAGTTCTGATCTGAAATTATATCTACTTAGGCCATATAAATGAAATCTATAAAGATATACAAATTCAGAGCCATGATATCTATATTATGTGTTTGAGATTGCAAGCCTAACAATGCCTAAGTAATGAGATGAAAGTCAGAAGAAACTTACCTTGCAGCTGGAGATGGTTTTGTGAGTTAGAGTCCGATTCAAATTGCTGTGATATTCTGGTCAGTTTCCTCAAGTCCTCAGAAAGCTAAAGCAACCCTTAACTTGAGTTGTGGATGGATGGGAAGCTCTAGAGAAGTCAAGGTGTAAAGTTCTGACTTTTGAAATGGAGATTGGTGAAGACTGTATTTCAGTTTGAAAACAGAAGTTAGGAAAAGCTTTTACGTGTATGCCAGAAGCTGTGTGGATGATTTGGCTAAGAAACACACAAGGAAAATTAGAGTTTGGATGCAAAAACTAAAAACAAGCAGGTTTTATGTTTGTGCTGCAGTTTTAGGTTCCTGGGAATTTTCAGCAAGGTTTCAGGACTTTTTTTCAATCCTTTCCCCCCTTTTTCAGTTTGCAAATGAAGTTTAATTTATAGAGAAAAGATTTACAAGCTTGGAGAAGTTAAGAGTACAGCTATCATGTGTTATGGATCGTTGACTTGTTTTTGAAGCAAGTTTAGACAAGCATGTTTCAAGGCAAGGTAGGGTGGTTAGCAGCTTTAAACACGCCTAATCTGAGTTTGTAGGCATGATTTATAGGGAAGTACACTCAGAAACAAAGTAAAGTGTGGGCTCAAAAATAAACTCTATACAAAAGTTTGCTTTTCAAGGACAACCGTGGTACTTTCATGCCACACGTGGGAAGATCCTTTGGGTAAAGACTCAAAAGTTGGTGTATGCATTAAATGATGATGAGATTTAACAAGCATTGAAACTGGATCAGAAGTTCAACATAAACGTAAGCTTAGATTAAGAACAAATGTCTAACTTCTGAACTTTGATTCTCCCTACTCCAGCATGATCTGAAGGAGTTCTCAGACTTTTCAGAAAACTTGTAACATACTTTGTAATCTCTCTTTGAATCATCGTTGCAAACTCTGATTATACCTACGTGAAAACTGGCCCAGAAGTTCTACTCAAATTTTGACTTGGAAATGTTCAAAAATTACTAAGTGTTTTAGTTTCACGGACGTGCCTTCAAGGATTTACAACTTGAAATCCCAGCGTTTCTAGGAGAATTTATGTTCTTTAATGTTTTAGATCTCATTGATATCTTCAACTCTTGTGTCAGAAGTTCTTCCTGAATCAACTTGCATCATGATGAAAATCTGGCCAAAAGTTCTGAACTTATCATATTTTCTTAACACTTAGAAACATTTCTAAGTGTTTAGAACTTTGTCTTTTCCAAAGTAATTTTGACTTTTTATTTTCTTGATGAACCAAATTCATATTCTAGCATATCTTGATGAAATGTGATTCTTGAAACTTGATTTTGATCAGAAAGTCAAAGTTTAACTTTTCAGTGTGTATTTTGACTATTTTGCCCTTCTGCAAATTCCAAACCTAAATTGATGTATCCGTGCTGCAAACTTGAGTCATGTAAGATCTTGTGAGAAAAATCTTGAGAAATGAGTGGGAAAATTTTGTGGTACAACAGTACCAAATCACACCTTTTGTGCCTTTGAGAAATCCATGACTCGAAAGATCCTTTCAATCTCCTTAAGCCAAGTCTGCGCTCCATCAGGATCGTATCAACCCTTGAAAGTAGGCAGATGGTTCCTCTGAAACATCTCCAAGACACATGACCCATCATTCGCGCCAGCATTAGGTTGATGTTGCACAATCTAAGCTATAGCCTGTAAAGAAGCAGTAATTGCAACATCGTTTCTTTCATCCATTCTACCCACAGAAAACTAATCGTCAGAAAACAGCATATCAACAATGTTCTTACATTAATCGACCGACAAAACATACACATCAAAAGAAAGTCTGGTCGGACTAACCGACATGCTCTGATACCACTAATGTAACACCTTTCTAACCCACGTGTATTTCACATAAATTTTTAAGAAAATAAATCAATAAAACATAAAGGTGTCACATCTTCATATAAACATTATATAAACAACCTGCTCCATAACACAGTTTTTTAAAACATCTAAAAAAACTAATTCTTTAATATCATCAAATATCAAAAATTGAGATTATTGCAGTGGAATCATAGTCTCAAAACATCTTTATTAAAAATACTTCATAGGGTGTTCCTCACACTTCATCGTTCATGATTCATAAATCAAACAACTAAGTACCATGAAAGGTAACTCGTCATCTCAAAATAAGAAAGAGAACATAATAGTTTCAAAATAAACATTCCCAACCACGATGTTACATATCAAATTTAGACCTTCTAAAATTAATGGAAATAAACAACACACTCTGGAGCAAATCCTCTAAGCTTCAACGAACTAATCCTGATCACCTGCAAGTTACCCACGTATAGAGGCAACATTTCCAAGCAAAAAGGTTGAGTAATCATAATCATTATAAAAGACATAAGGAATAGATATATTAGTTATAGCACAATAACAAAACACCACACACCATCAAAACTTCATGTTTTACTCAAACTTTCACTTCATTATTTATTCATATCATCAGTCAACAATCATCACCAAGATATCATTAGTTCACATATTCATAAAGCATCACTTAATCAATCATTATGCAATGCAACAAAGAATGTAATGCAACTTAATTATACTCATGCATGTGGTACCAAATCTTCACTGATGACCCAATCATCGTTTCTCCAAAGATCCCAACCAATAGGATCGATTCCCGCTTCGAACCAGAGCACATTGCAAAATTGCACTCAAATCCACATTATAGGATTGAGTCCATCATTAGACTAATCGTCCTATAAACTTCACTAGACCAAAGTCCTAACAACATCACTGGACCGAAGTCCTAATCATATGCCATGAATGCATGATGCACAACAACAATAAAAACATTACCCCGACTAGTCAAAATGCACCATCATTCATGAATTCTTCATAATACCATCACGTACTTCATCATACACACATCCTCATAACAACATTAATTCATCATATAACAAAAGTCAAGTTACAATAAGACATGGTTACATCAATTCATAATAGAAAGTATACATACTATTATGTCAACACATAATATCATCATCTCATCATAACACAATCATTAGAAAACTAAATAATATGATTCATATTATTCCATCAAAGTATATTTTATTGCATTAGTTTTCTAATGATTCAAATGGCGCGTCAAACAGAGTTCAGAAACTCAAGTTATGGCCTGTCAAAGTTTATGTCAGACACCCCTCGCTTGAGGCTCGCTCGACAAAGAAACTTACTCGCCAGAGCCTCGCCCGACGAGGCTGGGGAGAAAATCCTTCCCCCATACAAAATCCAGGAGTGTTGTTTTTCTTCATTCACCCTCACCCGACAAAGCTATTTGCTTATCCGGCAAGCTCCTCTCGCTTCCATTTTGCCCGACAAAGGTGAGGCGAGTCACCCACCTCAATAAAAATTACAGGGGATCTGTTTTCCTTCACCCTTTCCTTTCACTTCTATCTCTCCTGAAGCATCAGGTGTGAAACACTTTCATCTAGCGAAGCATCTTTCTCACCCGACGAAGATGCACGAACAAGGTTTTCCTGTTATGCTTTCCTGCACAAAAATAGTCCCAATTCTTGCGCTTCCAACATAGTACATGTCACAAATCATCCTAACTTAATATAGTTTCATCATATAATAACAAAACATTCTAATATACATCATATGCATCAATTCATTGTAAAACAATATCACAATTTCATCAATTCTCATCATATCATCATGTTAACGTCATCAACCAAAATCCCAACACAAACCTACAATTATCCATACCCAGTATCAATCATAATAACAATTATAAACTACCCTCACCTTAGATTCCTAGTAGTAATTCGATCTCTTCTCGCGTTCCACAGAATCCTCTGAGTTACCTAATGCCCTAGCTCTCTTCACAATGTTCTTCTCACTTTTACGGTTGCAGAATAAACACCAACACTGACTTTTCCTTGTTTAACCCTTGGACCATTTCTATGGTCTTTCCATATTACCGTCACTTAATTCACAATATTACTACCTTGTCCTCATAGTCTCTACCTCTTATTATTTTATTTATTTAATTAACAATAATTCTAAATAATGAAAACTAATTATATAAAATTGCTAAAACACTCAATATCGCTTAATTCCCATAATACTAAACACAACATCACATCACATATATAAAAATATCACATATACTCATAGATACATCACAAATACTCATAATATTCACAATTAAGTTATTAAATAAATAATCTAATTATTTTTGGGTGTTACACTACTTATCGTCCAAAGGTTAGCATTATAGAAGACAACAAATAAAGCATAATGGAAGTTCATATATGGAGATGCAACTAGGCTAAAAGAGGAAGAAAAATTGGACATGGTTATGGATCTAGTGGAAGAGCCACAGCCTCTGTCAGAGCCGCCGGATCGACCTTTGTCGAAGCTATTGGTCTCGGCTCCACTGGTGATGGTTCCGGTTAAATCACGCTCGAGTATATTTGTGACGGAACTGACGATGATCCCACCATCTCCAGAAACTCCAGACGATGATTTACAAGGTACGGGCCCTCTATAATCGGAAGCAGCTACCCTCCTTCTAGTTGAGAACAAAATCATCTCAACTCAGTCCCTTTGTTCCAAAGGAAATTAGAATTTAAGTAGTGGGAACAAGACAAAATCAATCTTTATAAGTTTATTTTAAGCTTCAAGAGTTTGCATCGCAATGGCATTTTCCTATTGCCCTAGTTACTCCCTTTTGTCCATTATAACAAGAGTTGTCTTATTGAGATTGTTCATACA